>JBCAMP010000261.1:0-667500 GCA_039654775.1 Spinibarbus caldwelli
GGCAGTAGAATGGAATGGGATTGCTGTCTTAAGTCATAATACTTCACTTAGTGGTGGAGTTGCTATTCTTTTTGCTAAGAGTTTCAGCCCACACTCTTATCAGGTTGAAGAGGTTATTAAAGGAAGACTTTTGAAAGTAAGAGTTTCTTTTGAAAACATTGTATTTGTTTTTATTTGTGTGTATATACCAACTTCAGCTGTTCAAAGAATGCTATTTTTAAATACTTTGTGCTCTGTTTTACAAAATGTTGGTGTTGATGAATATTATTCTTGGGTGGTGATTTTAATTGCACAGAGGCTAATTTAGATAGGAATCATATTGAACCTCATTTATCTTCACGTCAACGTCTTGTTCAGTTAATGAAAACACATGAATTAATTGATATTTGGAGGCAGATTAATGGAGAGCAAAAACAATACACTTGGACTCATGTTCGTGATAACATGATTTCTTTGGCAAGA
Source organism: Spinibarbus caldwelli (assembly GCA_039654775.1). Lineage (NCBI taxonomy): Eukaryota > Metazoa > Chordata > Actinopteri > Cypriniformes > Cyprinidae > Spinibarbus > Spinibarbus caldwelli. Next base: position 463 of record JBCAMP010000261.1, read on the forward strand.
TTAGATAGGTTCTATGTTTTTAAACATCATGGTAGTATTGTTAAGAATTGTTTTATTACCCCATCATGTCTTTCAGATCATAGTATGGTGCAGTGCTGTATTTTTTTAAACTCTATTAAGCCAAAGAGTGCTTATTGGCACTTAAATACTGCCTTATTGGGTGATAAGTGTTTTAAAGAATGTTTTAAAACTTTTTGGATGTTTTTAAAACCACAAAGAATTCTTTTGGAACATTACAGCAATGGTGGGACTTTGGGAAAGTCCAAATAAAACAATTTTGTCAACAATACTCTCAGAACGTCACTAGAGAGGTAACCTTGATTTTGAACATCTTAGAGGCTGATATTTAAAACTGCAAGAATTGACTCACTTGCCTGGAAATTATAGTGTTGTGGAGTCTCATATAAAAAACAAGAAGACTCAGTTATCCGACCTATTAGGGGTTAAAGCACAGGGTGCTCTGGTCAGGTCACGGGTTTTTAAGTGTAAATGAGATGGATATACCGTCAAGGTTTTTTTTTTCAGTTTGGAAAGAAAAAATGGACAGAACAGATTTGTTCATGCTTTGCGTTCTGAAGGTGGAACATTATTGACTGATCCTAAAGACATTCGTAAGAGAGCAGTCACTTTTTATGAGTCTTTATATAAAAATGAAATGGGTCCAGATTATAGGGATGACAGTGAGTTTTTTGATAGTCTTCCTCAAGTGTCGGAGGAAGCAACACAAGGATTTCAGGTGCCTTGACCATGGGGAACTGTGTAAAGCCCTCCAAGGAATGGAGATTGGAAAAGCACCAGGGATTGATGGCCTGCCAGTTGACTTTTATAAGTCATTATGGTCAGAGGTTGGAGAAGACTTGCTGGAGGTACTGAATGACAGTTTAGCCCGAGGGCTGCTGCCGTTGAGTTGCCGCAGAGCAGTCTTGACTCTTCTGCCCAAAAAGGGCGATCTGATGGACATCAGGTGCTGGCGGCCGGTCTCCCTCTTGTGTAGCGACTACAAACTGCTCTCTAAAGTTTTAGCTAATCGATTAGCAGAGGTCATGGACCAAGTTATACATCCTGACCAGACTTACTGTGTCCCTGGTAGGTCAATTTTTGATAATATTTCTCTGATTAGAGATCTTCTTGATGTCTCTAGATGTTAAATTTAGATTGTGGTTTATTATCTTTGGATCAAGAAAAAGCCTTTGATCGCGTTGAACATGTTTATTTATGGAGAGTTTTGAAAGCTTTTGGGTTTGGTAATAAATTTATAGATTATGTGAAAGTTCTCTACAGTGACGTTCAGAGTATTCTCAAGGTGAACGGTGGTTTATGCGCTCCTTTTGGGGCGTTGTAGAGGTATTAGGCAGGGTGCTCACTTTCTGGTATGCTCTATTCTTTGGCCATTGAGCCTTTATTACAGCAAATAAGAATGAAACTTCATGGTATTTCTTTACCAAATTGTAATGGGAATTTTTTATTATCAGCGTATGCTGATGATATAGTAGTTATGATCAGTAGCCAGAGTGATGTACAAGCTTTATCTGAATTGCTTAGAGAATTTAAAGTTTTATCTTCTGCTAATATAAACTGGAACAAAAGCGAAGCATTATTGATAGGAAACTGGAACAGTGGAAAACCAAGACTTCCTGCTGGTTTACACTGGGGAAAAGGAAGTTTTAAATATCTGGGAGTCTTTTTAGGTGATGAGTCAACAGTACAGAAAAATTGGGAAGGGTTAGTTGAGAAAGTCAAAGGACGCCTAGGAAAATGGAGTTTTTTGTCTTCAAAACTGTCATATAGAGGACGCATTTTAATTGTTAACAATTTAGTGGCGTCTTCCTTATGGCATAAGTTTGCCTGTGTAGATCCTCCTTTGCAGTTGCTTTTAAAAATTCAGGCTGTTTTGGTGGACTTTTTTTGGGGTAGATTACATTGGGTCTCGCAGAATATATTGTATCTGCTAAGGAGGAAGGTGGTCAAGGACTCATACATCTCCAAAGCAGGATTGCAACCTTTCGTCTGCAGTTTGTGCAAAGACTGTTGGATGGACCGTCAGATTTTAGCTGGCGTGCTGTTTCATGCCTGCTTCTACGTAGTTCTACAGGGTTGGGGCTGGACAAAGTACTTTTTTTGATGGATCCGTAAAACTGGACACATCCATGTTGCCAATTTTTTATAAGAACATTTTTAAGGTTTGGAGTCTTTTTGCTGTTCAACGATCAGAAGATTCACACTCTCTTTTTTGGTTACTTGGGGAGCCTTTAATCTATGGCTCTCGCTTGGACTTAACAGACGGTACTTTTTTTCCTGGACTTAGTAGGTTGCTGATTAAGCACAATGTTATTACGCTGAGTCAGTTACTGAACATTGTTGGGCTGGATTTTAAGAACGAAGTAGCATTGGCTCAACACTTGGGAATCAGTTCTATTCGTTTGGCTACCCAGTTACTCATGAAATGGCAAGCCGCCCTAAGGACAACTGAAATGGACTTGTAACAGAGTATTATATAGGTTCCCATGTCTCTAATCCTAAAGACTCCTTTCCTTGTTTGTCTTTGTCTGTAAATGTTGAAGGAATCACCTCCCCTTTCATTGAAAGTGCTGCATTTCTGTGTAAAGACTTTTTTTTGAGCACTGGTAAATCTTTGTACAGGTCTTGTGTTTTGGTTTTTAGCAAAAAGGTTTTAAATGGAAAAGTTGATACTCCTGGCGTGATTTTTTAAACTGGATAAAACACAAAACCTGAGTGGAGATCTTTATATAAACCACCGTTGACCAAGAGAACAGGTGATTTACAATGGAGAATTCTTCATGGTGCTGTTGCGGTTAATGCATTTATTCAGTTTTAAACCCGGAGGTTGCTTCTGTATGTCCTTTTTGCTCTAATAGAGAGACTATCTTTCATGCTTTTATGAATTGTTGTAGATTGCAACCGTTATTCCTAACTGTGAGTAATGTTTTTAGGAGTTGTAATGAGACCTTTTCTTTGGAAAGGTTTATTTTGGGGTTCAAATATGTGAGGAAAAAAAGATTTGTTTGTCAACTTTTGAATTTTGTTCTAGGCCAAGCAAAACTGGCCATTTATATAAGCAGGAAAATGAAAGTGGAACAAAATGTTAATCAGAACATAGTAGTTGTGTTTTCTAATTTGGTGAAATCAAGAGTTATGGTTGATTTTCTTTATTATAAGTCTATTGATGATTTTGTTACTTTTGAATGTATTTGGTGTTGTAACGAGGCTTTGTGTTCTGTTTTTGAGGGGGAATTGATTTTTACATTGTGAATATTTTACTGTGTTGTAGGAGTATATTGTGAATAGGTTTGTAATAAAAGTTTTGTTAAATTCAATTCTCTCTGTCTGTCTCTTTCTCTCTCTCTCTCTGTCTCTCTCTCTCTCTCTCTCTCTCTCTCTGTCTGTCTGTCTCTGTCTGTCTCTCTCTCTCTCTCTGTCTCTCCTCTCTCTCTCTCATTTCCGGTGCGGGTGTTGAGCGTGAGTGGACGGAGTGGTGCGAGTGCTGAGCGTGAGTTCTTTTTTCTTGCTTTGGGTTGTTTGGGCTTTTCTCTTTTAAGTGTTTGATACCTGTTTGACGTGTCGGGCCGCGTGCTGCTGCTCACTGTGCGGGCAGCATGATGGCCCTTCAGTCACAGGGGTTGAGTAATCTCACGCGGCGCCATGGTGTGAAAGTGGCGTCCGCGGTGAGTGTGGAGGACTGTTGTCTGGCTGTAGGTGAGGTCGTGGGGCATGAACACATCATGTCGGCCTCCAGGATGAACAGTGCCACAGTTGTTTTTCTTAGTTCGGTTGAGAAAGCAAATGAGTTAGTTGAGACCGGTATAGTTATTGATAACCTTTTTACTCCTGTACTCCCGCTTTCTATGCCATCTAAGAAAGTGTTGTTGTCTAATGTCCCGCCTTTCGTAAGTGATGAAACTTTGGTGAGAATTATGTCCCGCTATGGTAAACTGGTGTCACCTATTAAGATGATACCAGTTGGCTGTAAGTCCCCTCTTTTGAAACATGTGGTTTCGTTTAGACGCTTTCTTTTCATGATTTTAAAGGAAGATGAAGAACTTGATTTGTCACTGCATCTTAAAGTTGATGATTGTGATTATATTATTTATGCCACGACGGAAAAAATGAAATGTTTTAATTGCGGGGAGGTGGGTCATTTAATTCGCACATGTCCTAATAAAACAAATGAAGATAGGTCAGTGGCTGATGATGGTGGGGGTAGAGTTGGTGAGTCGGCTGAGCCGGACCATCAAACGCTGTTCCGTCTGGGACAGAGTCAGGTAAAATAAAAGGGAGGGTTGACGTGAGTCTGTCCAAGACTGAGTGTGTGACAGCCCCGGCAACTAATCCTGAGACCGTGGTTGGAAAAAATAATTCAGCGAATGCTGATACTCCGATTTCTAAATCGTTGTGCAGATGGACATGCAAAGAAGTGATGGTGCGGTTAATGTTTGCAGTCCGATTCGCATTGGGATGGCATTGAAATGGAGGCAGAACAAAGCCAATTCAAAGTTCCAACAAAGAGGAAAAAAGCTGGTGATTTTCTGGCTAATAAAGCAAAGAAAGCAGATGTGGAGGATGTCTATTGTGACGATGGAATGGAAAGCGGTAGTGAATCCTCTGATTCGAGCGTTAAGTTTGTCTCAGAGTGACTTTTCTAACTGCAATTATGAAGTTGATGATTTTTAAACTCTTTCTTAGGGCCACTAAAAATAAAAGAGGGGTGCGTGTAACTGAGTTTTTTCCCGACGCAAAACAGTTTGTTGACAAAACTAGGCTTTTTATGTCAGAAAGTTTGTTTACAAACAAAGAGATATATCGATTAAAAAAGATAGTGAGAACACTCTCGTCTAGTGATACAAATGAAGATAGTGAAAAAGCTTAATACTATGACCATGAAAGGGTGTGTGAGTGCAGTTTGCTATGTTTGTTTTTTTTCTTTTCTTCTAACATGTGTGAGGTGAATATTGCAACAATTAATGTAAATGGTTTAAGTGTAATGGAAAAAAGAGCTGAAGTGTTTGAGGTGGTTAAACAAAAAAAAATTGATGTTGCCATGTGTCACGCCCCTGGACTGTTTTGTTGTAGTTTTGCTCCCATGTGTTCCTTGTGACCCAGTTTGTCCCCTGTCTGATTGTATTAATTTGCTCCGGGTGTGTCTCCTTAGTTCTTTGATTGTCCCGTCTTTAAAAGCCCCGGTCCTTTCAGTTAGTGTTTGTCGGTCTTTGAATGTCTTCTTATGTTCTATGTTCCCTATATGGATTAAAGACTCCCAGTTTGTGAATTCTCCGTGTCTCCTCGTTCCTGGCTCCAGTATTCGTGACAGAAAGACCGACCGAAACAGTTACCTCCGTGTCCACCCTCTGTTTTGTTTTCCGTTTTCTATCAGTGTTTTTGTTTCCGTTGTGTTGCCCCATGGATCCCTACGTCCGGCCCGAATTCCTCCTCCTCCTGCTGGAGCAAGAGGACCGATCTCTCGAGGACCATACGCGACTTTTCCTGATGTTAGCTAACGCCACCAGCTACCCGGACGGCGCGCTCTGCACATTCTATAATGCAAGCTTGAACACCGCGTGCAGAGCGCTGTCGTCCGAGGATGGTCCTCGAGAGGATTTTGCCGCCTTCGTGGAGTGGACACTGGCGAGGCACGGATCCCCGTTCACCGTCTGTGCCGAGGGGGATCTCGCCAGTGCCACTCCTGACCCAGAGCCCAGCCCACCAACTCCCCGCAGTGCGGAGCACCAGCCCGAGCCCACCGATGACGGAGAGCCATTTCCCGCTACGATCCACGAGCCAGCGCCAAGCCGAGCGACTGAGCGGAAGATCGTCCCGGAAGTTGAGCCCAACACGTCAGATCAGGTGCGAGAGCTGATCATGTGGGAGCCAGCCGTGGACTGGTGTGAGCGCGGAGTGGAGCTCCGCCCCCTGCACCGCGGCTGAGGGTGAGCTGATGATGCATCTGGGGCTGCTAAACTTTGAAGGGGATCTGTTAGACTGGGAACATGATCTGGAGGTCGACGCTTCCCCTATCCTCTCTCCGTCTCCGCTGGTTCCAGCCAGCTCCGCTCCTCCCGAGCGCCCCCCTGTGCCCGCTTCCCGAAAGCGTCATCCAGAACCCGCGCCTCCAGAGCGCCCCACAGTGTCGGCTCCCATTCCTGAGTTAACCCCTGGAAGCCCGGAGGATCTCAAATGCCCACCCTCCCACCCCGCTCCTGCCTCCTCCACCGCTGTCGTCTGCAGCCCCTCTGCTCGCCCTCAGCCCTCCATCAATGCGGTGCGAGCTCCGCGGGTCTGCCATCCTCCATCGCCGTGGCTGGAGAATCCCTCACCTCCACCTCCAGCCTCCGAGGCCCAGACTCCACCTCGGCCCGTAGACCCAGCGGCTCCACCTCGGCTCCTAGCTCCCTCGCCTCCACCGTCATCCATCGATCCACCAGCTCCACCAGGCTCCCTCGTCCCTCCGGCTCCGCCTTGGTCGGGCGTCGACCCGCCATCGCCTCGGGACTCCTCTCCTCTGGCTGCGCCTCGTCACTCCATCCCACCGGCTCCGTTGGGCTCCTTCCTCCCTCCAGCTCCACCTTGGTCCTCAGTCGCTCTGGCTCCGCCGCGGATCTCCGGAGCTCCGCCTCTGCCTCGGTCGCCAGAGCTCTCGGCTCACCCTGGCCCCCCGGATCCTCGGCGTCACCCTGGCTCGTCGGCTCTCCGTCTCCACCTCGGGCTCCTCCTCCACCTGCTCCGCCTCCGTTGGTCGGCCCCCTGGAGTCGGCGGCCATTCCTCCTCCATGGCTCCTCCCTCCGTCGGCTCCACCATGGGCCATCATCATGGCTGTGGCCTGGGTCCTGCCAGGCTCCTCCTGCTCCGAGTCCCTCCTGTCTCCTCCCTGGCTCCTCCCTCCTTCGTCACCTCCCTGGTCTCTGTCTGCCGGCCCCCTCCCAGTTGTCCGTCCTCCTCCTGAGCCGCCGTCATTGTTCCCCACCCGTTCCCCCCCCTCTGTTGTTCCACGGTGCGAGGACGCACCTTCCGGGAGGGGGAGTAATGTCACGCCCCTGGACTGTTTTTGTTGTAGTTTTTGCTCCCCATGTGTTCCTTGTGACCCAGTTTCTCCCCTGTCTGATTGTATTATTTGCTCCGGGTGTGTCTCCTTAGTTCTTTGATTGTCCCGTCTTTAAAAGCCCCGGTCCTTTCAGTTAGTGTTTGTCGGTCTTTGAATGTCTTCTTATGTTCTATGTTCCCATATGGATTAAAGACTCCCAGTTTGTGAATTCTCCGTGTCTCCTCGTTCCTGGCTCCAGTATTCGTGACACCATGTTACAGGAAACCCACAGCGATTTAAGAAATGCTGCTGATTGGGCAGCGGAGTGGGATGGAGTCTCAGTTTTGAGTCACAACACCTCACTTAGTGGAGGGGTTGCCATTCTTTTTGCCAAAAGTTTTATTCCACACTCTTATCAGGTTGAAGAAGTTGTTAAAGGCAGACTTTTAAAAGTAAGAGCTACTTTTGAAAAATGTACTTTTGTTTTTATTTGTGTGTATGTTCCTACTTCAGCTGTGGAAAGGATGGTGTTTTTAAATGTACTTTGTTCTGTTATGCAAAAATGTTGTGTGGAAGAGTACTTATTTCTGGGTGGTGATTTTAACTGTACAGTGTCAAATTTGGATAGGAATCATTTGGAGCCCCATTTGCCCTCTCGTAATCGTTTAACTCAACTTGTTAAGGCACATGAGTTATGTGACATTTGGAGGCAGTCTAATGGGACACAAAGACAGTACACCTGGACTCATGTTCGTGACAGCGTTATCTCTCTGGCTAGGTTGGATCGGTTTTATGTTTATAAGCATCAATGCAATATTGTAAGTAGGTGTTAATCACCCCGTTGGGTTTTACTGATCACAGTATGGTACAGTGTTGTGTGTTTTTAAACTCAATTAAACCAAAGAGTGCGTACTGGCAGCTAAATGTAAACTTGTTAAGTGATATGTATTTTAGAGATACTTTTAAGGTGTTTTGGGGCGAATTTAAAACTACAAAGGGATCTTTTAATTACTTACGACAATGGTGGGATTTTGGAAAAATTCAAATGAAACAGTTTTGTATACAGTATACTCAAAACGTCACTAAAGAGGCTACTTTAGTTATGAACACCTTGGAGGCCGATATTCTAAAACTTCAGGAATTGGCTGAGTCAACTGGTGTCCAAAGTTATTTTAATACTTTGGCTAAAAAGAAGACACAGTTGGCTGATTTGCTGGGTTTTAAAGCACAGGGGGCTCTGGTCAGATCACGGTTCCTGAGTGTGAGCAGATGGATGCTCCTTCCAAGTTTTTTTTAACTTGGAGAAGAAAAATGGCCAGAGTAGAGCCATTCATGCTTTGCGCTCTGAATCTGGTAGATTATTGACAGACCCTGCAGGAATCTGCAGGAGAGCAGTTATTTTCTATGAAAATTTGTACAAGAATGAACTCGGAGCAGGATATGAGGGTGAAAGTGATTTTTTCGACGAATTGCCTCAGGTACCGGAGGAAGCCAATGCTAAAATCTCAGGTGCTTTGAGTGAGGCAGAGCTGTATAAGGCCCTCCAAGGAATGGAGTCGGGAAAGGCTCCGGGAATTGATGGTCTGCCAGTTGATTGGTATAAGACTTTCTGGGCTGAACTGAAAGAGGATCTGCTGGAGGTATTAAATGAAAGCTTGGCTGAAGGCCGGCTGCCTCTGAGCTGCCGTAGAGCAGTGTTAACCCTCTTGCCCAAGAAAGGTGACCTTACGGACATCAAGTGTTGGCGGCCCGTATCTCTGCTCTGTAGTGATTACAAACTGCTCTCCAAAGCATTGACAAATCGGTTAGCAGGGGTGATGAGTTGTGTCATTCATCCTGACCAGACCTACTGTGTTCCCGGCAGATCGATATTTGATAATGTTTCTCTGGTTCGTGATGTATTTGAGGTCTCCAAGATGCTTAATTTGGATTGTGGTTTAATTTCTCTGGATCAGGAGAAAGCTTTTGATCGTGTGGAGCATTGTTACCTTTGGAGAGTTTTAGAATCTTTTGGTTTTTGCCAAGAATTTATTGATTGTATCAAAGTTCTTTATAGTGGCGTTGAGAGCATTCTTAAAATCAATGGTCAAGTCAAGTCAAGTCACCTTTATTTATATAGCGCTTTTAACAATACAGATTGTGTCAAAGCACTTAACAGTATCAAATTGGAGGATAGAGTGTCAAGTAATGTATAATAATAAGATTAAACACTCAATTTTCAGTTAAAGGCATTTCATTATTGAATTCAGAGATGTCATTGTCTAGCTCAGTTTAGTTTAAATAGTATATATGAAATCAAATTGACGATAATCGTTAGAAATTAAGTGTCCCCAACTGAGCAAGCCAGAGGCGACAGCGGCAAGGAACCAAAACTCCCTCTGTGACAGAATGGAGAAAAAAACCTTGGGAGAAACCAGGCTCAGTCGGGGGGCCAGTTCTCCTCTGGCCAGGATATTATTATTTAATTTTTTACTTATTGTATTAATTAAATTTTAAATGTATAAATGTATTATATTTCTAATTTCTATATTGTTGCAATTTCTAACAATAATAGTATTATGTAGTTAGGTTATTTTATTATATTATAGTTATTTTGTTTAATTTTAAGTTTTATTGTATTTAAGTCGAGGTCTTCACTGGGGATATGTCCCCGAGGGCTCATCCAGGTGTCCGGCATCCACCGACGGTCAGGGGTCGCAGACATCATCTCCCGGCGCAATCTGATCCGGACACGGACTGAGAAACAGAATAATAAAGAAACAGACAAATATTAGCGTAGATGCCATTCTTCTTACGATGTAACGAGTACATCGTGTGTTATGAGGAGTGTTCCCGGTTCCGGTTGATCTAATTAATGCAGCCTAACAATCCTTTAACGGATTTGAATAATAGAAGTGTATTAGTGTGTTATGTGTAAGCCAGGGTTAAGAAATGTGTCTTTAATCTAGATTTAAACTGACACAGTGTGTCTGCCTCCCGAACAGTGTTAGGTAGATTGTTCCAGAGTTTGGGCGCTAAATAGGAAAAGGATCTGCCGCCCGCAGTCGATTTTGATATTCTAGGTATCATCAAATGGCCAGAGTTTGAGAACGCAGCAGACGTGGAGGACTATAATGTGATAAGAGCTCGCTCAAGTACTGAGGAGCTAAGCCATTCAGGGCTTTATAAGTAATTAACAAGATTTTAAAATCTATCCGATGTTTGATAGGGAGCCAGTGCAGTGTTGACAGAACCGGGCTAATATGGTCATACTTCCTGGTTCTAGTAAGGACTCTAGCTGCTGCATTTTGGACCAACTGTAGTTTATTGATCAAGCGTGCAGAACAACCACCCAGTAAAGCATTACAATAGTCTAACCTTGAGGTCATAAACGCATGAATTAGCATTTCTGCATTTGACGTTGAGAGCATAGGTCGCAATTTAGATATGTTTTTGAGATGGAAAAACGCAGTTTTACAGATACTAGAAACATGGCTTTCAAATGAAAGATTGCTATCAAACAGCACACCTAGGTTCCTAACTGATGAAGAAGAATTGACAGAGCAGCCGTCACGTGTTAGATAGTGTTCTAGGTTATTACATGTGGGGTTTTTAGGTCCGATAATTAACACCTCTGTTTTTCAGAATTTAGCAGTAAGAAGTTACTCGTCATCCAGTTTTTTATATCGACTATACATTCCGTTAGTTTCTCAATTGGTGTGTTTCACCGGGCTGTGAAGAAATATAGAGCTGAGTATCATCAGCATAACAGTGAAAGCTAACACCATGTCTCCTGATAATATCTCCCAAGGGTAACATGTAAAGCGTGAAAAGTAACGGCCCTAGTACTGAGCCTTGAGGTACTCCATACTGCACTTGTGATCGATATGATACCTCTTCATTTACTGCTACGAACTGATGGCGGTCAGATAAGTACGATTTGAACCATGCTAAGGCACTTCCACTAATGCCAACTAAGTTTTCTAGTCTATTCAAAAGAATGTTGTGGTCGATAGTGTCGAACGCAGCGCTAAGATCCAGTAGAACTAATAAAGAGATACAACCATGATCAGATGATAGAAGCAGGTCATTTGTAACTCTAATGAGAGCAGTCTCAGTACTATGATACGGTCTAAATCCTGACTGGAATTCCTCACAGATACCATTTTTCTCTAAGAAGGAATATAATTGTGAGGATACTACCTTTTCTAGTATCTTTGACAGAAAAGGGAGATTTGAGATCGGTCTGTAATTAACTAGATCTTTGGGGTCAAGTTGTGGTTTTTTAATGAGAGGCTTAATAACAGCCATTTGAAGGTTTTGGGGACATATCCTAATGACAATGATGAATTAATAATAGCCAAAAGAGGATCTATGACTTCTGGAAGCAGCTCTTTTAGTAGTTTAGATGGAATAGGGGTCTAACATACATGTTGTTGGTTTAGATGATTTAACAAGTTTATACAATTCTTCCTCTCCTATAATAGAGAATGAGTGGAATTGTTCCTCAGGGGATCTATAGTGCACTATCTGATGCGATACTGTAGCTGACGGCTGCATGGTTACAATTTTATCTCTGATAGTATCGATCTGGAAGTAAAGTAGTTCATAAAGTCATTACAGCTGTGCTCTTGAGAAATGCCAACACCTGTTGATGCTTTATTTTTCGTTAAATTAGTGACTGTATGAATAAATACCGGGGGTTATGTTTGTTTTCTTCTAGAAGAGACGAAAAGTAATCAGATCAATGGTGGTTTATGTGCTCCTTTTAAAGTTATAGAGGTGTTTAGGCAAGGGTGCTCATTATCTGGCATGCCTTTATTCTTTAGCGATTGAACCTCTTTTACACCAAATAAGGACTAAACTACATGGTATATGTTTGCCAAATTGTAAGGATAATCTCATATTGTCAGTTTATGCTGATGATGTGATAGTTATGATTAGCAGGCAAAGTGATATACAGATTTTGTTAAAGTTACTTTCAGTCTTTAGAGGTTTATCTTCTGCAAGTGTAAATTGGAGGAAAAGTGAAGCTTTATTATTGGGTAAATGGTTAGAGGGAAAGCCAGAACTACCAGAGGGCTTAGTTTGGGGAACATCAGGTTTTAAATATTTAGGTGTGTTTTTGGGTGATGATTTAATAGTTTCAAAAAAAATTGGGAAGGGCTTATTGAGAAAATTAAGGGTCGTCTGGAAAAATGGAAATTTTTATCCAAAATATATCATACAGAGGTCGTATTTTAATAGTTAATAATTTAGTTGCATCCTCATTATGGCACAAATTTGCATGTGTTGATCCACCCATTCATCTGTTAGCTAAAATTCAGGCTACTTTAATGATTTTTTCTGGGATAAACTCCATTGGGTCCCACAGAGTGTGCTGTTTTTGCCTAAGGAGGAGGGTGGGCAAGGCTTAATACATCTGCAAAGCAGAATAGCAGCCTTTCGTTTGCAGCGTATTCAAAGACTTTTTAGTTGGTTCTGTTGATTTTAAATGGTGTGTTGTGGCATATGTGATTTTACATAAGCTCGAGAATCTGGGGCTGGATAAAACTCTTTTTTTGTTGGACCCAGGAAACTGAACACTTCTGGTTTGCCAGTGTTTTATAGGAATATTTTTAAAGTTTGGAGTCTTTTTGTTTTCAGACAAACAGAGGACCCACAGTCTCTTTATTGGCTTTTGAAGGAACCTTTAGTTGGTGGAGCACGTCTGGACTTATCTGCAAATGGACTTTTTCCAGGACTTAATAAGGCACTCGTTGATAAAAAAGTCATCACTTTGGGACAGTTACTGGAGACAGTCAGGACTTGATTTAAAAAATGATGAAGCTATTGCTCAACGGTTGGGTTTCAGATCTACTCGACTAGTTGCACAGTTATTATTGAAGTGGCGGGCTGCCTCAAACCAACGGAATGGTCTTGCTGTCTAGCTTTCGTGATGGCCTCAGTAAACCAATCCAGCGGATTCTTTCCTCTTTTGTTTTTTTCTGTGAATGTGGAAGGTTTTGCTGGAATTTTTTTGGAGACTGTTGATTCTGTGTATGTTGAATTTTTATCTTGTATTGGGAAAACACTGTATAAGTATTGTGTGATCAGTTTTAACAAGAAAATGTTAGATGGGAAGATTGACACCCCATGGCGTGATTTTTTTAAACTGGATACAGATAAAAGACCTCAATGGAGGGCATGTATAAACCACCATTGATCAAAAAAACAGGTGACTTGCAATGGAGGATCCTTCATGGTGCTATTGCAGTCAACTCTTTCATTTCAGTTTTAAACCCGGAGATTGGTGCTAAATGCCCTTTTTGTAATGAGAGAGAAACCATTTTTCATGCTTTTGTGAACTGTGCTAGACTGGAACTTTTGTTTTTTGTTACTAAGAAACATTTTTGCAAGTTTTGGTGAAACCTTTTCTTTGGAGGTGTTTATTCTTGGTTTTAAATATGCAAGGAAAAGAAGATTTTCTTGTCAATGTTTGAATTTTGTAATAGGGCAGGCCAAGTTGGCTGTTTATATGAGCAGGAAGAAGAAAATTGAACACAACTTGGAACAGGATGTAATTGTTGTATTTTCAAATATGATGCAAGCGAGGATATTGACTGATTTTAATTATTATAAGCATATGAATGATCTTGACACTTTTGAAAATATTTGGTGTTGTAATGGTGCTTTGTGTTGTTTGTTTGAAGATGATGTGGTTTTTACATTCACGTGATTTGCTTTTGTTTTTATGTAATGTGAAGTGAATTGTGTCTTAGTTGTAGTGTGATTTTTTTTGTTTATATGCATTAAAGTTTTGTTAAAATTCAAAATTCTCTCTGTCTCTCTGTCTCTCTCTCTCTCGCTCTCTCTCTCTGTCTCTCTCTCTCTCTCTCTCTCTCTCTCTCTCTCTCTCAGTCTCTCTCTCTGTCTCTCTCTCTCTCTCTCTATCTCTCTCTGTCTGTCTCTCTGTCTCTCTCTCTCTCTCTCTCTCTCTCTGTCTGTCTCTCTCTCTCTCTCTCTCTCTCTCTCTCTCTCTCTCTCAGTCTCTCTCTCTGTCTCTCTCTCTCTCTCTCTATCTCTCTCTGTCTGTCTCTCTGTCTCTCTCTCTCTCTGTCTGTCTCTCTGTCTCTCTCTCTCTCTCTCTCTCTCTCTGTCTGTCTCTCTCTCTCTCTCTCTCTCTTCTCTCTCTCTCTCTCTCTCTCTCTCAGTCTCTCTCTCTGTCTCTCTCTCTCTCTCTCTCTATCTCTCTCTGTCTGTCTCTCTGTCTCTCTCTCTCTCTCTCTCTCTGTCTGTCTCTCTCTCTCTCTCTCTCTCTGTCTGTCCTCTCTCTCTCTCTCTCTCTCTCTGTCTCTCTCTCTCTCTCTCTCTCTCTCTCTGTCTCTCTCTCTCTCTGTCTCATGAGATGTAGGAGAGTGGGTGGAGGGAAACAGTAACTGAACCGGCTATAGCTGAAGTACATGAGAATGATAATGAAGGAATTGAGGTTCAGGAAAATGCAGGACAAGATGAAAGTCAGTCTGTAGTTGTACAAGATTATATGAATGAGAATGTTTTGAGTTCTGAGACTGCAAGTACTAGTGGAGTTGGATGCTCAATCTGAAAATGGAAAGTACTGTGGAAGGCCTACTAGAGGATGAAAATAAAGTAAAAATGAGGGATGAGGATACATTCTCTCAAATGTCAGGTTTTTCTGAAACAGGGTCTCAAATGGGAGAAAGTAATCTTTATTCTCTACAAGAGATAAATGATTTTTTGGATGAGACATTTGGAAGAGCAGTAGAAATAAGAGATTTTTTTTCGGATACTGAGAAATTTGTGAAATCTGTGGTTAAATTACAGCGTACAGTTGGGTTGGATGAACTGAATGAAAAAAAGAGATTTAGATTGAGGAAACTGCTTACAAAACTAAGAAAGTGTAAAAGTTCGTTTTCAAAAAAAAAAAAAAAAAAATGATGCACTGGGTGTTTTTCCTGTCCTATTTTTTTTCTGCCTCTTTGCTGTTTCTTCTTCTTTTATTAATATGGGCATATGAGAATAGGCTCTTTTTAATATAAATGGAGTGAGAGATCAAAATAAAAGAGCTATTCTATCAGAATTTATGAAAATTAGGAAAATTGATATTGTTATGTTACAAGAGACTCATTCTGATAGGTCTAATGAGATAGAGTGGGGTTTATGGTGGGAGGGGAAGTATGCACTCAGTCATGGCTCAAGTTCAAGTGCTGGAGTTGCTGTTCTGTTTTCAAAAAATTTAGCTGTTGACATTTTCAAATGAAGAAGTAGTAACTGAAGGGTGTTGTTTGTTCGTGCAGAAGTTGAAGGAATAAAATTTTTATTTATTAATGTCTATGCACCAAATCTTGGGTCAGAGCGAATTGAGCTATTTTTAAATATAAAGAGTCATATTTCACAATATGATAAAAATGGTTTGCATAGTTATGGCTGGGGACTGGAATTGCACTGAAAATTTTCATATTGATAGGAACAGTGAAGAACCTCATTATCAATCAGGTGTAGAGCTCTCTAAAGTGATTCAAGAACATGATTTAAGTGATGTCTGGAGAAATAGGAATAAAGGGATAAAACAGTATACATGGATTAAAGCAAGTAATAATGAAGTTAAGGGGGCTAGATTAGATAGGTTTTATATGAGTAAGTCCTTTAATAATAGAGTGATGGATGCTGCCATTATTCCTAGTGGTTCCTCAGACCATCACATGATAACTATAGATATAAATAAAAAAACAACGTTTAGATCACAGCATTATTGGCATTTTAATAGGAGGTTGTAAAAGTGCATATTAAAAATTTTTGTCAAAGTTATGAGTCTCAAGTATCAATTAAAATTAGAGATACAGTGAAAAAATTGCAATGTGAAATAGGAGGAATAGAAAAGATGATGTTGGACAATGAAGAAGGGATTAACAAAAGTGATGAATTAAGTAAGAAGAAGTTAGAATTGAAATATCTTTTACAAGAACAAGTTAAAAATGCTTTAATAAGGTCACGTTTTTTGTTCTATTAAGGATATGGATGCTCCCAGTGCTTATTTTTTTAAACTGGAGAGAAATGTGGTGCAGCATAATCCTATGCTTCATTTAAGACGTTCAGATGGGACAATTACAGATAATCCAAATGAAATGAGAAAACTTGCTGTTAATTTTATTCTGGTCTCTTTAATGCTGAACAATGTGATAAGGAGAGTGCTGCGGATCTTGATCAAGATCTTCCTAAGTTGCAATTTAAACAGAGAGAAAATTTGGACAGTGACATTACAAGAGCTCACAGATGCAGTTAAACAACTTTCACTGGGACGTTCGCCTGGGATTGATGGAATAACTACAGATTTTTTATCAGTATTTCTGGAACATTTTGGGACAAGATTTCTATGAAGTAACAAAAGAGTGTTTTGAGAATGGCTTTCTTCCAAGTAGCTGCCGAAGAATGGTATTATCCTTGTTACCTAAAAAAGGTGATTTAGGATTTTTGAAGAACTGGAGACCGGTTTCACTTTTGTGTATGGATTATAAAATTTTGGCAAAATGTTAGCGAATAGGTTGAAATGTTATCTGGATACAATTATTCACAGTGATCAGACATATTGTGTACCTGAACGATCTATTATGGACAATCTTTTTCTTTTAAGAAATGCTGTTGATTTGAGTTTCAAAGAGAATATTAATATGGGGTTTTATCAATAGACCAAGAAAAAGCCTTTGATAGGGTTGATCATGGATATCTTTTCAGTGCTTTGAGTTCTTTCGGTTTTGGTGAAAGGTTTATTTCTTGGGTAAAACTCTTATATCAAGATGGTTCTGTATTGGTGAAGGTGGGAGGAGGGTTGAGTGCATCAGTCCCTGTAAAAAGAGGAATTAGGCAAGGATGCCCACTCTCTGGACAATTATATAGCATTGCTATTGAACCACTATTAAGAAGAATTAGAAGAGATCTTAAAGGGTTTTCAATACCAAATGATTTTAATTGTAATAAATTGTATTATCTGCTTATGCTGATGACATAACCGTTTTTATAAATGGACAAGAAGATGTTATTAAACTTACAAAGAGTGTAGAGGTAAATGAAAGGGCATCTACTGCAAAAGTAAATTGGAGTAAGAGTGAAGGATATGCAGTAGGTCAATGGATAAATCAAAGGCTTCCAGATTTATCGGGAGGGTTAAAGTGGGGGAGAGACGGTTTTAAGGCTTTGGGTGTTTTTTTAGGTTCTTCTAGGTTTCATGAAAAAATTGGGAGGGATTGCTGGAGAAGGTGGTGGCCCAATTATCTAGATGGCGATGGCTATTACCACAAATGTCTTACAAGGGGAGAGTTTTGGTCATTAATAATTTGGCTGCGTCCACGTTATGGCATAAGTTAATGGTGGTTGAACCACCAGAAGAATTGGTGACTTCTATACAAAAGAGACTAGTTGATTTCTTTTGGGATGGCAAACACTGGATTCATGCTGCACAACTTTATTTGCCTCCTTGTGAAGGAGGGCAATGACTAATAGACATTAAGAGCAGAATTCAAGCTTTCAGATTGCTTTCAGCCCAAAAACTTTTGTGTAGAAAAGACATGGTATGGACTCGTACCGCTGGTGTAATTCTGCGAAGAGCAGAAGGGTTGGACTATTATCTGCATCTTTTCTGGATACAAATTCAAGAGATGGATTTAACAGTGATTACATCTTTTTATAAATCAGTGTTACAAGCATGGGCTAAAACTTTTAAGATTAAAAGAGTCTTTAAAATCCCTAAATACTGGGTGTTGGAGGAGCCACTCTTTCATAATCCAGTAGTTCATGGTACACTGATGTCTTCAAAGAGTGTACAGGAGAACATGCTGAGAAGAAACTGTACAAAGTTAAAGGATTTGGACAGTTCGGATGGATGGAAGTCTGTGGAGGATATAATGTTCCTCACGGGACTGCGATCTCGACGGCTGGGTATTCGTTTTTTGGAGGAAATACGTTCTTTTTTGCCGGGACATTATAGAGAACTTATACAAAGAGAAGATCTGAATGAACAGACTGAAGTTTTACCTCAGAAACTGTTAATTTCTTCAACTTGTGACATCAGTGTGTTAGAAGACCATCCTATAGAGGGTTCTGACACGTCTGAGACATGGACAGTTGATGAAATGTCTAAAAAGGTTTTATTTAACCTATATGTTAAGACTGTTCATAAAGAGGCACTGAAGGAGCGGCAGCCGTTGAAGTGGAAAAGGAGGTTTGGGCTAAACTTCCCCTTTAGAGATCAGTGGAGATCCCTGTATAAGTTTCCACCAGAGAAGCGAACTGGGGATTTGCAGTGGAGGCTTATTAACGGGGCAATAGCTACAAACAGATATGTGTCTCACCTTAATCCAGCTGTTAGAGGGGAGTGTGAGTTTTGTGGTGAAGAAGAGACTGCGGAACGTTTGTTTTTGAATTGTAAACGATTGGAAGAGCTTTTTAAAGTTTTGATGGAATGGTTTAGAGGTTTTGGTTAAACATTTTCAGAATGTGTTTTTATAGAGGGTGTAAAGTATAGAATGTCAAAAAAGACAATATTTGGTCTCTTAAACTATGTTTTAGGTACAGCAAAACTCTCAATTTGGAAGACCAGAAAGAATAAACTACTGGGTATTGGTGGAATGGACCCAGTGAAAATGTTGAAGGGTTTAATTGCAAGTCGATTGAAAATTGAATTTTCTTATTATGTTTTGGTGGGAGATTTAATAACTTTCAGAGAAAAGTGGTGTGTAGGGGAAATTTTATGTTGTATTTATGAAGAACAGCTTGTTCTTAATTTTTAAAAGATTGTTGTTGTATGTATGTTTTGGTTTTATATTTGACTAAAAGATTAAGGGATGATGTTATGAATGAGGATTTATTGTATTAATAGTGATATACTGAAGAAAGACTGTATTTAATAAAGTTGTGTTAAACCTCTCTCTCTCTCTCTCTCTCTCTCTCTCTGTCTCTCTCTCTCTCTGTCTCTCTCTCTCTCTCTCTCTCTCTCTCTCTCTCTCTCTCTCTCTGTGTAACATACGCGATCAGATGCGTTCTCAGGTACCGAAACGTGGTACCGATTGATTTAATGTGAATCGATACTTGGTAGTACCGACGCAATTCGGTCGGTACCCAACCCTAGTGAAGGGAGATGTAGAAGGGTGTGTTCATGCATGCACTTCCCTTTCTTCTGATCTTTATTAGTTCTGACACTCAAATCTCACCTCCAAAACTCCAAACTTACAGCAAACTCTAAGCTCTATTGTACACCCTCTGGATTCACATACAGATTTCTCACCAGCCATCAAGATGTGGATTATGCTGTTCGGTCTCGTCTCTGCATTACTGGCCTCCTTGAGATCAGAAGATACCATGGGTAAGAAAACTTGTCAGAGGAACATTATACATATGTCTCTGTATTTTGACTATGAATTTTACAGAATATGAATGGTGCAATGCTAAGTGTGTGTCTGAGGACAGATAAACAGCTGCTCACTCATTTTTTGCAGAGGAAAGGGAGATATGCTGGGCAGCTGTAAATTTCAGCATTTCAAAAGAATACCAGCGAGAGTTTAAATGGTATCAAAACTGAGTGTTACATTCTGGCTCAGGAAGTCAAAAAAAAAAAAAAAAAAACTAAAGAGGAACAGAGTCCAAAAAAAGCACATTAGACAGACACAAGATCTGAATACATCTTTCTTCAACTTTATTGTCTCATACAATAGTATATATAGACATATTGGACCTCATTCATGAAACACGAGCAGAACTATTTTTTTTTTTTTTTTGTAAATTGTTCATAAAGCCGTTCTCACATAAACTTTTGAATTCATGGAAATGTTTGTATTTTCCAAATGTTAGTTGGTACGAAAGAAATGTGCACCTTGCTCCCTACCAAGTGCTATTGTTGCGTAAAATGTTCAGTTTTCTTTTTGGCAAACTGACACTGCATGTTGATATACTACCATAATAAATTTTTACTTGCTCATTTGCCCTATCCTTTTTGTGGGCGTGTGTGCGTGTGTGTGTTTAGCTGAGAGTCGATAACTGTTCAACTTTGGATAAAACACAGCATTCATCACTGTCACTTTTTACCCAGCCATCCAATAAATGGAGGGACGTGACAAATACTACACCGACCAGCCATCCTACTTGCACAACGACTGAACAACATTTTTATCAGTGGTGGAAAGAGTACTGAAAATTTGTACTTAAGTACAAGTACAGTTACATTGCTGAAATAATACTCAATTACAAGTAAAAGTACTGGTGCCAAAACAGTACTTAAGTAAAAGTGCAAAGTACTCTTCCCAAAAACTACTCAGAGTACTAGTTATTAGTTACTTTTTAGCCAGCGATATTTAATGAATTACCAAAAAATATTCATTCATATCAAAGATCTATGTGGATAATAGCTGCTTTCAACAAAACCCACTTTTATAATGCAGAACACACAAATCATGACAAAATATTGTCATGAGTCGGCTGCCTCCCCCTTATTATCAGCAGCACCCCGTCCCTTAATCGCCGCCCTTCACCAGGCTCCCGACGGGAATGGGTGTGTGAGAGAGGAGGGGCGCTGAAACAGCCAGGTCTGGCGGCGTGTGATGAGGCACACCTGAAGGGAATGGAGCCTCATCACCGCCGCTGTTAAATGCCGAGCGCGCCTCTCCTTGGGAGACCGGTCTCTTTCACGTGCATGCACACTGGTGTCCTCGTGGGTCCAGGAAGGGTGCATAGAGGGATTCCCGCGCCGCCAGAGACGTGAGCCACTGGACCCGCGGTCCGGACAGAACCGCACCCGTTATACGGCTGACGGGCCAGCATGCCAGGCCGTTCATCCCCGCAAGCGCTGTGGGCTAAAGGAGGTCGAAGCCGCTGGATGAAGCCGCCGCCCCTCGCGCCCTGGACCCGTGTGGGGCGCGCGTGCGGCCGCCGGACTCCGCCCCTTACCTAGACCCTTCCTTCTCGAACACTGCCCCTCCTTCACAAACCCCGCAGCACGACGAGGACACCAGATCCCCTCTTCATTTTGAACACTTTATTCCCTTTGGACACTTTATTTTATTATTTCTGTTTAATAAAAGGCTCTCTGAGGCCTGATGCCACACCCACTGTGTCTGTCGTTTGCTCCTCCCGCCACAATATGGAAATAAATATTTATTCAACTTCTAAAAAAAAATAATATAATAATAAATAATATAATTACATCCTCAATCACATTGATATACTGCCCCTTCCCCATTCATTTTCATTCAGTCCACCCTGTCATGCATCTGTCCACTCTATTGAGTCTAAATGGCTGACATGGGTGGATTTGCCAACACGACGGGGTGGACAATCATTCAAGGGACATGGAAAAACTCTTCTTTTTTGTTAAATAAAAATATCGTTTTTATTACCAAATGACCAATACATTCAAACTGAGTTAAAAAAAAAAAAACAACAAAAAAAAAACAAAACAAAATATTAATAGAGAAAATTAAGATTTGACTATATTCTACTCTCATTCAAATTTAATGAGCAGTGCATGGAACAAAGCAAAATAACGCAACCTCTTACACACACACAAATAAATAAATAATAATAAAAAAAAAAATTCTAGAAAATGTATCTGTCATGGAAGTAGACTCAGAACAGATGTTAGTATTTTAAATACAATACTTTATTTAAACAAAATGAGTTTGGAGAGCAGAATGGATGAATGGCAGGAGAGTTGAACTTCAAATAAGGTTCGTAAGATGAGCAGAGGAATAACTGTAATGTCTTTGCTTACAGGAGGTTTGGGGATTTGCTGGAGAGCACACACACCTCAGTAATGGCTACGCTGGAAATAGGAGGACGACGATGGAGGAGACAGGAGGTAAGTACAGCAGGTAAGTCTTTTCGTAGATCCAAAGCTCGGGAAAGCATGGAGAGTCCACTTAGTAGAGACGAGACCAGACGATGACTGAGACTGAGGTGTGTGCTTATGTACTGTGACTAAGTGGCTGTGGTGATTGGGAACAGGTGCAGGTGATTAGTATTCAGGTGAGGGTGCTTTTTGTGATGATGTGGTGAGAGAGCCTGGTCAATCCGTGACAGTACCCCCTCCTCCATGGCCCGCTCCTGAGGGCCGAGGACCCCGACGTCGCGGTGGTTTACCTCGTCCGCGAGGTGCAGGTCTGGATGAGAAGCATGGAATTCTTCCATAAGAGTGGGATCTAGGATGTCGTCCCTAAGGACCCAAGCTCGTTCTTCCGGGCCGTATCCCTCCCAGTCAACGAGATACTCCAGTTGACCACCACGACGCCGGGAGTCCAGAATCTCCTTGACCTTGTAGACGGTTCCTTCTTCCAGAATTAGAGGAAGAGGGTGTTCCTCTGTCTGGCCAGGCTCTGTGGATGGAGAAACAGAGGGATGGTGAGGTTTGAATAGTGATACGTGGAATGTTGGATGGATGCGGTATTGTGCTGGTAATTGTAATTCATATGCAACTGGATTAATTTGTCTGAGGATGGTGAAGGGACCAACAAATCTGGGACTTAACTTGCAGCAGTGCAGGCACATCCGGATGTCCCGAGTTGACAGCCAGACCTTCTGACCTGGCAGGTAGGATGGTGTCTCCAATCTTCTACGGTTGGCTGCCAGCTTGTGTCTGCGCACTGCCCGCTGTAGTTGATGGTGTGCTGCGTCCCAGACCCTCTCGCTCTCTCGGAACCAGTAATCAACAGCGGGAACATCTGAGGGTTCCCCAGACCAGGGGAACAGAGGAGGCTGGTATCCTAGTACGCACTGGAAGGGAGTGAGTCCAGCAGATGGTTGACGTAAGGAATTCTGGGTGTACTCGGCCCAGCCCAAGAACTGGTTCCAAGAGTTCTGGTGGCCGTGGCAGAAGGTTCGAAGGAAGCGCCCAACCTCCTGTACCTTTCTTTCCGTCTGCCCATTAAATTGAGGGTGATATCCGGATGAGAGGCTGATGGTCAGTCCTAGGAGCGAGAAGAAAGATTTCCATACCCTTGAGATGAACTGGGGTTTGCGATCGGAGACAATGTCCTCAGGGATGCCAAAATATCTGAAAACGTGATTGAACAGTAGTTCTGCAGTCATCATAGCAGTTGGCATAGCAAGACGGCATGATTTAGAGAAACGGTCTACAATCACCAACATGCAGGTATTACCGTCAGACTCAGGCAGGTCCGTGATGAAATCCACTCCCAGGTGTGACCACGGTTGGTTGGGAACGGGCAGAGGCAGGAGTTTGCCAGATGGAAGATGGCGGGGTCTTTTGGATTTGGCGCAGTCTCTGTATCCTTGTACGAACCTTCTCACATCCCTGGCCATGTTGGGCCACCAGAAGCGATGTTTCAGCAGCGAGAGGGTGCTGTTGAGTGGAGTGAATCAGAGGGGTGCGTTGAGTTCTGGGTACGTACTGGTGGGTGGAGTATTAACAGGAGCATTGGGTGTGGAGGCTGGAGGGGAGGTCCACTCGATAGGGCTGATGATGAGCTCTTTGGGAATGATACCCTCGATTTCCTCCTCCTCTTCAGCAGGAGCACAGATACGAGAAAAGGTGTCCACCTTGACATTCTTGGGGCCTGAACGATAAGAGATGGTGAAGTTAAACCTGGTGAAAAATAGAGCCCATCAAGCCTGACGAGGATTAAGTCTTTTAGCATCACAAAGATATTGTAAGTTCTTATGGTACGCGAGTACTAGAAAAAGATGAGCTGCTCCCTCCAGCCAATGCCTCCACTCCTCCAGAGCTAGTTTGATGGCGAGGAGCTCTCTGTTGCCGATGTCATAATTCCTCTCTGCCGGGCTGAGTTTACGGGAGAAGGCGGCACATGGATGGAGTTTAGCTGGATTCCCCTGCTGCTGTGAAAGCACCGCTACTACACCTGTTGTTGAAGCATCAACTTCTATGGTGAATGTTTTCTTGGGATCTGGATGAATGAGGATTGGAGCACAGGTGAAAGCTTCTCTTAATGCGTTGAAGGCTTCAGTGGCTACTGGTGTCCAGGACAGAGACTTGGGCTTGTTCTTGAGTAGATCAGTCAGGGAACTGGTAACTGAACTGTAATTGTGGATGAAGCGTTGATAGAAGTTTGCGAATTCAAGAAAGCGTTGAAGCTCCTTCACTGTGTTGGGTGCTGGCCAGGTGGTGATAGCCGCTACCTTCCCCTCGTCCATTTTTATGCCACCACTGTCAATGATGTAGCCCAGGAGGTGTACAGATGGTTGATGAAAGGAACATTTCTCTGCTTTGAGGAAGAGTTGGTACTTCCTGAGACATTTGAGGACCTCCACAACGTGGTGGCAATGGTCAGCCAAGTTTCGGGAATAAATGAGGATATCATCAATGTACACGATGACAAACTGATGAAGGAAATCCCGGAACACCTCATTCATAAAATCCTGGAATACGGAGGGGGCGTTTACCAGTCCATACGGCATGACGAGATATTCGTAGTGGCTGGTAGGGGTCACGAAGGCGGTCTTCCACTCGTCCCCCTCACGTATCCGGATGAGGTTATATGCGCTGTGGAGGTCCAACTTCGTGAAAATGATTGCTCCACACAGGTGTTCGAGTGCAGCGGGTATGAGGGGAAGAGGGTACCTGAACTTCACAGTGATCTTGTTCAACGATCGATAATCTATACAAGGCCTCAAGCCTCCGTCCTTCTTGGCCACGAAAAAGAAGCTAAAAGCAACAGGGGATGTGGAAGGGCGGATGTAACCTTTTTGAAGTGTCTCCTCAATATACTCCTCCATTGACTTCTGTTCGGGAAGTGACTGGGTAGACTTTTCCGCGGGGCACTGGCTCACTCGGTATGAGGTCTATGGCACAGTCCCATGGCCGATGGGGTGGTAGCTGAGAGGTTCTCTTAGGGCAGAACACGTCACTGATGGGGGCATAACAGGTGGGTATATCAATAGATTGTTTCTCTACTGGGTTTTCAATAGAGGTGGAATGCACAGGGAGGATCCGGATGTCCAACATCTTGGGCTGTGGTAGAGACGGAAAACATTCGGAGAAGCACTTACTGCCCCTCTTCAGGACCTCACTGGAACTCCAGGAGATGATGGGACTGTGCTGAACGAGCCACGGGCGCCCTAAAATCACCTCTGCGGTGGAACCTTCCAGAACCAGGAAATGCATGGATTCTTGATGTAGCGTCCCCACTTGGAACTGGATGGGACCCACACTGTGGCAGACGTGTCTTTGGGTAAGGCGTTGCCCGGTTACCGACTGGAGTTGATAATTCTTTCCGGTGGTGATGGGCGAGAGGTTGATCTGGTAGCAGAGGCTCCCGGAGATGAAGTTTCCCGTTGAACCTGAGTCGAGGAGGGCTGAGACAGAGATGGAGATATCGGAGGGTTTTATAACACTCAGCACTGGACGAGGAGGTCGTAGGGGGCATGAAAGAATCACATGCCCATCTGCTCCGCAGTACAAACAGAGCCCTTTATTCAACAGCCTCCGCCGCTCAGCTGGTGAGAGTTGTTGTGAATCCACTTGCATGTGTTCGTTGCCTGGTTCTGGAGTGCCGGTGGATTCTGGCTGATGGAGGAGTAGAGTGGAAAAAGCGGCAATACGTTCAAACAGACAGGATTGCATCCGATTAGCACAGCGAATAGACAGTTGAATGAATTGTTGAAGGCCCATTGAGTCATCATAAGCCCGCTAACTGCAACCGCAATCGGGATTCCAGTCCCTGCTGATAGGTGGTGAGAAGAGATTTCTTGTTCCATCCGCTAGCCGCTGTCAGAGTTCTGAACTTGAGAGAATACTCATTAATAGGCGAAGAACCTTGTTTTAAATGATATAATTGCTCACTCACAGTGGAATCACCAGCCGATCGTCCAAAAACTTCCTTGAAGTAAGTGAGGAAATTCTGCAGAGACTGGGTAGGTGGCCCCGCCTGTGCCCAGATAGTTTTTGCCCATTGAAGAGCGGGACCTGATAACAGTGAGATAACGAAAGCGATCTTTGAACGGTCAGTTACATACAGATGCAGTTGTATTTCAAGCACTAATGAGCACTGGAGGATGAATCCGTTGCACTCCTCCGCCAGGCCAGAAAAGGGCGCCGGTCGGGCCATGGGACTGGTAACTACTGGTGTAGAAGACGGCGGTGTGGATACGGATGCGGTGACAGGTGTTGTGGTAGTGGTGGTAAGTAGGGTTCGTTGGAGAGTATCAGCGAGCTCTTGAAATGGATCCAGGGAACTCATTCTGTTGATGGTAGTAGGTCCGGTCTTCTGTCATGGAAGTAGACTCAGAACAGATGTTAGTATTTTAAATAAAATACTTTATTTGAACAGAATGAGTTCGGAGAATGTAAGGAGAGTTGAACTTAAAATAAGGTTCGTAAGATGAGCAGAGGAATAACTGTAATGTCTTTGCTTACAGGAGGTTCGGGGATTTGCTGGAGAGCACACACCTCAGTAATGGCTACGCTGGAAATAGGAGGACGACGATGGAGGAGACAGACATAGGAGAGGAGAACAGGAGGTAAGTACAGCAGGTAAGTCTTTTCGTAGATCCAAAGCTTGGGAAAGCATGGAGAGTCCACTTCGTAGAGACTAGACTGGACGATGAGTGAGACTGAGGTGTCTGCTTATGTACTGTGGTTAAGTGGCTGTGGTGATTGGGAACAGGTGCAAGTGATTAGTATTCAGGCGAGGGTGCTCTTTGTGATGACGTGGTGAGAGAGCCTGGCTGATCCGTGACAGTATCTAAAGAGCCAAGTAATGCTTTTGTTATGAATATAAAACTAATATAACACACCCTTTCATAGTCATTTTTATGTTAAGTTATCATGGCAAATGAGTTATGTACAGGACACCAAAAGGCACCCTACAGTGATACTGACCCATTAATTAAATAGTGCTCATAAATGGCTGTTGAGATAATATTCTCAAGTGAAATGAGTAGAGGCTTGGACCCGGAAACAGTAGTCCTTACATCATACTTAACAAGAGGATTCTCCCCAAGCCATCACATTGACGTCATCAGAATGAGAACGCCATTCCAGAGCGGAAGTGAATTTTCAGTTTTTGATTTGATTACGACAGCAGACAATTGTTTTTTTTTTTTTGTTGTTGTTTTTTTTTTTTTTCTGGTGTATTGACTTCCATGCTTTTTCCATTGACTTCCATGCTTTAAGAGAACCAAGATGGCGGCGCGATCAGACGCAGCGGCCACTCCAGGTCCCAAAGACGGTGCTTTTATGTCTTTTAATGTCGTCTGTTCGTCTCCAAATAGTGTCGATTTACCGCTAATTCATCGGAAGATCACTCCGGGATACATCTACAATTGCCAAAGCCTTTTGGATATCGACAAGATATACAAACACAAACTCTCGCCGGCGGCTACTGAGAAGCTACGAGGCCTTTGTTTACAGCTGGAGCCGGACCTCGAGACCGCGGCCTCGCCGACTGATGCTACCCGCACAAGGCGGTGTCGCAAGCGGTGTGAGAGAGGACGGAAGCGCGGTAAGCGCGGAGGTATACGAGCTAGGCTGAGGGCTAACCCCACAAGACCGGCTCTTCCAACACTCATGCTCTCAAACGTTCGCTCTCTGGAAAACAAACTGGACTTAATTCAACTCAGTCGATCTACACAGCATGAGGCAAGGGATTGTTGTGTGTTTGTTTTCACTGAAACATGGCTAAACGACAACATCCCTGACTCCGCCATTCAGCTGCACGGGCTAACTTGCTACCGCGCGGACAGAGATTCATCACTGTCTGGTAAGACTCGCGGGGGTGGCTTGTGTGTGTATATCAACAAAGAATGGTGTAACTGCTGTGTGACAAAACACTGTTCATCACTGGTGGAGTTTATGTTTGTGAAGTGTCGACCGTTCTATCTGCCGCGGGAGTTCACGGCCATTGTTATTGTCGCAGTTTACATTCCTCCGTGTGCAAACGCAAAGGACGCGCTTCGCGAGCTGTACAGCGCCATCAGCGAACAACAAACAAATAACCCCGACGGCTTTTTCATCATAGCCGGTGACTTCAACCACACAAACCTAAAGACAGTTTTGCCAAAGTTCTACCAACATGTGAACTTTGCAACAAGGGGAAACAACACACTGGATTTTGTTTACACAACAGTAAAGGACGCATACAAAGCCGAACCCCGCCCCCACCTCGGGTACTCGGACCACATCTCTGTTATGCTAATCCCAGCATACAGACCACTTCTCAAACTCACCAAACCGGTTCAAAAGCAGATCACAGTATGGCCAGACAATGCCACCTCAGCACTGCAGGACTGCTTCCAGGACACAGACTGGAACATGTTTAAAGAGGCGGCCACCTACAACAACCACACAGACCTGCAGGAGTACACCGAAACTGTGCTTACATCAAAAAGTGCATAGATGATGTGACAGTCACCAAAACCATCACCACACGTGCCAACCAGAAGCCATGGATGACAGCAGAGGTTCGTGGGCTGCTAAAGACCAGAGATGAAGCATTCGGATCAGGAGATAAAGCAGCCCTCAAAACAGCAAGAACCAATCTGTCTCATGGCATCAAGAAGGCAAAACATCAGTATGCTAAAAAAATCAACAATCACTTCACAGACAGCAGAGACACTCGGACCCTGTGGCAAGCCATTCAGACCATCACTGACTACAAGCCCCTGCCACAGGCCAGTGATGATGACACATCCCTACCAGAGGCACTCAACCACTTCTACTCACGATTTGAGATACAGAACGACACACCTGCACAGAAACTACTCACATCTCCAAACGACCAGGTACTCTGTTTCTCTCCAGTCGACGTAAGGAAGACCCTATCCAGGATTAACCCACGAAAGGCTGCGGGCCCTGACAACATACCTGGACGTGTACTGAAAGACTGTGCTGCACAGCTGACGGATGTCCTAACAGACATCTTCAACACCTCGCTGAGCCAGGCAGTCGTCCCCACGTGTCTCAAATCCACCTCCATAATTCCAGCACCAAAGAAGTCACCTGTGTCCTGTCTGAATAACTACCGTCCCATAGCACTGACCCCAATCATGATGAAGTGCTTTGAGAGGTTAGTCATGCACAACATCAAGTCCAGTCTCCCAAACACGCTGGACCCACTCCAGTTTGCATACCGTCCAAACCGTTCCACGGACGATGCAATATCCACCACTCTCCACCTAGCTCTTACTCACCTGGAACAGAAAGACTCTTATGTTAGAATGCTGTTCATTGACTTCAGCTCAGCATTCAACACAATAATCCCACAACAGCTCATCCACAAACTAAACCTGCTTGGCCTTAACACCTCCCTCTGTAATTGGATCCTGGACTTTTTAACTGCAAGACCTCAGTCAGTCCGTGTCGGCCGCAACACCTCCAGCACTACCACACTGAGCACAGGTGCCCCACAAGGCTGTGTGCTCAGCCCGATGCTCTTCACGCTGCTGACCCATGACTGCACTGCCAAGTCCAGCTCCAACCACATCATCAAGTTTGCTGATGACACAACTGTGGTAGGCCTCATCAGCAATAACGATGAAACGCACTACAGAGAGGAAGTGGCACAGCTGGCTGAATGGTGTAGTGCTAACAACCTGTCCCTCAATGTGAGTAAGACGAAAGAGTTTGTGATGGACTTCAGGAGAAACTCTGTTGACCACCCCCCGCTGACCATCGACGGCTCAACCGTGGAGAGAGTCGGCAGCACTAAATTCCTGGGAGTGCACATCACAGAGGATCTCACCTGGACCACCAACGTCACGTCACTCAACAAGAAGGGACAACAGCGCCTCCACTTTCTCCGCCGGCTGAAAAGGGCAAGTCTCCCTCCACCCATCCTCACCACTTTTTACAGGGGCACCATTGAGAGTGTGCTGACCACCTGCATCACTGTCTGGTATGGGAACTGCAGTGCTGCTGACAGTGAACACTGCCGCAAAGATCATCGGTGCCCCTCTCCCCTCCATCCTGGACATTTTCCTTTCACAATGCTCCAACAAGGCCACCAGCATCGTGAAGGACCCCACCCACCCCTCTCACAATCTCTTCCAGCTCCTGCCATCAGGTAGAAGGTACCGGAGCATCAGAGCTCGCTCTGTCAGATTGCTCAACAGCTTTTTTCCCCAGGCTGTGAGAGCTCTTAACTCCAATCCCCCTGTCCCCCTCTGAAACCATGAACACCTGAGCCCTCCCACCCCCCAACTCATTAAAAACTGTTGACAATTTTACTAAGTGCAATTCTGAATGTGCTACACACAGGTGAGTGGGCTATACAAACCACCTGTAGTAACGCACTCATCCCACTATATACGCACTAGACACTTTCTACAAACACTCCCTGCCACAAAGACTCTTAAGAAAATATATGTCTACTTGAGCATTGCACTACAAAATCTTTTTGCACTATGCACTGTCTCCCACAAAATCTCTCCTGCACAATAATTTAATTACAAAATATATATTTTTCTGCACAATTTCATGTACATATATCTCTTTCGCACAATTTCATGTACAGTATTTATGTAAAGTTTTTGTACAGTCTCAGTTTGTGTATGTGTGGTCAACTAGGTATAGCAGTTATAGTATTTTTAGTATATGTATAGTCAGATGGTTAACTGTTGTATAGCTCTATTGTTTTTCCTATACTTGCATTGTTGTATGTTTATCTTATGTTTAACTAGTATGTAGCACCGTGGTCCTGCGAGACACGACATTTCGTTCCACTATATGTCCACACATGTAGCAGAATGACAATAAAGCTCGACTTGACTTGACTTGACTTAATTGTTCACCACAAGACTAGTAATGTGCACTAAAAAAGTAAGTAAGGTCATTTTTGATTTCATGACGAATCATATTCAATACCATTGGCAAAGCTACCACATACTGTATACTGCCATATAGATATTTTAATATCTCGTTTTTTTGTCCATCCATTTTTTTTTCAAAGCAATCATTATTTCAAGCTTTGAGTGGTTTAATCCAAGTCTTCTAAAAAGACACGTTTGCTTTATATGATGAACAGTTTTTAATATAGGCTTTTATGTACATACATATAAACATTGATCAATTACCATTACAGAAATCTCAATCTAAAAAATCTGCTCATTCTGTGTATTTGTGTCTTTAAAATAGGGTAACTTTGTTGCAAAAGCTTACAGCAAAAGGAAGCATGATTTCCAATTTGATTTCGAACTGAATTGAATTTGCAAAGGACAAATACACAGTCAGTAATACAATTATAAAACAAATGACCTCAATTCAGTTGAGGTATTCGAAATATGACATCACTGAATTGTTGTGTTTTAAGAGCCATATATGTTGTTTATTTAGATAAATGGAACATCAGATGGCTTTGACCTGTAATGTCTGTAAAATGTAGTGATGCAGTTAGGCAGACTAGGATATTTATATGTACAAATCATACAAATATCCCATTCCAAAACATTTATAGCATACTTACATTGTAAAGAAATTAAAATTCCATCTTTGATTGTTGAAAGCAAGACGCAGCTTGTATATACGGTATATACTGTGGAAAATGAGTAATCAAACATTGTCAAATATTTCAGTATCGGTATCAAAATAGTATATAGATATTTATGATAACACTACCATGTAGTTTTTTTCTCCAAACTTTGAGTCCATAAATTATGCTGAGCTCCTTCACTGTCCAAACTGACAGGAGACAGATGTGTGTCAAACTCGCTGTCGGAGAGGAGAGAGCGAGACGCAATGTCACTTCAACCCTGCTGCAACGGCAGCTTTTCCCGGTTCAGATAGCAGAGCTTTTATTGGTCCTTTTACAATCGAATATCTTTATTGGCTACTGAAGTGTCATCAAAGGTTTGAATATCAGTTCAAGTTATGGGCGTACTCAGTAATGAACTATGATTTAAAAGTAACAAAGTAGATTATTTTGCTTAATTTGTACTTAAGTACAAGTAAAAGTATAGCTTTAAAAATATACTCAAAAAATTACAAGTACCCAAAAAAACTACTTAATTACAGTAACGTGAATAGTTGTAATTCGTTATCTCCACCACTGATTTTTATATTCAGTAATATTCTTCTAAATGAGATACTAGTAATACATTACTGCCATGGATATTCCAAATCACTGCAACCAAAAGTGTCTCAGCTGTGAAAACGCTGTGCCATCTAAGCATTCTCAAGTGCCACCAGCTTACCGTCTTCAAAAGTGCACATAATATTTTTTAGCTGGCTAAAAAAGCTTAATTGATTATTTATTGTTAGGCAGATGAGTCTATTAATCTTTTTTGAATTTATGCAATATACTGGAGCCAAACCTGAGAAGGGAGTCCATAATATTCCACGGTGTTCCTGGAAACGTAACTTACATCGTTGTAATTCATAGGCAGATTGTTAATAATTGTATTACACGCAAATTACTCTGAATTCATATATTTATGCAAGTTTCATGATTGAGGCCCACTGTGAGGGGTGGTGTACCCCTTTCATCCAATAGCAATATGTATTACATATGTACGTCATATAGGCAAAAACGTGTTATATAAAATGGCAATATAGGTAAAACAAGCGGATAAAAACAAGAGATATAGAGAAGGAGAGAGGAAGGGAGACAAAAGGAGGAAACAAGGAATGAGGGCGAGAGAACACAAACAGGAAAACTCACAGAGATATTCTGGCAGAGAGCATAATATTTTCTAATAACAAGTGAAACCATGGTGACCGAGAGAGCTCAATGCACTGCAAATGAAAAACACGTGGAAATTAAGAAAACATCTTCATCAATTTGACAACACATGTGCTGCAAATACTCACACTGCAACAAAACACTGAAACGCTGCAAAAACTCGCTACACAACCAAATACAGCGGCTGCTCCAAGTCGGCAGAAGACCCTGGCCACTCAGCAGCCTGCAAAGCCGGCGCTGCCCCAGCCCCAGCCTAAACCGGAGACTGGGCTGCAGCTGCACCCCCAGATGGCTAAACGGTATGCTTTTCTGAAGCGCTAAGGTCCCCACCCCACAGTGACACTGGACCCTGAGCCTCAGAAGCCGACCTGATCTGCGTGCAGAGAGGAAGAGGAGAGGGTCTGTTCTCGCCAAGGCCGGAACTCCCTCGAAGAAAGCTAGTGTTTGCTCTCCATCCCTACTCAGCGATTGAAGCTCTGTTCAAGCTGGGCATGTACGGGCACACACTGAGTGAGCTAGACAAACTACCACTGCGATAGTGGACCCACATACTCAAAAGAGCAAATCTCCTCTCCTTACCATCACGAAATTAGGTTCCTTGCCTCCATGCGGCAAACTGTTATTCGCAAAACTAGAACCTCTTTCCCACCGGGCTCAGGCTTTCGCTTGCAGGCCACCTCGTTGCAGAGGTATTATCCAAACTTCAGTATGGGACAACAAGACAGATGGGAATCCATAGCCAAGAGCTGTTTGACAGGTTACTAATGTTTATAACTCATTAACAAATGGTTCACAGGTGTTCACTTTACATTAAGATTTACTTTCACAGATTACTAACATTTATAGCTCATTAATAAATGGTTCACATGTGTTCACATTACATTAAGGTTCACTTTCACAGATTATTAACATTTATAACTCATTGGTTCTTTACATTTAAGGTTCACAGGTAACTAATATTGGAATTAAAATGTTTATTATTAATATCTTATCAACTCATGGTTATGCTGTTATGCCCCCCCCCCCCATTTTTTTTTTTTTTTTTTTTTTGCAGCGTATCATGGATAAGGTACAGAGTAGATTCTGATAAGAAACATTATAAGAAAAGTGACACGAGTCATGATAAATGAGAAAACCATAAATACAACACCCTTCAGTCTCACTATAAAAGTAAATTTTTGCTGCATCATGAAATAAATCAGGAATCTGGTTTTGAGTGAAATAAGTATATATAAATATATTTAAGTATTTATAACGTGAGTTAAAAATGGCTCATCATTTGGCAGATATTGCATTAAAATCACCCTTTTTATTCATGCATTTATAACTGCTTATGAGTGATTAATAATGCATTTGTAAATGAGTTATTATGAATACCTTTATAAAGGGAACCTTAATGTAAAGTGTTACCACATGTTATAATGATTTTATGTATACTTGAGTTTTAAAAGGTTTACATGTTGTCTTAGCCATTTTATTCCTCTTACCTATTTTTAATTTGTGGATGTATTTAAGTGACTCTGGGTCTGCCTGTCATGTGACTGATCACATGACAGGAAATAGGAAATGAACAGTATAAAGGAAGCTGCATGGCAAGCAAACACAATCTCTCACTTACAAATGCGCTGGTGATCACCAATCCTGGACTGTGGAGTTTTATTCTGACTCACCTTTCCAGATATAAGCATTTGGACTATCACTTGGATTGTATATACACTCTTTTTAAACACTCTAAGGTCTCACACAGTATAATCTGACCCCATTTTATCAATTGTAACATCAACCAGTAAGGCCGAACGTTACATAGTGGCGGCCATTACGGGGACATTCTGTTACTTTGATAAATTGTATATTCCTGTAATCATAGAGGAAACAGATAGTAACACCCAAGTTGCAAAGGTTACTGATAACAACCAGATGCCCAATAATCTTGATGCTATTGTTGATAATTGTGGTGCTACCCCTGATTTCACAGCAGGACAGTTTGTAACCTGATATAACCCTACTGCAGAATTAACATCCATGGTGAGTTCGCTTTACCTTTCTGATACTGATGACAAAGCTGATGATGATGATGAGTTAGGAAGCTGTTTATTAAATGTTAATGTTATTCAAACAATGCAGGCATACAGATAAACTTAAGGTGGATTTATTGGCCCTTAGCACAAAAGTACAGCTGGGGGAACATGATTTTAAAAAATCAGTTGAAAGCACCTTAAGTTGGGAGGAAAGTTTTCGACAAGGTTTGGACGCTGGCTTGGTAGATTTGGAGGAATATTTCCAGAAAAAACCTGGAAAAGCCATTGATTTGTTTCCTGAGGAGAGATGTAAAGTGGAAAAGTCAGATGAAAAGACTGTGATTTACAAATACCCATTTTCTTTCTCGATCACAAACATGCACTCAAGCTTCTCCTCGTTCTTCTCTTACTGGCCCTAAAACCCCAACTGCTGCTGCTAAAGCTAAAGTATCTACAACAAAACCTGTCAACGAAACATGATATCTTCCCTGTTGTCACTTCACTAACTACTACGCTCAGTCCTCCAGCTGTTCAAAGTATATTGTCCTTCTGTGTGCAGCCCCCCATTTGTCTGGAGTTTCCCACTTTTGGAGATTCACGTGAGACGGCAGATGTTCTCACATTCACAGAGTAGTGTGAGAATTACCTGGAAATCAGACCACTCCCCAGTGGGGAGCTCATAGGAACCCTGAGCATGGTGTTGCATGGTCCCGCTCTGAGCTGGTGGAAGGCTGAAAAGAGGAAGGTAACCGATTGGCGGTCTTTCAAGAAGGAATTCTTGCCTGCTTTTCTACCAGACCAAAATAACACGAGAGATTTCACCTTTGACTATCAGGCCCTCTGCCTGAAGTGGAAACCTGATATTTCCGAGGACGAAATGGTGAGCCGCATCCTTAATAACATTAACCCTAGGGTTGCAGACTGAGTAAGAGGGACAGTAAAGACAGTAGAACAGCTAGTAAAAGTGGGCACAATAGTGAAGAAGTACTGTATGGGAGCAAATGATTACTTGCAAAAAAGTGGGCAGTCAATATACCAAGGAAAAGGAGGATTAAAAAACACCTGAATGGAATACCTCTAAACATCTGGCAAGCTTGTCCATAGTACAACCCCATGCAGCAACTTCTCTCCTTTTGATCCCTGTTATGGTGCAGAGCAAATAGATGCAGGCTGTAGTGGACAGGGGAAGTACATTTACCCTAATGCAGGAAACCCTGTGGAAACAGCTGAATGGTGAAGCAATGCCAAGATCTTCATATTCTCCCCAGAAATTCATCATGGCAGATGGAAAAATTAATCAAGTGATAGACCAGAGGAACATCTGTTAGAAGTGACGTAATAAAGTATGCAAGTTGAATGCCTTTATAATGAAGGATGCTCACTTAGCATTTCCTCTTTACGCTCTCTCGAGCATAACGTGTCTCTCCTTTCAAGAAGAAGATTATTGAGGAACACGTAGAGCAGATGCTGAAAGACCACATCATTGAGCCCTCTTTCTCCTCCTGGTCTTCACCGGTCGTCTTGGTCCCTAAACCTGATGGATCATACAGGTTATGTGTAGATTACAGAAAATTTAACAAGAAGACAGTGCCTGATGCTTACCCCATGCCACTCATACACAGTATCTTAGAGTCCATGGAGGGTGCTGCATGGTTCAGCAGTTTAGATCTCCAATCAGGCTACTGGCAAGTGGAGATGGAGGAGAGCAGCAAGGACAAAACAGCCTTTATCACCCTCAAGGGGCTATATCATACTTTAGATTTAATACTGTCACATGAAATTGATGGTGCTTTTTGTGAAGCCATTTTCCCTAAATACACAAGAGATGAACTACTGGATATAAGGAAATGTACTCCCAATGACTTGACCCCAGATATCATAAACCCGGAGTGGTTTGCAGACATTGTACCAAGATCGACTGCTGTATCAAATAGTACTCGCAGTCGGAATGGACGCAGACGGGGCAAGAGAGCTGGTGCTTTGGTAAGGCTCCGGAATCGGGGCTTTCGTTCTTCTCTACCATCTCTGCATCTTGCTAATCTTCATTCACCAAACAATAAGATGGACAAATTATAACTGTTGATTAATTCTAACAAGGATTTTTCGCAATCTACTGCACAACGCGATTTACCTCCCTGGCTTTCAAACATTCAACGCGGATCGTAAATCGGAGCTAACAGGGATGTCTAAAGGAGGTGGTGTCTGCATTTATATAAATGAAGGCTGGTGCAGAGATGTGACTTTTTTAAAAACTATTTATGAGCCATGCCTGGAAGTACTATCTATAAACTGCAAGCCGAGTTCTCATCGTTTATTTTGATCAATGTTTATATTCCCCCACAAGCTTGTGTGCGAGATGCTCTTGATGTGCTTTGCAGTTATATTTGGAGCACAGAACAGAAGTGTCCAGATTCATTCTTCATTATTTTGGGGGACTTTAACAAGGCAAAACTTACTGATGAACTTCCAAAATATAACCAACATATTACGTGTCCAACAAGAGGAATGAATATCTTGGATCACTGTTATACGTCATTGAAGGATGCCTATCATTGTGTTTACCATGCTGGATTGGGCCATTCTGACCACTGTTTGGTCCATTTAATTCCAACATATAAGCATAAATTAAAATGTTAAATCTATAGTATTTTCTACAAAGAGATGGACAGAGGATGCTAAATTGAAGCTGCAGGCTTCTTTGGATTGTATAAATTGGAGTGTGTTTGAAACAGCAGCTGCCAATTTTGATGAGCATACAGAGACTGTTACGGCATACATATGTTTCTGTGAAGATATGTGTATTCCTTCTGTTGTTCATAGGAAATTTAATAATGATAAACCATGGTTCTCTACTAAGTTACGACAGTTAAGGAAGGACAAAGAGGCAGCTTATAGAAGTGGAGATAGTTTTATATAATAAAGCTAGAAACATCTTAACAAGAGAGATTAAAACTGCCAAAAGACTTTATTCTTAGAAGCTGGAAAAAAAAAGTTTTTTCAGCTAAAGACTCTGGGTCAGTGTGGAGAGGCTTGCAAGCCTTTACCAATTTTAAAACATCACCTATTAACATTCATAGTACCCAGCAGTTGGCAGAGGACTTAAACACCTTTTATTGCAGGTTTGAGAATCCCGTCAATTCTCCTTTACGAACATCTCCTCTACTGTCTCCACACACTCCTACTCCTATATCTTTTGAATCTCAAACAGCTGTCTCTTCTTGTATGTCTCCATCTATCTCTTCTATCTCTTCTACAGCTTTTTCAATCTGCAAGGAGGATGTTAGAAGGCTTTTCAAAGGTCAGAATATAAGGAAATCTTCTGGCCCTGATAAAGTGTCTCCTTGTCTGAAATGTTGTGCAGACCAGCTGGCCCCTATTTTTACTCAGATCTTTAATACATCAAGACTGAGCAAGGTTCCAGCATGTTTCAAGCATGCTGGATTCATTCCAGTTTGCATACAGGCCTAATAGGTCTGTGGAAGATGTGCTGAATATGGGTCTGTATTTTATTTTGAAGCATTTAGATACTCCAGGGTCTTATGCACGTATTCTTTTTGTAGATTTTAGTACAGCCTTCAATACTATTATACCAGACATTCTTCATATCAGATTAAGAAAGCTTTCTGTGCCAAGTAATATCTACAACTGGATTATTAATTTTCTTACGGACAGAGTGCAGCAAGTAAAATTAGGGGTATTTACATCTAGAATGAGCACCCTCAGTGTTGGTGCCCCTCAAGGGTGGGTGCTTTCCCCGCTGTTATTTTCTATTTATACGAATGACTGTACTGAATCTGTACTTCCTCAGATTCTATGGTCAAGCTTTTAAAATTTGCTGATGACACTACAGTCATTGGGCTTATTCATGATGGAGATGAATCAGCATATAGGCAGCAGGTGGATCAGATTGTCTCATGGTGAATTTGTAATAACTTGCATTTAAACATTGGCAAGACTGTAGAGATGATTATAAATTTTACAGATAATCCTACCTGCTTTGCTCCATTAAAATGGTTGTAATGGGAGCATCACTAGGTGCGTTTCCATTACAGATTTGTGCATAACTTTGGTGATATTTTATAAATGTCGATAAAAAAGTATTTCGAAATGACGGCGTTTCCATTAACCAATGTTATGCGACTAAAACGTAACCTTTTGCCTCTCGCAATAAGTCATGGCAACGGATTTTGGTGAGATTTGACGGATTGAGTGGCCGCAATAAGCTTCAGTGGCCGCATCAGAGCCACACTGCACCGCAGACATGTGCAGTGTAAACGGTCTAAGCATTAATGGCAGAGAAAACCCCTTATATTCGAGAGCGACCACGTATGAAGTGTTTCTTGGAGGTTATAGTACACTGAAGAATGATTATATGACTTTTTACATACGCCATGTGACCTGTAAATGTGAAAAAAAAGTTTCCATTGCAGTTTTGCGAAATATTCCTTTTTCGAATTACCTGAAAAACCACCTCATGCTAGCGTAAAAACTTTTTGCGATATATGGGAGTTTTTGCGAAATTGACGCATTTCCATTAGGCGTATTTTCAATTTGCAATTTTAATTTGCGCAATTTGAAGGGTAATGGAAACGCGCCTACTGATTCTTATAAGTTTCTTAGCACTACCATCTGTAGTGATCTCAAGTGGGAGAACAATGTTATTCGTGTGGTCAGGAAATCACAACGGAGGATGTACTTCCTCCGTCAGTTAAAAAAGTATCATCTGTGTAGTGGAGCTATGTGCAATTTCTATAGGGCTATGATTGATCCTGTGTTCTGCATTTACTGTTTGGTACAGCTCTGCTACTCAGAGGGATAAATTTAGGCTTCAGAGAGTAGTGAGAATGGCAGAACGTATTATTGGGACTGATCTACCTTCCCTTCAAGATCTGCACTTGTCACAGGTTAAGAAACAGGCTCTAATGATTGTCCGTGATCCTTTACATCCTGCATTCAATCTTTTCAGACTTTTACCTTCTGGAAGGTGTTATAGTCTGGTTAAAACAAGAATTACCAGATTTCAGAACAGCTTTTTTTTCCAGTAGCCATAAAAATTCTAAATTCTACGATGTAATTTTGTAATATTGCAATTTTGTAATGTTGTATTTTTTGTTTTGTGTGTGTGTGTGTGTGGGACGCCTTGCACCGGTAGTATATTCCTTGTATGTTATGCATATCTGGCCAATAAATGTTGATTGATTGATTGATTGATTGATGTTGATTGATGTTAATGGCATTGAAATTCTGCAGCAGAGCGATGATATCTCAGATCATTATCTAAGTTTTGTGTATACTCCATATAGCTAAAGTTGTAAATTCAACTCCTTGTTACAAATATGGAAGAACCATCACTTCTACCACAAAAGACTGCTTTGTAAATAATCTTTTTTGATTCGTCTCAATTCCTCAGCATTGTCACAAATTCAGCCTCTGTGGCTCCCTCCGATCGTCACCAGAGGGAACCGTCACCTGAGTATTAACTGTCACGAACTCCAATTCCCATAATACTCCGTACCTGTGGCTGATTACCTGCACAGGTGTTTCATATTGACTCTGGTCCATTTAAACTTTTCTCCTAGTCACCTCATTGCGAAGTCTTGTTTTGCCATGCAAACATTTCCGAGCGTTTCTCCCGTGTATGACTCCCTGTGTATGACCTGGACTATTTACTGGACTCTGATTCTCTGCCGCCTGCCTACTCTGATTCAACCTGCTTTGTTATTTGATTATCCTGGGTGTTTGCCGCCAGCCCTGATCTTCAGCCCAAACTCTGACTTTGATTCTGCCCTGTCTACGTTGTGTTTGAAGCTCATGATTGAATTCTGCCTGTTTGACTTGCATTCTGTTTTAATAAAGCTGCACATGGATCCTAATGCCACTGACTCCTCGTTACAAGAATATCCAATAGCTCAAAAAAAAAAAAAAAAAAAAAAAAAACGTAATAGAAACTATGGACTCTCTATTTTCTAGCAGTTTAGATACGGTTGCTCCTTCACGCTTAAGGAAGATTGACCTTCTGAGGTCTGAGGGGGTTTTGGGGCCCTGGAGAAGTTTTGACATACCCTGGCATTTGTGTTTTTTTTCAGTTTCTTAAAAACATATTAATGGCTAAAGTCTGATAACATTGTATTCAGCACAAACTGGGCTACAATGATGTGTGAGACGCATGAATGTACATTTGTGTTTTTGTGAAAACAATGTTTATGCGTGGCTAGTAAAAAACTACAATTTTTAAGTCACAGAAATAAGGCCATAAAACACATACAGTACATTTGTTCACAAGACTTTTGAGAAGTGGATGTGGTAGACTAGAGTTTTTGCTATAAAATGTTGTGAAAATCATCCTGTTCACTCATTCTCAGAAAACAATATATTGACAACTTTTGATTTGTGATAGAATGATTTGTGTTAGAAAGACATATGCGAGGGAGTGACAATGGCCATGAATATTTAGTGATTAACACCTGAGAGACAAAGGGCCTCCTATGGGCCATCAATATGAATGTGACTGAGGCAGGTAAGAAAGAGTGTGAGGAGAGTAAAATAATGTGGGTTTTTGATTATTTGTATTTTATTTTAAACACAGTATAATAAAAATATACACAGAGAAGGTCAAGGACACATGATTGAATATACTGATCTGAACACTGAGACTTGAACAGTAACACACCTTTGTGCCAAACATTCATTCATAGTGTTAACACTTCTGCTACTTTTATATAATGTTATAAAACATTAAACAAACATTCTGGTGTTGTGGGACATTTAGACAATGAAATGACACATATTTCAAAATGTTTCACTTGATTTCATACATTTAGTCAAGAATTATATTTTGAGAAAAGTCTAACTAGTAAAATCTGTACATGTTATGTCACAATAACACAATAACAACAGACAATCTTAAGCTGCTCATCAGAATGATATCCTCCACTGGATCAAGTTGTGCGGTGCATCGCGTTGTGTTCTTCTTCTGAGATAAATTCTGGGTTATTTATCTCAGCGTGTCTTCTTCCAGAAATAAAAAGTAGCCAGGATGAACTCTTCTCATTTGTTTACGGAGGTGATGTGGGCGTTTACATGTCCGTGCGTCTCACGTGTATGTTTAGAATTTGAAAAGCGGAGCCGCAAGAATTTGTGGAGATTCAGGTTGTTTTATTTATGTGTCTGTGAACAGAGGTGACAGAGACTGAGACGGCAGAGACCGCACCCTGTCTATTTTCTTTATTTTACAAAAGCACATTTTTTAGTTATTATTATGACTATACACAAATAAAAGTAGACCCTTTGCAGTTTCAAACAGTACCTTATTCTTATCTGTACAGTCAAAAGTATTTTAGTTGTTTCCGCGGTCATCAAGAAAATACAAGACTGGTGCGGGCTTTGATCCCAGAGGGTTAAGGAAAACAGTCCGACACATGGTATAGCGGGTACACTCACGGGTATTTCATATTGCATGGAGGGAAAATATTTTCTCCTACAGAAAAAACCTTAAAAACTGCTAGATCTGTCATGATTGACTACTGTGTTGCAGTGAGGAATGAGGAGACGAGGAGATACTCACAATCAACAGTCTTTAATAAACAAACCAAGGGTAACACAGGGCTGGCTGGAGACACACGTAGCACAACATGGACGTTCAAGACCCGACAAGGAAACATGGGGCAGACAACACTTTAACCTGTTAGCTAGCACTCCTCATATTGGTACTCACAGCTGAAAATGACCTACCTAACTTAAAATTATAACAGTTGCTGACTTCAGTGTGCTACACACACACTTTTGGTATCTTTATAAAGAAGACAATTTGGGCTTTACTATCCATCATCCAGAGTTGATAATGCTCAAAAAGATAAAAAAGTTATAGAGACTGAAGTTCCTTGAAAAAATTTGTACCACACTGAATTTGTTTTGATTTTTTTTTTATTTCATATAAAAAATACATGGAATAAGTCCTGGAGCAATCCATAAAAGTAATGGGTTGAAAGTCACGTCTCATGAGTTTATATTTCAAATCTGAAGAAGATACCATGAAAAATTAGATTTTTCTGAGACTATATCTAGCCCCACCCCCCGCCCCCCGTTTGAGGAAAAATATTTACCAAATGTATTGAAGAGTTCTACAAACTATTTTAGTCATTATTTGCTTCAGTTTGTTCCTGTCTGTTGTGCTGCTGAGAGGTTTGCGATTGTAGCTCTGTGTAACTTCGCTTTTTATTGAATCTCTACCTTACTTTCACTCCCTGTTGTTTAAAGAGATAATATATAACTTAATTCCCACCATATTTCTGGTGTTATCTTTCAAACTAATCTAACTAATTTGATCGTTCACTTTTAAAACCGCGAGTGCCACGTGTTAGCATTCGTTAGCCAGTTAGCTTGTCACTCCTGGTTCCATCCGCGCCTATTATTGTTTTCTTTTTTTTTCTTATTTTTCACTCCATTTTTATTTATCTCTCGCTCTGTTTTTCACAAGTTCATCAAACAACAGTGGTAAGTGGTTAGTTAAGTTGGTATCATTCATCAATCATGGTGAGTAATGACTTCTTCTCCTGCTATTGTTGTTTGCACTGTTTGCCACATGTACAGTTTATCTGTCTTTGTCAGCAGCGAGGGAGTCACATGTGATGAATGCAGGGAAATAGTTAGGCTGACAGAGAAGGTTTTAGAACTAGAGACATGCATCCAAACTTTAGTTGAGGATAGTAAGAATGTGAGGGCTGTAGATACTGCTTTGGATGCGACTAGCTCAGAGAGTCCTGTACATTTTTCGGTTCCGGTTGAACCTGTGCAGCAGGGCAACTGGGTGACTGTGAGGTGGCCTAGTCGTGGGTCAAAACACCACTCTTCCGTTCTGATCAAAACATCAAACAGGTTCTTCCCACTCAGTGACGCACCCACTGAGAAACCTGATGAAAGTGCTCTAGTTATTGGTGATTCTATTGTACAGAACGTGAAAATAGAAACACCAGCCACCATAGTCCAATGTTTACCAGGAGCCAGAGCGCCTGACATCTTGGCAAATTTAAAAGGGCTGGCTAATGCTAAACGTAAATTCAGTAAGATTGTTATCCACGTCGGCAC
Source organism: Spinibarbus caldwelli (assembly GCA_039654775.1). Taxonomy (NCBI): domain Eukaryota; kingdom Metazoa; phylum Chordata; class Actinopteri; order Cypriniformes; family Cyprinidae; genus Spinibarbus; species Spinibarbus caldwelli. The sequence goes on from JBCAMP010000261.1 coordinate 44,209, forward strand.
TAATGATGTTCGACTTCGCCAGTCATAGAACACTAAAAGTAATGTTAAAGAGGTGTGTGAACTTGCAAATACGATGTCAGACACTGTAATATGCTCTGGTCCGCTCCTCTCTCCTGCTTGCTACAATGGCTGGATGTCTAAGTGGAGCCCGCAGAATTACATAGGCTTTATAGACAATTGGATGAGTTTTTGGGGCAGACCTGACCTGTTGAAAAGAGATGGTCTTCACCCCTCCTGGGGTGGTGCCACTCTTCTCTCTAGAAATATGGCACATAGTCTTAGAGTTCGTATTTGACTAACTGGGGCCCAGGTCAGGAAGCAGACAGACTGGCTAAACCAACCATCTGCTAGCCGCCTCATGCCACAGAAGTCAATTAATTCTCAGCACATAGAGACTCCTTCACTTAGATATCACACTGTAGAGACTGTGTCTGTTCCCCGTACTAGAAAATACAGAAATCATCCAAACCAAAGTAATAGTAACAATTTAATTGATGTTCAACAAATAAAAAACGGATATAATACAGATCCAAACATGATAAAGCTTGGCTTATTGAATATTAGATCCTTTTCTACAAAAGCACTTTTTGTAAATGATATGATCACTGACCATAAACTAGATGTGCTTTGTTTGACAGAAATCTGGCTAAAACCAGATGATTACATTACTTTAAACGATACACCCCAAGATTACTGTTACAAACATGAACCACGCCCAAAAGGTAAAGGGGGAGGTTTTGCTACAGTTTATAGCAATATTTTCAGTATTTCTCAGATGTCGGGTTTCAAGTATAATTCGTTCGAAGTAATGGTGCTTCATATTAAATTATCCAAAGAAACAAGTGTTAATGATAAATCCCCTGTGATGTTTGTATTGGCTACTGTATACAGGCCATCAGGGCACCATACAGACTTTATTAAAGAATTTGTTGATTTTCTATCGGAGTTAGTCCTGGCTAAAGATAAAGTCCTAATTGTTGGTGATTTTAATATCCATGTTGTTAATGAAAAAGATTTGTTGGGATCAGCATTTATAGAAATTATACATTCTATTGGTGTTAAACAACACGTGTCAGGACCTACTCATTGTCGAAATCATACTGTAGATTTAATACTGTCACATGGAATTGATGTCAGTGGCAATGAAATTTTGCAGCAGAGCGATGATATCTCATTGATATCAAGTCTAGACTAGATCATTATCTAGTCTCCTGTATATTCTATATAGCTAAAGCTGTAAACCCAATTCCTTGTTACAAATATGGTAGAACCATCACTTCTACCACAAAAGACTGCTTTATAAATAATCTTCCTGACTTATCTCAGTTCCTCAGCATATCCAATAGTTCAGAACAACTTTATGATGTAACAGAAACTATGGACTCTCTCTTCTCTAGCACTTTAGATACGGTTGCTCCTTTACACTTAAGGAAGATTAAGGATAAGAGTCCAACGTCATGGTATAATGAACACACTCGCGCCCTAAAGAGAGCAGCCCGGAAAATGGAACGCAGCTGGAGGAAAACAAAATTAGAGGTATTTTGTATAGCTTGGCGGGAAAGTACCCTATCCTACAGAAAAGCCTTAAAAACTGCTAGATCTGATAACTTTTCGTCTCTTCTAGAGGAAAACAAACATAACCCCCGGTATTTATTCAATACAGTGACTAAATTAATGAAAAATAAAGTATCAACAGGTGTTGGCATTTCCCAAGAGCACAGCAGTAATGACTTTATGAACTACTTTACTTCCAAGATCGATACTATTAGAGATAAAATTGTAACCATGCAGCCGTCAGCTACAGTATCGCATCGGATAGTGCACTGTAGATCCCCTGAGGAACAATTCCACTCATTCTCTACTATAGGCGAGGAAGAATTGTATAAACTTGTTAAATCATCTAAACCAACAACATGTATGTTAGACCCTATTCCATCTAAACTACTAAAATTGCTGCTTCCAGAAGTCATAGATCCTATTTTGGCAATTATTAATTCATCATTGTCATTAGGACATGTCCCCAAAACCTTCAAATTGGCTGATATTAAGCCTCTCATTAAAAAACCACAACTTGACCCCAAATATCTAGTTAATTGCAGACCGATCTCAAATCGCCCTTTTCTGTCAAAGCTACTAGAAAAAGTAGTATCCTCACAATTATATTCCTTCTTAAAGAAAAATGGTATTTGTGAGGAATTCCAGTCAGGATTTAGACCGTATCATAGTACTGAGACTGCTCTCATTAGAGTTACAAATGACCTGCTTCTATCATCTGATCGTGGTTGTATCTCTTTATTAGTTCTACTGGATCTTAGCTCTGCATTCGACACTATCGACCACAACATTTTTTTTGAATAGACTAGAAAACTTTGTTGACATTAGTGGAAGTGCCTTAACATGGTTCAAATCATACTTATATGACCGCCATCAGTTCGTAGCAGTGAATGAAGAGGTATCATATCGATCACAAGTGCAGTATGGAGTACCTCAAGGCTCAGTACTAGCGCCTTCATTTTTCACGCTTTACATGTTACCCTTGGGAGATATTTTCAGGAGACTTGGTGTTAGCTTTCACTGTTATGCTGATGATACTCAGCTCTATATCTCTTCGCGGCCCAGTGAAACACACCAAATTGAGAAACTAACGGAATGCATAGTCGATATAAAAAACTGGATAACGAGTAATTTCTTACTGCTAAATTCTGAAAAAACAGAGGTGTTAATTATCAGACCTAAAAACCCCACATGTAATAACCTAGAACACTATCTAACACTTCACGGTTGCTCTGTCAATTCTTCTTCATCAGTTAGGAACCTAGGTGTGCTGTTTTATAGCAATCTTTTATTTGAAAGCCATGTTTCTAGCATCTGTAAAACTGTGTTTTTCCATCTCAGAAAAATATCTAAATTGCGACCTATGCTCTCAACGTCAAATGCAGAAATGCTAATTCATGCGTTTATAACCTCAAGGTTAGACTATTGTCATGCTTTATTGGCTGGCTGTTCTGCACGCTTGATCAACAAACTACAGTTGGTCCAAAATGCAGCAGCTAGAGTCCTTACTAGAACCAGGAAGTATGACCATATTAGCCCGGTTCTGTCAACACTGCACTGGCTCCATATCAAACATCGGATAGATTTTAAAATCTTGTTAATTACTTATAAAGCCCTGAATGGCTTAGCTCCTCAGTACTTGAGCGAGCTCTTATCGCATTATAGTCCTCCATATCTGCTGCGTTCTCAAAACTCTGGCTATTTGATAATACCTAGAATATCAAAATCGACTGCGTGTGGCAGAACCTTTTCCTATTTAACACCCAAACTCTGGAACAATCTACCTAACACTGTTCGGGAGGCAGACACACTCTGTCAGTTTAAATCTAGATTAAAGACACATCTCTTTAACCTGGCTTACACATAACATACTAATACACCTCTATTATTCAAATCCGTTAAAGGATTGTTAGGCTGCATTAATTAGATCAACCGGAACCGGGAACACTCCCCATAACACATAATGTACTCATTACATCGTAAGAACAATGACATCTACGCTAATATTTGTCTGTTTCTTTCTTATTCTGTTTCTCAGTCTGTATCCGATCAGATGGTGGATCAGCACCAAGAGATGATGTCTACAGCCCTGATCATCAGCGGAGACCAGGGCCCATATTCACAAAACATTTTATCTTAACACTAAGAGTTCTCCTAAGTAGCAGTAAAAGTTTTTAGCTAAGAGTTTTCTCTTAAAACGTATTCACAAAGCTGCTAAGACAAACTTTTACTAAGGAATAGAGAGAAGTCTTAAGCTAAGAGTAAGGGTGGGGTTGACCTCGTTGCTATGGATGATGTCAGCTTACTTACTAAATATGTATACAGTGATTTGCTGACAGGGGTCTCTGTCGGAGATTGATTGTTGGAAATATTGTAGAGCGCAATATTTTGTTGCCATATTCAAATAAAGGTTTTAAAATAAAATGTTAATTGCCACAATCAAATAAAAAAATTTAAAATGCAGGCTAAGTGCAATAATTAAACAAGTATATGTTCAGAGTAGAATAATCATGGCCATGGTGCGATTTGTAAAAATAAATAAATAAATAAATAAAAATTAAAAATAAAAAAGCAGAGGGGGGATGCTTTTGAAAACTTTTTTCTCTCCAGGGTAAGGTTATAACCTAACCTAATGTTAGTGTGATCTGTTAACAACGCACATCATAAATCCTTCTTTTTAACAGCTGCAAGAACAGCTGTTACTTCTTCCCCAACTGGTTAATGAAAAGGATATAATCAAAGGAAAATTTGGAGTTGGGATAGCCTCCAAACCCTACAGGTGATACCTTTTTAAAAGCTCATTATCATCAAATGTTTCTAAAATGTTTATATTCTGAGGCAGATTGCCGGCAACAGCCATTTTAGGATAGTCGTGAGTTGGTCTTAGTGACTTAGGAGTCCTCTTCACTACTCTTAATGTTTCACAGATTTAGGAGCTAGTTTTATCGCTAAAACGCTTTGTGAAATACTCTTAGAGCAAAAATTTAGGAGTCCTAAATTTAGGACTGACACGCCCATTATTTTTAAGATTTTCTCCTAAATCGGCAAGTTAGGAGCTACTTTTAGCCTTAAGATGTTTTGTGAATATGGGCCCAGGACACTTAGATGAGCCCCAGAGACATATCCCAGTGAAGACCTCGTCTAAAAATAACAAAATAACTAAAAATATAATAAAATACCTAACTACATAATACTATTATTGTTAGAAATTGCAACAATATAAAAATAGAAATATAATACATTTATACATTTAAAATTTTAATTAAAACATAATAATGTTTTTTTTTGTATATGTTGCATGTGTGTGTGTATATATATATATATACACACACACACACACACACACACACACACACGCACATACATACAACATATACAAAAAAAAAACATTATGTTTTAATTAAAATTTTAAATGTATAAATGTATTATATTATATATACACAACAGAAACATATTGAATGAATTAAACTATAAATTTAAATTTTCTCCCAAGGTTTTTTTTTCTCCATTCTGTCAGAGAGGGAGTTTTGGTTCCTTGCCGCTGTCGCCTCTGGCTTGCTCAGTTGGGGACACTTAATTTCTAGCCATTATTGTCAATTTGATTGCACAGATACTATTTAAACTAAACTGAGCTAGACAATAACATCTCTGAATTCAATAATGAAATGCCTTTAACTGAAAATTGAGTGTTTAATCTTATCATTATACATTACTGACACTCTGTCCTCCAATTTGACACTGTTAAGTGCTTTGACACAATCTGTATTGTTAAAAGCGCTATATAAATAAAGGTGACTTGACTTGACTTGACATTATACATATACCACCGCATGTTTTTCAATTATAAAATTATTATAGACAGAATCTTAGACATCATATGTTATTTATTTGACCACTAAAAAATACAATAAGAATAATTTGAGTAATAAAAAGAAAGAGAAAAAAAAATTGCTTTGTATTTAGTACATACTCACGTACATACTGTGACTGCCAGACATACACTGATATTGCCAGACATTCACACTGATTGTTGATAATAGTCAGTAATCACACGCTGATGTGCGGGGTAATACAGATGATAATCATGCAGATACAGCCACATTCCCCACAAAACACAAACACACATATATGAAAAATGTTGAAGAAAAAAAAGAGTTTATTTTGTCCAAAAAGCCGGTCGCTAAGTTCCGCCTCCTTCAGATGACAGGTGCGTCACAACGTGTGTCACAGCCGTCGCGAGAGAGCGCCAGAATTCAAATAAACAATTTTCCGCTTTTTTTTCCAATTTTTTTTTTTTTTTTTGTATGGTCTCATTCTGTGTGTAACACTGTATGCTACAAAACCATGTGGTTTTTTACAACCAAGACGCAGTTTTTTGAGTGCGAGTTATTCCATAACGGATACAAACAATAACTCTCCCTGAAGAAATGAGACGTAAACAAAGGAATATACATCCATATTACAATGTTATTGTTTCGTTGGACTAAAGTTCTCTATGGGATGTTGTTCCATGGACCCTTACCTCTCTAACCGGGATTTACAGCAGTGGATGCGTTTGTGACTCCTTATCAAGATGAATATGATATGTACTGCATTTTTAATGTTTTGTTTTGATGTGTACTGCTTACACAAATTTAGCAAATACATTCCTTATAAGCTTTTCATCGAAAAACAACAATCTATCGTAGATGCTTGAGGCTTAGATCTTCAGAATAATATATAGTTTGTCAAGATTAATTTTGTCACGTATAATTTAATCTATTCGTAAACAATGACGTGCAAACAGAGAGCGTCCTGGTGCGGGTTAACAGGTTAAATGCATGACTAAACGAAGGAGATTGACAAGACACACCTTGAATTAATGAACACATTAGGAGCAGGAACAGGAAGAAACCAAATATGGGCATGACACACACAAGGGAAAACTAGGATGAGGAGCACACGGGGAGGAACACAAACACAAACACAGTCCATATTTCTAACATAACACCCTCCTCCCGGAAGGCGCATTCTCGCGCCATAGGAACAACAGAGGGAGGGACGGGTGGGAACTTGGGAGGAGGACGGGCCCTTGGGAGGGGGCCGGCAGACAGAATCCATGTTGGAGATGATGGAGGGAGGAGCCAGGGAGGAGACAGGAGGAGCCAGGACGAATCAGACGGAGGGAGGAGCCAGGGAGACGACAAGAGAGACTTGGAGCATGCAGCGCCAGGTGGGACCCAGGCCACAGCCATAACGGCGACTCACCGTGGAGCCGACGGAGGGAGGAACCATGGTGGAGGAAGGGCTGACGACTCCAGGGGGCCGACCAACGGCGGCGAAACAGGTTGGCGGAGGAGCCCGAGGCGGAGACAGTGAGGCGATGAGCCAGGGCGACGGGGAGGATCCGGAGGGCCAAGGCGGAGCAGATGGCGTCGCCGACCGATGCGGAGGCGGGCATCCAGAAGGCAGCGGTGGAGCCAGAGTGACAGAAGACCAAGGTGGAGCCGAAGGGAAGGAGGAGCCTGACGGAGCTGGAGGGACTAGGCGCAGCCGGAGGAGTGGAGTCCCGAGGCGAAGGATGATCGATGACCGACCAAGGCAGAGCCAGTGGACTGATGGGCCATGGCAGCGAGGAGGTAGCTAGGAGCCATGGTGGAGCTGCTGGGTCGACGGGCCAAGGCAGAGTCTGGGTTTTCAAGGCTGGAGGCGGAGGCAAGGGATTCTCCAGCCACGGTGGCGATGGAGGATGTCAGAACCAGGGAGCTCGCACCGTAGGGATGGTGGACTGAGGGCGAGCAGAGGGGCTGCCAGACGACAGCGGAGGAGGAGGCAGGAGCAGGCGGGAGGGCAGGCATTTGTGAGCCTCCGGGCTCTCGGGGCTGCCCTTGGGACCAGAAATCCTCTCTTGACAGGATTTAGGAACAAAGTCTTTCTTTAGGCTGGACTTGGAAACAGGAGCCCTCTCTGGGCTAAACTCAAGAACGGTAGCCCTCTCTGGGCTGGATTTGGAAACAGGAGCCCTCTCTGGGCTTAACTCAGGAATGGGAGCCCTCTCTGGGCTAAACTCAGGAATGGAAGCGCTCTCTGGGCTAGACAGGGGGAGAGGAGCCCTCTCTGGGCTAAACTCAGGAACAGGAGCCCTCTCTGGGCTGGACAGGAGAACAGGAGCCCTCACTGGGCTAAACTCAGGAATGGGAGCCCTCTCTCCTTCTAAGTCCAGCAGTCCCAGATCCATATTCAGGGTGAGCTCAGCCACAGTGCAGTGGGCAGAGCTCCTCTCCGCAATCTCACTCTCCACGGGTTTCTCCCCTCGTGGCGGGTGTTTTAGCTGGCTCTCGCACCTGGTCTGACGATCCGTGAGGCTCTGGCTCCGTGGTGATCCTCGGCTCTGTTGCACTCCTAGGCGATGTCTCGTCGGTCGCAATGGGCTCTGGCTCTCCATCAGTGGTGGGCTCAGGCTCTTGCTCCACACAGTGGGGTGATGGTGGGCTGGGCTCTGGGTCTGGCTGTGTTCTGGATCAGGGGTAGACGTTCTCCAGACACTGGATGATTGCCTCCCACCAGCACAGTCCGGTGGTGTCTGGGAGGTCGACAGGGTGGTAGTAGTTGGCCCCAATCCAGAACAGGGAGTTCAGCGCAGCGTCGTAAACACTATTAAAACGGTGAGCTGGCTGAATTCTACAGGATACTCCAAGAAGGGAAGGTCTTTAGGGGCAAGGGAGGTAAACTTAGCAGTGAGGGGATCCATAGGGAACACGGGGAAACCATAAAACAAAACACTGTACAAAAAACGGAAACAAAACGGAGGGGAAACACACAACTGAACTGTTTCTGTATTCAGTCGGGTCTTCTGTCACAATTGCCTACTGTGTTGGAGCGAGGAACGAGGAAACGAGAAGATACTAACAATCAACAGTCTTTAATAAACAAACCAAGGGCTGGCTGGAGACATACGAATGACACAACATAGACGTTCAAGACCCGACAAGGATACATTGGGCAGACAACACTTTAAATACATGACTAAACGAGGGAGATTGACAAGACACACCTGGATCCAATACACATTAGGAGCAGGAACAGGAAGAAAATCAAATGTGGGCATGACACACATGAGGGAAAACTAGGACGAGGAGTGCATGGGGAGGAACACAAACACAAAGATAGTCCATATTCTTGACAAGATCTGATTACTTTTTGTCTCTTTTAGAAGAAAACAAACACAACACGAGGCATTTATTCAATACAGTGGCTAAATTAATGACATTGACATTTCCCAACAAGCACAGCAGTAATGACTTTAGGACCTACTTTACTTCCAAGATCGATACTATTATAGATAAAATTGTAACCATGCAGCCGTCATCTACAGTATTGCATCAGATACAGTTTCTCTATAGATTCCCTGAGGATATATTCCACTCATTCAACTCATTCAATCTAAGCTACTAAAAGAGGTGCTTCCAGAAGTCATAGATCCTCTTCTGACTATTATAAATTCGTCATTTTCATTAGGATATGTCCCAAAAACCTTCAAATTGGCTGTTATTAAACCGCTCATTAAAAATCACAAATTGACCCTAAAAAATTTAGTTAATTATAGACCAATCTCGACTCTCCCTTTTCTGTTAAAGATACTAGAAAAGGTAATATCCTCACAACTATGTTCCTTTTTAGAGAAAAATGGTATCTGTGAGGATTTCCAGTCAGGATTTAGATCATATCATAGTACTGAAAGTGCTCTCATCAGAGTTACAAATGACCTGCTCTTATCATTTGATCCAGGTTGTATCTCTCTATTAGTGCTACTCGATCTTAGCGCTGCGTTCGACACTATTGACCACAACATTCTTTTGAGTAGACTAGAAAATTATGTTGGCATTAGTGGAAGTGCATTGGCATGGTTCAAATCGTACATATCTGATCACCATAAATTTGTAGCAGTGAATAATGAGGTATCATACTGATCACAAGTCCAGTATGGAGTACCTCAAGGCTCACTACTAGGACCATTGCTTTTCACAATTTCCATGTTACCCTTGGGAGATATCATCAGGAAACATGGTGTTAGTTTCACTGTTATACTGATGATAATCAGCTCTATATTTCTTCACAGCCAGATGAAGCATACCAATTTGCAAACCTAATGGAATGCATAGTTGATATAAAAAAACTGGATGATTAGTAATTTCTTACTGATAAATTCAGAAAAAAAAACAAAAAAAACAGAGGTGTTAATTATCGGACCAAAAACCTCTGTATGTAATTACCTAGAAGACTGTCTGACACTTGATGGCTGCTCTCTCAATTCTTCGTCTTCAGTTAGGAACCTTGATGTGCTATTTGATAACAATCTTTCCTTCAAAAGCCATGTTTCTATCATTTGTAAAACTAGCATGTCTAACCCAATGGTTCCTGCGTCTATCTTTCAAGTTCATCATCAGAAAGGTTGTCTTAACCTTGGTCCACACGCACTGTCCAGAGCCCATATGCCTCTGAGGAAAGAAGAAGCACCCTGTCTGACAATAACAACAACTAAATATTCTTCAGTCATACCACACTCATTGGCTAAAATGGCTCAAGCCCAATAGAGCAATGAAACTACCAGCCAGTTGCAGACTGAACCTAAAACCAGGAAGGTAAAAGACCAGCAAATTACCTTTGAAAACCATCAGGGGGTGTTATACTGTCAGGTAATAATGAAGAATGGTAACAAGTTGCAGGTGGTTGTCCTGCAAACTTTAATACCTGGATTTCTGCATTACTTTCATGACAACCCACTGGGAGGATGTCTGGGTAGACTAAAAACATTGCTGAGGCTGTTAGATGTGGCATGGTGGCTGAAATTACGTCATGGGATGTGAAATCTGTCAAAAATATAAACACAATAACACAAAACCCAGTGGTCTTCTTCAAACTACACAAGTCACAGAGCCCAGACACATAATGGGTATGATCATATGAGACCTTTTCTTTACAGCAGTAAACGAAACACCTACCTGCTGGTCATTGTAGATTATTTTTCTAAATGGGTAGAATACAGGGTACCCCGTGTGAACATTTACCCCGCATGACAGTAAAACGCAAATAATTGCATAATTGCGCAAATAAAACAATTGCGCAAATAAAATACTTTTAAATGATTTTTTTTTTTTTTTTTTTTTTTACCAGATGGGGAGTGCCTAAGTATGTTGTGTCATGAGTCCGGGTCCTGCATTTCGTCCTCTCACCACCAGAGGTCACTAGCTCATGGACTCTATTCCCCAAACTCCACACACCTGTCACTCATTACACCCTCAGCTGTTCTTCATTATCACAGACTATATTCAATTCAATTCAAGTTTATTTGTATAGTGCTTTTCACAATACAAATCGTTGCAAAGCAGCTTTACAGGAAATTAAGTTTTTACAATATATTTATATATTGTAGAAACTTAATATATTTAACTTATGGCGAAATTTGTTAGTTCTGTATGTTGTCTGAGAGTAGGCATCATCTGAGGTCCTCTGAGGGGTTGGCATCATCTCTTCTCAGGTGTTCTGGATCCAGACTGAAGCTTGTGTAAATCTTAGTTACCACGGGATGTTAATCCCGTGGCAGAAACAGAGAAACAAATAGAGACATAATTAGGGTAGCTGCTGTTCCAACCAAGCAAAAATGATTTGTTCAATCCAAGCTAAAGAACAATAACTGCAGTACAAGATTATGAGATGCATTATGTGAATGCTTGGCTAAAGAGATGTGTCTTTAATCTAGATTTAAACAGAGAGAGTGTATCTGAACCCCGAACGTTATCAGGAAGGCTATTCCAGAGTCTGGGAGCCAAATGTGAAAAGGCTCTACCTCCTTTAGTTGACTTTGTTATCCTAGGTACTACCAAAAGTCCAGAGTTTTGCGACCTTAGGGAGCGTGATGGATTGTACCGTGGTAGAAGACTAGTTAGGTACGCAGGAGCTAAACCATTAAGGGCCTTATAGGTAAGTAATAATATTTTGTAACTGATGCGGAACTTAATAGGCAGCCAGTGCAGAGACTGTAAAATTGGGGTAATATGATCATATTTTCTTGACCTGGTAAGGACTCTAGCCGCTGCCAATTGGACTACCTGTAGCTTGTTTATTGAAGATGCAGGACAACCAGCTAGCAGTGCATTACAATAGTCCAGTCTAGAGGTCATGAATGCATGAACTAGCTTTTCTGCATCAGAAACAGGTAACATGTTTCGTAGCTTGGCAATGTTTCTAAGATGGAAGAATGCTTTTTTTGTAACACGGGAAATATGATTTTCAAAAGACAAGTTGCTGTCTAATATAGACTGTATATTCTCCTCTCAATCTCCACTCTGCCTGGTTTGTTTAATTGTTATTTGTGATTGTAGTATCCTGTCCGTCTATGCTCTGTGGACACAAGCACTGTGTTGCCATCTGTTGTGTCCCGTAACCTGTTTTGTTTTTGCCTTGTTGGCCTTTTTTGTTTATTAAAAGGGAAGTTTTACCTGCATTTGGACCCAGACCCTGTTTTTCCACGGTGCCCCTTACCGGTACCGTGACAGAAAACAAACCAGCAAACATGGGTCCAGCAGGGAATCTTTTCAACATCCGTCAGGGAGACCAGAGCATTGAGGAGTACGCCAGGCACTTCTTTGGAGTGGCTTGTCGGTCGGCAATGGAGAAGACCTGCCTCAATGTAGTCCTCCAGCGACTCCTCAGGTACCCAGTAAGGCATCAGGGATTTGAAGGGCTCAGCCAGGCCTCCCCAGAAGACGACCATAACCTGGCTCTGCATTTGAGCTGCTCAGCCTTCAGGGTGGAGTTAGCTGCGGAGCCTGCTCACAGTTCTCCCGAAACGGCAAACCAAGGGGCGTCAGAGGCCTCGTCTGCCGCATCCAGTAATTCACGCCCGTTCCTGGAGCGTCCCGGACTGATACACAGTGTGCAGCATCCTCCGCTGAGGTCGATGTGAGCAGCGTTGTCGGCTCGCGTTTCCCCCAAGGCGGCGGCGCCTGCTCACAAAGCTCCCGAGGCGGCGGCGCCTGCTCACAAAGCTCCCAAGGCGGCGGCGCCCGCTCACAAAGCTCCCGAAGGAGCGGCGCCCGCTCACAAAGCTCCCGATCCTCCTGAGGCAGTGGCGCCTGCTCCCAATCCGGCGGAGCCCGCTCCCGATCCTCCCGAGGCGGCGGCGCCCGCTCACGATCCTCCCGAGGCGGCGGCGCCCGCTCACGATTCTCCCAAGGTGGCGGCGCCCGCTCACGTTCCTCCCGAGGCGGCGGCGCCCGCTCATGTTCCTTCCAATGAGGCGGCTCCCGCTCACGTTCCTCCCGAGGTCGCAGGGCCCGCTCACGAATTCCCCGAAGCGGCGGTGTCCGCTCACGTTCCTCCCGAGGTGGCGGGGCCCACTCACAAATTCCCCGAAGCGGTGGTGTCCGCACACAAAGCTCCCGAGGCGGCGGCGTCCGCACACAGTTCCCCCGAGGCGACGGCGTCCACTCACAGTTCCCCCGAGGCGGCGGCGTCCGCTCACAGTTCCCGTGAAGTGGTGGCAGCGTCCGCTCACGATCCTCCCGAGGCGGTGGCGTCTGCTCACGATCCTCCCGAGGTGGCGGCGTCCGCTCACAGTTCCCACAAGGCGGCAGCATCCGCTCAGAGTGTCCCCAAGGCGGCGGTGTCCGCTCACAAGGCTCCCGAAGCGGCGGGGCCTGCCATTGCCCATTCCATGGTGGCAGCTTGACACACACCACTGTGGTGGCCGCTGGTTCTGCCCTGGTTCATCCCGCCGGCGCTGTCTCAGTCCCCAGGCAGCGACAAATCGCGACAAATCGCATCATATTTGGGGCAATACTGGCCCCCCCATTCCGCCCCTCCCTCTACTCCGCCCCCGCTCTGCCGTCCCCCTGGTTGGGCCCTTGGGAACGTCTGGAAGCCGTTCCTTAGAGGAGGGGTTCTGTCATGAGTCCGGGTCCTGCATTTTGTCCTCTCACCAACAGAGGTCACTATCTCCCGGACTCCATTCCCCAAACTCCACACACCTGTCACTCATTACACCCTCAGCTGTTCTTCATTATCACAGACTATATATTCTCCTCTCAATCTCCACTCTGCCTGGTTTGTTTAATTGTTATTTGTGATTGTAGTATCCATGTCCGTCTATGCTCTGTGGACACAAGCACTGTGTTGCCATCTGTTGTGTCCCGTAACCTGTTTTGTTTTTGCCTTGTTGGCCTTTTTGTTTATTAAAAGGGAAGTTTTACCTGCATTTGGACCCAGACCCTGTTTTTCCACGGTGCCCCTTACCCATACCGTGACAATGTTGTATCTGACCCATATTCACATCACAATTCACATCCGATTTTCAGTCTGAATTAAGACCTCCAAAATCCTATCCAAGAGCATCCAAAAACTCACCGCGAGTTATCACCTGCAGACAAATCGCATCATATTTGGGGCAATACCATTAGATATGGGATCACTGGTTACCTGAGGTCCACTTCGCCATCAATTCTGCCTATCAAGAGACCACTGGCAAAACTCCTGCTGAACTGATGTTGAACAGCCGACTTCAGGGACCCCTGGAAAGATTCATTCATAAACCCCCCACACCATATCAAACAGCCTATAATCTTGTTGAAAGACAAGTCATGATGGCAGAAGAAGGAAAGAGAAGAGTGAATGTACAAAAACTGGAGGAAAGATGTGCAATTTCAGCCGGGTGATCTCGTCTAGATGAGGACTCATCCTCTCTCGTCTGCCTCGAATAAGCCAAGTTAGCGCCAAAGTGGAAGGGATCAGCAGAAATAATTAAAAGGAATGGGGCCAATAAATTACAGCATTCGCTGGGGCAACCCACCTAAAACAGACAATGTTAATGTGGAAAACCTTAAGTTAAACCTTAAGATCAAAATAAGTTTTAAAAACATCTGTCTGATTATATTGAAAATGCCAAATCTTATGTTGTTCACAATGTTGACATAACCAACAAAGAAAACCTAACTCAGTTATTCAGGTCACTACATGATGATTGTCAGAACATAATCATCACCACCTGATGACTTTTGCTCTTTGCTTGTCTGGCTGTTATAATTCAGTTTTAACAGCTAAATAAAATATAATATTAAAAAGTCAAGGGTCAAGAGCCCAACTAAAGTAAACACTGACCACTATAATGGTGACTTAAAAAAATTGTGATTTTCTTCTTTGGTGATTCTGCTTGTTAACATCATGTGTCTTCAATAATGGTCAATCATCACTCAATGAATCTCTTAATTACCTCATTAACTTTAACACTGCTTCAGTGTTACTTTTAACACTCTGTAGTGTAGACGCATATAGACACCCAGCAGTGTTAATTTGACACCGGAGATTTTGCTGTGTAGGTGAAGGGCAGTATGTTATTCTTCCAAATGGAAAGGATGGATACTACCTCCAAGTGAGTAAAAAAAAAAAAAAAAAGAAAAACATTTTACTTTTTACACATGCTGCCAGCATTAGTTGATGATTTTGCTGATAAGAAGATAAATTTGTGCAAGAAATACCTGCAGCTTTTGAACAAGTAGAGGGTGAGGAATGTAGTACACATGATAAGATACATACCAGTACAATGTAAATAAGTTTAATCAGTTTATTTTTTTAAGCAACAGGTTGAAATACATGAAAGAGTCCTGTAAATAATTATACGCCTTATTGCCCATTCAATGTGAATGCGGGCATGAGCAATGTGTTGTGTGTGGGTGACTTAGTCAGCTGGCACTGCTTGCGTGTAAATGTTGGCATAACTAAGCTCACCTTGCATTCCTCCAATAAGTCCCTGACAGTGAATTCACGGTCCACCATCACCTCATCTCCGGGCCTCAAGCAGTCCAGAAACCCTGAGTTTTGTGCAATGTACTTGTCACTACATTTGCCACCATAAGCCTCTGAAATGAATATGACTGAACAGTTTCTATGCAGCCAATTATACAAGCAGTGTTTGGAAAATTATCTAAAAGCTTATGGCAGAGTGGCCTTGGTGGTTTCACGGGGCAGCCATGGAATAAGATCCTTGGTATGATTGCACAAAACAGCTATCCAAAATTTCACTGTTTTGCTGATTTGATCATGTGATCTATCAAAGCGTTTTGCCAAGTCAGCAATGACAAAGTTCTCAGGGGGTGGTGCAAGTGTTGAGCCACATGGGATGGTAGGTCTTTTCGAATAAGTGTGATCCTCCATTCATGGATCGGACCACTATGTTTGAGCATCACAGAGGGAAGTAGGATTTTGTTCCATATTCATGGTATCAAGCTGACCTACAGGTACCAGTATAATTGCTCATTGAGAGATCAGTAAGAGTTGTTTGCTGTGGTTGTTTAACAAACAAACAAACAAACAAACAAACAATAAATAATAAAAAAAGACAAAGCCAGAAATTTATTATAGGAAAATTTATTTATAACCTTAAAATAAATTGCAGACTTTGTCTTTGTAGTATATATTACACCTAAATGCTTAATAGCTATGAAAATTATCACAGCAATTAGTCATTCATATGTAATATATTTTACCATAAGATACATTTGAGTGATGCATTGTGTGTGATGTTAGACTGGCATACTATATTAAATTAGCACATTAATATAGATAAAACACTATAAAAAATTAAATAAATAAATAAAAACAAGTATAAACAACAGCAAGTATAAACAACCCTTTTTACTAATCATGTTTTCCAGTCAAATGTTGAAATTTGTGTAAGGCTTGGTGTGTAAAGTTTGAGAAAGACCTATCATCCCTCTTGAGGAGTCAGCGTCTCTTCTCTGGAGGCTTCTCATAACCGAGGAAAAGAGTAAGATAGGAGTTGTCCTTTGTTGGCTGTTTTTCCACAAAGTGAAAAGAGCATATGTAAAGCGTTTTGGGGGCTTCTTTAAATTCAGGTTTTTGAGCCAGTTTAGCTTAGCTTTGTGTTCTTAAGGAAGGTGATAAAAACTGTACGTTCTCTTGCAAGTGCAGTCCGCTCCAACTTTAGGTTTGTGTATATAGCACTGTTCTTTAAGCCAGAAATTAAGCTTTGTCTGGTTACAAGTGCAAACAGCACGTTATTCCAGAGCTTTGTAATGCCATTTTAACATATTCCTGCTTGAAAACAAACCGCACATAAAAAAAACATATCACCATTGGCGCAAGTCACTCAACACTGCAACTACTTCCGGGGGAAGTTATACCCATAATCATTTTTACAACAGCGCCCCCAAGAAAAAGGTGGATACCTGTATTGTATTACACTGTACGCTGTGGACAAGCGATTTTGAAAATGAATGGATGGATGGATGATTCAGCTGCAGGTACCATCTTCTGGCGAGACAAGTCATTCAGCATGTGACTTTCACAGTGCATTATGGGTATTCTCTAGCCGTTGAGCATACATCAGTTGTACACTCATTATTGCTGTGCATTGTGGGATTGAATGAATGCATTTGATAATGTCCACTAAGGTTTCAGACAGCACTAAAAATGTCTGTCCCCTCAAATAGTGCCCTATTTAAGGGTACAGGGGGTGATTTCAGACACAGGGTAATACTCAGATGAAGGGGCCATCTGGTGCCGATCTAGAGGAACCACAGAGGCTTGATTCATGACATACTGTTTTCATTCTGCACTCCTAGGCTTTGGAATGCACTCCCTCTACAAATTAGAGATGCACAGAACCTAAGCATTTTTAAATCTTATTTAAAGATTAATTTTTTTAGGTTAGCTTTTTCTTGACTGTTTTGATTTTTATATCTTTGTTTGTTTTTAATTGATTGTCATGCATGTGTTGTATTTTTACTTGTTTGTTTATTGTGTAAAACGCTTTGAGAAACTGTTTTAAAGGTGCTATATAAAAATAAAGTTATTATTATTATTATTATTATTATTATTATTATTTCTCTCTCTTCTTCTCCTACGTTTCTGAAAATCTTGCTTCTAGAGTGGCACTGTATGAAAAAAAAAAAAAAAATCATTACTATCATTAATGATCTGTTTCTCCTGTAGTAGTGCGCTCACGGACCTGCAGCTATGCTGGAGTGTTTCATGTGGAGGGGAGAGAACGCTATAGTCTGAAGTTTGATGAGGCCAAGAGGTTGTGTGAGCATTTAGCCTCTTCATTAGCCAGTCTGGAGCAGGTGGACAAAGCCCACGATAAAGGACTACAGACGTGCAGGTTCTTACATGCAGCTGAACATAACCAAATGACAATTAAACACAGGATCATTATTACCATGAGCTCCACCTAAATATAAACATACATTTTGTCTGCAGGTATGGCTGGATAAACAGCTTAGAGGTGGTGATACTCCGTCACATGCCACATGAAATGTGTGCTGCCAACCAAACCGGCATCATCACGATAATTCAAGACAGTGACAAATATGATGCCTTCTGTTATGATGCTAAAGGTTTGTACAACATGCTGTAAGTTTTAGTCAACACATGACCAATTATCTTTTTAATGAAACATTGCATTTTAATCAGATACGTCAGAGAAGAACTGCACAGCTATGATTGACCCTTATGGTTTAAACGAAACAGACTCTGTCTCAGCATTTACAGGTACGACAGTTACTATGGAATAACATTTCGAATGTATGCATTTGAAAGGCACTTTTGTATGAAAAAAGTGTATTCAAGGTGTGCAATAGGATGTTTAGATTTAACGTTCACTTTTATATTCAACATTTGTCTGTTTAGCACACATTATTTTTACACTAGTCTACAGCCAAAATGATTTTGAAATAAATGTAGTCAAACTTTATTAATTCACTGAGAATGAAAATTATGCTTAAATTTGTTGATTGGGTCTAATATTTAAGATATATTGGGTCAGTATACATGACCCTTGATTTGGGATTGGCGAAGGATAAGTGAGTTATAAAAAGAAGGGATCTGTGTGAACCGTATAGATTACTTCTGCTATATTTGTGGTGAAGTGACTTTAGCATCACAAAAGCACAGTTAAGAAATGGTTAAGAAAACCTATCCCATTAATTTTGGCTGCAAAATTGAAGATCAATAAAGTTGATTTTTAAAGTGTTACATAAACAGGAGAGGTGACAGGTAATATAGTAGTAAAATGTAAAAACTGAAACATCTTGGAAACAGCATCCAAAAATCAGTTTGTTTTAATTGTCATATTTGAATTCATGTCATTTTGAATTAATCAAAATCTATCTCTGAAGTAGATGAGTTCTAAAGAATTGTGACCAGTGTTATCTGTATTGAGTTAACATGTACTTGCACCAGTTTTACTTGTTCTAAAGACAAGTTGCAGGAAAAACTTTGTCAAACTTTCCATCCCTGCGCAGATTGCTTAATTTCTGTAAATACATGACCAAATTAATGTCAAGCTGTGAATGTTTAGTTTTGTTAATTAGTTTTCCTAATAACGCTGGTTGTCTTATAAATTCATGTAAATATCTATAAGACAGCAGGTTGAAAAGCTGTTTCAGAGATGGACCATTTTTCCATACAATCAATGCAGATACACTAAGTTCTGCATAATTGTCATTTCACAGAAGTTGCAACACACCGTCCAAATGCTGGAGGGGAAGATTCTGAAAATTCAACATCTGAAAAAACATTTGTGTCTGTCACGTTGGTTTGTTTTTTTGTGTTCTTGTCTTTCATTTTGTAGTTTAGTCCTGTTTTTTGTCATGTGATTTCCTTGTCCTCATGTATCTTGCCATGTACTCCCTTAGTCAATAGACATGTTTGACTTCATGCAGCTCTGCACAGACCGATCGGCGGCTGACTTGAAGCAGTGCATGCTGGGTAGAAATTCTGTCCGACTTGTCACAGCGCCGACACCACGTCACTCTGTGACGTGTGGCATTAAAGTACCGGAATAGTGATTTGAGAGCAGTTGGCTGAGTCAGTCGGCACAGTTTCTCCAGAGCGGCTGCAGGAGGACTGATACTGACACAGCTGTTTCACGATTGGTCGAATTCACCACATGACAACGCTGACATGTGTTTCGGGTTTATTCTGGCACCATAAGTTCCATTAATGCTCAAAAATCTGTTTTTATAACAATAAAAACTCTTTTTGTGTAGTCGCAATGTTATATTGAGTTATTTTTATCATAAAATCACAGCATATAAAAGCACATATAGACCCACTTTATTGGTATTTAAATAGTATATGTTTATGTTGAACTTTATTCAATTCACTTTATCTTTGATAGACTGCAAACACCACAAAAGCATCACTACTGGGAGCAGAAAGCGTGCGACTTGATGTCTCTGCTTTCAATTCTGCCCCCGACTGCAAGCGGCAACTCTCGCAGATTGTTCTGTGCAGCAGCATATGAAGTCGAACAAGCCTAATGTGTCATGTTGTGATTGGTTATTTTAGTCATGTTTTTTGTTTCTCATTGGTGGGATTGTGTCATGAGACCTGTAGTGTTTGGTATATAGACCTCATGTTTTCCTTTGTCTCTTGTCTAGTATTGTTTGTGTAACCACTGTTTGGCGAGTTTGTTCTTGTTCCTCCATGCCATGCCATGCCAAGCCTTTGTTTACTGTGTGTTTTCTCACTTTTGGATATCATTAAACTCCAATTTCTTCAGCAGACTTTGTTACAGTGTCTGAGTCCTCTACATTTTTCTGTTTAAAGTAGTGCTGTCAATGGATTTAAAAATTAACCAATTAATCACACATTATTTATGAAATTGATCGTGATTAATCACGATTAATTCCACAATATATAAAAATTTAAATTTACTTTCATATTGCAATAATTTCACATTCAGTCTTTAAATTATTGTAGAAACAATATATTTTTAATATTTACAGTATATATAATAACAGTATATTTTTAATATTTGTTTAATGGTATCTTTATGACTGAAGGTGAAGATCACTGTTACCAGTACTACTGATGTCTCTAGGAAATTGTTGTTCTTTTTTTCCTAATATTAATCATTGAATATAGCTATTAAATATGACAGTATAATTGAGAGCTATCAATATGAACATTTATTAGACTTTAAAAATAGCAAATTCTAATTTAAGTGAACTTAAAATAATCCTTACATGAACCCATTACAATGTAATATTTACCTGTGCCCTTCAGCAAGTAGGAAATATAGAGAAATTGAATAAAATTATCAAACACTAACTTCTAAATTAAATATAAATGAATCCTTAAAGCTACAAAAGTTATTGATTTCCTCTTTTTTTCTTTTGTTCTTTGATTAACAGACATCACAGCAGCTGGTTATTAGGTTATTTGGCTGCTATTACTTTAAGAGCTGCCGCTGCTGAATGTGACATGAATCTGACATGCATGCTCGTAGTTTCATTCGCGCTTTAATATGAAATACAGGCTACATGTGCTATGAGCACGGTATAACAACTTACAGGACAGGAAAATTAGTTTTTACTGACATATGGCCTGACAGCATCTCATCTGATCGCAGTTCACTGATGTTCTACTGAAGCTCCTCATCACCGGTACCGTTTCCGCACTCATTTGACTCGCGCCTGATGCTGAGGCGAAGTGGAGTGCGCATCTGAAAAGTCTCCTGTTTGATGTGCTCGTAAAGACGTTCTGTGTCTAAATAAATGCAATTCTTGTCAAGAAAAAAATAGACAAAAGCAGCAGTTGAGTGGGGTGTTTTTTTTTTACACTCCATTTAAAATTAAACATACCTAAACCAGTTAATCAAGCTCTTACTAGGCAAACTGGTAAAGTCCAGGCAGGTGTGCTGAGACAAGTTGGAGCTAAACAGTGGCCCTCCAGGACAGAATTTGGACACCCCTGTGTTAAGCGTAAGTGTTAAACTCAGCAGGACACTGACTCTTCAGGACTGGAGTTAAAAAGCTCTGTTTTAGGGAGTCTGACCACCATCCTTGGTGGATGGGGAAACTTAAGGGTTGTGGCATTTTCAAAGTACATGTACAGTAGTAAAACTACTCATTAAGTACAAGTTTGTCTGAATTAAACTTATAATATAAATTTGACCACCCCTGAGACACAATCTAATGTTAAAGAGGTGTGCGAACTTGCAAGTACGATGTCAGACACTGTAATATGCTCTGGTCCCCTCCCTGCTTACCGGGGTGACGAGATACATAGCAGACTGTCATCACTCAATGGCTGGATGTCTAAGTGGTGCCCGCAGAATAACGTAGGTTTCATAGACAATTGGACGAGAGATGGTCTTCATCCCTCCTGGGGTGGTGCCGCTCTTCTCTCTAGAAATATGGCACATAGTCTTAGAGTTCGTACTTGACTAACTAGGGCCCAGGTCAGGAAGCAGATAGACTGGCTGAACCGACCGTCTTCTAGCAGCCTCACATCACAGAAGTCAGTTAATTCTCAGCACATAGAGACTCCTTCACCTAGATATCACACTATAGAGACTGTGTCTGTTCCCCGTACTAGAAAATACAGAAAACGTCCAAACCAAAGTAATAGTAAAAATTTAATTGATGTTCAACAAATAAAACATGTTTACAATACAGAGAAACAATTGATAAAACTTGGCTTACTGAATATCAGGTCCCTTTCAATAAAAGCACTATTTGTAAATGATATGATCACTGACCATAAACTAGATGGGCTTTGTTTGACAGAAACATGGCTAAAACCAGATAAATACATTACTTTAAATGAGTCTACCCCCCAAGATTACTGCTATAAAAATGAGCCATGTCCAAAAGGTAAAGGGGGAGGTGTTGCTACAATTTATAGCAATATTCTAAGTATTTCTCAGAGGGCAGGCTTTAAGTATAACTTGTTTGAAGTTATGGTGCTGCGTATAACATTATCTAGAGAAACACGTGTTAGTGATAAATCCCCTGTGATGTTTGTATTGGCTACTGTGTACAGGCCAACAGGGCACCACACAGACTTTATTAAAGAATTTTCTGATTTTCTATCTGAGTTAGTACTGGCTGCAGATAAAGTCTTAATTGTTGGTGATTTTAATATCCATGTCGATAATGAAAAAGATGCATTAGGATCAGCATTCATAGACATTCTGAACTCTATTGGGGTTAGACAACATGTTTCAGGACCTACTCATTGTCGAAATCATACTCTAGATTTAATACTTTCACATGGAATTGATATTAGTGGTGTTGAAATTCTGCAGCAAAGCGATGCTATCGCAGATCATTATTTAGTCTTGTGTAAACTCCATATAGCTAAAACTGTAAATTCTACTCCTTGTTACAAGTATGGTAGAATCATCACTTCTACCACAAAAGACTGCTTTGTAAGTAATCTTCCTGATTTATCTCAATTCCTCAGCATATCCAACAGCGCAGAAAAACTTGATGATGTAACAGAAACTATGGACTCTCTCTTTTCTAGCACTTTAGATACAGTTGCTCCTTTACGCTTAATGAAGATCAAAGAAAACAGTTTGACTCCGTGGTATAATGAGCACACTCGCACCCTAAAGAGAGCAGCCCGGAAAATGGAGCGCAGCTGGAGGAAAACAAAACTAGAGGTATTTCGTATAGCTTAGCGGGAAAGTACCCTATCCTACAGAAAAGCATTAAAAATTGCTAGATCTGATTACTTTTCGTCTCTTCTAGAAGAAAACAAACATAACCCCCGGTATTTGTTCAATACAGTCACTAAATTAACGAAAAATAAAGCATCAACAGGTGTTGGCATTTCCGAAGAGCACAGTTGTAATGACTTTATGAACTACTTTACTTCCAAGATCGATACTATCAGAGATAAAATTGTAACCATGCAGCCGTCAGCTACAGTATCGCATCAGATAGTGCACTATAGATCCCCTGAGGAACAATTCCACTCATTCTCTATTATAGGAGAGGAAGAATTGTATAAACTTGTTAAATCATCTAAACCAACAACATGTATGTTAGACCCTATTCCATCTAAACTACTAAAAGAGCTGCTTCCAGAAGTCATAAATCCTCTTTTGGCTATTATTAATTCATCATTGTCATTAGGATATGTCCCCAAAACCTTCAAATTGGCTGATATTAAGCCTCTCATTAAAAAAACCACAACTTGACCCCAAAGATCTAGTTAATTACAGACCGATCTCAAATCTCCCTTTTCTGTCAAAGATACTAGAAAAGGTAGTATCCTCACAATTATATTCCTTCTTAGAGAAAAATAGTATCTGTGAGGAATTCCAGTCAGGATTTAGACCGTATCATAGTACTGAGACTGCTCTCATTAGAGTTACAAATTACCTGCTTCTATCATCTGATCATGGTTGTATCTCTTTATTAGTTCTACTGGATCTTAGCGCTGCGTTCGACACTAGTCAAGTCAAGTCACCTTTATTTATATAGCGCTTTTAACAATACAGATTGTGTCAAAGCACTTAACAGTAATCAAATTGGAGGATAGAGTGTCAGTAATGTATAATAATAAGATTAAACACTCAATTTTCAGTTAAAGGCATTTCATTATTGAATTCAGAGATGTCATTGTCTAGCTCAGTTTAGTTTAAATAGTATCTATGAAATCAAATTGACGATAATCGTTAGAAATTAAGTGTCTCCAACTGAGCAAGCCAGAGGCGACAGCGGCAAGGAACCAAAACTCCCTCTGACACTATCGACCACAACATTCTTTTGAATAGACTAGAAAACTTTGTTGGCATTAGTGGAAGTGCCTTAGCATGGTTCAAATCGTACTTATCTGACCGCCATCAGTTCGTAGCAGTAAATGAAGAGGTATCATATCAATCACAACTGCAGTATGGAGTACCTCAAGGCTCAGTACTAGGGCCGTAACTTTTCACGCTTTACATGTTACCCTTGGGAGATATTATCAGGAGACATGGTGTTATCTTTCACTGTTATGCTGATGATACTCAGTTCTATATTTCTTCACGGCCTGGTGAAACACACCAAATTGACAAATTAACGGAATGTATAGTCGATATAAAAAAACTGGATGACCAGTAACTTCTTACTGCTAAATTCTGAAAAAAACAGAGTTGTTAATTATCGGACCTAAAAACCCCACATGTAATAACCTAGAACTCTATCTAACACTTGACAGTTGCTCTGTCAATTCTTCTTCATCAGTTAGGAATCTAGGTGTGCTGTTTGATAGCAATCTTTCATTTGAAAGCCATGTTTCTAGTATCTGTAAAACTGTGTTTTTCCATCTCAAAAACATATCTAAATTGCGACCTATGCTCTCAACGTCGAATGCAGAAATGCTAATTCATGCGTTTATGACCTCAAGGTTAGACTATTGTAATGCTTTACTGGGTGGTTGTTCTGCACGCTTGATCAATAAACTACAGTTGGTCCAAAATGCAGCAGCTAGAGTCCTTACTAGAACCAGGAAGTATGACCATATTAGCCCAGTTCTGTCAACACTGCACTGGCTCCTTATCAAACATCATATAGATTTTAAAATCTTGTTAATTACTTATAAAGCCCTGAATGGCTTAGCTCCTCAGTACTTGAGCAAGCTCTTATCACATTATAGTCCTCCACGTTCACTGCGATCCCAAAACTCTGGCCGTTTGATAATACCTAGAATATCAAAATCGACTGCGGGCGGCAGATCCTTTTCCTATTTAGCGCCCAAACTCTGGAACAATCTACCTAACACTGTTCGGGAGGCAGACACACTCTGTCAGTTTAAATCTAGATTAAAGACAGATTTCTTTAACCTGGCTTACACATAACACACTAATACACTTCTATTATTCAAATCCGTTAAAGGATTGTTAGGCTGCATTAATTAGATCAACCGGAACCGGGAACACTCCTCATAACACACGATGTACTCGTTACATCGTAAGAAGAATGGCATCTATGCCAATATTTTTGTCTGTTTCTTTCTTATTCTGTTTCTCAGTCCGTGTCCGGATCAGATGGTGGATCGGCGCCAGGAGATGATGTCTGTGACCCTGATCGTAGGTGGAGGTCGGACACCTGGATGAGCCCCGGGGACATATCCCCAGTGAAGACCTCGACTTAAATACAATAAAACTAAAAATTAAACAAAATAACTATAATATAATAAAATACCTAACTACATAATACTATTATTGTTAGAAATTGCAACAATATAAAAATAGAAATATAATACATTTATACATTTAAAATTTAATTAATAAGTAAAAAAATAAATAAACAATAATATCCTGGCCAGAGGAGAACTGGACCCCCGACTGAGCCTGGTTTCTCCCAAGGTTTTATTTTTCTCCATTCTGTCACAGAGGGAGTTTTGGTTCCTTGCCACTGTCGCCTCTGGCTTGCTCAGTTGGGGACACTTAATTTCTAGCGATTATCGTCAGTTTGATTTCATAGATACTATTTAAGCTGAGCTGAGCTGGACGATGACATCTCTGAATCGGTGAAATGCCTTTAACTGAAAATTATACATTACTGACACTCTATCCTCCAATTTGATACTGTTAAGTGTTTTGACACAATCTGTATTGTTAAAAGCGCTATATAAATAAAGGTGACTTGACTTGACTTGACAATCTGTTATTGACATGAGCAGGTTTAGTAATTGCATGCAAAACCAAAGGCGTTGACAGAAAGAGCAACAATGTTCCTAGTCAAAAACAGTCTCATAATTGTGGAAGTAGAATTTCATCCCACAAATACATTTGCAGTACAAATACAAATGCAAAACAAAGTTGAGTGTTGTTGAACTGAATATATGAAATAAATCTGTTAAAACACACACTTGTCAATTTGTACTTGTCTACTTGTCAAGTCAATTCACCTTTATTAATATAACACTTTTAACAATACAGATTGTGTCACAGCACTTTACAGTATTAAATAGGAAAATAGTGTCAACAATGTAAAATGACAAGATTAAACACTCAATTTTCAGTTAAAGGCATTTCATTTTTGAATTCAGTGATGTCATCGTCCAGCTCAGTTCAGTTTAAATATTATCTGTGCAATTAAGTTAACGATATCGCTGGCAATTAAGTGTCCCCAACTAAGCAAGCCAGAGGCGACAAGCGGTAAGGAACCAAAACACCATTGGTGACAGAATGGAGAAAAAAAAACCTTGGGAGGAACCAGGCTCAGTCGGGGGGCCAGTTCTCCTCTGGCCAGACGAAACCAGCAGTTCAATTCCAAGTGCAGCAAAGTCAGATTGTGTAGAGGACTCATCTGGTTCCCGTGGTCTTGTCCCGATGGCCGTCTAGGTGACGAGGTCTTCACTGGGTATCAGTCTCTGGGGCTCATCTAGGTGTCCTGATCTCCGCTGACATTCAGGGCTGTAGAGGTCATCTATAGGTGCTGATCCACCATCTGATCTGGATACGGACTGAATCTGGTGGTTACGGTGATCTCGGAATTAGAAAGAGACAGACTGATATTAGCCTAGGTGTCATTCTTTTAAAGATTTAACAAGTACATCGGGTGTTATGGGAAGTGTTCCCACTTCCGGTTGACCTAATTAATGCAGCCTAACAATCATTTAACGGATTTGAATATTAGAAGCTTATTAGTGTGTTATGTGTAAGCCAGGTTAAAGAGATGGGTCTTTAAACTAGATTTAAACTGACAGAGTGTGTCTGCCTCCCGAACAGTGTTCAGTAGATTGTTCCAGAGTTTGGGCACTAAATAGGAAAAGGATCTGCCGCACGCAGTTGATTTTGATATTCTAGGTATTATCAAATGGCCAGAGTTTTGAGAACACAGCGGACGTGGAGGACTATAATGCGATAAGAGCTCACTCAAGTACTGAGGAGCTAAACCATTCAGGGCTTTATAAGTAATTACAGGATTTTAAAATCTATACGATGTTTAACAGGGAGCCAGTGCAGTGTTGACAGAACCGGGCTACTATGGTCATACTTCCTGGTTCTAGTAAGAACTCTAGCTGCTGCATTTTGGACCAGCTGGAGTTTGTTTATCAAGCGTGCAGAGCAACCACCCAATAAAGCATTACAATAATCTAACCTTGAGGTCATAAACGCATGAATTAACATTTCTGCATTTGACATTGAGAGCATAGGTCATAATTTAGATATATTTTTCAGATGGAAAAATGCAGTTTTACAAATGCTAGAAACATGTCTTTCAAAGGAAAGACTTCTATCAAACAGCACGCCTAGGTTCCTAACTGATGCTGAAGAATTGAAAGAGCAGCCGTCAAGTGTTAGACAGTGTTCTAGGTTATTACATGTGGAGGTTTTAGGTCCGATAATTAAAACCTTAGGTTTTTTTTTTTTTATCAGAATTTAGCAGTAAAAAATTATTCAACATCCAGTTTTTTATATCGACTATGCATTCCGTTAGTTTCTCAATTTGGTGTGTTTCACCGGGCCGTGAAGAAATATAGAGCTGAGTATCATCACCATAACAGTGAAATCTAACACCATGTTTCCTGATGATATTTCCCAAGGGTAACATGTAAAGTGTGAAAAGTAAAAACCCTAGTACTGATCCTTGAGGTACTCCATACTGCACTTGTGATCGATATGATCCCTCTTCATTCACTGCTACGAACTGATGGCGGTCAGATAAGTACGATTTGAACCATGCTAATCCACTAATGCCAATAAAGCTTTCTAGTCTATTCAAAAGAATGTTGTGGTCGACAATGTCGAACGCAGCACTAAGATCCAGTAGAACTAATAAAGAGATACAACCACGATCAGATGATAAGAGCAGGTCATTTGTAACTCTAATGAGAGCAGTCTCAGTACTATGATACGGTCTAAATCCTGACTGGAAATCCTCACAGATACCATTTTTCTCTAAGAAGGAATATAATTGTGAGGATACTACCTTTTCTAGTATCTTTGACAGCAAAGGGAGATTCGAGATCGGCCTGTAATTAACGAGATATTTGGGGTCAAGTTGTGTTTTTTTAATGAGAGGGTTAATAACAGCCAATTTGAAGGTTTTGGGGACATATCCTAATGACAGTGACAAATTAATAATAGCCAAAAGAGGATCTATGACTTCTGGAAACACCTCTTTTATTAGTTTAGATAGAATAGGTTCTAACATACAAGTCAGGCCGAGCTTTATTGTCATTCCGCTACATGTGGGGGCATACAATGGAACGAAATGTTGTGTCTCGCAGGACCACGGTGCTACATAAATAAACTTAAATATAAACAAAGAACACAAGAGTAAGAACAATTTTTAAAACCTGTAAATAACTAAATTACTGAAAGCGGTAATCTAACTATACATATACTATAAATAGACTATACATACACATAACCTAAGACAGACTATACAAGTACTTTATATAATAGCTGTGCATGATATTGTGCAAAAGAGGTATTTGAGGTTAAGAAGGAAATAGTGCAATTATGATTTGTGTTGCATTCACAAGTAAACATTTATTAAGTCCTTATTAAGTTCTTGTAACATGGAGTGCTTGTAAGAAAGTGTCTGGTGCATTTAGAGAGAAAAAGAGAGTGTTTCTACAGGTGGTTTGTCCAGCCCACTCACCTGTGTGTAGCACACTTAGAATTGCACATTGTTTTCAACAGTTTACAGTTGTGGTGTGGTGTGGGTGTGGTGGGGTGGGGGGGTTGAGAGGATCTTGGTTTCAGGAGGTAGGGTTGTGGATGAGGTTTCAGAGGGGGGTGATTTGATTGGAATTGAGGGCTCTCACAGCCTGGGGGAAAAAGCTGTTGAGCAGTCTTGGGGAGCGGGCTCTGATGCTCCGGTACTGTTTTCCTGATGGCAAGAGCTGGATGAGATAATGGGAGGGATGGGTGGGGTCCTTCACAATACTGTTGGCTTTATGGAGCATCGTGCAAGGAAGATATCCAGTATGGAGGGCAGAGGGGCATCGATGATCTTTGCAGCTGTGTTCACTGTCCGCTGTAGGGTCTTGTGGTCAGCAGTACTGCAGTTCCCGTACCAGACAGTGATGCAGCTGGTCAGCACACTCTCAATGGTTCCCTTGTAGAAAGTGGTGAGGATGGGTGGTGAGAGACTTGCTCTTTTAAGTCGGCACAGGAAGTGGAGCCGCTGTTGTGCCTTCTTGGAGAGTGATGTAGTGTTGGTGGTCCAGGTGAGGTCTTCTGTTATGTGCACCCCCAGGATCTTAGTGCTGCTGACTCTCTCCACAGTCGAGCTGTCGATGGTCAGTGGGGGGTGGTCAACAGAGTTCCTCCTGAAGTCCATCACAACCTCCTTTGTCTTACTCATATTGAGGGACAGGTTGTTTGCACCACACCATTCAACCAGTTGTGCCACTTCCTCTCTGTAGGGTGTTTCATCATTGTTGCTGATGAGACCTACCACAGTTGTGTCATCGGCAAACTTGATGATGTGGTTGGAGCTGAACTTGGCAGTGCAGTCATGGATCAACAGCGTGAAGAGCAGCGGGCTGAGCACACAGCCCTGTGGGGCATCTATTCTCAGTGTGGTAGTGCTTGAGGTGTTGTGGCCAACACGGACTGACTGAGGTCTTCTGGTTAGAAAGTCCAGGATCCAATTACAGAGGGATGTGTTAAGGCCCAGCAGGTTTAGTTTGTTGATGAGTTGTTGTGGGATTATTATGTTGAATGCTGAGCTGAAGCCGTTGAACAGAATTCTAACATAGGAGTATTTATTTTCTAGGTGGGTAAGAGCCAGGTGGAGGGTGGAGGAAATTGTGTCATCCGTAGAGTGGTTTGGACGGTATGCAAACTGGAGCGGTTCGAGTGTGTTGGGGAGGCTGGTTTTGATGTTGTGCATGACTAACCTCTCAAAGCACTTCATCATGACTGGAGTCAGTGCTATGGGATGGTAGTCATTTAGACAGGACACAGGTGATTTCTTTGGTACCAGTATGATTGTTGTGGATTTGAGACATGTGAGGATGACTGCCTGGCTCAGCGAGGTGTTGAAGATATCTACAAGGACATCTGTCAGCTGTGCAGCACAGTCTCTCAGTACTCGGCCAGGTATGTTGTCAGGACCCGCAGCCTTGCGTGGGTTAATCCTAGATAGGGTCTTCCTTACATCAGCTGACAGACAGAGTGCCTGGTCGTTGGGAGGAGTGGGCAGTCTTTGTGTATGTGTGTCATTTTGGATTTCAAACCGTGAATATAAGTGGTTGAGTGCATCTGGGAGGGATGTGTCATCATCACAGGCCTGTGGCGGGGGCTTGTAGTCAGCGATGGTCTGAATGGCTTGCCACAGACTCTGTGTGTCTCTGCTGTCTATAAAGTGATTATTGATTTTTTGAGCATATGACCGTTTCGCATTCTTGATGCCACAGGACAGATTGGCTCTTGCTGTTTTGAGGGCTGCTTTATCTCCTGATCTGAATGCTTAATCTCTGGTCTTTAGCAGCCTACGAACCTCTGCTGTCATCCATGGCTTCTGGTT
Source organism: Spinibarbus caldwelli (assembly GCA_039654775.1). NCBI lineage: Eukaryota > Metazoa > Chordata > Actinopteri > Cypriniformes > Cyprinidae > Spinibarbus > Spinibarbus caldwelli. The sequence continues at coordinate 75,033 of JBCAMP010000261.1, forward strand.
TGTGCGTGTGGTGATGGTCTTGGTGACTGTCACATCATCAATGCACTTTTTGATGTAAGCAGTCACTGTTTCAGTGTATTCTTGCAGGTCTGTGTAGTTGTTGTAGGTGGCTGCCTCTTTAAACACGTTCCAGTCTGTGCACTGAAAGCAGTCCTGTAGTGTTGAGGTAGCATCATCTGGCCAAACTGTGATGAGTTTTTGAACCAGTTTGGTGAGTTTCAGAAGTGGTTTGTATGCTGGGATTAGCATAACAGAGATATCATCAGAGTACCCGAGGTGGGGGCGTGAGTCTTACCAGACAGTGATGAATCTCTGTCCGCTCGGTAGCAGGTTAGCTCATGCATCTGAATGGTGGAGTCCAGGATGTTGTCGTTTAGCCATGTTTCAGTGAAAACAACACACAACAATCCCTTGTCTCATGCTGTGTAGACCGACTGAGCTGAATTAAGTCCGGTTTATTGTCCAGAGAGCGAAGGTTTGAGAACATGAGTGATGGAATCGCTGGTCTAATGGGGTTAGCCCTTATCCTAGCTCATATACCACAATGCGTGCCGCGCTTCTGTCCCCTCTCACACCGCCGGCGTCGCCGCTTTTTGTGGGTAGTGTCAGTAGGCGAGGCTGCTGTCTCGGGGTTCGGCTTATGTTTGTACACACTGCCGATTTCCAGAAGGCTCTAGCGATCGTAGATGTGTTTCCGAGTGTTTATCTGATGATTTTGCGATAAAGTGAGACTGTTTGAAGATGAGGAGACGAGACTAACAGACATAAAAACACCGTCTTTAGGACCCGGAGTAGCCGCTGCATCTGACCGCGCCGCCATCTTGTTGTTGGTTTAGATGATTTAACAAGTTTATACAATTCTTCCTCTCCTGGAGTAGAGAATGAGTGGAATTGTTCCTCAGGGATCTGATATGATACTGTAACTGACGGCTGGTTACAATTTTATCTTTACTTTTTTACTTTTACTTTTAGTCATTTAGAAGACGCTTTTATCCAAAGCGACTTACAAATGAGGACAACGGAAACAATCAATAGTAGTATTAAAACAACTAAAACTGATCCAAAACTAAAAGTTAAAGCTTTATAAATAGTATATATACACACATTAAAAAAAAAATAATAATAAAAAATATTAAATAAAAATGAGAAATGCATATGACAAAATTTCTAAACTTAAAACCCCCTGGGGTTGGCCGTCTCGCCGGCGGGCTCATTTTTTTTCTTATCAGTGTGAAAGACACTAAAAATACTCCGTCGATTTTGGTCATACAGATAAGTGTTATACATCAATTGAAACTTTGAAGTATCTATTTTTTTTCGGGTACACTCACAATAAAAACAAAATGTTGTGGTTTTGGAAAATAAAGAAAACAAACAGGGTGCGCTCTCTGTCTTCGCTGTCTCCGCGAGCTGCTTTTAGAAACACGTCACTAAAATGAACTGTAACTCGGCGAAATCTCAACACGGAGACATGGGAGTTATATCTATAGAAAGCTTGAAGGGTCTACTTTTAAGTAAGTCTTATCGAAAACAAATATTCTGTGATAAAGTGATCCATATGAAACCAACACGATGTTCAGTCTTTCCCGTCTAACTCATTATCTTTAATGCAATCACGCCCCCTCGCGGCTCGCGCCGTTCATATGTAAATATCCACGTGAGACACGTGCGCATGGAAACGCCCAACATAAACAAAGCGCGAGGAGTTCGTTCATCGTGGCTACTGTCCGTTTCTGTAAGAAGACGCGCTGAGTAAAGGCTGGATTTCCCTCAAAAGAAGAACAAGATTTCATCGAGTAGAGGAGATCAATCTAATGAGTAAGTAATGTTTCTTTTTTGCATTAGTTAACGTGTTATTGTGACATAAACAAGAACACATTTACTAGTTAGGTTGTTCCCAAACTACAACATGATGAATGCTAGGCATCTAAGAATGTTTAGACCATGTTTATTATTAATACTCTGTTCACAAATCGATTTTAATAACATGCTAAACAATAATAATTAGTTTCTCAGATGTAAAATATCCTTTTTTATAGTACAAAGCATGTGTGAGTCTATGGCTACAGAATCATATCATAGGCTACTATAAAACCATACATACTAGGCTATATGACAACAAAATCATAGTTGGGTTTTTCCCAGACTATAATTCCTGACTACAATATTTGAAATCGAGTAAAACATTTTGAATATGAAAGGCAATTCATTGTATTTAAATTGATTATGGCGCGATGATGTTTTCATGCTCTATATAAAACAATAAAAGTAATATGAGTGTACACTGTAACATGATCAATGCTACGAGTCTAAGTATGTTTAGAACGTTTATTATTAATAGCCTACTCTGTTCAGAAATAGATTTTAATAACATGCTAAACAATAATAATTAGTTTCTCAGATATAAAATGTCTTTTTTTTTTTTAATGATAATACAAAGCATGCGTGAGTCTATGGCTACAAAACCTACAGATGCTCCTGATATTAACATGCTCACAAATGTTTTTTTTTTTTTTTTTGGTTTGTATTTTAGTGAATCAGGTACCTGAACCACAGATGAATCCTGATGACTTTCTTCAAACTGTTTTCCTCTGAGAGCGCTGTACCAACATCTGATGTTCAACTACACTGATATTCTATGGTAAAACAAGCTCCTTGACTACTGATTATTTTCTTCTTGAATCCATGGAAAGAAGCAGAACCACTTAAATAACACACGTAAATATCAGGTATGATTTACTTGTTTCACTTGTTGGACAGAATCTGTTGCAGGAATGACTCAAAGTCTGTTCACATCTCTGTGGTCAGTGTGCACAATGTGTCTTTGACCTTCATTATGTATGTTTTGATTATACTGTGTTGTAAATAAAATATAAATAATTTAAACAACCCATTTTTTCAGTCTCCTCACATTCTGTCTTACCTGCCTCAAAGTCACAGTCACACTGATGGGCCATTAGAGGCCATTAGGGGAGGGCCCTTTGTCTCTCAGGGGAGAATCACTTAATATTCAGGGCCATTGCCACTCCCTCGCATATTGCCTTTCAATCACAAAACATGTCTTTAAAAATTTAAATCAATATATTGTTTTCTGTGAATGAGTAAGCAGAATGATTTTCACATAATTTTGAAGTAAATATTCTAGCCTACAAGACTAATTACTCAAAAGTCTTATTCAGAACTATTTAGTGTGGGTTTTATGGCCTTATTTCAGCTACATTTTTTCCCCCAAAACTTACTAACCACACATAATATTTTTTTTCTAAAAAATGCAAACATGTACATCCATCAGGGTCACATATTATTGTAGCACAGTTTGTGCTGAATACAAACAAATTCCATGTTGGTCAATAGTATGTTTTAAGTAGCTGAAATAAGCACAAATATCAGGGAATGTCAAAACATCTCAAGGGCCCCAAAATCCCCTCAGACCCCAGGGGGTTAACATTTAAATGAAAACAAAATAAAGCTACAAACAATTCAAAATATTAAGAGAACAAAAGGTATAAGAGTGTAATAATGATTCTAACATAAAACTAAGCCAAACACCAAAAAACAACTACGTGTATGTACACACACACACACATATCCATAAATTCAATATTATTTAATTTCCATGTAGTGTGTTGAAGTACTAAAATAACTCAAATTAAATAAAACTAAAACTTAATAAATAACTTATACAGACATAATAGAAAAAACTAATAAAATGACAAACTTTACTACAACTGTAACTAAAATTAAAATAGATAACATATACAAATCAAACTACATTAGTTTAACAGTAATCCTAAAAAAAAATAACTGCCAAACATACAAGAAAGAAATGGTTATAAAAACTGAAAGAGAAGTGAAACAAGTAATAGGAAAGAGAATAAATGAAAAGTGATACTTATCCCTTGCCGGTGTCCCTGTCCGGTGGAGTCGCTCGGTAGAGTCGATGGTCTTTACACACTTCGGTCTTCACACAACGAGGGCTTCACACGAGGGCTGCCATGACTGCTGCCGTGGTATAATAACCTTTTTTATACCCGTCTAACAAATCACTAACTGAATTCAGCTGGGCACACTTTCCTGTTAATCACAATAAATGGCCATGCAAGTGCAGACACTAACAAGGTACGCCATACAGTACGAGACCAAACGCGATTTCAGCACGTCTCCACTCAGTAAACAAAACAAGCGTTTCCTAGCTACGGCAACTGCGCTAAACACTAATGAGACAAGTAAATACACTTACGAGCTACTTTTAACTTCCGCTGATAGACTGCTTCTCTCAAAGAGTATTTCTTACACCATCTTCTGCTGGCACTTGAACACACTTTCCTGTTAATCACAATAAATGGCCACGCAAGCGCAAACACTAACAAGGTACGCCATACAGTACGAGACCAAATTATCTCTAATAGTATCGATCTTGGAAGTAAAATAGTTCATAAAGTCGTTACTGCTGTGCTGTTGGGAAATGTCAGCACCTGTTGATGCTTTATTTTTTGGTAATTTAGCCACTGTGTTGAATAAATACCTGGGGTTATGTTTGTTTTCTTCTAAAATAGACACAAAGTAATCAGATTTAGCAGTTTTTAATGCTTTTCTGTAGGATAGGTTATTTTCCCGCCAAGCAATACGAAATACCTCTAGTTTGATTTTCCTCCAGCTGGGCTCCATTTTCCGGGCTGCTCTCTTTAGGGTGCGAGTGTGCTCATTATACCACGGTGTTGGACTCTTTTCCGTAATCTTTCTTAAAACTTCTGACAAAGAACATCACATTCACTGTAGTTCAAGCCATACACCAATGTTAAGTTTAAAATGTTTATTTCTTTTAGTGACAAGGAGAAAATATATTACCAACACTGCTCTCTTTTTTTTCTGTTTCTTTTTTTTTTTTTTTTTTTTTTACATTTAAGTACAGTACAGTTTTTACTTAACTTTTAGGTACAACACATTTTAATTTAATCATTATTTAAGTTTTTTTTTATTTATTTATTTTTTATTTACCTGTATTTAAGCACAGTGCAGTGTTAATGCAAACTGTGTATTTACAATGTTAAAGTGGCTGACAATAATAAATATTTTATTAGGAATAAAACTGCCTCATTTTTTTTTTTTAAATTGTGCAGAGCTGTAGCTGAATAGTTAGGCCTACTACGCTACTGTATTTTAATGCTGGTCATTATGGTGATACTTGGAGAGCCAAATATTTTCTGAGGTGGTTCTTTTTTTTTTTTTATAAAACGTTTGAGAACCACTTATTACCATTATGGTAATAGTAATGATCATTACCATATGGTAAACTGTGTTACATTTTACATTTACATTTACTCATTTAGCAGACACTTTTATCCAAAGTGACTTACAAATGAGGACAATAGAAACAATCAAAACCAACAAAAGAGCAACAACATGCAAGTGCAATGACAAGTCTAGGTTAGCCTGCCTAACGCAGTACACGTAGCGTTTTTTTTTTTTTTTGTTTGTTTGTTTTTTTCTTAAAGAACTGAAGTAGATAGATTATAGAAGAAAGACACCTAGTGTTTTTTTTTCTTTTTTTAGAAACAAGCAGATAGAATAGAAAAAAAGAAAGCTAGTGTTAGTTTTCAAAGAAAATCTAGCAGTTAGAGAATAAATATGCAAGTTATAGAGGATCATGTTTGTTTTTTTTTTTTAATAAAAATAAGACAGATAGATAAAATAGAATTAGAATAGAGAGTACTAGAGTTAGATGGTCAAATAAAAATGGAAGAGATGTGTTTTTAGCCATTTCTTGAAGATGGCTAAGGACTTAGCTGCTCGAATTGAGTTGGGCAGGTCATTCCACCAAATGGAAAAAGTTAATGAAGAAGTCTGTGAAAGTGATTTTGTGCCTCTTTGGCACAATAATGCATCATTCACTTGCAGAACGCAAGCTTCTAGAGGGCACATAGGTCTGAAGTACTGAATTTAGGTAAAGGGGTCCAGAGCTAGAGGTGGTTTTGTAGGCAAACATTAATGCCTTGAATTGTATGCAAGCAGCTATTGGTAGCTAGTGCAGATTGATGAACAGAGGTGTGACATGCACTCTTTTCGGCTCATTAAAGATTTATCTTGCAGCGGCATTTTGGATTAATTGTAGAGGTTTGATGGAATTGGCTGGAAGACCTGCCAAGAGAGCATTGCAATAGTCAAGTCTGGAAAGAACAAGAGCTTGAACAAGGAGTTGCGTTGCATGTTTCGAAAGAAATGGCCTGATCTTCCTAATATTGTATAAAGCAAATCTGCAGGACCGGGCAGTATTAGCGATGTGGTCTGAGAAATTCAGCTTATCATCAATCACAACTCCAAGGTTTCTGGCTGTTTTTGAAGGAGTTATGGTTGACGAGCCTAACTGGAAGGTGAAATTGTGATGAAGTGATGGGTTTGCTGAAACTACAAGCAGTTCTGTCTTAGCTAGGTTGAGCTGAAGGTGATGCTCCTTCATCCAGCAAGAAATGTCTGTTATACATGCTGAGATGCGAGCAGTTATCGTCGGATCATCAGGATGGAATGAGAGGTAGAGTTGAGTGTCATCAGCATAGCAGTAATATGAAAAGTCATGTTTCTGAATGACAGAACCAAGTGATGCCATGTAGACAGAAAAGAGAAGTGGTCCAAGAACTGAGCTCTGAGGCACCCCAGTAGGTAGATGTTGCGACTTGGATACCTCAACTTTCCAAGATACCTTGAAGGACCTATCTGAGAGGTAAGACTCAAACTACTGGAGTGCGGTTCCTGAGATGCCCTTTCTCGATAGGGTTGACAGGAGGATCTGATGGTTGACCATATCAAAAGCAGCGGACAGATCCAGCAAGATAAGTAATGAAGACTTGGAAGCCGCTCTTGCAAGTCTTAGGGCTTCAACAACTGAGAGCAAGGCAGTTTCGGTCGAATGTCCACTTCTAAAGCCAGATTGGTTGCCGTCCAGGAGGTTGTTCTGTGTAAGAAAGGCAGAGACTTGTTTGAACACAATTCATTCAAGTGTTTTTGCAATGAAAGGTAGAAGGGAAACCGGTCTATAGTTTCCTAAAAGAGTTGGGTTAAGAGTGGGTTTCTTAAGAAGTGGGGTTATGCGAGCCTGTTTAAATGCTGAGGGGAAAACTCCAGTGTGAAGGGATGTGTTAACGATGTGAGTTGGTGCAGGTACAACTGCAGGAGAAATGGCTTGAAGGAGATGAGATGGAATAGGATCAAGCGGATAAGTAGTAGGCCAATTAGAAAGGATGAGTTTAGAGACATCTGCCTCAGAGAGTGGAGAGAAGGATGTGAACGAGTGTATGTTTGCTGGTAAGATGTGTTTGACAGTTTGTGGTGTGGAGAATTGTGCAGTGAGGTTTGTAATTTTATTAATGAAGAATGTGGCAAAGTTGTCAGCTGTTAGAGTTGATGAAGGAGGGGGAGGAAGAGGGCAAAGGAGGGAGGAAAATGTTTTAAAGAACATGCGAGAGTTAGGCGAATTGTTAATTTTGTCGTGATAGTATGTCCTTTTAGCAGTGGAGACATTAGCAGAGATGTCAGAGAGTTAACTCTTCTTCATTCAAAGCATCATAACATATAATCATCCCATGAAATTATTGACAACTATTAACCCTATAACAAAATCTAGATTTATCAAAGTAGATTTGTGCAAGTTTGAAAGTTGAGAGTTTGAAAGTTTGAAAGTTTGAAAAGGCTGGTCTTCAGGGGAGAGACTTCATCTACAACTTCTCTTTTCTGATGTTGGCAATCCTAAATATGATATTAAACACCACTGCCTCTTTACGTTTTCATTTAAACATATTAATAGCCAAAAAATGTGGTGCAGGCAACACACACATACTTTGGTTACCTTCACTGAATGTATGCTTATTACAAAACTAAATATACAACACAATCCTCTTTTCATTATCATTTTAAAATGCAAATCATATTAATATGTGGTTCAGGCAATTTGTGCATATGCCCATATACTCTGATTATCTTCACTGTATGCATATATGAAATATGACATAACACAGCCCTGCCTCTTTTTGTTAAATGTCAGTTTTAATGAACAATAATAGCCATAATAAAATTACAAGTAGAAAGCATAATAATTCATTACATTTATATAGCACTTTTCTGGGTACTCAAAGCGCTTTACATACAGTAGAGGGAGGGGGGGGATCTCCTCATCCACCTGGATGATGCGACAGCAGCCATATTGCACCAGAACGCCCACCACACACCAGCTTATTAGTGGAGAGGAGACAGAGTGATGAAGCAAATCAGTGTATGAGGATGATTAGGAGGCCATGATGGTCAGAGGCCAATGGGCAAATTTGGATAGGATACCGAGGTTACACACCTACTGTTTTTCAAAGGACAGCCTGGGATTTTTAATGACCACAGAGAGTCAGGACCTCGGTTTAACGTCTCATCCGAAGGATGGTGCTTTTTACAGTATAGTGTCCCTGTCACTATACTGGGGTGTTAGGACCTCACTAACACCTCTTCCAGCAGCAACCTAGTTTTTCCCAGGAGGTCTCCCATCCAGGTACTGACCAGGCTCAACCCTGCTTAGCTTCAGTGGGCAACCAGTCTTGGGCTGCAGGGTGATATGGCTGCCTCTGATAAGAAGCTTATATAAACGGAAATAATGACAAATGCAAACAATTCAATTCAAACGTATGCTACAAAGTCAGAGCTGTGGTACCACAGTAAACTTAAATAAATATTCAGGCCCAGTTTCACAGACAGAGCTTAGACTAAGCCAGGATTAGGCCATTGTTCAACTAGGAAATTTAAGTAATTTTTATTAACATGCCTTAGAAAAAACATCACTTGTGTGCATCTTTAGACAAAACAAAGGCACTGATATATTTTAAGATCATTCAGTGCAAGTTTCTTTCAGTTAAAACAGCTCAGACTTACACTTTAGTCTGGCACTAGGCTTAAGCCTTGTCTGTGAAACCGGGGAATAAAGTTATAAAACTTAACTTTGTGCTCAACCAAAACAATATGAATACTTAGGACCATGTGATATTTCAGTTTTTCTTTTTTAATAAATCTGCAAAAATGTCAACAATTCTGTGTTTTTCTGTCAATATGGGGTGCTGTGTGTACATTAATGAGGAAAAAAAAATGAACTTAAATGATGTTAGCAAATGACTGCAATATAACAAAGAGTGAAAAATTTAAGGGGGTCTGAATACTTTCCGTACCCACTGTACATTTTCCAAGTAGCTTGTCCAACACTGGAAACCATAATATCATATGTGTTATGTAGGTGAAAATCTTTTCTAGGTTACTATTGTAACCATGGTTTCCCGAGAGGGAACCGGACACTGCATCGGAACGCTTTGGGAATGCCTCTGCATGTATGTTAGACACTATTCTATCTAAACTACTAAAAGAGGTATTTCCAGAAGTCATAGATCCTCTTTTGGCTATCATTAATTCTTCAATGTCATTAGGATATGTCCCCAAAACCTTCAAATTGGCTGTTATTAAGCCTCTCATTAAAAAAAAAAAAAAAAAAAAAACACAACTTGACCCCAAAGATCTAGTTAATTACAGACCGATCTCGATTCTCCCCTTTCTGTCAAAGATTCTGAATGGTAATATCCTAACAATTATAATTCTTCTTAGAGAAAAATATCTGTGAGGATTTCCAGTCAGGATTTAGACCGTTTCATAGAGCTGAGACTGCTCTCATTAGAGTTACAAATGACCTGCTCTTATCATATGATCGTGGTTGTATCTCACTATTAGTGCTACTGGATCTTAGCTCTGCGTTCGACACTATCGACCACAACATTCTTTTGAATAGACAAGAAAACTTTGTTGGCATTAGTGGAAGTGCATTAGTATAGTTCAAATCACACTTATCTGACCACCATCAACTTGTAGCAGTGAATGAAGAGGTATCATATCGATCACAAGTGCAGTATGGAGTAACCCAAGGCTCAATACTAGGGCCATTACTTTTCACGCTTTACATGTTACCCTTGGGAGATATCACCAGGAAACACTGTGTTAGCTTTCACTGTTATGCAGATGATACTCAGCTATATATTTCTTCACGGCCCGGTGAAACACACCAAATTGAGAAACTAACGGAATGCATAGTCAATATAAAAAACCGAATGACGAGTAATTTCTTACTGCTAAAATTCTGAGAAAAAAAAAAAAAAAAACAGGTGTTAATTATCGGACCTAAAACCCCCACGTGTAATATCCTAGAACACTGTCTAACACTTGATGACTGCTCTGTCAATTCTTCGTCATCAGTTAGGGACCTAGGTATGCTATTTGATACCAATCTTTCCTTTGAAAGCCATGTTTATATCATTTGTAAAACTGCATTTTTCCATCTGAAAAATATATCTAAATTGCAACCTATGCTCTCAATGTCAAATGCAGAAATGTTAATTCATGCGTTTATGACCTCAAGGTTAGATTATTGCAATGCTTTATTGGGTGGTTGTTGATAACGCTTGATAAACAAACTCCAGATGGTCCAAAATGCAGCAGCTAGAGTTCTTACTAGAACCAGGAACTATGACCATATTAGCCCAGTTCTGTCAATACTGCACTGGCTCCCTATTAAACATTGTATAGATTTTAAAATCCTGTTAATTACTTATAAAGCCCTGAATGGTTTAGCTCCTCAGTACTTGAGTGATTTTCACATTATAGTCCTCCACATCCTCTGCGTTCTCAAAACTCTGGCCCTTTGATAATACCTAGAATATCAAAATCAACTGCGGGCGGTAGATCCTTTTTCTATTTAGCGCCCAAACTCTGGAACAATCTACCAAACACTGTTCTGGAGGCAGACACTTAATTTCTATCGATATCGTTGACTTGATTGCACAGATACTATTTAAACTGAACTGACCTGGACGATGACATCACTGAATTCAATAATGAAATGCCTTAACTGAAAATTGAGTGTTTAATCTTGTCAATTTACATTACTGACACACTATTTTCCTATTTGATACTGTAAAGTGCTTTGACACTATCTGTATTGTTAAAAGCGTTATATAAATAAGGGTGACTTGACTTGACTTAACATGACCGCGTCCTGAAGCACGTGTGAAATCCTTCCAAAACAGTGGTGAGACATCACGGGCAGGGTGACGCAGAGACCAGGAAACCTTAAAGTGCATCTGGTGTAACAGTGTTACCTTCTGATACATTGAAGCAAGTCATTCACAAGGATGCAGGAAGTATGGCAGGGTGACGCAGCACCTCGTTCCCTCTTTGGGGAATCATGGCTACAGTCGTAACCTGGAGATGATTTTTCAGGAGACCTTTCTTTGGTGGACCAAAACTGACAAAAAGTTGATTAGTTTTCCTCCACAGGGCAGTTCAGTGGAGATAGCTGTCCAGCGCTCTGACTGGACACACTAAATTAAGCTTTTCCTGGTCTGGGTCGCTGAAGGGAGTAGAACAGAATGCCTGCAGCACTATGGGCCGTGGAACAATAGTGGGCGCCTTTGGCACATAACCCGACCTCAGGTTCCAGGAATGAAGGCGCTACAAAAAGGGTCTAGAAGAAACACTCTTTTAACCTGTTAACCTGCACCCACCATTTTGGGACTCGCAGCTAAAAATGACCTACCTAATTTAAAATGTTAACAGTTTCTGAAAACAGTATGCTACAGACAATTTTGGTGTCTTTGGAAAGAAAGCCCTTTGGGCTTTACTATCCATCATACAGAGTTGACAGTGCTCAAAAAGATAAAAAGTTATAGACACGAAGTGCCTTGAAATTATACCACACTGAATGTTTTTATTTTTTATTTTATTTTATTTTTATTTTTTTTACTTCATATACAAATACATGAAATAAGTCCTGGAGCAATCCAGAAAAGTAATGGGTTGAAAGTCACGTCTCATGAGTTTATATTTCAAATTTGAAGAAGATACCATGAAAAATTAGATTCCTGCAACCATTTTTCTGAGACTATTTCCATATAGTCAGTGATAACACTGTAATGGTCGTTCATAGATCGCATTCACACTGATAGGTGTCATTCAGCCAGTAATCACACGCTGATTATCAGTAATACTATGGTAATCATGCAGACACAGCCACACTCCCCACAAAACACGCACACATATATGAAAAATGTTGAAAAGTAAAAAAAGAGAGAATTATTTGCGCAAAAAGCAGATCGCTAAGTTACACTCCAATCAGATGACAGGTGCGTCACAGCGCGCGTCACGAGCCGTCACGAGAGAGCGCCAGAATTCAAATAAGCAATATTACACCTATCTTTTTTTTTTTTTGGATTGTCTCATTCTGTTTGTGACACTGCGTGCTACAAAACCATGTTGCTTTTTACTACCACGACACGTTCATTATCAGCATGGTTTTGCACAGCTTGTCAGTGAACAACGGCTCTGTGTAGTAAATGCTGCTCAATGTGAAATCACGCACGTGTTGGAATTTACCGCTGATTAGAGAACCGGCTTTACTGACAAGATGCGCATTAATTATCGGCCGATATTTATCGTGCACCCCTACTATTTTTATTTGTGTACACTCACAATATCAACAATACATTATGATTTTGTAAAATAAAGAAAATAAACAGGGTGTGCTTTCAGACGTCTCATTCTCCGCGCATATCTGTTTGAAATGCGTCACTAAAATTGAAAACGTGAAGACGTGCGACTTGTAAATGCCCACATCACCACATCCATAAACAAAGCAGCAATACTTTTCTTCAAATTCATCACGGCTACTGTTCGTTTCTGGAAGAAGACGCGCTGAGAGGAATAAGCTTTGGATTTACCTCAGAAAAAGAAGGACATGCGACTTGCGCCATGATTCAGCGGAGGATATCATTTACATTAGTAAGTTCCATTTCGAAAGGGAACTCCGTGCTGCGTCCTCTAGAGGGCGCTAGGGAATGCCTTCAGCGTAACCGGTGTCTGAAGCATGAATGAAAAAACAATAAAGCGACTGCGGGTATAAAAGAGCACCTGTAGAATACGTCATTCTCTTCTTTGTCTTCAAGCCTTGTGTACGGAAGCACATGCATTTGACTCACGAGAGAGAAGGATGCACTCACTGTTTGCACTCACTGCACTCACTCCTCTGAGCCTCCTCATTCTCTCAGCCCAGGTATGTGACACTTAGGTTGAGCATGGTTTCTGCTCCTCTCGCCTGAGAGTTATGCTGAGCACTTTGCTCCCAAATATTTTTGTTTTAAAGGCAGTTATTTCAGGTTGTGAGCCTTTGTGAGCCTCCCTGATCAGCTCTCCATGAGACTGGTCCCCTCCTTTTGAGGGTCGCTATGCTGAGATCACAGTTCCTACAGTTCTAAAAAGTGTTATCCTGAGTGCTTGCTCGCACTTAGGGGCATGGTTAGTACTCTAGCTTTTGAGTCATTATGCAGTGTACTCCGCTGCCTAGAGCTCCGCTTAGACAGTACTATGAGTATGTAGGCTCTATCGTGAGCCTCACTAACTGTCTCTAGCGTTGAGTGTAGTCAGGTCTCCTTTCTTTTTGGAGAGTCGTTATGCTGAGACCTCCACTCTTGAGAGCTCCTCAACTAGGGCTGAGTATTGTTAGGCTTCCTCTCATTTAAGAGGTTAAGAGAGTCATACTGCTGAAGCCTCCACTCTCCAGAGCTCCGTCTTTGGCAGTAAGTCAAGTCAAGTCACCTTTATTTATATGGTGCTTTTAACAATACAGATTGTGTCAAAGCACTTAACAGTATCAAATTGGAGGACAGAGTGTCAGTAATGTACAATAATAAGATTAAACACTCAATTTTCAGTTAAAGGCATCTCATTATTGAATTCAGATATGTCATTGTCAGTTTAGTTTAAATAGTATCTATGAAATCAGATTGACAATAATCGCTAGAAATTAAGTGTCCCCAACTGAGCAAGCCAGAGGTGACAGCGGCAAGGAACCAAAACTCCCTCTGAGACAGAATGGAGAAAAAAAAACCTTGGGAGAAACCAGGCTCAGTCGGGGGGCCAGTTCTCCTCTGGCCAGGATATTATTGTTTATTTATTTATTTTATTTCTTATTGTTTTAATTAAATTTTAAATGTATTCTATTTTTATATTGTTGCAATTTCTAACAATAATAATATGATGTAGTTAGGTATTTTATTATATTTATAGTTATTTTGTTTAATTTTTAGTTTTATTGTATTTAAGTCGAGGTCTTCACTGGGGATATGTCCCCGGGGCTCATCCAGGTCTCAGGCCTCCGCCGACGATCAGGGTTGCAGACATCATCTCCACCATCTGATCCGGACACAGACTGAGAAGCAGAATAAGAAAGAAACAGACAAATATTAGCGTAGATGCCATTCTTCTTATGATGTAATGAGTACATCGTGTGTTATGAGGAGTGTTCCCGGTTCCGGTTGATCTAATTAATGCAGCTTAACAATTCTTTAACGGATTTGAATAATAGAAGTGTTTTAGTGTGTTATGTGTAAGCCAGGTTAAAGAAATGTATCTTTAATCTAGATTTAAACTGACAGTGTCTGCCTCCCGAACAGTATTAGGTAGATTGTTCCAGAGTTTGGGCACTAAATAGGAAAAGGATCTGCCGCCCGCAGTCGATTTTGATATTCTAGGTATTATCAAACGGCCAGAGTTTTGAGAAAACAGCGGACGTGGAGGACTATAATGTGATAAGAGCTCACTCAAGTACTGAGGAGTTAAGCCATTCAGGGCTTTATAAGTAATTAACAAGATTTTGAAATCTATACGATGTTTGATAGGGAGCCAGTGCAGTGTTGACAGAAACGGGCTAATAAGGTCATACTTCCTGGTTCTAGTAAGCACTCTAGCTGCTTCAATTTGGACCAACTGTAGTTTGTTGATCAAGCGTGCAGAACAACCACCCAGTAAAGCATTACAATAGTCTAACCTTGAGGTCATAAACGCATGAATCAGCATTTCTGCATTTGACGTTGAGAGCATAGGTCGCAATTTAGATATGTTTTTGAGATGGAAAAATACAGTTATACAGATACTAGAAACATGGCTTTCAAATGAAAGATTGCTATCAAACAGTACACCTAAGTTCCTAACTGATGATGAAGAATTGACAGAGTAGCCGTCAAGTGTTAGACAGTGTTCTAGGTTATTACATGTGGGGTTTTTAGGTCCGATAATTAACACCTCTGTTTTTTCAGAATTTAGCAGTAAGAAGTTACTGGTCATCCAGTTTTTTATATCGACTATGCATTCCGTTAGTTTCTCAATTTGGTGTGTTTCATCGGGCTGTGAAGAAATATAGAGCTGAGTATCATCAGCATAACAGTGAAAGCTAACACCATGTCTCCTGATAATATCTCCCAAGGGTAACATGTAAAGCCCATACTGCACTTGTGATCGATATGATACCTCTTCATTTACTGCTACGAACTGATGGCGGTCAGATAAGTACGATTTGAACCATGCTAGGGCACTTCCACTAATGCCAACAAAGTTTTCTAGTCTATTCAAAAGAATGTTATGGTCGATAGTGTCGAACGCAGTGCTAAGATCCAGTAGAACTAATAAAGAGATGCAACCACGATCAGATGATAGAAGCAGGTCATTTGTAACTCTAATGAGAGCAGTCTCAGTACTATGATACGGTCTAAATCCTGACTGGAATTCCTCACAGATACCATTTTTCTCTAAGAAGGAATATAATTGTGAGGATACTACCTTTTCTAGTATCTTTGACAGAAAATGGAGATTTGAGATCGGTCTGTAATTAACTAGATCTTTGAGGTCAAGTTGTGTTTTTTTTTAATGAGAGGCTTAATAACAGCCAATTTGAAGGTTTTGGGGACATATCCTAATGACAATGATGAATTAATAATAGCCAAAAGAGGATCTATGACTTCTGGAAGCAGCTCTTTTAGTAGTTTAGATGGAATAGGGTCTAACATACATGTTGTTGGTTTAGATGATTTAACAAGTTTATACAATTCTTCCTCTCCTATAGTAGAGAATGAGTGGAATTGTTCCTCAGGGGATCTATAGTGCACTATCTGATGCGATACTGTAGCTGACGGCTGCATGGTTACAATTTTATCTCTGATAGTATCGATCTTGGAAGTAAAGAAGTTCATAAAGTCATTACAGCTGTGCTCTTGGGAAATGCCAACACCTTATTTTTCATTAACTTAGTGACTGTATTGAATAAATACCAGGGGTTATGTTTGTTTTCTTCTAGAAGAGACGAAAAGTAATCAGATCTAGCAGTTTTTAATGTTTTTCTGTAGGATAGGGTACTTTCCCGCCAAGCTTTACGAAATACCTCTAGTTTTGTTTTCCTCCAGCTGCGCTCCATTTTCCAGGCTGCTCTCTTTAGGGTGCAAGTGTGCTCATTATATAGTCAGACTGTTTTCTTTGATCTTCCTTAAGCACAAAGGAGCAACTGTATCTAAAGTTTTAGAAAAGAGAGAGTCCATAGTTTCTGTTACATCATCAAGTTTTTCTGTGCTGTTGGGTATGCTGAAGAATTTAGATAAATCAGGAAGATTATTTACAAAGCAGTCTTTTGTGGTAGTAGTGATGGTTCTACCATACTTGTAACAAGGAGTAGAATTTAGTTTTAGCTATATGGAGTTTACACAAGACTAGATAATGATCTGAGATATCATCGCTTTGCTGTAGAATTTCAACACCACTAACATCAAATCCATGTGACAGTATTAAATCTAGAGTATGATTTCGACAATGAGTAGATCCTGAAACATGTTGTATAACCCCAATAGAGTTCAGAATGTCTATGAATGCTGATCCAAATACATCTTTTTCATTATCGACATGGATATTAAAATCACCAACAATTAAGACTTTATCTGCAGCCAGTACTAACTCAGATAGAAAATCAGAAAATTCTTTAATAAAGTCTGTGTGGTGCCCTGGTGGCCTGTACACAGTAGCCAGTACAAACATCACAGGAGATTTATCACTAACACGTGTTTCTCTAGATAATGTTATATGCAGCACCATAACTTCAAATGAGTTATACTTAAAGCCTGCCCTCTGAGAAATACTGAGAATATTGCTATAAATTGTAGCAATACCTCCCCCTTTACCTTTTGGACGTGGCTCATTTTTATAGCAGTAATCTTGGGGTGTAGACTCATTTAATGAATGTATTCATCTGGTTTTAGCCATGTTTCTGTCAAACAAAGCCCATCTAGTTTATGGTCAGTGATCATATCATTTACAAAAAGTGCTTTTGTAGAAAGAGACCTGATATTCAGTAAGCCAAGTTTTATCAATTGTTTCTCTGTATTGTAAACATTTTTTATTTGTTGAACATCAATTAAATTGTTACTATTACTTTGGTTTGGACGTTTTCTGTATTTTCTAGTACGGGGAACAGACACAGTCTCTATAATGTGATATCTAGGTGAAGGAGTCTCTATATGCTGAGAATTAACTGACTTCTGTGACGTGAGGCGGCTAACAGACAGTCGGTTTAGCCAGTCTGTCTGCTTCCTGACTTGGGCCCTAGTTAGTCAAGTACGAACTCTAAGACTATGTGCCATATTTCTAGAGAGAAGAGCGGCACCACCCCAGGAGGGATGAAGACCATCTCTTTTCAACAGGTCAGGTCTGCCTCAAAACTCGTCCAATTGTCTATAAAGTCTGTTATTCTGCGGGCACCACTTAGACATCCAGCCATTGAGTGACGACAGTCTGCTATGAATCTCATCGCCACGGTAAGCAGGGAGCAGACCAGAGCATATTACAGTGTCTGACATCGTACTTGCAAGTTCACACACCGCTTTAACATTATTTTTAGTGATCTCCGACTGGCGAAGTCGAACATCATTAGCGCCGACGTGGATAACAATCTATGGCCTTATTTCAGTAACTTAAAAATGTTAGTTTTTCATTAACCACGCATAAATGTTGCTTTCTCAAAAACACAAACATGTCCATTCATGCTGCTCACATATTTTTGTAGCCCAGTTTGTGCTGAATACAGTGTTTTCAGACTTGAGTTGAGTTGAGTTGAGCTTTATTGTCATTCCGCTACATGCGGGGGCATACAGTGGAACGAAATGTCGTGCCTCACAGGACCACGGTGCTACATAATACAGGCATACAGCAATGAAGTAAAACAATGTAAACCTATACACAAACTATCCTACTGATAGATTTTGACTATAAATATACTATCTATATAAAAAATTTACCTATACATAAACTAAAAAATACAAACTATACAAACTATACGAATGCTTCAGATAAATACTGTACATGTGCAAAGAGAGACAATGTGAGTTCAAGCAGCTGGCTGGGGAACAGTGCAGGATGATTTGTAGTGCATGAGCATGTAAACATACATATATTACTGATATTACTGAGTCTTTTTGTGGGATTTGTGTACTCACAGCAGTGTGTGTGAAAAGTGACTAGTGCGCATAGAGGAAGAGAGTGTGCTACTACAGGTGGTTTGTACAGGCCCACTCACCTGTAGCACTCTTCGATTGCACAAACAAAGTTCCATAAGTTCCAGATTGTCCATGTTTCAGGAGGTAGGGGGTTTGTATGGGGATTCAGAGAGGGGCGGGGTGACTTGAGTTCAGGGCTCTCACAGCCTGGGGGAAAAAGCTGTTGAGCAGTCTGGCAGAGCGGGCTCTGATGCTCCGGTACCGTCTACCTGATGGTAGGAGCTGGAAGAGACTGTGGGAGGGGTGTGTGGAGTCCTTTACGATACTGTTGGCTTTGCTGGAGCATCGTTTGAGGAAAATGTCCAGGATGGAGGGGAGAGGGGCACCGATGATCCTTGCAGCTGTGTTCACTGTCCGCTGGAGGGTCTTGCGGTCTGCTGCAGTACAGTTCCCGTACCAGACAGTGATGCAGCTGGTCAGCACACTCTCAATGGTGCCCCTGTAGAAAGTGGTGAGGATGGGTGGAGGGAGACTTGCTCTTTTCAGCCGGCGGAGGAAGTGTAGGCGCTGTTGTGCCTTCTTGGAGAGTGACATGGTGTTGGTGGTCCAGGTGAGGTCCTCTGTGATGTGCACCCCCAGGAATTTAGTGCTGCTGACTCTCTCCACAGTCGAGCTGTCGATGGTCAGTGGGGGGTGATCAGCGGAGTTTCTCCTGAAGTCCATCACAACCTCCTTTGTCTTCTCCACATTGAGGGACAGGTTGTTTGCACCACACCATTCAGCCAGCTGTGCCACTTCCTCTCTGTAGTGCGTTTCATCGTTGTTGCTGATGAGACCTACCACTGTTGTGTCATCAGCGAACTTGATGATGTGGTTGGAGCTGAACTTGGCAGTGCAGTCGTGGGTCAGCAGCGTGAAGAGCAGCGGGCTGAGCACACAGCCTTGTGGGGCACCTGTGCTCAGTGTGGTAGTGCTCGAGGTGTTGTGGCCGACACGGACTGACTGAGGTCTTCCGGTTAGAAAGTCCAGAATCCAATTACAGAGGGAATTGTTAAGGCCCAGTAGGTTTAGTTTATTTGTGAGCTGTTGTGGGATTATTGTGTTGAATGCTGAGCTGAAGTCAATGAACAGCATTCTAACATAAGAGTCTTTATTTTCTAGGTGGGTAAGAGCCAGGTGGAGGGTGGAGGAAATTGCATCGTCTGTGGAGCGGTTTGGACGGTATGCAAACTGGAGCGGATCGAGTGTGTTGGGGAGGCTGGTTTTGATGTTGTGCATGACTAACCTCTCAAAGCACTTCATTATGATTGGAGTCAGTGCTATGGGACGGTAGTCATTTAGACAGGACACAGCTGATTTCTTTGGTACCGGTATGATTGTTGTGGATTTGAGACACGTGGGGACGACTGCCTGGCTCAGCGAGGTGTTGAAGATATCTGTTAGGACATCTGTCAGCTGTACAGCACAGTCTTTCAGTACACGGCCAGGTATGTTGTCGGGACCCGCAGCCTTGCGTGGGTTAATCCTAGATAGGGTCTTCCTTACGTCGGCTGGAGACAGACAGAGCGCCTGGTCGTTGGGAGGTGTGGGCAGTTTTTGTGCAGGTGTGTCATTCTGCATTTCAAACCGTGAATAAAAGTGGTTGAGTGTATCTGGGAGGGATGTGTCATCATCACAGGCCTGTGGCAGGGGCTTGTAGTCTGTGATGGTCTGAATGGCTTGCCACAGACTCCGTGTGTCTCTGCTGTCTGTGAAGTGATTGTTGATTTTTTGAGCATATGACCGTTTTGCATTTTTGATGCTGCGGGACAGATTGGCTCTTGCTGTTTTGAGGGCTGCTTTATCTCCTGATCTGAAAGCTTCATCTCTGGTCTTTAGCAGCCCACGAACCTCTGCTGTCATCCATGGTTTCTGGTTGGCGCGTGTGGTGATGGTCTTTGTGACTGTCACATCATCTGTGCACTTTTTGATGTAAGCAGTCACAGTTTCAGTGTACTCCTGTAGGTCTGTGTGGTTGTTGTAAGTGGCTGCCTCTTTAAACATGTTCCAGTCTGTGTCCTGGAAGCAGTCCTGCAGTGCTGAGGTGGCATTGTCTGGCCATACTGTAATCTGCTTTTGAACCGGTTTGGTGAGTTTGAGAAGTGGGCTATATGCTGGGATTAGCATAACAGAGATGTGGTCCGAGTACCCGAGGTGGGGGCGGGGTTCGGCTTTGTATGCGTTCTTAACTGTTGTGTAAACAAAGTCCAGTGTGTTGTTTCCCCTTGTTGCAAAGTTCACATGTTGGTAGAACTTTGGCAAAACTGTCTTTAAGTTTGCGTGGTTGAAGTCACCGGCTATGATGAAAAAGCCGTCAGGGTTATTTGTTTGTTGTTCGCTGATGGCGCTGTACAGCTCGCGAAGCGCGTCCTTAGCGTTTGCACACGGAGGAATGTAAACCGCGACAATAACAATGGCCGTGAACTCCCGCGGCAGATAGAACGGTCGACACTTCACAAACATAAACTCCACCAGTGATGAACAGTGTTTAGATACTACCACAGCATTGTTACACCATTTTTTGTTGACGTAAACACACAAGCCACCCCCGCGAGTCTTACCAGACAGTGATGAATCTCTATCCGCTCGGTAGCAGGTTAGGCCATGCAGCTGAATGGCGGAGTCC
This sequence comes from Spinibarbus caldwelli, assembly GCA_039654775.1. NCBI lineage: Eukaryota > Metazoa > Chordata > Actinopteri > Cypriniformes > Cyprinidae > Spinibarbus > Spinibarbus caldwelli. The sequence goes on from JBCAMP010000261.1 coordinate 96,069, forward strand.
GGGATGTTGTCGTTTAGCCATGTTTCAGTGAAAACAAACACACAACAATCCCTTGCCTCATGCTGTGTAGATCGACTGAGTTGAATTAAGTCCAGTTTGTTTTCCAGAGAGCGAACGTTTGAGAGCATGAGTGTTGGAAGAGCCGGTCTTGTGGGGTTAGCCCTCAGCCTAGCTCGTATACCTCCGCGCTTGCCGCGCTTCCGTCCTCTCTCACACCGCTTGCGACGCCGCCTTGTGCGGGTAGCGTCAGTAGGCGAGGCCGCGGTCTCGAGGTCCGGCTCCAGCAGTAAACAAAGGCCTCGTAGCTTCTCAGTATCCGCCGGCGAAAGTTTGTGTTTGTATGTGTTGTCGATATCCAAAAGGCTTTGGCGATCATAGATGTATCCCGGAGTGATCTCCCGATGAATTAGCGGTAAATTGACAGTATTTGGAGACGAACAGACGACATTAAAAGACATAAAAGCACCGTCTTTGGGATCTGGAGAAGCCGCTGCGTCTGGTCGCGCCGCCATCTTGGATCTATTTTATTTATATAAATATATAAATTTACTTTAGCCATTTATATATTTATAAGCAACTGAAAAAAAAACAAAAAACAAATGTCAGGGCATGACAAAACTTGTCCAGGCCCCCAAAACACCCTCAGACCCCAGAGGGTTAATTCCAGACTGCAACACAGGTCAGACTGAGCAGAGGACTCGTCTGGTTCTTGTGGTCCTGTGCCGATGGCTGACTGATTGATGGGGTCTTTGCAGTTCTGGAAAATGGTGGCGCTGGAAACTAAAGTGTTCCTGATGGTTTCACACCCAATTCTTCACCTTAATTCTTAATTGTTTTGCCGTTAATGTTTCTTTTCTTCTCCACCGTTTTTTTTTAAAAATTAATTAATTAATTTATTTTTCTTCTGACCCTGCTGACCCAATGTCACACTACACGGGAAGTTAGGGAACCAGGAACGAGGAGACGAGGAATTTCACAAAACAGAGTTTTAATCCACAAGGGAACACAGATCACGGGCAGGGTAGATATCCAAAGACCGACAAACACTAACTGAAAGGACTGGGGCTTTTAAAGACAGGACAATCAAGGAACTAAGGAGACACACCTGGAAACACATTAACAATCAACACGAGGGAGAAACAAACACACAGACAGGTCCATAGTCCTGACATAACGCCCCCTCCCGGAAGGTGCGTCCTCGCACCGTAGTAACATCCAAAGGGGAGGGGCGGGCGGGAACTAAGGAGGAGGCTCAGGTGGAGGACGAACCCCCGGGAGTGGGCTGGCTGACAGAGACCAGGGAGGTGACGAAGGAGAGAGGAGCCAGGGAAGAGACAGGAGGGATCCGGAGCAGGAGCCCAACGGAGCCGGTGGGGCGGAGTGACGAGGTGCAGCCAGAGGAGAGGAGTCCCGAGGCGATGGCGGGTCGACGCCCGACCAAGGCGGAGCCGGAGGGACGAGGGAGCCCAGTGGAGCTGGTGGATTGATGGATGACGGTGGAGGCGAGGGAGCTAGGAGCCGAGGTGGAGTCCGGGCCTCGGAGACTGGAGGTGGAGGTGAGGGGTTCTCCAGCCACGGCGATGGAGGATGGCAGACCCACGGAGCTCGCACCGCATTGATGGAGGGCTGAGGGCGAGCAGAGGGGCTGCCAGACGACAGCGGTGGAGGAGGCAGGAGCAGGTGGGAGGGCAGGCATTTGAGAGCCTCCGGGCTTCCAGGGCTTAACTCAGGAATGGGAGCCGACACTGTGGGGCGCTCTGGAGGTGCGGGTTCTGGAGGACGCTTTCGGGGAGCGGGCACAGGGGGGTGCTCGGGAGGATAGGAGCTGGCTGGGACCAGCGGAGACGGAGAGAGGATAGGGGAAACGTCGACCTCCAGATCATGTTCCAAGTCCAACAGATCTCCTTCAAAGTCTAGCATCCCCAGATGTATAATCAGCTCACCCTCAGCCGCGGTGCAGGGGCCGGAGCTCCACTCCGCGCTCACACCGTCCACGGCTGGCTCCCTCTTGATTGGCACTGTCGCCGGCTCTCGCACCTGATCTGACGTGTTGGGCTCAACTTCCGGGACGATCTTCCGCTCAGTCGCTCGGCTTGGCGCTGGCTCGTAGATCGTAGCAGGAAATGGCTCTCCATCATTGGTGGGCTCGGGCTGGTGCTCCGCACCGTGGGGAGTTGGTGGGCTGGGCTCTGGGTCAGGAGTGGCACTGGCAAGATCCCCCTCAGCACAGACGGTGAACGGGGATCCGTGCCTCGCCAGTGTCCACTCCACGAAGGCAGCGAAATCCTCTTGAGGACCATCTTCGGATGACAGCGCTCTGCACGCGGTGTTCAAGCTTGCATTATAGAATGCGCAGAGCGCGTCGTCCGGGTAGCTAGTGGCATTAGCTAACATCAGGAACAGTCGTGTATGGTTCTCGAGAGATCGGTCCTCCTGCTCCAGCAGGAGGAGGAGGAATTCGGGCCGGACGAGGGGATCCATGGGGCAACACAACAGAAACAAAAACACTGATAGAAAACGGTAAACAAAACGGAGGGTGGACACGGAGGTAACTGTATTGGTTGGTCTTTCTGTCACACTACACGGGAAGTTAGTGAACCAGGAACGAGGAGACGAGAAATTTCACAAAACAGAGTTTTAATCCACAAGGGAACACAGATCACGGACAGGGTAGACATTCAAAGACCGACAAACACTAACTGAAAGGACTGGGGCTTTTAAAGACAGGACAATCAAGGAACTAAGGAGACACACCTGGAAACATAAACAATCAACACGAGGGAGAAACACACACAGACAGGTCCATAGTCCTGACACCCAATGAGCATTTTGCTGTCCAATGGTCATCCCTTAACTTTGCAATTTCTTGTATTGCATTAGTTTTTGCATCCTTCTCATGGGAATTTAATAATTTTTAAATCTTTTTTTTTTGGCTCATTTTATCTGTAAAATAAAACCTGCTTAATAATTATGCACAGCTGAATATGAGTTTTCACTTCCAGCCTTCATTAAAAATTATATATCATTTATAAATTATTAAATACTAAATTAATAGTAGTTATTAAGATTCATGTGGTTTGGAAACGATAAAATGTGCTTGGAAAAAAAATATGATCAGAATATCAACTTGAATAATAATTATGCACACACTGTAATATTTTCCTCCCATAGCATTGCTGGCAGACTGGCGGGGAGACTTCTTGTAAAGATGACAAGCTTACAAATATGTTAAATTGACAGGTCAACTTCTAAACACATTTAATTGCCTTAGTTGTTTTACACAAATGTTATATAGAGGGTATAAATAAGTTTGAGTAAATGTCTATAAGACCATCAAAGTGGGTTGTCATTTCCTAGTTAAGCTGTGCTATCCCTTTCGAAAAATTAACCATGGTTTTATTGTAGTAAAAGTGTAGTAATTATGAATGAATGAATGATGCATTTATATAGCGCTTTTATGTGTATTGCTGTACACCCAAAGCGCTTTACAATCATGTGGGGGGTCTCTGCTCAACCACCACCAGTGTGCAGCATCCACCTGGATGATGCGACGGCAGCCACAGGACAACGGCGCCAGTGCGCTCACCACACACCAGCTACAGGTGGAGAGGAGAGAGGGAGAGCCAATTCAGTGGATGGGGATTATTAGGAGGCCATGATTGACAAGGGCCAGTGGTGGGAATTTGGCCAGGACACCGGGGTTACACCCCTACTCTTTACGAGAAGTGCCATGGGATTTTTAATGACCACAGAGAGTCAGGACCTCGGTTTAACGTCTCATCCGAAAGACGGTGCTTGTTGACAGTATAGTGTCCCCGTCACTATACTGGGGCATTAGGACCCACACAGACCACAGGGTGAGCACCCCCTGCTGGCCTCACTAACACCTCTTCCAACAGCAACCTAGTTTTCCCAGGAGGTCTCCCATCCAGGTACTGACCAGGCTCAACCCTGCTTAGCTTCAGTGGGCAACCAGTCTTGGGCTGCAGGGTGATATGGCTGTATTATAATTATGTTTTTTGACACATTGATTACCATTTTTATAACGCTCTGGTTACTGACGTAACCTTAGTTCCCTGAGATAAGGGAACGAGCGTTGTGTATGGGAAAACTCCTGTTTTATTCTGTATTGAAGCCTGGTTTGTTCACGTTTGTGTAGCTGCACAAACCAATGGCGCTTTAGCCCACCAGAAAGGGCGAAGTCGACGTGTATATAAGTCTGCTCGCAGCGCCATTTCATCAGATCATTCGAATGAAGTGACAGTCATCGATTCACGTGCAGCTTATCACACGGAAAGTGACACAACGCTCGTTCCCTTATCTCAGGGAACCGAGGTTACGTCAGTAAGCATTCCCTTTCGAACGTTCACTTCACGTTGTGTATGGGAACCGCATCCAATCACGTCGCGCTATGAGCAGATACAGAACATCCTGCTCTGCAAGCCCAGTCTCGGAGCACTAATAAGGACCCCTAAGAACCTGAGCACATTGTGCTCCAAGCTAATAGCTGAGAAGCACTAATATAACCAACTTCGCCCAAGGGGGAAGAGTGGAATATTAAACTGACAGAGCTCGTGTCTGTAAAGCAGGGACGTCTAAGTTATAAAATCTGGCAAATGTGGACGGCGACGACCAGCCGGCGACCACAGAGATCTCACCAATAGAAATTCCACTGGACCATGCCCAGGCGGAGGCCATCCCTTTTGTGGAATGGGTCCTCCCTGTTTTGTGGCCGGCAGTCCTTTTTGGCAGCCTCCAAAGCAAACAAAAAGCTGCTCTGACTGTCTAAACGGGCTAGAGTGCTCTAAGTATATCCTCGGAGCCCTTACTGGACAGGGAGCGTGTTTGGTCCCTGCTCACCATCTGCAACGGGGAGAGCCAATAGGGAGATCACCTGAGCTCTGAATGGAGTTGAGAGCACCTTGGGAATGTAACCATGTCTTGGTTTTAGAATGACTTTACAGTCATTAGGCCCAAACCCAAGACATGAGGCGCTGATTGACAGCGTTTGTAAGTCACCCACTCGCTTAACTGACGCCAAGGTAAGGAGGAGGGCCGTTTTAACCCTCTGGGGTCTGAGGGTGTTTTGGGGCCCTGGAGTAGTTTTGACATCCCCTGACATTTGTGTTTTTTTTCAGTATCTTAAAAACATATTAATGGCTAAAGTCTGATTACATTGTAATCAGCACAAACTGGGCTACAAAAATATGTGAGCAGGCTGAATGTACATGTTTGTGTTTTTGAGAAAACAAAGTTTATGCATGGTAAGTGAAAAATTAAAATTAAGTCACTAAAATAAGACCATGAAACATACAGAATATTTGTTCACAAAACTTTTGAGAACAGGGTGTCATAGACTAGAGGGTGTCATAGCTTTTTTCTACAAAATTATGTGAAAACCATCCTTTTCACTCTTTCACAGAAAACAATTATATTGATTTAAAGTTTCTAAGACATGTTTTTTTGATACAAAAGCTGTGTGCGAGGGAGTGACAATGGCTATGAATATTTAGTGATTCACACTTGAGAGACAAAGGGCGGTCCTCTACTGGCCCATCAGTGTGAATGTGACTTTGAGGCAGGTAACAAACAATGTGACGAGACTAAAAGAAAGGGGGTTTAGATTTCTATTTTATTTACTACACAGCATAATCAAAACATACAGAGTCACGGTCAAGGACACATCTTTGTGCCATTGCTGACAACAGATCCTGTTCAAATGTTGAAACAAGTAAAACATACCTGATATTTCCAGTGTCTGCTGCTTCTTTCCATGGATTCAAGGGTGAAAAAATCCCAGCTACATCATTTGTAGTCATGGAGGTTATTTTCCCATATTTAATGTAAAACATTAGCCCAATAAACATCTGATGATGGTACAACACTCTCAGAGAAGTGAAGTCTTCGAAGTCTTCAAGGTATCTGCTCACCCAAAAAAAAAAAAAAAAAAAAAATGTTAGCATGTTGATGTAGGAGAAACTTTATTATTACATTAGCAATTACTAATATTGGGCACTCATAACCCCTAAAAATAAATAAATAAAATAATGATTTTATAAAATAAATAAAATAAATATTGATTTTATAGTCATAAACACAATCATGATTTGTATGTACAATACAAAAACAAATTATATCTGGGAAACTAAATTATTATTGTTAAGCACGTCAAAAACGTCTACATTTATTTGTGAACAGAGTAGTCATTCTTTGACTATTATTCAGTGCTACAGTGTAAACACTATTAGTTTTATATAGAATCATTTTATAGATTATTAAAAAAAAAAAAAAAAACATCCTGGCGTCATGAGACATTTAGATGCAATGAAATGAAAGATGCTTCATAATGTTTCACTTGATTATACATGTAGTCAGGAATTATAGTTTGGAAAAAGTCTAACGAGTAAAATGTGTACAAGTTATATCATAGTAACACAATAACAACTAATACAAGTAGGCTAATAAAAGAAAGACTTACTCATGTAAATGATCTCCTGAACCAAGCCACGCATCAAATCTCCTTCTTTGTCTGAGGTAATCCAAAGCTTATTTCTCACAGCGCGTCTTCTTCCAGAAACGACAAGCAGCTGAGATGAACTTGAAGAAAAGTCTTGCTCTTTTGTTCGCGGCGCTGCTGTGGGCGTTTACATGTCCGCGCGTCTCACATGGACGAGTGTAATAACAAAAACAAAAGTAGCTCGCGGGCGTGGTCACATTAAAAATAATGTTCAGACGGAGAAACTGGACATGGCGTTGGTTTCATACTGATAACTTTATCACAGAATATTTGTTTTCGACATGACTTCATTTAAAAGTAGCCATTGGTTCGTGCCGTGAATTAAAAACGAACCAATGGCGAGGCAGCGGAACTGCACAAGCCTGAAGCCATGAAGCCTGCCAAAGCCCAACAGAATGGGAGGGGTCATCTGGCTATATAAGTGGGCATTCTGGCATAGGATCTTTAGGTTAATTCTACTGAAGCGATGACACTGAGTCGTGCAGCGTCATAGCACGGCTAACAACGCAGTACTCATTCGTGTATCTCAGGGAACAGAGGCTACATTAGTAACCGAGTACATTCCCTGTCGATACTTCTCGCGTACTGTGTCGCTAGACGCTATGGGGAACCAGTACAATCCCGCTGTGCTATGATAAAAGAACGACTGATATGTGAACTGGCCTTAAGAACCTAAAAGGGCTCAGAGGGACCAATTATAAGCAGGGTAAGCCCGGCAGGAGGCAAAGAGGGCTGAACACACAGAGGTCAGAATAATAGAATAATCATTCCAAGAAAAGCTCCATACAGCCTCAGCACTTAAGGAGGGCCAAGAACGTACAAGAAGTAAGGCAAGACCTGATGAACTGGTACTGCCCTGTGGTAGGTGTGTGCTCACTTATGCAGAAAAGACCCGGGCCTTTAAGGCCAGGACATCCAAGCTATAGAACCTGGCAAAGGTGGATGGCGAGGTCCTGCCGGCAGCCGCACAGATTTCTGCAATGGACACACCTCTAGACCACGCCCCTTGGTGCAGCCACTGAAGCATACAAAGAGTCATTCTGACTGCCTGAACGGGGCAGAATGCTCAATATAGACTCTCAGAGCCCTGATAGGGCAGAGAAGATTCAACTCCTGGTCCTCTTCCGAGGTAGGAAGCGCAGAGAGTGTGATAACCTGTGCTCTGAACGGGGCACTTTAGGTACAAAACCGTGCCTTGGCTTCAGGATGACATTGGAGTCATTAGGCCCAAATTCAAGGCAGGTGGGGCTCACAGAGAGCACCTGCAAGTCTCCTACTCACTTGACCGATGCTAAAGCTAGTAGCAGGGCAGTCTTTAGTGACAGGGGCCAAAGGTCTGTTGATTGTACCGGCTCAAGGGGGGAATTCCTAACAGCCCTCAGAACTGTAGGCAGGTCCCATGTAGGTAAGGGGCTGAGGCGGATTCAGCCTCCTGGATCCCTTTAGGAAGCGAACAACCAAGTTGTTCCTGCCCACTGACTGGCCATCTATAGGAGTGTGAGAAGCTGCTATAGCTGTTACATAGACCTTGAACGTGGAAGTGGAATGACCCTTATCCAACAACTCTTGGAGGAAGGACAATATCACTGATACATCACAGGAGGGTCTTTACCACGGGCTACGCACCAAGCGGAGAAGACAGATCATTTAAGGGCATAGAGGCGTCTCATAGACGGAGCTCTAGCCTGTGAAATAGTATATAAGACACTCAAGAAGGTTTGTAGGCTCCCATCGAGAGTCCAAAGGATCAGAGCCCACAGCTTGGGCTGGGGGTGCCAAATCGCTCGGTTTGCCTGAGAGAGAAGTTTCCCTCTCAGGGGAATGGGCCACGGGGCTGCTATGAGCAGCTGAGACATCTCCGAGAACCTTGTGTTTGTGTTCCCTGATTCGCATGATTACCTGAGGGATCAGGGCAATCAGAGGAAAAGCGTACAGAAGGTTGGGCCAGTTGTAGGTCAACATATCCTTGTCTTTTGAAAAATAAGTTGGGCAATGACAGTTGTCACATGCGTTGCTTTCAATGAATGCAAGTTGAGATGTGCCCATTCCAAGAGGCATTCTACCAACCCGAAGAGATGCTTCAAGGTGAGCCTGCCTTGGTGATTTTTATAGGAAACCACAGTCATGCTGTCCGAGCGGACCAGAACGTAGTGTCCCTTTAGGTCTGGAAGGAAGGTCTAAAGGGCTCGGCACAATGACATCATTTTCATGCAGTTGATGTGTAACTGACTTTTGGCATACAATCAGGAGCCAAAGGTCGGTCTGCCCTCGCACAGAGCTCTCCAACCCGTGTTGGATGCATCTGTCAAGACAGCCTTCCTTCTGGAGACCATACCCAGTGCCACTCCCAGTTCTAACCACTGAGGACTCTTCCAAGGGGCCAGAGCTGCGATGCAGGCCTGGTCCACCTTGATACGAAGGTGCCTGTGACGCCAAGCATACGGCGGAAACCCGCAGTTTCAGCCAGTACTGCAGGGGCCGCATGCGAAGCAGGCCCAGCTGTAGCACTGGAGATGTGGAGGCCATGAGGCCCAGCATCTTAAACGTCTTGAGAGGGTGAGAGGCCCCAACTTGGAAGGAGGCTGTGAGCTGCTGTATGACCAGTACACGTTCTGGCGCGACTACCGCCCTCATTTGAGTCGAAAACTGCTCCCAGGAATGAGATTCGTTGGCTGGGGGATAATGAGCTCTTGGCAGAATTGACCCTGAGTCCCAGGCATTCCGATTGGCTGAGGAGGAGGGATCTGTGAGACAGTAGCTCAGCCTTTGACTGGGCTAAGATGAGCCAGTTGTTGAGGTAGTTCAGAATGCGAATTCCCATCTGTCTCAGAGGGGAGAGAGCTGCATCCATGCATTTTGTAAAATTGCGAGGAGCCAGGGACAGTCCGAAGGGAAGGACCGTGTATTGATATGCCACTCCATCAAAGGCGAATCTCAAGAATCATCTCTGATGGGGGCTATCTGGATGTGAATGCAGGTGTATTTCAGATCCAGAGAGAAGAACCATTCCCCTGGGCATATTTGCGAGAGGATCTGCTTCAAGGTAGTTATCCTGAAAGGCCGTTTCATCAGGGCACGATTCAGGTAACGGCTGTAGAAGCCTAACTCACTCGGAGCTGGTGGAACAGTCTCTACGGCTCCTTTTTCCAGTAAATTCATCACCTCGGAATGCAGGATGTGGGTGTCCTTGCTCTGTACCGAGGTGGAAACCACGCCGCTGAAGCATGGGTGTCTTCGAGTGAACTGAAGTGAGTAACCTCATTTTATTATCCCCAGAACCCATGCTGACACTCCGGGGATGGCCCGCCAGGCCTCGGCCCATGTGGCAAGGGGTTGGATTGGTTCGGGTGGTGAGTTGCCGTGAGGGTACCTGACATATGTGATAAGTGGAAGAGGAAAATTGCTCTCTGTTTGAGTATGTTTGTGTTTTATTTTGCCCCCTATTGCAGCGGTTAGTTGTGTGGGGACTTGAACGGGTCCATTGCTTACAACAAACACATCGTTTCCAGCACCCAGAACTAAATGGGGTGTCTGGAGGCGTAAAGGAGGCTGCTTGGGGGGTGGTCTGGCTACAGCGAGACTTACTCCCATCCTCTTCTTGTCCGACAGATCAGGACGACGCCTGAGGTGCAGGATCCAGTGCTAGCTTGGGCCGGGGTCCTTGACGCTTCGGAAATGGGTAGCGACTAGCCGAGCGGGAGTGCTGTCGAGGCTCAGGCTTGGGAGCAGGCTGAGTGGACAAAGGCGCTGGTTTCACGGGCTACATAGTCGACGTAGGCCTGGGGCGGCTGGAAGCAGTTACGGAGCTGGAGTGCTTAGGCAAGAAATGTTGCATTGCTTGGGATGACCTTTGTTCAGCGGTGAAGCGTTCCGTGAAGCCCTTGACGACAGGTCCAAAAAGTTCCGTGAGGGAGACATGAGAATCGAGGAAAGGGACCTTGTCTGCCTCCTTAATCTCTGTCATGTTAAGCCATAAGTGGCTCTCCAGCACAACTAAGCTGGCCACTGACCTGCCAGTTGTAGGCACACAGGGCCAGGTCATTCATGCTGTGAGGCTCTTTAAATGCAGCTGGGCCAGGTCCAGACTCGTCCATACATTGGAGGAGTTTGGCCTGAAAGATCTGGAGGACGGCCATTGAGTGTAACACTGAAGCCACCTGGCCAGCCCAGGTGTAGGTTTGTCCAGCGAGGGCTGACATAGTTCTACACGTCTTCGATGGGTGGGCGACCTTAGCCTTCCATCCAATGGCAGTGGGCGAGCAGAGGTGTGCAGCCACTGACTCATCCAGGGGAGGCAGCTTCTCGTAGCCCTTCTCTTTGGCGCCATCAACGGAGGTGAGGGCAGATGAAGTGGACATACAAGGGAGGGCCGAGTAGGGAGCACGCCACAAATTGGTGAGTTCGTCGTGGACCTTTGGGAAGAATGGAGAGGCTCATTGACGAGGGGCCTGATGGTGCTCCCTGGAAGGAACCATCCGTCCAGATGACTGCGAGTGGGCTCCTCCGGCATAGACCACTCCAAACCCATCTCCTTGACCACCTTAGAGAGGACACGGAAGAGTCCGGCATCGATTCCTGTCTTGGCGTCGCTGGATTCCAAAGATGACAAAGGGGCAGAGATGTTCGTCAAGCCCAACAACTCCTTCATGTCTGAGGCCGCGAGAGACGTGCTGTCATCTAGGGGATCGTCCTCAGTCCCACCAAACGAGACCAAATCACTCACAATAGCAGAGCCACACTGGTCTGGGTGGGTAAAGAGGACGAGAGAATGCTCTCTGTGTGGCGAGAGTGAGGCATGCGGGGCTTGAGCTGACGTGAAGTCACTCCCAACCGAGCGCTGAGTTCCTCTGCCCTGCAGTATTTTCTTCATAGGCTCTCTGAAAAGAAAGTGATCTGGGCATGCAGAGAGGTGAGACTCATGTTCTCGCAATGAGAACACTCCATCTCGGTGACAGTGGCTTCTGCATGTGGCTTACTCAGGCAGGAAACGCATTCGCTGTTGCCATCGTCATCATGCAGGGAGGTGCTCTTTAGAAATTTGCTTTTTTAGGACTTGCCGGATGGCAGCAGGGGACTGCTGAGAGCTGCGCAGACACTGAAAGTGGCTCGATCTGGAAGTACAGAGCGGGAACAGCAGAGCGTCGCAGGTCGCTGAATTAGCTTCAATCTGCTGCAAGGCATGTCAACAGCGAAAGGCTTCAAGTCTTGTGGATCAGTGAAGAGATGATCGCCGTCGCTGAAGGAGAATAAATCTGAAGATCCTATGCCAGAATGCCTGCTTATATAGCCAGATGATCTCGCCCATTCTGGTGGGCTCCAGCAGGCTTCATGGCCATAGGCTCGTACAACTCCGCTGCCTCAACATTGTTTCGTTTTTAATTCACTGCATGAACCAATAGCCGTGCAATTACACTGCGTTATTGAAAAAGGCTTCAGTCATCGGAGATAAAGGAGTTTCCCCATAACGTCTAGCGACGCAGTACGAATGAAGTATCGATTGGGAACCATGATATTTTTGGCTTTATTTGTGGTAAAACCATGGTTAACTTTCGTAACTACCATTTCCCATTTTTTCCACTGGCACAATTATTTTCCACTGGCACAATGTGTTACTCTGAATTTACTAGAAGGCTATAATTGTATTTCACGAGTTCACACTTACATATAATAAATTGAGTAAAGGTTATGCGTATTTGGCATGCCGTCCAGTGAGAGGGCTCCGAGCTCGGTGATGACTCCCGAGCCCGGGGTACTCCCCCTGTCCGGGGAGAGGGGTCTGAGCTCGGCGTTTAGCCCAGACTCAGAGCGCTCCCCGAGTGCTCCTCCCTGTGCTGGGGTAGGAACGGGCTGAAGGTGAGGAGTCGGAGTGGTGGAGGGATGCTGAAAGTCTGGAGATAATGAACGTAAGACATGCTTTGATTATTTATAGGGGTTCTCTCTTGCGCTGATTGGATAGATGGAGTAACTGCTAATGATGAATTTGGCGTGTTAATTATCTGTGCGTGCTCCACCCGAAATTTGTTTATAAAACATCACTTTGTTCATTGATGAAATATGGTTAAATTAATTCTATTCAATTAAAGTTTATTTGTATAGCGCTTTTCACAATACAAATCGTTGCAAGGCAGCTCTACAGGAAATTAAGTTTCTACAATATTTATATATTGTAGAAACTTAATATATTTAACATATGGCAAAATTTGGTAATTCTGTATGTTGTCTGAGGGTTGGCATCATCTGAGGTCGTCTGAGGGGTTGGCATCATCTCTTCTCAGGTGTTTGGTCATCTCAAATCATTTAAGGGTTGGATCCAGACTGAAGCTTGTGTAATTTCTATAGAGAAACAAAGAGAGACATACTTAGCTGTTCCATCCAAGCAAAAATGATTTGTTTAACCTAAGCTAAAGAATAATGAATAATGTGCGTTTGATCAGATATAACTGCAGTACAAGATTATGAGATGCATTAGAAGAATGCTTGGCTAAAGAGATGTGTTTTTAATCCAGATTTAAACAGAGAGAGTGTGTCTGAACCCCGAACGTTATCAGGTAGGCTATTCCAGAGTTTGGGAGCCAAATGTGAAAAAGCTCTACCTCCTTTAGTAGACTTTGCTATCGTAGGTAAAGTCCAGAGTTTTGCGACCTTAGGGAGTGGGATGGATTGTAGCGTGGTAGAAGACTAGTTAGGTATGCAGGAGCTAAACCATTAAGGGCCTTATAGGTAAGTAATAATATTTTGTAACTGATACGGAACTTGATAGGTAGCCAGTGTAGAGACTGTAAAATTGGGGTAATATGATCATATTTTCTTGATCTGGTAAGGTGCTGCATTTTGGACTACCTGTAGCTTGTTTATTGAAGATGCAGGACAACCAGCTAGCAGTTCATTACAATAGTCTAGTATAGAGGTCATGAATGCATGAATTATCTTTTCTGCATCAGAAACAAGGTAACATGTTTCGTAGCTTGGCAATGTTTCTAAGATGGAAAAATGCTGTTTTTGTAACATGGGAAATATGATTTTCAAAAGACAATTTGCTGTCTAATATAACCCAGATTTTTGACTGTAGAGGAAGTAACAGTAAATCCGTCTAGTTGCAAATTGTAATCCAAGAGATGTGTACTGTTTTTTGGTCCAATATGTAAAATCCCTGTCTTATTTGAATTTAATAAGAGAAAATTATTGGTCATCCAATCTTTTACATTTTTAACACACTCTGTTAGCTTAGATAATTTAGAAGTTTCATCTGGTCTTGTTGAGATATATAGTTGAGTATCATCAGCATAACAATGGAAACTAATCCCGTATTTTCTAATAATATTACCAAGGGGCAACATGTATATTGAAAATAGTAGAGGACCTAGGACAGATCCTTGTGGTACTCCATACTTTACTGGTGATAACTGAGATGACTCCCCGTTTAAATAAACAAAGTGGTAGCAATCAGACAGGTAGGATCTAAACAATCTTAAGGCCTGCTCTTGAATACCCGTATAGTTTTGTAATCAAACTATGAGTATGTCATAATCTATAGTGTCGAACGCAGCACTAAGATCAAGTAAAAATAGCAATGAGATGCAGCCTTGGTCTGACGCAAGAAGCAAGTCATTTGTAATTTTAACAAGTGCAGTTTCTGTGCTATGGTGGGGCCTGAAACCTGACTGAAATTCTCCATAGAGATATTACTTTTTGCAAGAAGGAGCACAATTGAGCAGACAACTTTTTCAAAAATTTGAGACAAAAACGGAAGATTTGAAATGGGTCTGTAATTTGCCACTTCACTAGGATCTAGTTGTGGTTTCTTAATAAGAGGCTTAATAACCGCCAGCTTTAATGGTTTTGGAACGTGACCTAAAGACAACGATGAGTTAATCATATTGAGAAGTGTTTTTTTCTGCTACAGGTAACACCTCTTTCAGTAATTTAGTGGGTACAGGATCTAATAGACATGTTGTTGGTTTAGATGCAGTGATAAGTTTATTTAGCTCTTCCTGTCCTATAGTTGTAAAGCACTGCAGTTTTTCTTTGGGTGCGATGAATGGAGCTGAAGTACTAGATGCTGTAGAATCTACATTTGTTATTATATTTGCTATCTATTTTATCAGTGAAGAAATTCATAAAGTCATTACTATTAAACTGTGAAGGAATATTTAGATCGGGTGGAATCTGGCTATTTGTTAATCTAGCCACTGTGCTAAATAAAAACCTTGGATTGTTTTGGTTATTTTCTACGAGTTTGCAGATATGCTCTGCCCTGGCAGCTTTTAAAGCCTGTCTATAGCTGGACATACTGTTTTTCCACACAATTCTAAAAAACTTCCAAGTTAGTTTTTCTCCATTTGCGCTGAAGATTACAAGTTTCTTTCTTGAGAGAATGGGTATTACTGTTATACCATGGCACAGTATGTTTTTCTCTAACCTTTTTCAGTTTGATGGGGGCAACAGCTTCTAATGTATTAGACAAGATAGTACCGATGTTGATAGTCATTTCATCTAGTTCATGTCTATTTATGGGTACACAGAGCAGTTGAAATAAATCAGGCAGGTTATTTGTGAATCTGTCTTTGGTGGCAGGAACAATAGTTCTGCCCAGACGATATAATTAAATCTAGCGTATGATTAAAATGATGAGTGGGCCCGGTAACATTTTGCTTGACTCCAAAAGAGCTTATTAGGTCAGTAAACGCAAGTCCTAATGCATCATTTGTATTATCGACGTGAATGTTAAAATCTCAGACAATTAGCGCTTTATCAACATTAACCAATAGGTCTGAGAGGAAATCTGCAAATTCATTTAGGAAATCTGTATATGGCCCTGGCGGGCTATACACAGTAGCCAGAACAAAAGATAGGAGATATTTATTTTGCATATCTGACAGTGTAACATTAAGCAGAAGTAATTTGAATGAGTTAAACCTGTATCCTGTTTTCTGGGTAACTTTGAAAATATCACTATAAATTATTGCAACACCACCGCCACGACCAACCTGACGGGGCTCATGCTTATAACAGTAGCTTGGTGGAGTAGACTCATTCAGACCAACATAGTCATTTGGTTTGAGCCAGGTTTCAGTCAAGCAGAGTACATCAAAACTATTATCTGTGATCATTTCATTTACAATAATTGCTTTGGGTGTGAGTGATCTAATGTTTAGGAATTGTTTTTGTTTTTGTTTTGAAAATTGTTTTTTGTTTATTTATTTAGCATTTTTCTGGTTTAATCACAATCAGATTATTTCTAGATCCTGCATTAAATTTATATTTTGACCTCACTATTCGAGGAACAGACAGTCTTTATAGATTGGACAATGTAAGCACTTCTATCATTTAAGTGGGTAGAACAAAAACCATCATAGCAGTTATTTGAGAACTGGCTTACTAACTGTATGGAGCGTAGCATCCTGGAGATGTTGTCCGACAGGAGTTCCACTCCGACTCTGCTGGGGTGCAAGCCATCAGCACGGAAAAGTCTAGGACGCTCCCAGAAAATATTCCATTTATTAACAAAGAGCAGTTTCTGTTCTTTACACCATGACGATAACCACTCATTTACAGCAAAAAGTCTACTGAACATTTCATGTCCACGTTGATACGTGGGAAGCGGTCCCGACATGATGATCGTCGTCGCGGGCGATGTGCTGCGTACTGTCTCGATCAGGCTCCTGAAGTCCCTCTTCAGAACCTCCGTCTGCCGCATCTTGATGTCAAAGGTGAGCGAAGCGGTTCCGGGTGGAGATCTCGAAGACCAGGGGTGGCGGAGCGGGAGAGGTCCTGGCGCAGGGTCTGGCTTGTGTCTTCCGCTGCTGCTGCACCCATGGTGTCCCGGCGCCGGAGTGAAGGAGACCTGGGAGGATCATGTCCTGGGTGCACAGGGCCTGTGCAGAGAAACACACGGAATAGAGGTGGTGGAGTGTTAGTATCGCGCTGTATACTTACGGACTTGTGAGCGTGGGATGTTTCCAGCACGTCTCTCCGCTTTCTCAGCTGGGCCTGCTTCTCCAGCAGCTCGTGGATCTGCTTCTCCACAGCCTCCAGCTCGAGCTGCACCGAATCCAACTCGAATGTGTCCTCACCTGCACTCAGAGGTAGACATAAATCTGCCATTAAAGAAAGTAACAGTGAGTAAACAATGGTAATGTGTGTGAATAGAATGTAAGCAAGAATAGCGGCAACCGCGCTGGCGATGCTAACGGGCTATTAGTTAGTACCAGACTCGGGAAATCAAAAAACTATTGAAGGGAAGGCGCTCCGATTGTTTTTGTTGTAGAATACAATATGGGATGTATTCACACGTTATAGAAACGAAAATGAAGGTATATAAAATTGATTTTAAGATGAAAAAATAGACGATTTAGGGTTAGGGTTAGTCTGCTAAAATGTTTAGTTATGAAATGTAAAATATGAAATCTGAAAAAAAAAGCTGTTGATGTGAAGCAATGACTTGAATTACTGAATATGTAACTGTGAAATAAAAAATAACAAAATAATGCTGTACTTTTTTTTACCGTATACTTAAAACTACGGTAGGTATTTTTACAGCAATTTTACTGTGCAGCAACTAATGTATAATTGTTGCCAGTAAGTTACTGTTAATTTGTCAATAAATATTTTAAATTGGTGACATGATTCTACATGATTGGTAATATAAATGTGTAGGATGAATAGCTTGTTTGTTCAAATGTGAAGTACTTATTCAGCTCTAAAATCTTTACTTGTACTGTAGGAGTAATAATGAAATCACAGCCTGGGTCTACCAGTATGGATTCTGAAAGAATCTTTTTACACCAGAGACTTTTACACCAGCAGGCCTGAAAGACTAATGTAAGTATGTGGACAAAGTGGTATAGAAACTGAGGAATATAATTCTAGTGTCAACGATGTTGTCCATAATGTTTTAAGTTCTAAGTACAAATTAATGTTTGTAATTATTTATGTGCATAACTTAAAAAAACAAAAAAAAACAAACAAAAAAAACACTTAAATTAAAAAAAAACAACAACAACAACAACAACAAAAAACTTAAAATAAAATTAATTAATTAAGTGTCAAAATTTCAAGTTTCAATTTCAAGTGTGTAATAAAAATGAGTTGAAAAATATTGAGCAAATAAAACTAGTTTAATCCTGTCACGCCTGCACTGTCCAATTGAAGGCCTAAAAGGATTCAATGATTCACTATATCACTAAAAAAAAAACATAAAATACATTAATTTGTCAACATCTTCTAGCATAAAGATGTAATCAACAGAAATGGTCACAATGCATCAGTGAATTAATCAAAACAAATCTTTTTAATGAACTAATTCAAAAGAAGTCAGCGGGATTACTAACACTAATGTGAGGTGTCTTTTTTCAGCTGTCAGAGCTGACAATATGCAGATGAAGATATTAAGTTTAGATATTTAGTTTAAGTTTCAGTATTTAAGTTATGACATTCTCATTCAAATTTAAGGTTATGAAGTAATTTATTTTCATATAGATTTTATATAGTTACTATACATTGAGTAAAAATTAGAATTTTTTTAATACCAATTTTTATATTATGTGTATACAATATTTGCATTATATTACTCTGTATTGCCTTTTTTTCTTTTCTTTAGAAAACCATGTTTACAATGGCAGATGTTGATTATAATTGATTCATTTACTGTAAACTGTAAACATCAAAGAGAAAGATATTAATGATTGACAATATTAATAAATAAATTACAATAATTTTGTGTCTGTGTCAGGCTTGTTTTTGTTTTGTGTTAGATATTCTGGCTATGTGCTCCCTGGACTTTGGTTTCCCTCTTGTATGCCCATATTTGGTTATTTTCCTGTTCCTGTCTTTATTAGTCCATTTGTTACCAGCTGTGTTTATTAATTATCTCGTTTAGTCTGAATATTTAAGTCCTGTGTTTCCCTGAGTCTAAGGTCTGGTATTAACATCGATATCCTGTTCCTGTGTGTCTCTGTCCTACTGTGTGTACCCCATTTTTAGATTAAAGACTGTTATTTTGAAGTTTACCTCTCGTCTCCTCGCTTCCCTTGTGTGCACCATTACAGAATACCAGACCCATACAGTAAGCAGCTCCCATTGTCTTCGTTTTTGTTTTCCATTTTTTGAAAGTTTTTTTTTTCTTTTTTTTCCCCCATGGCATGGAAGTCACTGCTCGTCATTCTGCCCAAGCCCGCTGAAACTGAACGTGGGAGTTCGGCGGGATCGCCACGAGTGCTGCGAGTCCACTGGCCGCTCGTCAGTCAAGTCTGCCGGCCGTTCACCTGTCAAGCCTGCCGGCTGCGGCTAACCCAAACCCACCAGCCGCTCATCAGTCAAGTTCGCCGGCCGATTTAAAGTCAAGTTCGTGGGCTGCCACTCATTCAAGCCCGCCAGCTGTGGCTAATCCAACCCCGCCGGCCGCTCATCAGTCAAGTAAGCCGGCCGTTCATCTGTCAAGCATGCTGGCTGTGGCTAACCCAAGCCCGCCGGCCGGTCATCAGTCAAGTTCACCGGCCGTTCATCTGTCCAGTCCGACGGCTGCGGATAACCCAAGTCTGCCGGCTGATCCTCAGTCAAGTAAGCCGGCCATTCATCTGTCCATCCCACTGGCTGCGGCTAACCCAAGCCCGCCGGCCGCTCATCAGTCAAGTTCAGCGGCCGATCCAAAGTCAAGCCCACCGGCCATTCTGAAGTCTAGCCCGCCGGCAGCTCTGACGTCAAGCCTGCCGGCTGCGGCACACTTCAAATTAGCTCCAGTGTCCTGACCAAGAGTCCAGTGCGGCTCCAGCCCCTGACCAAGAGTCCAGTGCAGGCTCCAGCCCCTGACCAAGAGTCCAGTGCAGGCTCCAGCCCCTGACCAAAAGTCCAGTGCAGGCTCCAGCCCCTGACCAGAGTCCAGTGCAGGTTCCAGCCACCGACCAGAGTCTTGTCATGTCCCTTAAAGTATTGTCTACAGGAACAGTTTTAATCAACCTTGTCTTATCTTGTCTGTTGGGGTTCACTTGTTGCCTCAATGGAAGCAGATTCTGAGATCACCCCTGAGAGGGCCCCTGACTCCACGTCCAGCCTAAGGAGGGCTGTTCTGCTCTCATCATGCCCAGAAAGGGCCTCAGATTCCGAGCCTAGCCCTAAGTGGGCTCCTGTTCCTGTGGATAACCCCGAGGAGGGCTCCTGTTCCTGAGTTTAGCCCACGGAGGGCTCCCGTTCCTGAGTTTAGCCTAAGGAGGGCTCCTGCTCCTGAGTTCAGCCCAAGGAGGGCTCCTGTTCCTGAGTTTAGCCCACGGAGGGCTCCTGTTCCTGAGTTCAGCCCAAGGAGGGCTCCTGTTCCTGAGTTCAGCCCAAGGAGGGCTCCTGTTCCTGAGTTTAGCCCAAGAAGGGCTCCTGTTCCTGAGTTTAGCCCACGGAGGGCTCCTATTCCTGAGTGCAGCCCAAGGAGGGCTCCTGTTCCTGAGTTCAGCCCAAGGAGGGCTCCTGTTCCTGAGTTTAGCCCAAGAAGGGCTCTTGTTCCTGAGTTTAGCCCAAGGAGGGCTCCTGTTCCTGAGTTTAGCCCATGGAGGGCTCCTGCTTCTGAGTTTAGCCAACGGAGGGCTCCTGTTCCTGAGTTTAGCCCCAATGTCTGGCCAAGTTATTTTTTTGGGGGTGGCTTATACGATCTGGTCGTAGAGGCCGGGGCGAAGGATGAGGCCACGGCCACGAAGACCGCCTGCCATGGCCTCCAGAGCTCCCAGCTCCGCAATGGCCTCCAGAGCTCCCAGCTCCGGAGTCCCTTGATCCGTCCTGGAGGCCTCCCCCATGTCTGTCCTGAGGGGCCTCCAGAGTCCCCACTCCCCCTCCCTGTTGGATGTTAGGAGGCGCGTGGACGCTTAGTAAAAATGCCATAGTAAAAATGGAACATGGCATCAATGTTGCCACAACGTAAATGTTTTTCCTGGGATATCAAAATCTGCTTCTATTTTAGGATTTCTAATGAATATTTTTGCATTTAATTTTATTTCTATTTCTATATATATATATATATATATATATATATATATATATATATACACACATATACATTATATATATAATATAATACATTATATATATATACATTATATACATATGTGTGGACACAACCACCCTACAATAATAAAAATCTATTCACTCCTTTTTTTTTAACCTCCAAAAAACAATTATAAAGTCGTTTTGATTTTCTGAGCAGTATGACGTCATAGGATACAATAAAGTTTTGTTGCTGTCCCTCCTCCGTTCTTGTCCTGTATGTTCAACTCTGGCTGACTAGATGTTTGTTTTTTATCATTATTTGTAAATCAAAGTGCAACTTTCTAAGGTTGTTATGATCTTGATTTTTAGTGAAGCACATGGGAGACTGTGACAGTGTAATAATGATGTATTTAACATCACCTCTCTTTGCATAATCGCATTTTACATTCTGTAACACATCTGAAGATTCTAATGCAGTGAACTGAGGTCCATTGTCCCTGGGGCTCCATGATGAGCAACTCCTGCTTTGAGTCTCTCAATCACTGCGTTTGTGGTTGTTGTAGTAAATATGGTAAAAGTACCTCTATAGAACAAGAAAGGCTATCTATCACTACTAAATAACTGTCTTTTTTTCTGTCCCAATCTGTAGGTACTGGGGAAACTAATTGTCTGCACACCTCATCTTCTAGAGCTCTACTGCCACGTACCAGTGGTGTGCAGTGGTTTTCTGAAATGAGGAGGTAAAGTCCTCAAATTTTTTATTTATTTATTTATTTTTTAATAATGTGAATTCATGCCCCAGTCATATTTTCTTGGTTAAATGAACATTACTTACACTAAATCTTTATTTATTTATTTATTTATTTTTTACAATAACAATGTCAAGTCACTATTATTTGTATAGCGCTTTACATCAGCTTGATATAAAGCTGGGTGGCTTTATATCAACTTTACAGTATTTAGACGGGGAAATACTGTAAAGGTTTTAGTCCCCAAAGCCTTCAAATTGGCTGTTATTAAGCCTCTCATTAAAAAAACACAACTTGACCCCAAAGATCTAATTAATTACAGACCGATCTCAAATCTCCCTTTTCTGTCAAAGATACTAGAAAAGGTAGTATCCTCACAATTATATTCCTTCTTAGAGAAAAATGGTATCTGTGAGGAATTCCAGTCAGGATTTAGACCGTATCATAGTACTGAGACTGCTCTCATTAGAGTTACAAATGACCTGCTTCTATCATCTGATCATGGTTGTATCTCTTTATTAGTTCTACTGGATCTTAGCGCTGCGTTCGACACTATCGACCACAACATTCTTTTGAATAGACTAGAAAACTTTGTTGGCATTAGTGGAAGTGCCTTAGCATGGTTCAAATCGTACTTATCTGACCGCCATCAGTTCGTAGCAGTAAATGAAGAGGTATCATATCGATCACAAGTGCAGTATGGAGTACCTCAAGGCTCAGTACTAGGGCCGTTACTTTTCACGCTTTACATGTTACCCTTGGGAGATATTATCAGGAGACATGGTGTTAGCTTTCACTGTTATGCTGATGATACTCAGCTCTATATTTCTTCACGGCCCGGTGAAACACACCAAATTGAGAAACTAACGGAATGTATAGTCGATATAAAAAACTGGATGACGAGTAACTTCTTACTGCTAAATTCTGAAAAAACAGAGGTGTTAATTATCAGACCTAAAAACCCCACATGTAATAACCTAGAACTCTATCTAACACTTGACGGATGCTCTGTCAATTCTTCTTCATCAGTTAGGAACCTAGGTGTGCTGTTTGATAGCAATCTTTCATTTGAAAGCCATGTTTCTAGTATCTGTAAAATTGCGTTTTTCCATCTCAAAAACATATCTAAATTGCGACCTATGCTCTCAACGTCAAATGCAAAAATGCTAATTCATGTGTTTATGACCTCAAGGTTAGACTATTGTAATGCTTTACTGGGTGGTTGTTCTGCATGCTTGATCAATAAACTATAGTTGGTCCAAAATGCAGCAGCTAGAGTCCTTACTAGAACCAGGAAGTATGACCATATTAGCCCGGTTCTGTCAACACTGCACTGGCTCCCTATCAAACATCGAATAGATTTTAAAATCTTGTTAATTACTTATAAAGCCCTGAATGGCTTAGCTCCTCAGTACTTGAGCGACCTCTTATCACATTATAGTCCTCCACGTCCGCTGCGTTCTCAAAACTCTGGCCATTTGATAATACCTAGAATATCAAAATCGACTGCGGGCGGCAGATCCTTTTCCTATTTAGCGCCCAAACTCTGGAACAATCTACCTAACACAGTTCGGGAGGCAGACACACTCTGTCAGTTTAAATCTAGATTAAAGACACATTTCTTTAACCTGGCTTACACATAACACACTAATACACTTCTATTATTCAAATCCGTTAAAGGATTGTTAGACTGCATTAATTAGATCACCCGGAACCGGGAACACTCCTCATAACACACGATGTACTCGTTACATCGTAAGAAGAATGATGAGATGATGATGCTTGGAGATGATGTCTGCGTCCCTGACCATTGGCGGAGGCCGGACACCTGGATGAGCCCCGGGGACATATCCCCAGTGAAGACCTTGACTTAAATACAATAAAACTTAAAATTAAACAAAATAACTATAATATAATAAAATACCTAACTACATAATACTATTATTGTTAGAAATTGCAACAATATAAAAATAGAAATATAATACATTTATACATTTAAAATTTTAATTAAAACAATAAGTAAAAAAATAAATAATAATATCCTGGCCAGAGGAGAACTGGCCCCCCGACTGAGCCTGGTTTCTCCCAAGGTTTTTTTTCTCCATTCTGTCACAGAGGGAGTTTTGGTTCCTTGCCGCTGTCGCCTCTGGCTTGCTCAGTTGGGGACACTTAATTTCTAACGATTATCGTCAATTTGATTTCATAGATACTATTTAAACTAAACTGAGCTAGACAATGACATCTCTGAATTCAATAATGAAATGCCTTTAACTGAAAATTGAGTGTTTAATCTTATTATTATACATTACTGACACTCTATCCTCCAGTTTGATGCTGTTAAGTGCTTTGACACAATCTGTATTGTTAAAAGCGCTATATAAATAAATAAATAAATAAATAAAAAGTTCTGATTACAAAATTCAGTCTTAGGGGTCGTTTACACGACAACGTTTTCAGCCAAGAATGGAAATCTTTTTATGCATTTTGCCTGTTCGTTTACACGGCAACAGCGTTTTGGGGACTGAAAATGCATAATTTTGAAAACGGGTTTCAAAGTGCAAGTTTTTGAAAACACCACCATTATCGCTTCCGTGTAAACACCCAATAAGGGAGTCTTTGAAAATAGTGATGTCATGCGTGTGCGTAGTACGTGTTAGGTATGTAGACATGCACAGTACGTGTCGATTTTCATCGTCCGTCCAGACAAAATTACTCGCTGCTTTCGCCATATTGCTTATTTGTTTACGTCTGTGTATGTCCGTTTTAGTGACGGAACTCCTGCCCACAAAGAGCTAATCGTCACTTCCCTACAGGTACTGTTTACTAACAAGGTGACAGTGCTAACTACTGGCCTGGTATACGTAATACAGCGTTTTTGTCAGTTTTCACAGATATGTGTAAACACAAATCGTTTTGAAAACATTGTCGTGTATATGTGAAACTTTTTAAAAATGCAAGGGAAAAACTTTTCAGTTTTTGACTACATCATTGTCGTGTAAATTCAGACTTAAGTTTTAAATCATTCACAGGCTAAGATGAAGTCCAAACCATTGTGATATATAGTTACACTCTGCTTGTGTCACGTGATATAAAGGCCACAGGTCCTCCCTCGCCAGTAGGCTGCTGCTTAGACACCAGCATCTGCTTGTCTGTGCTTGTAACGGGGCTGACGAGACGTGAGACGTGCGGATCCATATGCAGGCTTTTATTTAAAGGCATAGTCAGAAGACAAGCAAGGTTCAGGCAATGGCAAACAGGTATAACACAGGCAAGACACAGAGTAATCCTAGAACAAGCGTGGGTCGATGATCGGCGAACGGTATCCAACAGGGCAAGGCAGAGAGAGTAAATCCAGGTACACAGCAATAATCCAGGCAAGGGAATAAACAGAGTCTGAACAGAGAGACAGGGGTAAATACAGGGAACACAGACTAGAAAACAACAAACAGGTTCCGTATCGCAGCTAACACTAGGGGAGTGGTAAACGCAGGACAATACAGGAACTGAACGGAAACGGAATGGCACGGTAAGGCAGCTAGCGCTTGAAGAGAGCTATGTGCAGATCAATACTCGTCCCTGCAACTGAGAAAGTCCATGGCTTAAGTAGTGTGTGTGATTGTGTAATGAGTCTCAGGTGTGAGCGTGTGCTCAGTGCAATCAGCTGTGTGTGTCGTCAGTGCAATGGATGATGGGAAATGTAGTCTGGTGAAGTGCAACCGTAGTGTAATGCAAGAGTCCATGTGATGAGCGAGTGACCTCTGGTGGTGAGTGAACGGAAGTTCATTGACCGGATTCATGACAGTGCTGAGGAATTCAATTCCTGTTTTAAAGTAAAGTCACTTTCTTGGTTTGTCAAGCTGTTTTCCACCTTGAGAAGTTCTGAGTCTGTGGGTCTGTCAGTTCTGCAAAGTTAGGACAAAATTTACCAACATGATTTATCGTGTACCACCATGATGAATGGCTTAGACACTGGCTAATGCAGCTGTAACGCAGCCTAACAATCCTTTAACGGATATGAATTATAGAAATGCAATAGTGTGTTATGTGTAAGCCAGGTTAAAGAGATGGGTTTTTAATCTAGATTTAAACTGACAGAGTGTGTCTGCCTCCCGAACAGTGTTAGGTAGATTGTTCCAGAGTTTGAGATCATAGCGGATGTGAAGGATTATAATACAATAAGAGCTCGCTCAAGTACTGAGGAGCTAAACCATTCAAGGCTTTATAAGTTATTAGTACACAGCAAAATCCTTAGTGTAAAATTAACACTGCTCAGTATTTATACAATCCACACTCAGAGTGTTAAAAAAGTAACACTGAACCAGTGTTAGAGTTAATGAGATAATTAGTTGATTAATTGGGGGATGATTGAGCATTAGTGATGGACACCTGCTGTTAACAAACTGAACCACTGAAAGAAAGAGAAACAAGAATAGAAAAAAGAGACGAGACGAGCAGAAATACAAGAACTGCAACTGACTTCAGCCACAGCCTTAGATGAAATCAACACAAGATAAAAGAAGACATTAAATCTCTCAAGATCTCGGCAGAGAATGATTAAACAACTCCACAAACAGCATTACCAGCTTCACGCATTACTAACCAGACTGACTTTAGATGTTGATGTTTTAGTTTTTTTTTTTTTTTTTTTTTTTTAAGTTACCATTATCGAGGTCAGTGTTTCCTTTAGTTAGGCTCTTGACCCTTGACTTTAAAACATTAGTATTTCTTTGATTGCTGTAACTGTGTGTTTGTATAGACATGTTTGTTGTGGCAATCAGGTGTTGATGGTTATGTTTGAATAGAGACCCAATCAGCATATATTGGCTTGAATAACTTTCATTCATTCAGAGTATAATCACTAATTATTTTAATAGTTATTTTGTTATTGGTCACACAATATATACAACTTGATCCAAAAGTTTTAAGATTAATCTGAAAGACTTTGAAAGTAAATTGGCATTAAAGTTTTAACCTACTTTATCATACAGACATCAAGAATCAGCGTATGAATCTCAACAATGGTGACAATCAACATATTCAGATAAACAGATCGACTGTGAAGATCACAAAACACAATACTAAAAGTCACAAAAAATAGCAAAACAAAAGCAAATAGTAAGAATAAAAGAAAATACTAAGACAGTTCAGCTGCATAATTTACTCATGTCGCATTGCATGCTGGGAGCTGTGGATGAGTTTTGATTGGTGCTCCCGGAATGTACTGCAGCACGGAGCTTCATGTTGATTGTCACCATTGTTGAGATTCATATGCTGATTCTTCAAGTCTGTTTGATAAAGAAAATTAAAACTTTTAGTGCAGACGAACTTTTGAAAGTCTTTGAGATTACTTTTAAAACTGTTGGATCTTCAGCTGTATATCATAAGGTCAATAAAATTAGCTAAGGAAGTTATTAGTGGTTATATTCTGCATGAAATCAGTTATTCAAGCCACTATATGCTGATTGTTTTTGCTGAAACATAACCAACATCTAGTTGCATTTTCTCTTGTTGTTATTTTTTTTCAATAACAAATATGTCTAAACAAACACAGTATGGCAACCAAAGGAATTCTAATGTTTTAAAGTCAAGGGTCAAGAGCCCAACTAAAGCTGACCTCGATAATGGTAACTTCAAACAAAACTAAAACATCAACATCTAAAGTCAGTCTGGTTAGTAATGTGTGAAGCTGGTAATGCTGTTTGTGGAGTTGTTTAATCATCCTCTGCTGAGATCTTGAGAGATTTAATGTCTTCTTTTTTTTCTTTTGGTGATTTCATCTAAGCTTGTGGCTGAAGTCAGTTGTATGTATATATATGTATATATGTGTGTGTGTGTGTGTGTGACCCTGGACCACAAAACCAGTCATAAGTGTTGATTTTTCAAAATGAAAAGAAAGCTGAATAAATAATCTTTCCATTGATGTATGGTTTGTTAGGATAGGACAATATTTGGCCGAGAGACAACTGTTTGAAAATCTAGAATCTGAGGTTGTAAAAAACTCAAAATATTGAGAAAATCGCCTTTAAATTTGTCCAAATTAAGTTCTTAGCAATGCATATTACTAATCAAAAATTAAGTTTTGATATATTTACAGTAGGTAATTTACAAAATATCTTCATGGAACACAATCTTTACTTAATGTCCTAATGATTTTTGACATAAAAGAAAAATCAATAATTTTGACCCATACAATGTTTTTTTGGCTATTGCTACAAATATCATATATATATATACACTCACCGGCTACTTTATTAGGTACACCTGTTCAATTGCTTGGTAACACAAATTGCTAATCAGCCAATCACATGGGAGCAACTCAATGCATTTAGGCATCTAGATGTGGTGAAGATGACTTGCTAAAGTTCAAACCGAGCATCAGAATGAGGAAGAAAGGGGACTTAAGTGTCTTTGAACGTGGAATGGTTGTTGGTGCCAGACGGGCTGGTCTGAGTATTTCAAAAACTGCTGATCTACTGGGATTTTCATGCACAACCATTTACAGAGAATGATCCAAAAAAGAGAAAATATCCGGTGAGCGGCAGTTGTGTGGACGAAAATGCCTTGTTGATGTCAGAGGTCAGAGGAGAATGGGCAGACTGGTTAGAGATGATAGAAAGGCAACAGCAACTCAAATAACCACTCGTTACAACCAAGGAATGCAGAATACCATCTCTGAACGCACAACACATCGAACCCTGAAGCAGATGGGCTACAGCAGCAGAAGACCACACCAGGTGCCGCTCCTGTCAGCTAAGAACAGGAAACGGAGGCTACAATTCACACAGGCTCACCAAAATTGAACCATAGAAGATTGGAAAAACGTTGCCTGGTCTGATGAGTCTCGATTTCTGCTGCAACATTCAGATGGTAGGGTCAGAATTTGGCGTAAAGAACACGAAAGCATGGATCCATCCTGCCTTGTCTCAACGGTTCAGGCTGCTGGTGGTGGTGTAACGGTGTGGGGGATATTTTCTTAGTACCAATTGAGCATCGTTTAAATGCCACAGCCTACCTGAGTATTCTTACTGACCATCTCCATCTCTTTATGACTACAGTGTACCCATCTTCTGATGGCTACTTCCAGCAGGATAATGCACCATGTCACAAAGCTCAAATCATCTCAGACTGGTTTCTTGAACATGACAATGAGTTCACTTTACTCAAATGGCCTCCACAGTCACCAGATATCAACCCACTAGAGCACTTTTGGGATTTGGTGGAACGAGAGATTCGCATCATGGATGTGCAGCCGACAAATCTGCAGCAACTGCGTGATTCTATCATGCCAATTTGGACCAAAATCTCTGAGGAATGTTTCCAACACCTTGTTGAATCTATGCCACGAAGAATTAAGGCAGTTCTGAAGGCAAAAGGGGGTCCAACCCGGTACTAGCAAGGTGTACCAAATAAAGTGGCCAGTGAGTGTATGTATGTATGTATGTATGGTATGTATGTATGTATGTGTGTGTGTGTATATATATATATATATATATATATATATATATATATATATATATATATATATATATATATATATATATACCTCACAAAAAAATACAGTCCTTATAGGGACTGTCCTTCTCCATCCTTTACACCTTCATGCCATTGCATACACGACTTTCTTTCTTCAGATGAGAACACCAATAAAGTTTTTTTTTAAGTGTACAGGAAGATGAAGCTTCAAAAACTACACAAAGTTAACATGTGGTAATCCATACGACCCCAGATGATGAATCAATGTCTTCTGAAGTGAATCGACGTGTGTAAGAAAAATACTAATATTTTAAACATTATTGTGTTCACTTTGTGTGTTTTTTGAAACTGTTTTGTATACTTGCATTATATGGACTAAAAGTCTTTCTTTGCGAAGAAAGAAAATCATGTACATCTGGCATTAAGGCTGTGTAAATAACGAGAGGATTTTCATTTTTGGGTGGACTATCTCTTTAAAAAGAAAGATGCGATGCAGAGGCCAGAAACATATTCCAGACAGAAGACAAGAACATTCATTGAATTAATGATAAGTGATAGTCTAAGATTAAGACTGGCGTTTTCTATTCAGTGCCCCTGTCTGCAACAATTCATCTTTTAATTGTTTATTTGGGGTCTTGTAGGTTTTTCCTCAGCAAATATTATGTAATTATTTGTGATTACTTAATTAACAAATCATGTAATTATTTAGACTGAAAAATATCCAGCTCTGTTTATATTTGAATGTTCATTCATTTTGTAGGTGTAACGTTGGTAAAAAGAGCAGGCAGGGATGTGAATCTAAGTGCAGGTAAAGTTTAATAAACGTGCTAGGAAACACGAGCGATAACAAACAATGACAGACAAACCATGAGAGAAACACAAGCACTATATTAGTGATGTTCAGTTCTTGAACGAATCGTTCCTTTGAGCCGTTTCTCAGGAAGTAACCGGTCGAGCCGGTTCACAAATCGAACTGAATTGAACTTTAGTTCCGGGTTAATGACTCAGGACGCACAGCCGAAGTAGCACATTCAACTCAAAAAAGAAGTTGGAAAGAACCGAATGATCCGGTTCAACCAAATGTCGAAGTCTGCTGAAGATTACAGAGGACTCAACAAGAACCAAATGAGCTGTGGCGAAATTTACTGAGGATTACCTAAGACTCTTATGAGTGAGTTGACGATACTGTGCAAGCCTGAGGCACGTACTGTAAATATGCTTATGACTGTTATTAATCTACATCATATTAAAACCTGCAAAAACCTTTCTGTCGAGTGATGTAAATAAATTTTACTATAGTTTATTGTGCATGCATATTTAAACTTATGTGAAATCAATGAGTTTATAAGACTGGTTTATTCTTTCTTTATACTGTAGACATGTAGAACATATCCGCGTTTGTGCATCACTGTCTGTAATGTGTGCTGTAGGTGTGAAACTTTTTAGGAATCTTATCCAAGTTGTAGGCTAGCTATATTGGTTAATCAGTCGTATCTGACATAAAGGATCCACGAATGAAACGGTGACCACAAACACCAAGTGAATTATATGGCAATAATTACCTATATGCTTTCAAACAAATAACTTTATTTTTTGAATGTTTCAATATGTGTTGACACAAATTAATTATTTGAATTTCTAATTGACACAACATGGCACTAAGTTGTTAGAAAAGAAATGTGTAGAGACATTATTGCTTGATGACGTCAGGAACCGATGAATTGGCTTTTTGAACCAGTTCAGTGAGCCCATCTGTCCGAAAAGAACCAGTTTGTGAAAGTCAAGTCAAGTCACCATTATTTATATAGCGCTTTTAACAATACAGATTGTGTCAAAGCACTTAACAGTATCAAATTGGAGGATAGAGTAATGTATAATAATAAGATTAAACACTCAATTTTCAGTTAAAGGCATTTCATTATTGAATTCTGAGATGTCATTGTCTAGCTCAGTTTAGTTCAAATAGTATCTATGAAATCAAATTGACGATAATCGCTAGAAATTAAGTGTCCCCAACTGAGCAAGCCAGAGGCGACAGTGGCAAGGAACCAAAACTCCCTCTGTGACAGAATGGAGAAAAAAACCTTGGGAGAAACCAGGCTAAGTCGGGGGGCCAGTTCTCCTCTGGCCAGGATATTATTGTTTATTTATTTTTTACTTATTGTTTTAATTAAAATTTTAAATGTAGAAATGTATTATACTTCTATTTTTATATTGTTGCAATTTCTAACAATAATAGTATTATGTAGTTAGGTATTTTATTATGTTTTTAGTTATTTTGATTTATTTTTAGTTTTATTGTATTTAAGTTGAGGTCTTCACTGGGGATATGTCCCCGGGGCTCATCCAGGTGTCCGGCCTCCGCTGACGATCAGGGTCGCAGATATCATCTCCCGGCGCCGATCCACCATCTGATCCGGACATGGACTGAGAAACAGAATAAGAAAGAAACAGACAAATATTAGCGTAGATGCCATTCTTCTTACGATGTAACGAGTACATCGTGTGTTATGAGGAGTGTTCCCGGTTCCGGTTGATCTAATTAATGCAGCCTAACAATCCTTTAACGGATTTGAATAATAGAAGTGTATTAGTGTGTTATGTGTAAGCCAGGTTAAAGAAATGTGTCTTTAATCTAGATTTAAACCGACAGAGTGTGTCTGCCTCCCGAACAGTGTTAGGTAGATTGTTCCAGAGTTTGGGCGCTAAATAGGAAAAGGATCTGCCGCCCGCAGTCGATTTTGATATTCTAGGTATTATCAAATGGCCAGAGTTTTGAGAACGCTGTGGACGTGGAGGAATATAATGTGATAAGAGCTCGCTCAAGTACTGAGGAGCTAAGCCATTCAGGGCTTTATAAGCAATTAACAAGATTTAATACGGGCTAATATGGTCATACTTCCTGGTTCTAGTAAAGACTCTAGTTGCTGCATTTTGGACCAACTGTAGTTTGTTGATCAAGCGTGCAGAACAACCACCCAGTAAAGCATTACAATAGTCTAACCTTGAGGTCATAAACGCATGAATTAGCATTTCTGCATTTGACGTTGAGAGCATAGGTCGCAATTTAGATATGTTTTTGAGATGGAAAAACGCAGTTTTACAGATACTAGAAACATGGCTTTCAAATGAAAGATTGCTATCAAACAGCACACCTAGGTTCCTAACTGATGAAGAAGAATTGACAGAGCAGCCGTCAAGTGTTAGATAGTGTTCTAGGTTATTACATGTGGGGTTTTTAGGTCCGATAATTAACACCTCTGTTTTTTCAGAATTTAGCAGTAAGAAGTTACTCGTCATCCAGTTTTTTTATATGGACTATGCATTCCGTTAGTTTCTCAATTTGGTGTGTTTCACCTGGCCGTGAAGAAATATAGAGCTGAGTATCATCAGCATAACATTGAAAGCTAACACCATGTCTCCTGATAATATCTCCCAAGGGTAACATGTAAAGCGTGAAAAGTAACAACCCTAGTGCTGAGCCTTGAGGTACTCCATACTGCACTTGTGATCGATATAATACCTCTTCATTTACTGCTACGAACTGATGGCGGTCAGATAAGTATGATTTGAACCATGCTAAGGCACTTCCACTAATGCCAACAACATTTTCTAGTCTATTCAAAAGAATGTTGTGGTCGATAGTGTCGAACGCAGCGCTAAGATCCAGTAGAACTAATAAAGAGATACAACCATGATCAGATGATAGAAGCAGGTCATTTGTAACTCTAATGAGAGCAGTCTCAGTACTATGATATGGTCTAAATCCTGACTGGAATTCCTCACAGATACCATTTTTCTCTAAGAAGGAATATAATTGTGAGGATACTACCTTTTCTAGTATCTTTGACAGAAAAGGGAGATTTGAGATCGGTCTGTAATTAACTAGATCTTTGGAGTCAAGTTGTGTTTTTTTTTTTTTTTTTAATGAGAGGCTTAATAACAGCCAATTTGAAGGTTTTGGGTACATATCCTAATGACAATGATGAATTAATAATAGCCAAAAGAGGATCTATGACTTCTGGAAGCAGCTCTTTTAGTAGTTTGGATGGAATAGGGTCTAACATACATGTTGTTGGTTTAGATGATTTAACAAGTTTATACAATTCTTCCTCTCCTATAATAGAGAATGAGTGGAATTGTTCCTCAGGGGATCTATAGTGCACTATCTGATGCGATACTGTAGCTGACAGCTGCTTGGTTACAATTTTGTCTCTGATAGTATCGATCTTGGAAGTAAAGTAGTTCATAAAGTCATTACAGCTGTGCTCTTGGGAAATGCCAACACCTGTTGATGCTTTATTTTTCGTTAATTTAGTGACTGTATTGAATAAATACCGGGGGTTATGTTTGTTTTTTGAAAATGAATCGAACTTTTCATCACTACACAAGCTTAACAGGATAGTGAGGGGGCGTGGCTAATGAACTGTCATGACAGAGTAACTATGGCCACTAACAAGGGCAGGGCACACAGGGACTAGACATGGCGAGTGAACAAACACACAAGGAATGTGACAGCAGTGGGCTGTTTCATAAAACAAGTTTACCAGATAAGACAGGCTTATTTCAGTAAGTCTGACTTATTTTGAACCAAATCAACTGACAGTAAATCAGACTAACTCAAATAAACCTGGCTTATTTGGTAAACTTGTTTTATGAAACAGCCCCCAGGTTAGGTGAAATAACCTAAACAATAAACGTACAGTAAGCTTTTAAAAGCTGTTGTACCTAAATAATAAATACGCAGTGCTATGTCACTAGTGACTCGCTTAGAAGTGTTTCATTAGCACTTTCTCTTGTGTTTGTGTGTTGCCATGGTGCAGATTGCAACACTGCAACCATTTCCTGTTTTTTTTTTTTTTTTTTTTTCTCCAGATCAGTGTAATTTTGTAAAAACCCAATTCTTTCAAATCCTTTGTAAGACGTTTAACCCTCCACCTCACACATTATGATAGACCTATAGAAAAAATAAATAAATAAATATATAAAATTTTAAGGTACTTTATATGTTGCCATACGGTAACAACATACAATAGTGGATCTAATTTTGAATAAGTGTAAGTTTACTTATAGTTAATATTTTTTCCTCATAAATGTTTGTGGTGATTCAATTGGTGCTATTATAAGCTTAAACACAGTACTTATTTATTCCATTCTTTTTAGCTGAATAATGCTTTATAGTCTTTGAATTTCATTACGTTTTTCATGAATATTATTTAAATTTCAAATTTATACAGTTAAAACAAATATAAAACTGTATATCACGTATCATAAAACATTGACATAAAACCAAAAACACTGCAGTTCATGAAAATTCAACATTAAGCAATCTTATGAGAGGACGACTATAGACTTGGTCGGTGTCGTGTCATAGCTGTGTGGGCGGAGTCAGCATGGGGGAAAATGATCCTTTCCCCCTCATTGGAAAAGCATGGTGTTGACCCAGAATGGTCTACATAAAATCATTTCTGCTGCTCGACAGAGCAAGATACGTCAAAAAACTGAGCCGTATTGTGTCGGACTGTCCGTACGGTATCTGTGACAGGCCAAACAACCCAATGGAATGGCCAGAGTTGTCGTTTCCCGACACTTTTTGTTACCTGATTGAGTCTCCAGGCAAGAGACAGCTTACTACAAGCCTATACGTGACGGCTTGTGAAAGTAAACATTTGTCTTTTTGTTTTGCTTAATCTTAATAAAATGATAAAGACTACAGTAAAAGCCTGTCATACTTTTTTAATGATTTATTAAAAAATATTTTTAACATTGACAAAACATAGGTAACATCAAAGGTCTACTCAAGAGCCTTGAAATGCACAGCATCATGTGGTGTGTGCTAAACGTATAGCCTAATCATTTTCACAAATACACGCCGTAAAATAAAAAGATATAAAATAACATGAAAATATCCCTTACGAAAAT
This sequence comes from Spinibarbus caldwelli, assembly GCA_039654775.1. Classification (NCBI taxonomy): domain Eukaryota; kingdom Metazoa; phylum Chordata; class Actinopteri; order Cypriniformes; family Cyprinidae; genus Spinibarbus; species Spinibarbus caldwelli. Next base: position 130,695 of record JBCAMP010000261.1, read on the forward strand.
TAACCGTGGTTACAACCAAAAAAACATGGTTATTATAGGTAAACCATGGTAAAAACAAATTAAACATATTTTGCTACACTAACCATAGTTTAACCATGGTACTTGTAGTAAAATTGCGGTTATAGGCTACAACTGGTAATAAAAACGGCCAAAAAACATGGTTAGCCTACTATAGCCTACATTTACTATAGTAATACCATTGTTAATTTTTAATAGATTATGACATTTACATCACAAAATATCAGGGAGTGACATTTATTTGATGTGAAGGAGGGTTACTGTAAAGCCCCATCAGAACGTGCAGGCGGGACGGGACTAATGACAGCTCATTGAAGGGTTAGTCTAGCCTATCTGGAGTGCATATAAATATGAATATTAAGCTTGATATGTTTCATACGTTGTATATCCATAACTGCTGTCGGAGTTCTGATGCTGTGTGCTACCCACTCAGATTGTGCTACCCCCGTCTGTTTATTCGGCAGTATATAAATCTTCAGATGTTTTTTTTTTTTTTTTTTTTTTACTTATTAGAGGTACAGAACGCCACACATCAGCTTTTCGGCATTGCACCAAGCAAAAATCAATCGAAATCATAACAAAAAGTAAAGATCAAGCGTCTAACAAGGTCTCCATACATTAATTCGAGCAGTTTGTTTTCCCCCACGGCATAAACGGATATGACGTTTTTGTGGGCGTTCCCAGTAATGCCGACCAAGTCTATGAACTTGAGGCTGACTGACAAGAGATGGCAGTCTGTCAGATATCACGCCACAGAAAAAAAACCTGCATGTCATGTGACTTAACCAAAGCACATCATTGGCTAAACTAAGGTCTTCTCTTTCCAAAAAAAAAAAAAAAACCTAGACTGTTCTCTTAAAGAAACAGTGGCAAGGAAATGAACACAAAGTGTATGTTGCCATATGGCCACACCATGCGGTAGAGGGTTAATAATAATTATCATCTTTTCAGCACAATTCCAGCAGATACCAGACTTTACAAAACACAGTATAGCTGTGGTTCTTTAGCACGTATCTTCAACTCTTAGAAGGCAGACTCAGGTCAAAGCTGATCTAGTGTCATCTGCCATCTTTCACACCACAAAATCAACACAAATGATGAACATATAAAAATAAGGTGTACCTATATATTGTTTTTTTGACAAAACTGACATGAGCTGGAACAAACAGAAATGGTTGACTTGTCTTCATATGATTTCATACACACTTTTTCCATGTTTTGCTAATGGTGAGTGTATTTTGTGTTTCCGGGAATAAAACTTTTTGTGAGTGTTTCTTTTTTTTTAGTCAAACTTGTATGACTTTGTCAGATCTGTATGAGCATTGTAGTAGCCATGTGATTTGTGCCTTATATGTCTTAATTGTGAATTTAAATGATAGCTTTGTGTGACAGACATTAAATGAGGTATTATAAAGTGAAATTATGTTTGACCAGACTCGTCTTTACTGAATCAGATGTTTAAGAGTTTGTGTGTACATTTGTTTGTGTGTGTCACCATAGCAAAGGATGGAATCATAGCAGTATTAAAAGTGACAGCTCTATACAGGAAGTGAGAGAAGAGAAGTCGCAAAGATCTTAATTTCCAGGAGGTGTCTTGTTTACTCTATTCATAACAACCTTAATGTTGACAACATAACTGTGAACACAACAGCAGTGACATAAATAATCGAAGCATTTGTCCTGTTTTCAAAAAGCAGTTTCTGTTTTTCATAAGAAAATTGAAATGCAGCTAATAATGTCAGGTCTGTTCATGTAGTTGTGTTTGTCAGCTGTTGTTGCTTAACAAAGAAACTTTCTGTTGTGAATCTTGATCTGAAATGTCATTTGGCTTAATTATTTCATGTACTGATGTGACTGATGTGGCTAATGAATGCTGGTGTGGCAGATGTGCTTCCTCTAATTTTTACTAAGTGAACAAAAAAATAAAAAAATAAAAAAATAAATAAATAAAAATAAAACTGAATTATAGTATTTTTTCACCATTATGATTTAAGAATTTGTGTAAAGCAGTCATGAGAATTTGTGGGGAAATGTGTTGAAAATAATGTCACAATAAAACAAATCTTTATCATGCTTAAAAAGACTATGTATTTTTCCTTTTGATTTATGTCTGGATATTTTGTGTGATTCACTGGTTGCAGGGGATCTTTGTGAGCTAACAGTAGCTGTCACATGTAGTTCTTGGAAACTTTGATATTCAACTTGCCAAAATTATTTTTATCATCTTTGCAGCTACTCACACAAAATGACCAACAAATGTTTCAAATATGATGAAAAAAAAAAACCATTTTATTTATTTGACTGCAGGCTGATTTAGAGGTGAGGGATGATTCAGGAATTATGTCAGTCAGTGATTTAGAGAAAATGAGAGTCACTTACCAAACAAACACACTAACCGTGTAGCAGTGTAAGCACACGGAGACCTGAGAGAGAGAGTGCAGGGTGTGGTTATACATGCACCTCCCTTTCCTCTGATCTTTAAGTTCTGACACTCAAATCTCACCTCAAATACTCCAAACTTACAGCAAACTCCAAGCTTTACTGTACACCCTCTGGATTCACATACAGATTCCTCACCAGCGATCGGGATGTGGATTAAGCTATTGGGTCTCGCCTCTGCATTACTGGCCTCCTCGAGATCAGAAGATATCACAGGTAAGAGGAACATTATACATCTGTCTCTGTATTTTGACTATGAATTTTACAGAGTATGACTGGAGCAGCACTAAGTGTGTGTCTGAGGACAGATAAACAGCTGCTCTTTTAAAGAGGAAAGGGAGATATGCTGGGCAGTTGTACACTTCAGAATTACAAAAACAAACCAGTAAAGAGCCAGGGGAGTTTAAGCTGTTTAAAAAGAAAGATTCTGCTTCCAGATTTTTCCTCACATAAAAATATTCAGCTTGGGTTGTAGCATCTCTGTGCCCCCTCCACCCCCCAAAAATGCACTCTCTGTTTTCGTAGACTTTGTGTCTGAACTATTGATGAAAACAATACCAATGAATACCTAAATGGATAGCAAAATGAAGCTCGCTCAGTCCCACAGTTACCACCCACTTACACACCACTGTTTTACTTTGACTTTACCTCTTTTCCGGCGTTTTGTGTTATAACTCAGCATGAAAGATGTCAGAGTGAGATGTGTTTGTCTGTGTGTTTTGAGGGAATGGTGGGAAACTCTTTGTTGGCTGGAGAGACATGCAACTGGGCAGCTGTAAATTTCAGCATTTCAAAAGAGAACCAGTGAGAGTTTAAACGGTATCAAAACTCAGGAAGTCAAAATCATAAATATATTAAACAAAACATTTATTCAGTCTAGGGGTTCCAACCCTTACGAAAATTAACCATGGTTTTACTACAAATTAAACCAAAAAACCATGGTTACTATAGTTAAACCATGGTAACCACAAATTAAACATGGTTTTGCTACGCTAACTATAGTTTAACTATGGTGTTTGTAGTAAAATTGTGGTTTCTCGTTTACAATCTAAGATGGCGCCGCAGATGGCAGCTACAGTGCTTTGCTCTTCAGTGTTTTTACTGTTTTTGTTTGTTTTTCCTGTTTTCTGTTTCTCAAACTCGATCAGTTTTACCAGGGATGACCTGCTGAACATTCGGCAGAACACACCACAAAATCTTTTACCGGTTTTTGATTATTCGGATGTTTTGTTGGACATTGTAGTTGGCGGTCAAACACTTCAGGACGCGCAGACGGGGAAGCGAGCCGGCGCGCTCGTGAAGCTCAGACAGCGCGGAGTTAGAATGGCGTTGCCTAGCATCCATCTGGCGAATCTCCGCTCTCTACCCAACAAAACAGACAAACTCCTTCTGCTCTCCCGGACAAACAGGGATTTTTCAAACTCTAAACCTGTATTAAGATCTGTTAAAAGATGGACTAATGAAACAGAGCGGATTTTACAAGCCTGTTTCTCTCTCACTGATTGGACTGTTTTTGAAGCTGCTACAAATGATCTGGACGAGCTCACAGAGACTGTAACATCTCATATCAGTTTCTGTGAGGATATGTGCATTCCTACCAATACTCATCTAACTTACAACAACGACAAACCATGGTTCACTGCAAAACTCAGACAGCTCCGTCAGGCCAAAGAAGATGCTTACAGAAAGGGGGATAAAGTCTTGTATAAACAGGCTAAATACACACTGGAAAAGGAGATCAGAGTGGCAAAGAGGAATTATTCTGGCAAGCTAAGGAATAAATTCTCTTTCAGTGATTCTGCTTCAGTGTGGAAAGGTATGAAAGATATCACCAGTTACAAGTCACCATCTCCCCCCCCGGTGAAAAAGAAATATATTTAAATTGTGCTTTTTCAGACATACTTAATATATTTAAACTATACTATATTAAGTGCATATTAAATGTATTATTTTGAAACAACTTTAAGTATATTAAGTGTATTTCAAGATATGTTTAAGTTCGATTTTAATCTATTTGCAATATATTTAATATATTGAAATTGTGTTAAAATGGAACCACTTTAAGTATATTTAGTGCAATTTAAGTGTATTTCTTAAAATACATTTAAAATTTACTTTTAATACTTCATGAACTACAGTTAGAGTATATTTGAAGCATCGTTTTAATGTACTTCAAGTACATTTCAATTGTATTTCAGCTCATTAGAAATGCATTAGCATTACACTACTAGTATATTATAAAGCTGCTTTTTTCAGTATATACACACGTACACACTTTGATATCTAGAAAACTTTAATGTATTATTGTTGTGTACATTACAAATATTCATAAAGTACATTAAAAAGAGTACAGCAGCATATATACCTTGGTGAAAAAAAAAACTATTAAATAATGCACTTGAAATACAAGTATGTTTATAGTATTTTTTTTATTAGTACACTCAAATACATTTTAAAACATTATACAAAAACATTATAATAAATGAAAAAAGACTGAAATGCTATGGCAGAGCTATCATCAATTTGTAGAACATTTCAGTTATACCTGTATTTCTGAAAAGTACAGAATTTTACATCAATGAATAAATAAAAATTACAATGCAATTTTCTGAAGAAAAAATAAATAAAAAGTTACTGAAAAACAAAGTCAAGTCAAGTCACCTTTATTTATATAGCGCTTTTAACAATACAGATTGTGTCAAAGCACTTAACAGTATCAAATTGGAGGATAGAGTGTCAGTAATGTATAATAATAAGATTAAACACTCAATTTTCAGTTAAAGGAATTTCATTATTGAATTCAGAGATGTCATTGTCTAGCTCAGTTTAGTTTAAATAGTATCTATGAAATCAAATTGACGATAATCGTTAGAAATTAAGTGTCCCCAACTGAGCAAGCCAGAGGCGACAGCGGCAAGGAACCAAAACTCCCTCTGTGACAGAATGGAGAAAAAAAAACCTTGGGAGAAACCAGGCTCAGTCGGGGGGCCAGTTCTCCTCTGGCCAGGATATTATTATTTATTTTTTTACTTATTGTTTTAATTAAATTTTAAATGTAGAAATGTATTATATTTCTATTTTTATATTGTTGCAATTTCTAACAATAATAGTATTATGTAGTTAGGTATTTTATTATATTATAGTTATTTTGTTTAATTTTAAGTTTTATTGTATTTAAGTCGAGGTCTTCACTGGGGATATGTCCCCGGGGCTCATCCAGGTGTCCGGCCTCCGCCGATGGTTAGGGTTGCAGACATCATCTCCCGGCGCCATCTGATCCGGACACGGACCGAGAAACAGAATAATAAAGAAACAGACAAATATTAGCATAGATGCCATTCTTCTTACGATGTAACGAGTACATCGTGTGTTATGAGGAGTGTTCCCGGTTCCAGTTGATCTAATTAATGCAGCCTAACAATCCTTTAACGGATTTGAATAATAGAAGTGTATTAGTGTGTTATGTGTAAGCCAGGTTAAAGAAATGTGTCTTTAATCTAGATTTAAACTGACAGAGTGTGTCTGCCTCCTGAACAGTGTTAGGTAGATTGTTCCAGAGTTTGGGCGCTAAATAGGAAAAGGATCTGCCGCCGGCAGTCGATTTTGATATTCTAGGTATTATCAAATTGCCAGAGTTTTGAGAACGCAGCAGACGTGGAGGACTATAATTTGATAAGAGCTCGCTCAAGTACTGAGGAACTAAGCCATTCAGGGCTTTAAAAGTAATTAACAAGATTTTAAAATCTATCCGATGTTTGATAGGGAGCCAGTGCAGTGTTGACAGAACCGGGCTAATATGGGCATACTTCCTGGTTCTAGTAAGGACTCTAGATGATGCATTTTGGACCAACTGTAGTTGATTGATCAAGCGTGCAGAACAACCACACAGTAAAGCATTACAACAGTCTAACCTTGAGGTCATAAACGCATGAATTAGCATTTCTGCATTTGACGTTGAGAGCATAGGTCGCAATTTAGATATGTTTTTGAGATGGAAAAATGCAGTTTTACAGATACTAGAAACATGGCTTTCAAATGAAAGATTGCTATCAAACAGCACACCTAGGTTCCTAACTGATGAAGAAGAATTGACAGAGCAGCCGTCAAGTGTTAGATAGTGTTCTAGGTTATTACATGTGGGGTTTTTAGGTCCGATAATTAACACCTCTGTTTTTTTCAGAATTTAGCAGTAAGAAGTTACTCGTCATCCAGTTTTTTATATCGACTATACATTCCGTTAGTTTCTCAATTTGGTGTGTTTCACCTGGCCATGAAGAAATATAGAGCTGAGTATCATCAGCATAACAGTGAAAGCTAACACCATGTCTCCTGATAATATCTCCCAAGGGTAACATGTAAAGCGTGAAAAGTAACGGCCCTAGTACTGAGCCTTGAGGTACTCCATACTGCACTTGTGATCGATATGATACCTCTTCATTTACTGCTACGAACTGATGGCGGTCAGATAAGTACGATTTGAACCATGCTAAGGCACTTCCACTAATGCCTAAAGTTTTCTAGTCTATTCAAAAGAATGTTGTGGTTGATAGTGTCGAACGCAGCGCTAAGATCCAGTAGAACTAATAAAGAGATACAACCATGATCAGATGATAGAAGCAGGTCATTTGTAACTCTAATGAGAGCAGTCTCAGTACTATGATACGGTCTAAATCCTGACTGGAATTCCTCACAGATACCATTTTTCTCTAAGAAGGAATATAATTGTGAGGATACTACCTTTTCTAGTATCTTTGACAGAAAAGGGAGATTTGAGATCAGTCTGTAATTAACTAGATCTTTGGGGTCAAGTTGTGGTTTTTTAATGAGAGGCTTAATAACAGCCAATTTGAAGGTTTTGGGGACATATCCTAATGACAATGATGAATTAATAATAGCCAAAAGAGGATCTATGACTTCTGGAAGCAGCTCTTTTAGTAGTTTAGATGGAATAGGGTCTAACATACATGTTGTTGGTTTAGATGATTTAACAAGTTTATACAATTCTTCCTCTCCTATAATAGAGAATGAGTGGAATTGTTCCTCAGGGGTTCCTCAGGGGATCTATAGTGCACTATCTGATGCGATACTGTAGCTGACGGCTGTATGGTTACAATTTTATCTCTAATAGTATCGATCTTGGAAGTAAAGTAGTTCATAAAGTCATTACAACTGTGCTCTTGGGAAATGCCAACACCTGTTGATGCTTTATTTTTCGTTAAATTAGTGACTGTATTGAATAAATACCGGGGGTTATGTTTGTTTTCTTCTTGAAGAGACGAAAAGTAATCAGATCTAGCCGTTTTAATGCTTTTCTGTAGGATAGGGTACTTTCCCGCCAAGCTATACGAAATACCTCTAGTTTTGTTTTCCTCCAGCTGCGCTCCATTTTCCGGGCTGCTCTCTTTAGGGTGCGAGTGTGCTCATTATACCACGGAGTCAAACTGTTTTCTTTGATCTTCCTTAAGCGTAAAGGAGCAACTGTATCTAAAGTGCTAGAAAAGAGAGAGTCCATAGTTTCTGTTACATCATCTGCACTGTTGGATATGCTGAGGAATTGAGATAAATCAGGAAGATTACTTACAAAGCAGTCTTTTGTGGTAGAAGTGATGATTCTACCATACTTGTAACAAGGAGTAGAATTTACAGTTTTAGCTATATGGAGTTTACACAAGACTAGATAATGATCTGAGATATCATCGCTTTGCTGCAGAATTTCAACACCACTAACATCAATTCCATGTGACAGTATTAAATCTAGAGTATGATTTCGACAATGAGTAGGTCCTGAAACATGTTGTATAACCCCAATAGAGTTCAGAATGTCTATGAATGCTGATCCTAATGCATCTTTTTCATTATCGACATGGATATTAAAATCACCAACAATTAAGACTTTATCTGCAGCCAGTACTAACTCAGATAGAAAATCAGAAAATTCTTTAATAAAGTCTGTGTGGTGCCCTGGTGGCCTGCACACAGTAGCCAATACAAACATCACAGGGGATTTATCACTAACACGTGTTTCTCTAGATAATGTTATACGCAGCACCATAACTTCAAACGAGTTATACTTAAAGCCTGCCCTCTGAGAAATACTGAGAATATTGCTATAAATTGTAGCAACACCTCCCCCTTTACCTTTTGGACGTGGCTCATTTTTATAGCAGTAATCTTGGGAGGTAGACTCATTTAAAGTAATGTATTCATCTGGTTTTAGCCATGTTTCTGTCAAACAAAGCACATCTAGCTTATGGTCAGTGATCATATCATTTACAAATAGTGCTTTTGTAGAAAGGGACCTGATATTCAGTAAGCCAAGTTTTATCAATTGTTTCTCTGTATTGAAAACATTTTTTATTTGTTGAACCAATTAAATTGTTACTATTACTTTGGTTTGGACGTTTTCTGTATTTTCTGGTACGGGGAACAGACACAGTCTCTATAGTGTGATATCTAGGTGAAGCAGTCTCTATGTGCTGAGAATTAACTGCATTCTGTGACGTTAGGCGGCTAGCAGACGGTCGGTTTAGCCAGTCTGTCTGCTTCCTGACCTGGGCCCTAGTTAGTCAAGTACGAACTCTAAGACTATGTGCCATATTTCTAGAGAGAAGAGCGGCACCACCCCAGGAGGGATGAACACCATCTCTTTTCAACAGGTCAGGTCTGCCCCAAAAACTCTTCCAATTGTCTATGAAACCTACGTTATTCTGCGGGCACCACTTAGACATCCAGCCATTGAGTGACGACAGTCTGCTATGAATCTCATCGCCACGGTAAGCAGGGAGGGGACCAGAGCATATCACAGTGTCTGACATCGTACTTGCAAGTTCACACACCTCTTTAACATTATTTTTAGTGATCTCCGACTGGCGAAGTCGAACATCATTAGCGCCGATGTGGATAACAATCTTACTGAATTTACGTTTAGCATTAGCCAGCACTTTTAAATTTGCCAAGATGTCAGGCGCTCTGGCTACCGGTAAACATTGGACTATGGTGGCTGGTGTCTCTATTTTCACGTTCCGTACAATAGAATCGCCAATTAATAGAGCACTTTCATCAGGTTTCTCAGTGGGTGCGTCACTGAGTGGGGAGAACCTGTTTGATGTTCTGATCGGAACGGAAGAGCGGTGTTTTGACCCGCGACTATGCCGCCTTACAGTCACCCAGTTGCCCTGCTGCACGGGCACAACCGGAACCGAACAATGTACAGGAGTCCCTGAGCTAGTCGCATCCAAAGCAGTATCTACAGCCCTCACATTCTTACTATCCTCAACTAAAGTTTGGATGCGTGTCTCTAGTTCTAAAATCTTCTCTGTCAGCCTAACTATGTCCCTGCATTTATCACATGTGAATCCCTTGTCGCCGACAGAGATAGATAAACTGTACATGTGACATGAAGTGCAAACAACAAGAGAAGGAGAAGCCATTACTCACCGTGATTGATGAATGATACCAACTTAACTTACCACTGTTGTTTGATGAACTTGTGAAAAACGGAGTGAGAGAGAAATGAAAACGGAGCGAGAAAAAAGAAAACAATAATAGGCGCGAATAGAAACGTGAATGGAACCGCGAGTAACAAGCAAACGGTTTTAAAAGCGAACGACCAAATCAGTTAGATTAGTTTGATAGATAATACGAGAAATATGGTGGGAATTAAGTTATATATTATCACTTTAAACAACAGAGAGTGAAAGTAAGTTCACTCAGTCGTCAGGCCTCAAGTGCAGAAGAGAATAGCTGTGTGTGTGCAAAGACTGAAGATGAAGATGATAAAGTTCAAGCAACAGAATAGCGAGGGATGGAGGGGGTTTTGGAGGTGGAGGAGGAGATGGTGAGAGGCAAAAGTGCAGGATGATGGCAGGATGTGGCGAAGGGATGGTGATGGAAGGATGACGATGATGCCCTGGCGGCTTAGATGCTGTTTGGCACATGGCACAGACCCAGAACATCCCAGTGCTGACAACACACAGCGGAGTCGAGGGAGCCAAGATGTAGATGGTGTGGCATTTGGGGGCCGACTGATGGAGACAGAGCTGGTGGATCCGAAGGCGCAGACGGAGGGCCGATGGAGCTGAGCGTCATCACAGGTTCTGGAGACCTGGGCACAACCACAGCGATGAGCATCGTTGGTGGAGCCAGTGTACCCGAGGACTGGAGTGATGCCGGTGTGACCGAGGACCACGGTGTACCCGACGGGAAAAGCCCACTACAACCAAAGAGGTGGAAGGTTGGAGCGCAGCAGACGGCCTGACGACTGACCAGGAGGGAGCCAGTGGAACGAGGTCACTTCTTTGAGTACAACTGGCATTTTCTGCAACTAAGGGCTTGCAATTCAGACACTGTAGTATTTGAAGACTGCTTTATCACAGAATCTGTGAAAGGGAAAAATAATTGATTTAAAATTAGCCAATAACAGTTTTGCATCCATGATGTATTATAATTAGCATTGATATTCATTAGAATTTAGTTTACCTTTTGACAATATCCTCATCAAGCTTGACATATGAGTGTCCATTCTTATCCTCTTGTCTGTCGTCACTGTACAGCACTCTGTGAGTTACATTGAACATATGATTAGAAGAAGCCCAACAACAACACTTACAGTGAGCAGAGTTCAAGTACAAACTCACTGATATTATTTGATAACAAATTATTTCAATAAAGCAACCTGTGAGTATTACAGGGTATGTTGATAATTGTAGTTTATTGTAACCTAGGGTATTTCGCATGAATATGTCTGTTGTGGCAATGCTAACATACACTCGCTTCACCTCTGTTGCCACGATTAAAAAATAAAACAATTATAAGTTAGTCATCCAAAAAAATTAAAAATAATAATAATAATTAAATAACAGAATGCATGACTGAATGACTGAAAGGAAGCACAAATTAGCCAGCTGGAATGGACACATTGCTAACATTTTTCTTCCAAGATTGACAGAATCACCCTCCATTAGGCCTGATTCAAAAATCTCTTTAACAGAGGAGATATTAAAATATACTTACTATTGCTGTCTTTGCACTGAGATTTCAGTTTGTCTTCTATAGCAGCTGATCAGAAAAACAACAAATGTTAATATTTCACAAACACAAAAAAAAAAAAAAAAAAAAATCAAATGATGATTGATGATTTGTTTTCTTTTTAAGAATGACAGTACACCGAGTACAATGTACCTGGTCGGTAATATAGTCAAAAACCTTTCCAGCCTCAGCAGCTTCAGATGTACTGTATGCGCTCTTATAAGCAACCCTTCTTACAATTTGATCTTTGTTCTTATCTGTAATGAGAAATATATATTAGAAAATAAAGGCAATAAGTTTGTCAAGCTTAAACAAATATTAACACCTATCAACGAACACTACCACAGTTGTGTGATCAGCTCAAGACAAAATAATCATATGTTCATAATCATGGTTTTTCAAAGACCATTAACCTCATTACAATGAAGCCAAATTGTTCAGGAAGTCAGAAATAAATACACAACTTCATTTTACAAATATATATATATATATATATATATATATATATATATATATATATATATATATATATATATATATATAAACATTTTTTTTTTTTTTTTTTTTTTTTTTTTTTTAAATGTTGTACATGTTATAAAGACTTTTTTTTTTCTGCCAATGCATGTGTCAAAAACACAACTGGTACAGATAAATAACATTAATTCAATTTCAAATCTTACCTGAAGTCAGTCACAGTGAGGTTTCAAAAGCCAGACACATACACGCTCGCAGAAGCTGGAAAAAATAAGAACTTACCGCTATATTTTCTAATTAATTTCATAGTTCACCCAAAACAATTTGAATTCTGTCATCACTCACCCTTAAGATGCTCCAAACCATCTAAGACTTTCGTTCATCTTCGAAAGAAAAGCGGAGATATTTTAATGAAATCTTTATGTCCCTCCGATGAAAGACGATTCACCAAAGACGTTCACGTTTCAAAAAGTTCATCGCAAAAAAAAAAATAACATCGCCAAAGTACTCCATATGAATTGCGAGGTTTCCTCCAAGTGCTCTAAAGATACACAATCGCTCTATATAATATAACTGTTTAAATTTAGACATATTCACATTCAAAAGACATTTGCACGCACATCATATTTGAATTACTAAGGTCTCCGGTGCGAGCTCATTATCATACGAACCAATCAGAGCCGTTCAATGGCTCTGGAACCAATCAGGTTTAGTTAGTGTGTTGTTTGAATTTAAACACACGTAAACGCAAGATTTTATTTATTTATTATTATTATTTTTAAAGCATTTCAGATATGATGCTGAAATCCTTGTGGGAATTTCAGTAGTAGCTTATTACAATTAATGTATCATGTAATGGACAACAGCCTAATCAACCAAAGTATAACGTTAAGTAAAACTGAACAACATATTAAACAACATATTTTAAGTATTGCAATGCTTAGTAATAGTTGACAAACGTTTGTACATTGTAAATGTTAAAAAAAGTTTTTTTTTTTTCAAATATCGTACTTTTCCAAATATTAAAATTATAAATGCATAAATGTTTAAAATATATTGCAGTAGGCCTACACATGGTTATAAAGTACATTAAAAACCCACTAAAAGTGTAATCATCTTACACAAAGTAGACATAAAATATACTTTAAGTAAGAGTAACAAAAGTGCGTTTTCTGTAAATACACTAAAACTTCACTAAAAGTATGCTTACGTTTAGTATATTCCTTAAAAGTGAAACTAAGAATATATTTATTAACATAGTATTTCTACTATGCTATTTAGGAATATATTAAAAGTATGCTTGTGGTTAGCATATTCCTTAAAAGTGTAACTAAGCATATATTTATTACCAAAGTATTTCTAGTATACTTTTTAGAAGTACATTATAAGTATGCTTGTGTTTAGCATATTTCTTAGAAGTATAACTAAGCATATATTTAATACAAAAGTACTTCAAGTGTACTTTTTAGAAATATATTACAATGCATTTCAGTATAATTTTAATGCACTTCAAATAAGCATGTTGGGAATACAAATGTATTATAAACATACTACTTGAATTTCAAGTATATTTTTAATACATTTAATACTATGTATTTTCCACCTGGGCCAGCACTGTGGAGAATCAACAACTGGCAGACGATCTGAATGAGTTCTACTGCAGGTTTGAAAAAACACCCCACACCCGCCCTGAACACCTCTCCACACAACCATTCACACTTCCAGCAACCCCCTCTCGCCCACACCTGCAGTTCAGATCAGAGAAGATGACGTTCGCCAGGTCTTCAGGAAGAACAAAAGAAGGAAAGCACCAGGCCCAGACGGTGTGTCACCAGCCTGCCTAAAAATCTGTGCTGACCAGCCGGCCCCCATCTTCACACAGATCTTCAACAGATCTCTGGAGCTGTGCGAAGTCCCCTCATGCTTCAAACGCTCCACCATCATCACCGTCCCAAAGAAACCCCAAATTACTGGACTTAATGACTACAGACCTGTGGCTCTAACGTCTGTGGTCATGAAATCATTTGAAAGACTGGTTTTGGCTTATCTGAAGTCCTCCACTGGACCCTTACTGGACCCCCTGCAGTTTACCTACAGAGCAAACAGGTCTGTGGATGATACAGTCAACATGGGACTGCACTTCATCCTGCAGCATCTGGACAGACCAGGGACTTATGTGAGGATCCTGTTTGTAGACTTCAGCTACGGTTTTAACACCATCATCCCGGACACCCTTCAGAATAATCTAACTCAGCTCTCCGTGCCCACCTCCGTCTGTCAGTGGATCAACAGCTTCCTGACAGACAGGCAGCAGCTAGTGAGGCTGGGAAAATACACATCCAGCACTCGTACGATCAGCACTGGAGCTCCTCAAGGCTGTGTTCTCTCCCCACTGCTCTTCTCCCTGTACACTAATGACTGCACATCTAAAGACCCCTCTGTCAAGCTTCTGAAGTTTGCAGACGACACCACACTGATTAAGGAGCTGGCTGTCTGGTGCAGTCTTAACAACCTGGAGCTCAACACGCTCAAAACTGTGGAGATGATCGTGGACTTCAGGAGAAACCCCCCTGCTCTCCCCCCACTCACCATCATGAACAGCACTGTGACTGCAGTGGAGTCATTCAGATTCCTGGGCACCACAATTTCTCAGGACCTGAAGTGGGACAATCACATTCCGTCCATTGTGAAAACGGCCCAGCAGAGGTTGTGCTTCGCCAGCTGAGGAAGTTCAACCTGCCACAGGAGCTGCTGAAACAGTTCTACTCCGCCATCATTGAATCTGTCCTCTGCACTTCAATAACTGTCTGGTTCAGCTCAGCTACCAAATCTGACCTCAGAAGACTACAGAGGGTAGTCCGGACTGCTGAGCGAATCATTGGTACAACCCTCCCCACTCTCCAAGAACTGTACTCATCCAGAGTGAGCAAAAGGGCTGGCAAAATCACTCTGGACCCCTCACATCCAGCACACTCCCTCTTTGAACTGTTGCCGTCTGGTCGACGCTACAGAGCTCTGAGCACCAGAACGACCAGACACAGGAACAGTTTCTTCCCTCAGGCAATCCATCTCATGAACACTTGACATTAAACGTGAAACACACAACACTATTATAAATTATTTATTCACCACACATACTTATTTTTTCATTTCAAATTTGCACATATTTGTACATACATAATTGTCTATATTATATATTGTGTTTTTGCTATTTTGTACATTGCCTATTTGTATATTATTCTTTTATTATCTGTGTCCTGTCCTGTTGCTGCCTTTCTGTTGCACTGTGGAGCTTCTGTCACTATAACACATTCCTCGTATGTGTAAACATACCTGGCCAATAAAGCTCATTCTGATTCTGATTCTGATTCTGATTATACAAATGGTAATCAATATGAGTGGGTTTCATCGCCATAGTAACTTAGTCTACACAGCTACCCTGCTATGGAGCAGGTTTTATTCTGGGTTAGAGATTGCAAATCCAAACTGGACCAATCAGCTTTGAGTAAAGTGACATATATTAGATGCAATTAAGCCACTCCCCATATCTTTCACTTCAAATTAAAGCGGATAGAGTAGAATAATTTCAGAGACAAAATTGCCTGAATTTTAGAGACAAAATTGCATTTTGTTGCTAATTATTTATTATATGAATATCATATCAAATATAATTATTCATAATTATATAAAATATTTTAAAAATATATACTATATGAGCTGGCAAGTAATATTAAATTTGCATTTGAATTAATTTAAATATATACATTGCCTATAAATGCGTTTCAATATATAAAGGTTTTAAAATGACTAAATAATATGTATTTTCTTTTGAGCTCTTTGTGGAAGTATATAAATTATTAACTTGAGCTGATTCTTTTACATAGTCAGATTTCTTCCTGCTGCTTTCTCAAACGTTTGCTGCAGCAGCAGTGTTTATTTCTGCCTTTTAAATTAATTATATTTTTAATAACAACATCTATTAATTTTTAACAGAGAAGTGAATTGCGCTGACTCTCGCGAGAAGTAAATAAAACTGACGCTCTCTCTCCATGTTCCGTGTGATTGGCTGTTTGTTGCATGTCACACTTTCAGGTGCACACGCTCTAGAGTTAATCACAAACTCTGGATCAGCCCTGAGTTGACAGAGAACGTTTATATCGAGCTTTGTGAGCCTGCTGAACCTGATCTAAACCAGGTTAGATCTGTTTGGTTTTGTCAGCTCTAAACCTACTCTGAAACTCAGTGTTTGTTCATCTCACTTCGTGCTACAGGCCACTGACCTGTCACATAAGTGAAACAGACTTGTCAAAAATAAATAAAGAAAGAAAGAAAACACATGCTATCCATCATCAGAGGAGAAAAGGAAAATTAAAACTTGGATTGTACCACAGGGATCCCAGGCCATTCCCCTATCTCTTTAAAAATTATTAAAAATAAAAACTCTCTGAGTTGAGCTAGTGGCCCCCTCCTGACTGAAAGCAACCATTAAAAAAAAAAAAAATAGAGCAGGTTTTTGGTAAATAAAAAAAAAAATAAAATAAATAAATAAAATAAAAACTTTCTCTTTCTGTCACTTTTTTTTTTTTTGGTCTTTTGAGCAGCACTTATTTGGCTATGTATGCCTGTGTGTTTCCATCAAGACACTTCAGGTCAGATATCCCGAAGCATCTTTTTCCAGGGTTGAGCTACATTCTCCCCAATGTTACAGTCTAAAGTAGAATTGTAGAGTAGAGTAAAGTTGACACTATTTTGACAAAATACTTTTTTGTGCGCAAAGAAAACAAAAATTATGACTTTATTCAACAATTTTTCTCCTCCACATCACCCTAGAGTACCATTTTGGAGAGTATCACAAGGCATGCGCACACTTTCTTCTGCATGTAAACAAGGTGCAGCGCATGTGTGTTCTACGTCTACGTCTACGTGTTCTAGCATTGTTTTTTGCGCACAAAAAGTATTCTAGTAGCTTCATAAAAATATGGTTGAACCACTGATGTCATATAGACTGTTTTACAGATGTCCTTACTATGTTTCTGTGCCTTGATCGTGGTAGTACCCTTGCTGTCTACGCAGGGTCAGAAATCTCTCAGATTTCATAAAAAATACCTTAATCTGTGTTCCGAAGATGAACGAAGGGCTCACGGGTTTGGAACGACATGAGGGCGAGTAATTATTCATTCATTCACACATTCATTATTTATAAAGCACATTTAAAAACAACCCAAGGTTGACCAAAGTGCTGTACAGATCAGGAGGCTCAAATAAAAAACTAAATCAATAACAATCTATAAAACAACATACATAAAATTAGAATAGTACATTACATAAGAAGATGTGTTTTAAGTTTTGATTTAAAAGAGGAGAGTGATGACACCATTTGGATCGATACCGGTAGGCTATTTCAGAGTTTAGGGCCTGCTATCGCGAAAGCACGGTCTCCACAATGTTTTAACCTCGATCTACGAACAGAAAGTACTCCAAGGTTGCCGGATCTAAGTGACCTGGATGGATTATGACAACGTAAAAGATCAGATAAATAAGTTGGAGCTAGGCCGTGTAATGCTTTAAAAACAAAAACTAAAATTTTAAATTCTATTCTCAGTTTGACTGGTAGCCAGTGCAGAGAAGTTAAAATGGGAGAAATGCGATCACATTTACGACTACCAGTCAGCAGCCTGGCTGCAGCATTTTGAACCATTTGAAGGCGTCCAATCTATGATTGGTTTGCTCCATAATAGAGTGAAGTGCAGTAGTCAAGGCGTGAAGTAATAAATGCATAAATTACTATTTCAAAGTTCTTTAGAGAAAGAAAAGTTTTAACTTTTGCGAGACGTCGTAAATTATAAAAACATGACTTAACAACAGAATTAATCTGTTTATCGAACTTGAGACCTGAGTCAAATAACACGCCTAGATTTTTCACACATGGGGAGATATAAGAACTTAAGTCGCCAAGGTCAAGATCACCTAAGTCATAAAAATCACTTGGACCAAACAGTACTACTTCGGTTTTATTCTCATTTAAGGCCAGAAAATTATGTGTAAGCTATAATTTCACTTCCTGTAAACACGCTAGCATGACCTTTATGGAGCTTGAATCATTATGTTTAAAGGGTAGGTACAGTTGGGTGTCATCAGCGTATAAGTGAAACTCCATATTCAAAAAAGATGGAACCCAGTGGCAGCAGGTATAAAGAGAACAATGTTGGAGCAAGAATAGATCCCTGCGGAACACTACAGGAGAGATGTGCTGCTGAGGAAGTGTGTTTACCAATGCATACAGAGAACTTCCTGTCAGTTAAAAAGGACTGAAACCAATTTAGAATGGTGCCCTGAATGCCTACAAGATTTTTCAGTTGGGAAATAAGAATTGTATGATCAACCATATCAAAAGTTGAGCTGAGATCTAAAAGGACCAGAGCAACAGCACTCTCATTATCAGTAGCCAGCATAATGTCATTATTAATTTTCAATAGAGCAGATTTGGTACTGTGAAGTTTTCTGAATCCTGACAGAAATTAATGACAGAATTTTCATTTTTGGTTGAACTATCCCTTTAAAAAGTTTCAAGAACTTGAAGTTCTTGATGAAGTAGGTTTGTGGACAAGAGATATATTTCTGCTCCTCTGTTTGCAATCTTACCCTTTTAAACTGGTAAACTCTTGGAAAGTTTTCAATTCAAATTAATAAAATGCAAGTGCAAAAGGGTCTTTCAAAGCCACTTTTAGTATATTAAGCATTAGTAAGCTTCCTTACAGTGGGCTTCTATGGGAGAGAAAATGCTGAATGTACAAATGCTGTCTTGGAATATGGTGCAGCTGTCTTGGAAACTCATAGTGTTTGTAACAAGAGAGAGATGACATTTGTTTTCACTGGAATATGGTGCAGCTGTCTTGCAAGTTGATAGCGTTTATAATGAGAGAGAGAGAGATGATATTTGTTTTCACTCCTTGAACCATTTTGAATTCCTGTTTACAACATTAATTTACAGTGATCAGCTGCAAAGTGAATAGCATTGATTATATCATTAGAATGGAATCTGTCAATAGACAACGAGTCAACGGCTCTTGGAAGCAGGAAAAAAAAAAATTGTATCTCTAAAACGTTAAGTCTTGTGTGGTGTTCCTGGTATGCAGTGGTTAGGACTTTCCAAAAGTGGTGCAAGTGTTCTACTAACAAATGTAAAAAGTGGATTGAAGAAGGAGGAATCATTTTATTATTTTGTGTGAACTGAACAACAATATGCTAAACATGTAAATAACAAAAATTTGTTGATCTTACTGAGAAACCAATGTATTTGTCCAAATGCTATCCCAACTGAAATCATCTCAATCGTAATCTTAATAAATCTTAAATCATCTGAACAAACAATTTCCCAATGAACAAAGCATGCCTTGCATCACCTTATTTCAGATTTGTGTTATGGTGTGTGCATCTTATTGCAACTTTTAGATTTAATATGTTACATGTTATTTTCTTCTTACGATTTTTGTATCACTTCCTGTCCCATGTGCCATTTTGTAGTCAGTTTGTAGTCTTTCTATTTATTTCTGTTTTCTCCTGTAATAGTGAGCTCACGGAGCTGCAGCTTTGCTGGAGTGTTCCATGTGGCGGGGAGAGAACGCTATAGTCTGAAGTTTGATGTGGCTGAGAGGTTGTGTGAGCATTTAGCCTCTTCATTAGCTAGTCTGGAGCAGGTGGAAAAAGCCTACGAAAAAGGACTACAGACGTGCAGGTTCTTACATTCAGCTGAACTTATAACCTAATGACAATTAAACATACAGCATCATTATTACTATGAGCTCCACCTAAATATAAACATACATTTTGTCTGCAGGTATGGATGGATAAACAGCTCAGAGGTGGTGATACTCCGTCACAGGCCACATAAACTCTGTGCTGGCAACCAAACCGGCATCATCAGGAAAATTCCAGACAGAAAAAAATATGACACCTTCTGTTATGATGCTGAAGGTTTGATTTGTACAATATACTGCAAGTTTTAGTCAACACATGATCAGTCATCATTTTAACGAAACATTGCATTTTAATCAGATACGTCAGAGAAGAACTGCACAGCTATGTTTGACAGTTTAAACAAAACAGATGATGACTCTGTCTCAGCATTTACAGGTATGACAGTTACTATGGAATAACATTTTGAATGTATGCATTTGGAAGACACTTTTGTCTGAAAAAAGTCTATTCAAGGTGTGCATTTTATCAGTAGATATGAATCAAACCCATGAACAGGATGTTTACGTTTAATGTACACTTTTATATTTATTTATTTTTATTATTATTATTTTTTATTTTTTTAGCACACATCATTTTTACACTGGCCGACAGCCAAAATGCTTCTAGAATAAATGTAGTCAAACTTGACTAATTCTGAGTCACTGAGAATGAAAATTAGTGCTGGGCGGTATGACCAAAAATTTATATCACGGTATTTTTCAAAATTAGACCGGTTTCACGGTATATGACAGTATTTATTTTTTTCATGCATGACCGGGTGTTAACCACATATTCTACTGATTAAGAGAGGAAAAACTGCAGTAGATTGGCTTAGAATATCCTATTTTACTGTCATGATGAGCTAATATTGTAGAAAAATTCCACACTAAATAGTGACTAAACACGATCCATTAATACATGTTAACCAGGAGTCACTCTCATTTATATTCGCGACATCGTCTGATAAAATCAACATGCATCTAATGTTACACTAAAGAACGGCTATGCGGTGGTTTTGGCTATATTACTTTTGTCTCATGCAGCGCACTGCCTGTGTCTGAGTAACAAACTAAAAAAAAAAAAAAAAAAACAACAAACAAAAAAAGTGCATAATATTAACAGATGAGCTATGCTCATATTTATAATTCCAAACAGTCAGTTAGCAGTAGGTGCTTGGAAACGCTGTTTTGTACTTATTTACTGAGGAGTCTAATGCGGTCCGGCCAGCTGAATGCGGTGCTTCTCTGCCGCTCACTGCACAGAACAGACGCCGAGAAAGGCAACACTATGCCGGGGGAGTCAGACCTCGCGCTCGCGGGGCAGCACTAGTGACATCTTCCAACTGAACCATAGCTAAGGTTTATCCAAAAAAGTCGCTAGGTTTGTCAGTTTGTATATTCCATGGAAAAAAAAGCCGCTAAAAGGGTCTGAAAGTTGCTAAATATAGTGCTAAACAAAAGAGCTGACAATAAGCTGTTCTGATCTCCTGTATGAGGCAGAACGCTTGATATATACCCTCAGGGCCCTGACGGGGCAGAGCAGGGACAATTCTTGGTCATCCGTAGAAGGGGAAAGCACGGAAAGCGCTATGACCTGGGCTCTGAACGGAGTGGAAAGCACCTTAGGTACATAACCCAGCCTTGGTTTCAGGACGACCTTGGAGTCGTTAGGCCCGAATTCCAGGCCAGCAGGGTTGATGGAAAGGGCCTGTAGGTCCCCTACTCGCTTAACTGACGCCAGCGCTAACAGCAGGGCGGTTTTAAACGAGAGTGATCTGAGGCTCGTGGATTGCAATGGTTCAAACGGGGGGCCTTTCAAGGCCCTTAGTACGGTTGGTAAGTCCCAAGGTGGAACTGTACGAGGACGCGGGGGGTTAATTCTCCTGGCGCATCGTATAAACTGGACCACCGCACTATTCCTACCCACCGAGCGGCCAGCAATAGGGCATGGAAAGCCACTTTGGCTGCTGCATAAACTTTGATGGTGGATGAGGAACGCTGTTTATCCAGAATCTCCAGCAGGAACGAAAGAACCACTGACACATCAGAGGTAACCGGATCTAAGTCATGGTCTTGGCACCAAGCCGAGAAAATAGACCATTTCAGAGCATAGAGGAGTCTGGTAGACGGGGCTCTAGCTTCTGCCATAGTGTTTGAGACACGCTCTGGGAGGTCGAAAGGCTCCCGTTGAGCAGCCACACATGCAGGGCCCATAACTCAGGCCGTGGATGCCACAGCGTGCCATTCGCTTGAGAGAGGAGGTCCCGTCTCAAGGGAATGGGCCACGGAGCTGCTTTGAGCAGCTGGAATAACTCCGACACCCACGGCTGGTTCCTCCAGAGGGGGGCTATTAGAAGAAGTCTGTGCCATTGCTCCCTGACTCGTCTGAGTACCTGCGGTAGCAGAGCGATTGGAGGGAATGAGTGTATTAGCACATGATGTCCCCTTATGTCCGGCAGGAAGAATTGACAGGCATGGCACACTGCTAGCATCTCTAGGCAGTTGATGTGCAGACCTGACTCCTCCTCGGACCAAAGACCGAAGATCGGTGTGCCCTCGCACAGCACTCCCCAACCCTTGTTGGAAGCGTCTGTCATGACAACCTTCCTTCTGTGCGCCGTGTCTAAGATCACACCCTGCTTCAGCCAGAGGGGGTCCCTCCAACAGGTCAGGGCTGATACACAGGCCCGAGTCACCGTTATGTGATGGTGACCGCTACGCCAAACCGCAGATGGAACCCTCTGCTTCAGCCAGAAAGAATGGGCCGCATGTGAAGCAGGCCCAACTGAAGTACTGGTGAAGCTGCTGCCATAAGGCCCAGCATTTTCTGGAAGGCCTTGAGCGGGTGGACGGTCCCTTCCTCGAAGGAGGCCACGTGGCGCTGAATAGTCATGGCTCGTTCTGCTGAGACAGTTGCTGTCATCTGTACTGAGTCGAAAACTGTCCCCAGGAACGACACTCGTTGGCTGGATGACAGTCTGCTCTTTGCAAAGTTGACCCTGAGCCCCAGGCATTCTAAGTGGATGAGGAGGAGGGTCTTGTGTGATGTTGAAACTGCCTCTGACTGGGCCAGAATGAGCCAGTCATCGAGCTAGTTGAGAATGCGGACTCCCATCTGTCGCAGAGGGGAGAAAGCCGCATCCATGCATCGCGTAAAAGTGCGGGGAGCCAGGGACAGCCCAAACGGGAGGACCTTGTATTGATATGCGACCCCTTCGAATGTGAATCTCAAGAATCGTCTGTGACGGGGGCTACCTGGATGTGAAAGTATGCATCTTTCAGAACCAGTGACATGAACCAGTCCCCTGGGCATATTTGCGAGAGGATCTGTTTCAATGTGATCATCCTGAACGACCTTTTTACCAGGGCATGATTCAGGAGTCTGAGATCTAAAATAGGTCGCAGGCCACCGTCTTTTTGGGGACGAGGAAATAGCGGCTGTAGAAGCCTGACTCGCTCTGCTGGAGAGGTTGAATCGGCTCTAAAGACTGGCTGCATGAGGGCAGGACGCTTATGGTAGGCAGAAGAGGATATTTGCTCTCTTTTTGAAAATGTATGTGTTT
The DNA here is from genome assembly GCA_039654775.1 of Spinibarbus caldwelli. Lineage (NCBI taxonomy): Eukaryota > Metazoa > Chordata > Actinopteri > Cypriniformes > Cyprinidae > Spinibarbus > Spinibarbus caldwelli. Next base: position 153,952 of record JBCAMP010000261.1, read on the forward strand.
TATTTTGTCCGCTATCACAGCGGTCGGACACCCGGGCGCTAGAGCGGGCCCGTGGGGAACCAATAACACACTTCCCCTCTGCAGCCGGCGCTGAGCGGGGTGACAAGAGGCACATTAGAGGCTGTTTGCGGGGTTGTCCAGCGGTAGCGGGACTCGGGCCCCTCCTCTTTCTGCCTGGATGATCAGGAGGACTTCTGAGGCACCGGATCCAAGGTGATCTAGGGCCGGTGTCCTTGGCGCTTCGGGAAGGGGTAGCGTCTTGCTGGGCGGGAACGCCCTCTATCCTGCCGATCCTTAGGAGGTCGGGGTTCAGGAGTAGACGGAGTTGGCTTGGTGGGCTGCTGAGTCAGCGCCGGTTTGGGGTGACTAGAAGCAACAGAAGAACTGGAGCATTTCGGGAGGAAGTGTCGCATCGCTTGAGACGACTTCTGAGCCTCCGTAAACCGTTCCGCAAAGCCCTCCACAGCTGGCCCGAACAGGCTGTTCGATGAGACTGGAGCGTCGAGGAAGGGAACTTTATCCGCCTCTTTCATCTCCGTCAACGTGAGCCAAAGGTGGCATTCCAACACTACCAGGCTGGACATCAACCACCCGATGGCCTGGGCGGTGGCTTTGGTGGTGCAGGGCCAGGTCTGTCGCGCTCCTCAGGTCCCTGAGTGAAGCCGCATCGAGACCGGCCTCCTCGCTGGCGAGCATCTTGGCCTGGAAGACCTGGAGCACAGCCATAGAGTGCAGCGCCGAAGCCACTTGTCTAGCTGCCGAGTAGGCGTGTCCAGCGAGTGTAGACATGGCTCTGCATGGCTTGGACGGATGTTTCGCCCTCTCCTTCCATCCAATAGCCGTGGGCGGGCAGAGATGCGCAGCCAAGGACTCATCCAGAGGGGGCAGGTGCTCGTATCCTTTCTCTTCAGCACCGTTGACGGAGGTGAGGGCGGAGGAAGCAGAAGGTCGGATGCGAGACGAGTAGGGGGTGCGCCCCGATTTAGTGAGCTCATCGTGGACTTCGGGAAAGAAGGGGGACGAGCGTTGGTGGGGGGCTTGCTGGCGCCCCGGGAGAAACCACTTGTCCAGCCTGCAGCGAGACGGCTCCTCAGGCGGAAACCACTCGAGCCCAAGCTCACCGACAGCCTTCGTCATCACACGGACGAGCTCCTCGTCGGTCCTGGGTCTGGCGCTGCGTGAAGAGGACGGCGGCAAGAGGGCGGGGTCAGAAACTGAGCCCGATAACTTCTCCACGTCCGAAGCCGCCAGAGAAAGGCTGTCATCCATATCGTCGTCACTTCCACTGAACGAGACCATGTCGCTCGCAGCCGCAGAGGGACGCTGATCAGGTTGAGTGAAGAGGACCGGCGAATCCTCTCTCTGCGGTGACGGCGAGGCACGCAGGCAATGAGCCGACGTGAGCTCGTTCGTCTCCAGCCACTCAAATCCTCTGCCCCGCTGATTCTTCCTCGCAGGTCCCTGGGAGGAAGAGGACGGGAGGGCGCGAGGGGCGGAGTCGCTTTCTGAAAAGAAAGCTATCCGCAAGCGCAGAGACGAGAGACTGAAACTCTCGCAATGAGAGCAGTCAGCCCCGCTGAGCGCAGCGTCAGCGTGGGATTTCCCCAAGCATGACACACACTCAGCGTGACCGTCATCAGCGTGCATTTGTTTCAAATGCCGCGGCTCTTTTAGTATTTGCTCTTTTGTGTGGCTCTTTTAGATAATCGGCAGGGTGATAGGCGGCAGGGGATAGACCGGAACTGCAAGCTGCGCACTGCAAGAGGTCCAATCCAGCTGCTGAGGTGTTTCAACGGCGAATCTTGGCGTCAGCGAAGAGTCAGCGAGGAAGAATCTTCATCGCTGAAGAGAAGAAATCTGAGATGCGACGGCGAAGCGGCCGCTTATATAGCCAGAGGCCCCACGGCGGGCTATGGCGGGCGGGCTGCATAGCCATAGGCTCGCTCAGCACCGCCGCCGAGCCATTGGTTTGATTTTATAGCACTGCACGAACCAATGGACGTGCAGTTTCACTGCGTGATTGAAAAGGCTTCAGTTGAAGAGGAGTTTTTCCCCATACAAGCGTCTTACAGACGCAGTACGCCTGGAAATATCGAAAGGGAACTGGGCATCATACAGTACACTACATGACAGAGGATCACACACTACCAGATTTTAAAGTCCTTCCGATCATTCAATGCACACTTTTATATTTAATTTAATTTGACTTCTCCAGACAATAAAGCGCTGGAAAATTTGGGCAAAAACTGTGTAGTGTATTCCTGCCTTTACATAAACAGGAGAGGTGACAGGTATTGTAGACGTAAATTGTAAAAACTGAAATATCTTGGAAACAGTAGCCAATCATTTGTTTTAACTGTCATACTTGAATTCAGAACATCAAAATACATTATAAATATCACATTTTATCTCTGAAGCAGACAAGTTCTGTAGAACAGTGTTATCTTTGAATTAATGTGTACATGCATCAATTTTACTTGTTCAAAAGACAAGTTTCAGGAAAAACTCAAATTTTCCATCCCTGCACAGAGCGATTTGTTTCTGTAAAAATGACCAAATAAATGCTAAGCCATTTTAGTTTTTTAGTTTTGTCAGTAATGCTGGTTGTCTAATAAATTCATGTAAGTATCTATAAGACAGTAGGTTGAAAAGCTGAATGTACTAAGTTCTGCATAACTTTCATTTGAAAGAAGTCACAACACTCCAAACAAATGCTGGAGGGGAAGAGTCTGAAAACTCTACTCCTGTTCACTGGACGCAGACCAGTTCCACACAGAGCCACACTGATCAAACAGAAGATCAGACAAACCGTGATATGCATGTAGAGGAGTTCACAACTTCCACAGGGCTGGGAGTGAGTAAGACAGCGTCCACCAGTGAAACAACGGCAAATAAAGCAGGTGACATTTTCTGTTTAAAGTCATTATGGGAATATTAGCCATAGCTGAATTTTATCATCAGTTCATTCTTTATAAAATATAATACACTGTTCTGTATCTGGATTGTATGTAATTGTTATTGAAAATGACTTCTGCCCTTTTCTTTGAACTGTTCTGTCTCTGTGCTTCTGTCTTTGTTACTCCAGAACATGCCATCCCATACAACAGGTCTATAGGTATGGCCAGTTTAATATAAATCCTAAATGTCAAAACCAGTTGTATTTATTCTCAGAATACTATTTACTTTAATAAGCCTGGATTGACAACATGCTGACAAATTATCACCAGGGTGTGAATTATAAGGCAGCCTTACAGTATCTCACAAAAGTGAGTACACTCCTCACATTTCAGCAACTATTTTATTATATCTTCTCAAGGGACAATACTATATAAATGAAACTTGGATATATTTTAGAGTAGTCAATGTGCAACATGTACAGCAGTGTAGATTTGCTGTCCTCTGAAAATAACTCAACACACAGCCATTATTCTAAAAATAGCTGGCAACAAAAGTGAGTACACCCTAAGTGATAACAGCTATATGTCGTTTAACCATGCAAAGCCACATGTCCTATTCATCATGCTCATGTTTTTGTCTGCTTGACAGGACTATACAAATTTGTATATCTTGTATTAGAGCAGTTAAAATTTGGTGCTTTGAGTACAATTCTCTCATAATGACCACTGGATGTTCAACATGACACCTCATGGCAAAGAACTCTCTGAGGATCTGAGAATTAGAATTGTTGCTCTCCACAAAGATGGCCTAGGCTATAAGAAGATCAGTAACACCCTGAAACTGAGTTGCCAGCATTGCTTTAGGGGTTTCAGAAGTGAAAGGTCAACTTGTCAGTGCTCAGACCATACGCCACACACTGCAACAAGTTGGTTTGAATGGAGGAAGCAGAAGGTCGGATGCGAGACGAGTAGGGGGTGCGCCACGATTTAGTGAGCTCATCGTGGACTTCAGGAAAGAAGGGGTACGAGCGTTGGTGGGGGCTTGCTGGCGCCCCGGGAGAAACCACTTGTCCTGCCTGCTGCGAGACGGCTCCTCAGGCGGAAACCACTCGAGCCCAAGCTCACCGACAGCCTTCGTCATCACACGGACGAGCTCCTCGTCCGTCCTGGGTCTGGCGCTGCGTGAAGAGGACGGCGGCAAGAGGGCGGGGTCAGAAACTGAGCCCGATAACTTCTCCGCGTCCGAAGCCGCCAGAGAAAGGCTGTCATCCATATCGTCGTCACTTCCACTGAACGAGACCATGTCGCTCGCAGCCGCAGAGGAACGCTGATCAGGTTGAGTGAAGAGGACCGGCGAATCCTCTCTCTGCGGTGACGGCGAGGCATGCAGGCAATGAGCCGACATGAGCTCGTTCGTCTCCAGCCACTCAAATCCTCTGCCCCGCTGTTTCTTCCTCGCAGGTCCCTGGGAGGAAGAGGACGGGAGGGCGCGAGGGGCGGAGTCACTTTCTGAAAAGAAAGCTATCCGCGAGCACAGAGACAAGAGACTGAAACTCTCGCAATGAGAGCAGTCAGCCCCGCTGAGCGCAGCGTCAGCGTGGGATTTCCCCAAGCATGTCACACACTCAGCGTGACCGTCATCAGCGTGCATTTGTTTCAAATGCCGCGGCTCTTTTAGTATTTGCTCTTTAGTGTGGCTCTTTTAGATAATCGGCAGGGTGATATGCGGCAGGGGATAGACCGGAACTGCAAGCTGCGCACTGCAAGAGGTCCAATCCAGCTGCTGAGGTGTTTCAACGGCGAATCTCGGCATCAGCGAAGAGTCAGCGATGAAGAATCTTCGTTGCTGAAGAGAAGAAATCTGAGATGCGACGGCGAAGTGGCCGCTTATATAGCCAGAGGCCCCACGGCAGGCTATGGCGGGCTGCATAGCCATAGGCTCGCTCTGCAACCGCCGCCGAGCCATTGGTTTGATTTTATAGCACTGCACGAACCAATGGACGTACAGTTTCACTGCGTGATTGAAAAGGCTTCAGTTGAAGAGGAAAAAAGAGTTTTTCCCCATACAAGCGTCTTACAGACGCAGTACGACTGGAAATATCGAAAGGGAACTGGGCATCATACAGTACACTACATGACAGAGGATCACACACTACCAGATTTTAAAGTCCTTCCGATCATTCAATGCACACTTTTATATTTAATTTAATATGACTTCTCCAGACAATAAAGCGCTGGAAAATTTGGGCAAAAATTGTGTAGTGTATTCCTGCCTTTACATGAACAGGAGAGGTGACAGGTATTGTAGATGTAAATTGTAAAAACTGAAATATCTTGGAAACAGTAGCCAATCATTTGTTTTACATTTACATTTACATTTATGCATTTAGCAGACGCTTTTATCCAAAGTTTTAACTGTCATACTTGAATTCAGCACATCAAAATACATTATAAATATCACATTTTATCTCTGAAGCAGACAAGTTCTGTAGAACAGTGTTATCTTTGAATTGTGTACATGCATCAATTTTACTTGTTCAAAAGACAAGTTTCAGGAAAAACTCAAATTTGCCATCCCTGCACAGAGCGATTTGTTTCTGTAAAAATGACCAAATAAATGCTAAGCCATTTTAGTTTTTTAGTTTTGTCAGTAATGATGGTTGTCTAATAAATTCATGTAAGTATCTATAAGACAGCAGGTTGAAAAGCTGAATGTACTAAGTTCTGCATAACTTTCATTTGACAGAGTCTGAAAACTCCTCTACTCCTGTTCACTGGACGCAGACCAGTCCCACACAGAGCCACACTGATCAAACAGAAGATCAGACAAACCGTGATATGCATGTAGAGGAGTTCACAACTTCCACAGGGCTGGGAGTGAGTAAGACAGCGTCCACCAGTGAAACAACTGCAAATAAAGCAGGTGACATTTTCTGTTTAAAGTCATCATGGTAATATTAGCCATAGCTGAATTTTATCATCAGTTCATTCTTTACAAAATATAATACACTGTTCTGTATCTGGATTGTATGTAATTGTTACTGAAAATGACTTCTGCCCTTTTCTTTGAACTGTTCTGTCTCTGTGCTTCTGTCTTTGTTAATCCAGAACATGCCATCCCATACAACAGGTCTATAGGTATGTCCAAACCAGTTGTATTTATTCTCAGAATACTATATACTTTAATAAGCCTGGATTGACAACATGCTGACAAATTGTCACCAGGGTGTGAATTATAAGGCAGTCTTACAGTATCTCACAAAAGTGAGTACACCCCTCACATTTCAGCAACTATTTTATTATATATTCTCAAGGGACAATACTATAAAAATAAAACTTGGATATATTTTAGAGTAGTCAATGTGCAACATGTACAGCAGTGTAGATTTACTGTCCTCTGAAAATAACTCAACACACAGCCATTATTGTCAAAATAGCTGGCAACAAAAGTCAGTACACCCTAAGTGATAACAGCTATACGTCGTTTAACCATGCAAAGCCACATGTCCTATTCATCATGTTCATGTTTTTGTCTGCTTGACAGGACTATACAAATTTGTATATCTTGTATTAGAGCAGTTAAAATTTGGTGCTTTGAGTACAATTCTCTCATACTGACCACTGGATGTTCAACATGACACCTCATGGCAAAGAACTCTCTGAGGATTTGAGAATTACAATTGTTGCTCTCCACAAAGATGGCCTAGGCTATAAGAAGATCAGTAACACCCTGAAACTGAGTTACAGTACAGTGGCCAGTGTCGCACAGAGGTTTTCCAAGACGGGTTCCACTCGGAAAAGGCCTTGCAAGGATCAATCAAAGAAGTTGAGTCCTTGTGGTGTACATCAGGTGCAGAAGCTGGCTTCAAAAAACATACGCATGAGTGCTGCCAGCATTGCTTTAGAGGTTGCAGAAGTGGAAGGTCAGCTTGTCAGTGCTTGGACCATACGCCACACACTGCAACAAGTCGGTTTGCATGGCCGTCGTCCCAGAAGGAAGGCTCTTCTGAAGCTGACTCACAAGAAAGCCTGCAAACAGTTTGCTGAAGACAACCTGTCCAATTACTGGAACCATGTCCTGTGGTCTGATGAGACTAAGATAAACTGGTTTGGCTCAGATGGTGTCCAGCATGTGTGGTGACGGCCTGGTGAGGAGTACCAAGAAAATTGTGTCTTGCCTACAGTCAAGCATGGTGGTGGTAGCATCATGGTCTGGGGCTGCACGAGTGCTGCTGGTACTGGGGAGCTGCGGTTCATTGAGGGAAACATGGATGCCAACTTGTACTGTGACATTCTGAAGCAGAACATGATGCCCTCCTTCAGAAACTGGGTTTTCCAACATGACAATGACCCCAAACACACCGCCAAGATGACAACTGCCTTGCTGATGAAGCTGAAGGTGAAGGTGATGGAGTGGCCAAGTATGTCTCCAGACCTGAACCTTATTAACCACATGTGGGGCATCCTCAAGCTGAAGGTGGAGAAGCGTCATGTGTCTAACATCCAGCAGCTCCGTGATGTCATTATGGAGGAGTGGAAGAGGATCCCAGCAACAGCCTGTGCAGCTCTGGTCAATTCCAAGCCCAGGAGGATTAAGGCAATGCTAGATAACAGTGGTTCTCACACAAAATGTTGACACATTGGACACAGTTTTGAAATGTTCACTTAGGGTGTACTCACTTTTGTTGGCAGCTATTTTGACAGTAATGGCTGTGTGTTGAGTTATTTTCAGAGCACAGTAAATCTACATTGCTATACATGTTGCACATTGACTACTCTAAAATATATCCAAGTTTCATTTTTATAGTATTGTCCCTTGAGAAGTTATAATAAAATAGTTGCTGAAATGTGAGGGGTGTACTCACTTTTGTGAGATACTGTAGGTCAGGGATCTTCAACAAATCGATCAGATGCTTGTACCTAACAGCTTTTGGTTGTCTAAAAACTGTAAATATCTATTTGATTATTTCCTGACGGCAGACAAACCAGCAGTTGTTCTCACATACTGGGGGAATATGAAAAGGGAAAAGCACAAAAATATATATTATATATAACATATGTTTATGACGCCCACAACTGCATTGATTTTTCTTTATTACTTGGTTTGAAATAACATGTAATTTGTTCTAATCCTCTTACAGATTGGCTGATCATTTTACTCACCGTTTTGTCAGTTCTTTTCATTCTGTTTCTCTGTGCTATTGTAGCAAACAGAAAAAGGTATGTTGCAAGGACAAAAATACAATCGGCCTGTCACAATACCCACACTTTTTCTCAATTTGTACTTGCCTAATGTGTGCAAAAGAACATTTGATTGACATGGCTATCATAAAAGCTAAGTTGCTAAAACAGTTACTATTAATTCTTGGCAACTGGTTTTAGAAACCATAATGTCCTAGCTGTCGTGTAGGTGAAAATACACTGCTTTGTTCAAGAAGGAAGGCTTGTGGTTTCCTAAATGTAGCGCTTCAAAGCTGTTAGGGTTAGTGTGTGTTAGTGTTGCTGTTTTTCAGACCTGGCATCATCTTACTTATACTTCCTCTCTGTCACATGCATGCACCCTGAAGTGTGGGTATTGAACAGGTCCTAAATGTCTTTAAATCAAGTGCACTTAAACATCTGTGCTCCAAAAGAATAAACAGACAGTAGTGTCAACAGCTAGATTTAAAAAAATAAATAAATAAAAATACAGGAATAAAGAATAGGTTTGGATTACACTTTCTAACTTTAAAACTATTGGATTTATAAAATAGCTGCCAGTATATTATTTTAGTCAACAGTGTTATTGGGTTTTAGTTAATTTGTTTTTAATTTAAATTTATTTTTCCACAGATGGTGTGTCAAGAAAAAGACTCTGATTATTACAAAAGAGAGCAGCAGTGAAGAAAATCGTGCAGCATCTTCATTCACTAAGGAGCAGGAGATGGTCAAGCTAATGGACACTGAAAAGGTCATAGGGAACAACAAGTCAGAGCTTATCGATATCAGTCCGGATAAGTGAATGGAGAAAACCCATAAGGCATAAAAATGAGAACACCAGCAGTTTTACGCTAACAACTTACAATACGGATGCACTAATATGCCTTAATTCATGCTGAACTAATGCACAGATAATCATGAGATAATGTATGATTTATGAAGAACTAAGCCATTCATTAACAATTACGTCAGCATCTAATAAAGTGTCTGATTAATAGATTCACCCCCCGTTTCACAGGCAAGGCTTAAACCTAGTCCCAGACTAAAATGTAAGTCAGAGCTGTTTCAATCTAAAGAAACTTGCACTGATTGATCTTAAAACATGTCAGTGCTTTTGTTTTGTCTCAAGATGCACACCAGTAATGTTTTTTGTTTGTTTGTTTGTTTGTTTTTCCTAAGTTATGTTTATAAAAATTACTTAAATGTCCTAATTGAACTATGGACTAATCCTTGCTTAGTCTAAGCCCTGTCTGTGAAATCAGGCCTAAGACATATGATTTGCTATTAATTAAATGTGTCACACAAATGTGTCATTCCCTATCAACATCAAACATTAAGTAATAGTGTAAAGGAGTATGTTCATTACCACAGTTGGTCAAAGCCATGTATTCCAACTTCCAGCTGTCTGGGTTAAAAAAAAAAAAAAAAAAAAAAAAAATCATTAGCTAATAATTTGTAAAGATATCATTGTTATGACTTGTAGAGACACTTGACTATTAAGTCGTACATTTTTTGACATTACATTAATGTAATATATATTATTTTTATTTAATTAGATGAAAAATGTAATTAGATTAAAAAAAAAATCAGTGCTCGATTAAAAAAAAAAAAAGTCTAGTACTAGCCTAACTAAGCTACAAGCATTAGCACAAATAAATACAATAGAGGAAATACAAACAAAATAAGAAATTTAATAAAATAATCAAATGTAAAATAAAATGCATATTCTTTACTGAATAAATTAAAGCCGTGTGAAAGCTACAAAAGTCAAGGGCAGTGAGTGATTTTTTCTTAGCGCTTTATTGTTTAATTGACATAAATTATTATGGATTACATTAATGCATTATGCTTCATTCATGCCATGTCGTAATTACTGTGATTTCGAGATGGCAACACGGAATTGGACTCGTAATCTCACTATCAATGCCTAAACATAGCGCCTAAATAAATCTGAGGTGGTCAGGTGGTACAAGTTGAAGCTCTCAGAAAGTTCCCAGTTCACAAGTTGTAATTGCGAGTTCTGCGAGGACGTGAACACTTTTTACAAGTTGGTATCTTGTAATTGAAGCGGTTGAGATGACTTCCTGTTCCTGCCTGCCATGCTGCTGTTTGTAGCTCTGTGTAGCATTGTTTATCTGAAGAAATCTCTATCTTACTCTATCTGTTGTTTAAATCGCTAAAGTAGAATTTAATTCTCACCATATTTATGATTTAAGACTAATTTGACATCATCCGCCTTTATCTCTTAATCTAAACCTTGAGCGTTAGCCTTCTGTTAGCCTATTAGCTTGTCAATCGCATCTCATCTCCATTCACATTTTCTATCGCTTCTTCTCTCTCTCTCTCTCTCGCTCTGTTTCTTTTCTCTCTCACTCCTTTTTTTTACGAGTCCATCAAACTACTGTGGTGAGTTGGAATTACTATACAATCACGGTGAGTAATGGCTTCTCCTTGCATCGTCACATGCACCGCTTGCCACATGTACAGTTTATCTGTCTCTGTCAGCAGCGAGGGATTCACATGTGATAAATGCAGGGAAATAGTTAGGTTGACAGAGAAGATTTCAGAATTAGAGACACGCATCCAAACTTTAGTTGAGGACAGTAGGGCTGTAGATACTGCTTGGGATGCGACTAGCTCAGGGACTCCTGTACATTGTTCGGTTCCGGTTTCAGCGCCTCTGCAGCAGGGTAACTGGGTGACTGTGAGGCGGCATACGCACATGCACACGCACACCCGGAGCAGTGGGCACCCGGGGAGCAGTTGGGGGTTTGGTGTCTTGCTCAAGGGCCTCACCTCAGTCGTGGTATCGAGGATGGAGAGAGCGCTGGATATTCACTCCCCACACCAACAATCCCTGCCGGACCTGAGACTCGAACCCGTGACCTTCGAGTTATAAGTCTGACTCGCTATCCATTACAACATTCCACAACATTCTAGACTAGAAAATTATGTTGACATTAGAGGAAGTGCACTGGCACGGTTCAAATCGTACTTATCTGACAGCCATCAATCCGTGGCAGTAAATGAAGAGATATCACACCAATCACAAGTGCAGCATGGAGTACATCAAGGCTCATTACTGGGCCCCTTACTTTTCACGCTTTACATGTTACCCTTGGGAGATATCATTAGGAAACATGGTGTTAGCTTTCACTGTTATGCTGATGATACTCAGCTCTATATTTCTTCTCGACCCGATGAAACACACCAATTTGCAAAACTAATGGAATGTTTAGTTGATATCAAAAAACTGGATGACTAGAAATTTCTTACTGCTAAATTCTGAAAAAGAAAAAAAAACAAAAAAAAAAAAAAAAACAGAGGTGTTAATTACTGGACCGAAAACTTTTGCATGTAATAACCTAGATCACTGTCTAATACTTGATGGCTGCTCTGTAAATTCTTCGTCATCAGCTAGGAACCTAGCCGCACTTTTTGATAGCAATCTTTCCTTCGAAAAAAATGTTTCTAGCATTTGTAAAACTGTATTTTTTCATCTTAAAAATATGTCTAACTTAAGACCTAAGCTCTCAATGTCAAATGCAGAAACCTTAATTCATGCTTTCATGACCTCGAGGCTAGATTATTGTAATGCTTTATTGGGTGGTTGCTCTGCGCGTTTAATAAATAAACTCCAGCTGATTCAAAATGCAGCAGCTAGAGTTCTTACTAGAACCAGGAAGTATGACCACATTAGCCCGTTTCTGTCAACACTGCACTGGCTCCCTATTAAACATCGTATACATTTTAAGATCTTGCTAATTACCTATAAGGCCCTGAATGGTTTGGCACCTCAGTATTTGAGTGAGCTCTTATCACATTATAGTCCTTCATGTCCACTGCGATCTCAAAACTCTGGCCGTTTGATAATACCTAGAATATCAAAATCAACTGTGTGCGGGAGATCGTTTTCCTATTTAGCGCCCAAACTCTGGAACAATCTCCCTAACACTGTTCAGGAAGCAGACACACGCTGTCAGTTTAAATTTAGATTAAAGACCCATCTCTTTAACCTGGCTTACACATAATACACTATCGCATTTCTATCATTCAAGTCCGTTAAAGGATTGTTAGACTGCATTAATTAGGTCAACTGGAACCGAGAACACTTCCCAAAACACCTGATGTACTTGTTACATCGTTAGAAGAATGGCATAAAGAATGGCATAACCTGTGTTATTTCCACTGTCCATCTGCCTTCAAGTCTGGTGATTTCATAACACTGTCACTTTTAGACCTAATGCACAGATTCAATATAATGAAACATCTGATTTCTCTCAACCCTTTATGTTCACATGCTCATTCAGTAAAATCATAACATTGATATCTTTGAAAATTATGAGGTAATGATTTATTAATTCAGACTGCTGGAAGGTGAAATACATGGCTTTAAAACATTTTGGTAATTCATTTACACTGTTGGTAGCATACTAGATGTTGATAGGGAATTAATCCATGATAACACATTTAATTAACAGCAATTCATATATGACTTAATCTATTAATCAGATAAGCTCTTTATTAGTTGCTGATGCAGCAATAGTTAATGAATGACTTAGTTTCTACAGTTGTACATTAACTGTGCATTAGTTCAGCATGAATTAATTCATGCAAGTGCACAGATTGTAAAGTTTTGCCAGTTTTACATTATAAAAACATGACCAGAGAAAGTGATCTAAGTACAAATACAGAAAAATGGAGAACCCTAGAGACTGAAATGTACATAGATCTGAAACAAAACAAAAGAGTATAATGGTTGTAAAGTTCTATTCTGAGTTCCTCATAGCAACCTAGTGTATTTGTTTGAATGTATGTGTGGCATCAAGAGAGCAAACACAAATCTATGCTGTACTGTATGTTGTTTAATCTCTCTTTGTTGATTATTTCTTAATATTAATTTTATATTAAAATATTAAATGACTAGTTACTTTTAATTTTATACTAGTGTTTTTGTAAAGCAGTGGCTTTCCAGTGCCTTTGCTTGATATAACACCGGTTAAATCAGTGCTGGTCAGATAAGTCAACTGATCATTGAGCAAGAAGCAAACATGATTATTCAATAAAGTTGTTACCATTACTTGTTCTCCTGCTTTCTGCTCCTCCTTTCCCTTCTCTTCCATTCTGCAAGAGTAAATTACTTAGTTAATTACTGCTTTGAATGCCAGATCAGCGGTGGAAAGACTACTGAAAATTACATGTTACTCAAGTACAAGTACCATTACATTGCTGAAATGATACTCAATTACAAGTAAAAGAACTGGTGTTAAAGAAGTACTTAAGTAAAAGTACAAATTACTCTTCACAGAAACTACTCAGAGTACTAGTTACTTTTCAGCTGGTGATATTTAATACATTATCTTCAGTAACTACTGAATCAGACAAGATCCAGATAATAAAACATTTTACAAAACACATTTAAAGAATACTAAAAATACTTTTGATACTTTGTAAACAGCATGAACTTTTCCCAGTACCTCGAAAACAAACAGTTGGGCAAGGGCCTTACATTGACATACTAACACGTCTTGAACAGTTAACCTTCTGAACGTTATGTACAGTTTCAGCAGAAGCTGATTTTCAAAGTTCACAGAGTCTATCAGCTTTGTTTGGATGTGAACAATAGACCAGCACTGCCAAAAAGCCGTTTGCATGCAGCTGAGGCAGGCAGAGCTGTGTTTAACCCTCTGGGGTCTGAGGGTGTTTTGGGGGCCTGGAGAAGTTTTGACATGCCCTGACATTTGTGCTTTTTTCAGTTGCTTATAAAAATATAAATGGCTAAAGTCTAATAACACTGTAAACAGCACAAACTGGGCTACAATAATATGTTAGCAGCATTTATGTACATGATTGTGTTTTTGAGAAAGCAACGTTTATGCGTGGTTAGTGAAAAACTAAAATTTTGAAGTCACTGAAATAAGGCCATAAAACACATACAGAACATCTGTTTACAAGACTTTTGAGAACTGGATCTTGTAGCCTAGATTTTTTGCTTCAAAATTATGTGAAAATCATCTTGTTTAGTTGCTCACAGAAAACAATATATTGATTTAAATTTTTAAAGACATGTTTTGTGATCAAAAGCCTATATGCGAGGGAGTGGCAATGGCCCTGAATATTAAGTGATTCTCACCTGAGAGACAAAGGGCCCTCCCTAATGGCTCCCTAATGGCCCATCAGTGTGACTGTGACTTTGAGGCAGGTAAGAGAGAATGTGAGGAGATTGAATTTTTTTTTTTTTTTAATTATTTGTATTTTATTTACAACACAGTATAATCAAAACATACATAATGAAGGTCAAAGACACATTATTGTGCACACTGATCTAACCACAGAGATGTGAACAGACTTTGAGTCATTTCTGCAACAGATTCTGTTCAACAAGTGAAACAAGTAAATCATACCTGATATTTACTTGTTTTATTTAAGTGTTTCTGCTTCTTTCCATGGATTCAAGAAGAAAAAAAAAAACAATCAGTAGTCAAGGAGCTTGTTTTATCATAGAATATCAGTGTAGTTGAAAATCTGATGTCAGTACAGCGCTCTCAGAGGAAAACAGTTTGAAGAGACTGAAAGTCAGCAGGATTCATCTGTGGTGCAGGTATCTGATTCAATAAAATACAAACAACCAAAAAAAAAAAAAACCCATTTGTGAGCATGTTAATATCACGAGCATCTGTATATATGTAGCCATAGACTCACGCATGCTTTGTACTATCGTAAGAACAAAAACATTTTACATCTGAGAAACTAATTATTATTGTTTGGCACGTTATTAAAATCTATTTTTGAACAGAGTAACTTAGGCTATTAATAATAAACGTTCTAAACATACTTAGAATCGTAGCATTCATCATGTTACAGTGTACATTCATATTACCTTTGTTTTTATATAGAGCATGAAAACATCATCGCACTGTAAGAAATTTATCATATTCAAAATGTTTTACTCAATTTCAAACATTGTAGTCATGAATTATAGTTTGGGAAAAACCCAACTATGATTTTGTAGTCATATAGCCATCCTGAACATCATGTATGATTTTATAGTTGCCTAAGATATGATTCTGCAGCCATAGACTCACGCATGCTTTGTACTATAAAAGGATGTACTTTGTACTATAAAAAAGGATATTTTATATTTGAGAAGTAATTGTTATCATTTAGCACGCTATTAAAATATATTTGTGAACAGATTATTAATAATAAACATGGTCTAAACATTCTTAGATGCGTAGCATTCATCATGTTGTAGTTTGGGAAAAACCAAACTAGTCATGTGTTCTTGTTTATGTCACAATAACACGTTAACTAATGCAAAAAAAGAAACATTACTTACTCATCAGATTGATCTTCTCTTCTGGATGAAATATTGTTCTTCTTTTGAGGGAAATCCAGCCTTTACTCAGCGCGTCTTCTTGCAGAAACGGACAGTAGCTGCGATGAACGATCTCCTCGCGCTTTGTTTATGTTGGGCGTTTCCATGCGCACGTGTCTCACGTGGATATTTACATATGAACGGCTCGAGCCGCGAGGGGGCGGGATTGCATTAAAGATAATGAGTTAGACGGGAAAGACTGAACATCGTGTTGGTTTCATACGGATTACTTTATCACAGAATGTTTGTTTTCGACATGACTAACTTCATTGAACAATAGACACTTCAAGCTTTCTATAGATATAACTCCCATGTCTGTGTGTTGAGTATTTGCTGAGTTACAGTTCATTTTAGTGACGCGTTTCTAAAAGCAGCTCGCGGAGACGGAGAAGGCAGAGAGCGCACCCTGTTTGTTTTCTTTATTCTTCAAAAGCACAAAGTTTAGTTGTTATAATGAGTGTATACAAATAAAAGTAGACCCCTTACAGATTCGAATGGTGTATTGCTCTTATCTGTACGATCAAAAATGGCAGAGTAATTCAAGCTCATTTCGGCCTTATCTGGAAAATCTGCCACAAAACGCGTATTCGCGTTTGTCGACCCCAGAGGGTTAACTTGACAGACAGCTTCTTCATGGCTAGGGAAGAGTAAAGCACCTCCATGCTGTCCGAGGCACATGCAAAGTAACCATCAAGCTAAACTGGACTTTGCAACTTTGTGGAGAGTGGTCTGGAGAATAAATCGTTGTCATCAGATGATTCTTTTTGCTGATGCTCACTCTCATGCTCCATGGATTCAAGATGTTTTTTGAGTACGTCGAGGCTGTAATTGGTACAGCCAATTACTTTAATTTATATGAATATTTTTGAATACCCACACTAAATCAAAGATCCAGCTAAATCACAACCAAGAATACTTTAATATTTTGGGGAGTCCTGTAACAACATTTTAAACTTGACATGACTGAGATGTAATAAAGTATTCACACTTACACAGGTGTGCAGCCATAGCAACAAATGGGATCATGTACATTTGACCTTACCAGCCTCTATTGCATCTGCTTTGTCAGTCCAGGAGGTCTTGAGCTTGGGTAAGAGGACTGCAGCAGCAGCCAACTCTGGATCCTCCATAATCTGTCCAAAACGCTTCTGTAGGCCGTTTTGCAGGGCTCTGATAAGTGGCATGCAGGTCTGGCTTGATGTCTCCAGCCTGTTGAGTTTGGACAGAAGCTAATGGATTACTGGCAGCGGCCATCCCATGTAGACACTGGAGAATGTTTGAGCTTTCAGCGGTGGCTTCATGGTGATACAATACTCTCAGAGGGATCCCACTTCTGTTGGACTCATCCTGGATGATAAAATGTGTATGATAAACAACTAAGCCGAATCATGACAATAGGAAAAGACTGCATGCATGGCATGTAATATTACTCACATTTTCTCCTTGATTTCGTCACAAACACTCCTGATGGCATCTTCCCCCTTCTCGTCAATGATGTGTATTATCTTTTCATTGGCAAGACAGGTTGAATTCCACCGTGTTTCAATGGGGTGAATGATCTGTAGCTCACACTTTTTCACTACCACTTAACTAGCCAAATGAGATCGACCAGTTTTGTTCCAAATGCCCTGGCATTTTGCAAAGCTTGAATGTAAATGGAAATGGAAATGGAAATGGAAATGGAATGGCATGCCAGTGCTGCAGATCTTCTTTCCAAAGATCTGTGGTGGTTGCAACAAATTTGATTTTAGCCAATTCTGCAATTATATTCTCCTTCATGTCATCAGCAGCATCACAGATTCTGCTACGGACGGTGGATCTGGAGATGACTTTGCAAGTTCTACCACTGCAAAAGGCAGTAGACTTTCTTCTGTTATGATGTCATGGTACTGATCAATCTTAGATGGATGTTAACACCTAAACAGTTAACTGGCAAAAAGAAAATTTGAAGCCATAGAGGTGTCTCGTAGATGGTATTCTAGCCTCTGAGACGGTTTTGGTGACCCTCACGGGGAGCTGCAAAAACCCTGGTTGGGGGTGCCAAATTGTCCCTATCGCTTGAGAGAGAAGGTCCTTCCAGAATGGAATCAGCCAAGGTGCTGTAGGCAGCATTAACTCTGTGAACCATGATTGGTTCTGCCAGAGTGGGGTTGCTAGAAGGACTGAGTATCTGACCTCTCTGACTAGTCTGATGACCTGAAGGAGCAGAGCGATTGGGGGAGAAACATATAGATGTGTATTGGGCCATTTGTGGGCCAGTGTGTCTTGCTCCTTCGAGAAAAAATATTGGGCAATGAGAGTTGACTTCTGAGGCAAATACACTTCCCCGGGACAGCATGTCCACAACTTCATTTAATTTGCCCAGCACGTGCACAGCCCTCAGGGAGCACAGGTTGCACTGTGCCCATAATAGGAGGCATCTCACCAGGACATGAAAGCACCCTGGTAATTTATAAAGGCCACCGTTGTCATGTTGTCCGACCAGACAAGGAGGTGGTATCCCTTCAGGGCTGGTAGGAAGACCCAGGTGCCAAGTGTGGGAAGAGATAGTACTGAAGGGGCTGCATGTGATGCAGGCCCAACGGAACCACAGAGGTGACAGCATCCATTAGGCACAGCATCCTTTGGAATACTCTGAGGGGAAGAGAAACCCCTACTTTGAATAACGCTGATAGCAAACGCAGCATTGGCAACAAACTCACGCTCCAACACCCAGATCTGGACTGGGGGATGAAAGGCACATACAAGCTCTCTTGGAATGAGGTCCTGACGTATCGGGACTTAGCCGTCCCCTCATCACTCCTGATGCATTAGAAGTGCTTTGACCATGACTCAGGGTCCAGCTTTGATGGGGACTCTGGCATCCAGAAAGAGGGTAGCGCTGTCTGAACTCAGGCTTTGCTTTAGTTTGAGGCTGAGCAGACACTGATGCTTGTTTGGCAGGCTGCTGAGTCAACACCCTATGGTGATTTGAATCAGCAGCCAAGCCAGAGCATTTTGACAAGAAGTGCTGCATGCTCACAATGACTTCCAGCCGTGGTTCCAGCCATGCCTCTGTGTAGGCTTTCCCAAATAGGCAGGAGAGTCTGGCATGAGTGTGACATTTATATAATCCTATCTTACTAACAGGAGTTTCTCAATCAGTATTGGCCAGTTTCACTCTGCTTCTGTCCCTTTGACCTATGGGGTCCCCCAAGGCTCTACTCTAACTCTCATATTATTTTCTCTATATATGCTTCCACTCAGTTCTATCTTTGAGAAGTATGGTATAATTTACCATTGTTATGCAGATGACACACAAATATATCTTCCTCTGAAACATAAGAATGGATTAGACCCTGTGGTCGCTTGCCTCTTAGATGTTAAAGCATGACTGTCCCTAATTTTTTTTTTAAGTTTGAATAAAAGTAAAACAGAGATTTTGGTGTTTACCCCTTCTGATACCCAGAGTATACTTAAATCCTGGTGTTCTGGCACCTTATGTCAGACCGTATGTGTGTTACTGGGCCATGTTTACCGTTGACCAGAACTTCATTGGAACCAAGGTTGTGTCAGCAATATCAAATGCAGAAAAGGGACAGTTTGTTGTCTAGATAAGTTCAGCTCAGTACTGCATGGGAGAATAATTATTATAATATTTATGTGAAAAATACTGTGAAACCGCACATATTTTGAGGCTTCAGAGTAGGGGCCCACCGATTATCAGCCTGGCCGATTATCAGCGCCGCTATTAAGCATTTTTATGGTTATTATATCGGTCATTTTCATTTGCCACTAAAATTATTTAATCATGTTCTGGGAGACGCCATGTGAGAGTAAGACACACGTTAAGGCAGCTCCGCAATCTTCAATGATATGTGTGAGCTAAACTAAACAATATTTTATTGTCATGTCATTGAGTTTAGACTAACCACTTAAGATGCCAAACAAACACCCCCAAAAAACAAAACAAAACAGCAGAACAAATGACAGAAACCCTGAGGGAGACTCAAGATCACTGCAGAGGTGAGGTTAGCACCTAGGGTAACAAGGCAGTGCTAGAGGGGATAGCTGCTCTACAATCAAGTTTTCAGCTATTTAAGTCGAAGATAGTTGAGGCTATGGACAAAACAATAGACCAATTCTCCATCTCCATCAGAGCAGAACTAATTGCTTTAAAGTCAAGTCAAGTCACCTTTATTTATATAGCGCTTTTAACAATACAGATTGTGTCAAAGCAACTGTCCAATATCAAAATAGAAAAAAGTGTGTCAATAATGTAAAATGACAAGATTAAACACTTAATTTTCAGTTAAAGGCATTTCATTATTGAATTCAGTGATGTCATCATCCAGCTCAGTTCAGTTTAAATAGTATCTGTGCAATCAAGTCAACGATATCGTTGGAAATTGAGTGTCCCCAACTAAGCAAGGCAGAGGCGACAGCGGCAAGGAACAACAACTCCATCAGTGACAGAATGGAGAAAAAAACCTTGGGAGAAACCAGGCTCAGTCGGGGGGCCAGTTCTTCTCTGCTGCAGTTGGAATTGAACTGCTGGTTTCGTCTGGCCAAAGTCAGATTGTGTAGAGGACTCATCTGGTTCCCGTGGTCTTGTCCCAATGGCCGCCTAGGTGATGAGGTCTTCACTGGGGATCAGTCTCTGGGGCTCATCTAGGTGTCCTGATCACTGCTGACATTCAGGGCTGTAGAGGTCATATCTAGGTGCTAATCCACCATCCGATCTGGATACAGCCTGGATCCGGATGACTGCAGTGACTATCTGATCTGGATACAGACTGGATCGGGTGGCTACGATGATCTCGGAATAAGAAAGAAACAGACTAATATTAGCGTAGATGCCATTCTTCTTACGATGTAACAAGTACATCGGGTATTTTGGGAAGTGTTCCCGGTTCCGGTTGACCTAATTAATGCAGCCTAACAATCCTTTAACGGATTTGAATATTAGAAGCGTATTAGTGTGTTATGTGTACGCCAGGTTAAA
This sequence comes from Spinibarbus caldwelli, assembly GCA_039654775.1. NCBI lineage: Eukaryota > Metazoa > Chordata > Actinopteri > Cypriniformes > Cyprinidae > Spinibarbus > Spinibarbus caldwelli. The sequence goes on from JBCAMP010000261.1 coordinate 174,410, forward strand.
GAGATGGGTCTTTAATCTAGATTTAAACTGACAAAGTGTATCTGCCTCCCGAACAGTGTTAGGTAGATTGTTCCAGTTTGGGCGCTAAATAGGAAAAGGATCTGCCGCCTGCAGTTGATTTTGATATTCTAGGTATTATCAAATGGCCAGAGTTTTAAGAACGCAGCGGACGTGGCGACGTGGTTTGGTGAAAAACGGAGCGAGAAAAAGAAAACAAAATTGGCACGAATGGAACCACGAATGGCAAGCTAACCGGCTAACGAATGCTAACGCGATGCACTCACGGTTTTAGATTAAAAGCAAACGATCAAATTAGTTAGATTAGTTTGATAGATAATATCGGAAATATGGTGGGAATTAAGTTATATTTTATCACTTTAAACAACAGAGAGTGAAAGTAAGATAGAGATTCAATGGAAAAGCAAAGCTACACAGAGCTACAATCGCAAAACAAATCACAACCATGGTGAATCGTCTTTAAAAAAAAAAAAAGAGACTGATGTCACAATCTGCACCATGAAAAGCACGATGGACGAACAAGCTAAAACAATGTCAGCGCTTGAACGTAGCTCAACTTTTACTTCTGACACAGTTTCCCAGCTACAAAAAGAGGTAAAAAAGTTAACGAGGAGTGTCGTACAGCTCACGGAGAAATGTATGGATCTGGAAAGTCGCAGCAGAAGGCAGAACTTGCGCATTCTGAATATTAAAGAAGGCGAGGAGACTGGGCGTAAAGCCACAGAATTTATTACGCACCTTTTGAAGAACGCGCTCTCTTTGGAAACTTTACCTTTGGTCGACCGTGCTCACAGATCTTTGTGAAGATACTCCGACAACACCTCATATCCCCAGACCTTCATTGTCAAGATGCATTATTTTCACGATTGACAAGACATCATCCAAAAAGCAGCACAGCTCAAATCCATCACCTACAATGGAAAGAAGCTTCTGATATTTCCTGACCTCCCAGCTGCCATACTGAAACAATGTGCCTGCTTTAACAGAACGAAAGTCCTACTGCGAGATCAACCAGGGGTCTGCTTATGATTTCTATACCCAGCGAAGTTACGGGTCTCACACAATGGAGAGGAAATGTACTTCACCGACCCGGCAAAGGCGATTGCCTATGCAGAGCAGCATTTTGGTGAGGGTAACGTGTCGACATCATAATCTCCTTGGACTGACACGGTGTAAACAGTGTTATTAACCTAGGTTGGAACGTTGATCGGACAATTATAATTAAACACCCTTTATTTTTTTGACGACTTGTTATACACGATGTTTATATGCGTCGCAATTTGGATTTGTAATAACTGAGCTTTGCATTTGTGCATTCGAACATTCCTAATACCTATAGGAACTGCTCACTGAGCTCCTGATAGTCAGCTAATGCCAGTTAGGCTGTTTTTACAGTCAAGTTGTCTTGGAAAATTCTGATTTGATGTTCAGCCGAGCCTGGGTTTTCAGGTATGTTCTTGTTTTGTGCTACCTTTTTAGTTTTGTTGTGAAAAGCGATCGTGGGAGGGGATGTTCAATCGGGTTCCATCTGTGGGTGCGTTCTATGTTGGGGGGGGGGCAATAAATGCAATAATTGGGATAGTAGCTACTCTGAGTAAGACCACTTTTGCTTCCTGGAACGTTAAAGGCCTAAACCATTCTGTTAAATGTGGTAAAATGCTGTCTCATTTAAAGTCTATGGACACTGACATGATATGTTTACAAGAGACACACTTTAAAAAAAGATTCCCATCCCAAGCTCAAATAGATTAGATTAGTCAATTAGATGAGGAAAATGCTAGTGGTACCTTTAGTGGTACTCCTTGGAGACTTCAACATCCACCTAGATAAACCTCAAGCTGCACACTTGGACATACCTGAAACTGTTTCTGTTTGTCAAGTGTGGAATAGGCAGGGTGATTAGGATCTGGTGGCATCTGGAATACCCGTTCCACGGGTCCCTTGAGTTTCCTTCCAAGTGCCACTTCAGCTGGGGTGAAACCAATGCTCTCATAGTAGGCAGAGTTGATGGCATATCTGAATTCAGGGATCCATTTGTCCCAGAGTCTGTGGTGGGCTCCTACATAGGAGGCAATCATTATCTTCAGGTTCCTATTTACTCGTTCAGTCAGATTGGTCTGGGGATGATAAGCAGTTGTTAATTTCTGAATCACCATACACTGTTTACAGACTAGTGCAAGCAACTGAGAGGTGAACTAAGTGCCACGATCTGACACTAAATATGCTGGTGTTCTCCATTGAGTAAAGATCTCTTCCACCAATATTCGTGCAATTTGTGGAGTCTTTGCTGACCTGAGAGGAAATATCTCCACCCACTTGGAGCAGTAATCCACAATGACCAAAAGATATTCATTCTGTTTATTACTTTTGGGAAATGGGCCCATTATGTCAACTCCTACCATTTAACCAGGTTCAACTATGGGTGTAGATTGTAAGCGGCCAGAACGTTTAGAAAGCACTGGTTTATATTGTTGACACACTTGACATTCTTTGCAATATTTCCATACGTCCTTCCTTACAGTGGGCCAGTATACTGTTTCCAAGAGACGAAGGAGAGTTTTAAGCTTACCGAAATGTCCGCTGAGTAGGTTGTCATGAGCATACTGAAGAAAGGCTTGACGGTGTACAGGAGTTATGACAAGTTGCAGATTCTGACCTTGTTGTCCATCTGGGGTACTTCTAAACAGAAATCCATTTTCGATTACATAGTGTATTCTAGTTGGATCGGGAGGTTGTGTCTGTTTGTGGATTGTAGAAATTAGCTCTTGAATGTCTGGATATTATTGAATGTCTCGTTATTTTGGGCAATGGCAACTTGCGTCAGATCAGTTAGCATATTGGCAGTGATAGGTGTTTGTGTAAGAGCAAGGAGATTGGGTGAATTTTCAGGATTCAGAGTTTCGGAAAGTATGTCTGGTACTACGTTACATTGGCCTTTCCTATACTTGACAGTAAAATGGAATCCTTGAAGGCGAATAGTCCACCTGATTAGCCGTGAATATGGTTTGGGATGCTGGAAAGCCCATGTTAGTGCAGCATGATTGGTCACGACCTCAAACGGGTTCCCTTCTAGATACGGTCGCCATTTTTCTACGGCCCATACCACCGCTAGACACTCTTTCTCCGATATTGAGTAGGATTTTTTGGCTCCCTTCAACAACCGCGATGCACAGGCTATGACGCGTTCTATTCCTTCTGTCTCTTGCATGAGCACAGCTCCTAGACCCACCTCACTTGCATCTGTCCGTACCTTAAATGATTTTGTAATGTCAGGAGTTGCCAGGATGGGTGCCTTTGTTAGATCTAACTTGAGTTGATCAAATGACTGCTGGCATTATTCTGTCCAAGTCCATGTAGAGTTCTTTTGTTTTATTGCATGTAGGGGTGCTGCTTTTTCTGAAAAATGGGGAGTGAATCTGTGGTACCACCCAGCTAATCCTAAAAATCGTTGTACATCTTTCAAAGATTGTGGTTTGGGAAATGCACTTACAGCTGAGACTTTAGATAGATCTGTCTTTATGCCTTGCTCCGAAACTATGTGACCTAGAAACATTAGAGACTTTTGGAGGAAATTGCATTTCTTTAAGTTAACAGTGAGACCAGCTTTGGATAGACACTGGAATACCTGTTGGATGTGTTAGTAGTGCTCTCGCTCACTTTTGGAGTAGATCACAACATCATTAATGTCGATCATGCAACATTTGCCCTTCAACTCTCTAAGCACACACTTCATCAACTGCTGGAAAGAAGCTGCTGCATTTTTTAGGCCGAACGGTAGACGCTGAAATTCATATAGCCCAGCTGATGTAACAAAGGCTGTCTTAGGAATGCTGTCAGGATTCATTTCCATTTTCCAGTATCCACTCTTCAGATCGAGAGTGTTGAAAACGGTTACTCCATGTAAGAACTCTAGAATGTCTTGTATTTGCGGCATTGGATACGAGTCCAAAGGGGTCTTGGCATTAAGTCCACAATAGTCAACACAAAAACGAGACCCACCATCTTTTTTTAGCACCACCACCACTGGTGAAGCCCAAGGAGACGTAGAGGGACGTATGATGTCTTTGTCCAACAACTCCTTAATCTGTTCGTCAATAAATGTTTGTTTCTCTAAAGATACCTTGTATGGTCTTTTCCTTACAGGCACTTCATCAGTAGTTAGGATACGGTGCTTGACCAGTGTGGTATGTCCTATGTTGTGGGTACAAACTGTGGGCCAACCCAACATCAAACCTTCTATCTGAACTTTTCCTTGTATATCAGTATCTGCATTGGCCATAAGACTACGAATGGACTGCAGAACCTCTTCTTTGTACTGTGCTGGAGACAATGCAAGGTAGAAATTAACAGTAGGTGCTACTAGGTTGGTATTCTGATTGGAGAATGCATGCGAAAATTCATACTGAAAATCTAATACCATTCCTGAGTTACAGAGAAAATCCATTCCAAGAATGACAGGTACTGCTAGGTCAGCATCATTCATTACATAAAACTCAGTCCGCACAGGAACACCATGCACTTTGCTGGTCCAGATTACCTTCCCCACAGCTGCCTGATGGTGGCCATTAGCAAGAAGAAAAGTTTGTCCTCCACTTGACAGAAGGACCTCATCTTTGCACAACTGCTGCCAAATGGATTTTTGCATTAGAGACAGAGTACTACCTGTTTCGATGAGTGCTGTAATTTGTTTATCTTGAATATGCAGTGGAATGGTAAGATTTCAAGGATTAAATTGCACATTGACTTTTCCAGTCTGAACTACTTTAGTGCTAGATGGTGGATTTTTACGTCGCAACTCTTGATGCATGACATTTTTCTTTCTCTGCTCATCCGCATTCATCTGGTTCCAGTGTTTCTTTGTCTCTTTCAATCTGCATTCCAACTCTGACCAGTTCGTGTACTGAATGTAGGCTACCTCTTAACAGGCTAGCCAGCCGAGGGTTGCAATTACATAAGATGGACTGAATCATCTCCCTTTCAATCATTCCCTTTTTCCACCTGAGACACAGAGCGCGATAATGGAAAGCGAAGTCCCTGAAACTTTCTGTCACTCCTTGCCTCCTTTCCATGAGCTTTCTCACTGCCACACCTTGATAATTTTCACTTAAGAAGGCTTGAAGAAAAGACTCCTTGAACTGCTGCCAATTGTGGATTCTTTTCTTTTCCGCAGACCACCAAGCCTTTGCAGTGTGTCCTAAAACAGCAGTCAAAGAAGCTATAATTTCCTCATCAGTTAATGGGCGGACAGCGAAACATTCTTCATGTTGCTCAATAAACACAAGCGGGTCTTCCTCAGAATGATTACTGAACTTAGGAAATTCAAGCTTGACTGGTGGATCGTATGAACTTACTGAAATACTATCAGCAGTTGGTGGGGTACTGGAATGACAGTCTTTATAAAATCTATGGATGACAGTTCTATTTATGGGCTGATGGGGAGTAGAAATTGTTGGGTTGCTTGCCTGTAGTTTACGATCAATTTGCTTATCCCTTCTTTTAAGACAATCCACCATAGACTGTCTCAGGTCTTGAATAAGCACTTCTAGATGTTTTCTAGTCTTCCACACTCACGATCCACACGATACAACAACTTCTCTTCAACAGATTTACACATTGCTTCACATTCATGAACAGATATTTGGTCCTTCACTTGTTGTTGAATGTTACTGACATTCTCCTCTAGAGTGTCAAGGTGGCTTGTTAGATCATGGATTATAGCTTACTTAGGTTCTAACTCACCATCACCATGGATCTCAGGAGGGGGAGGAGGAGGAGGAAACAGAGTCATCATCAGGCTCTTCTACAACACTCTGTCGTCCTCATCTAAATCGATGTACAAATCGCTAAAGGTGTTGATGAGGTCTTTCAGCGATTCTCGGTGTGCTCTAAAAGACGTGCTGGAAAAGTCTGCTTGGGGGATGGGTACACCCCCTTCCAAATTCTGCTGACTAGCCATGATTAACTGAAATATACTTGAAACACCAAAGACATACACCAAAGTACATCAAGAAACAGGTCCCTGTTCGGGCGCCAATTATATAACCGCTACCCAATTAATTGGGTTATACATTAAAAATGGGGAGCCACACAAAGTTCCTTAATATGATCTACACTTTGGTATAAGAAGGTTTTAGAGAAACCACAAACTGTTTAGGCACAAAAATGCAGAAAGAATGAATATACGTTATATATATATACCTCACACAGATAAGTATTTACAAAGTTCAAAATAAACAAAAGAAAAGACAATTTGCAAATAAGCAAAGCAAAAAGAAAAACAAGGGATAAATGTCAATGAGTCTTAAGTGTTTTGTGTTTTTAGGCTAGGCATGCTGAATTAGCACAACATGAAAAAAAAGAAAAAAAAAAAAAACTTGCTGAAAGTAGATGAAGATGGAGATGATGATGATCGCTGATAATGTCCGTTTACGTAACAAAATTCCCAGTGCACATGGGAGTCGACGGCAGCCACAGGAAAAATAATGATAATCCAAATCTGTGAAATCCACAAAGCTTCCGTGAAGCACACTTGAGAGTCCACTGCGTATAAGCATGTGCTTAACACGCAGAATGTTCACAACTCCATAGGCTGGTTACAGCTCCACATGACTCTGATTTGCAACTATGAAAGCCTATTAGTCATAAAAGGTCCATAGATTGACACAGGGAAACAAATCCTCAATCTTAGCACCGTTAGCTGCTGAGATGCGAGCGTGGGGAAACCATTGCTTCCCGTCCCAAACCCAACCTGACTTCTTCATACCATTTACCTAAATAAATATTCTAAATAATAACTTAGCGCCCCCTAATTGCGAGGTAGAACATAATATCTCAATGTAACAGAATCAGTTCGGTTACACTGTAATTCTAAAATTACAGTGTAACTGAGGGGAGGGGAGGGATAATTATGCTGCTGCTGAATTGCTGCTGCTGTTGGTTATTGCTGTAGTTGTAGATTATTGCTGCTGCTGCAAGCAAGAACAGGAACTGCTACTGCCAATGCATAAGGTGCTGTGATTATTCAAGACATACTGCTGCTGCACAAATAGCATATAAAATAACCCCCCAACAAAGCTGGAAGAAGAAAACAAAACAACTAAATATGTATGCTGCTGCTATACAATAATGTGCTTAAATTCATCCCTAAAAGGCAGATGAAATATATAAGATAAAAACCCCCCAGAACAGCAGACCTATTGCCAAGACATATGTACTGCTGCTGCTCCGGGGAGCTGTGAGACCGTGTGTTTGCTATCTATGTGAGCCTGGGCCAGCTTTGCCGAATGGCTTAATGCTAGTGAACTATTGCTGTGTGTACCTGATCGGTTGACCAGATAGCTTAAACTAGTGACCTGAGTTAAATGTGTTTCTGGGCTAGTGAAGCCAGATAAATTAACTAGTGGCTTAGTAATGTGAACCTGGGTGCTGTTGTCACGATGCACTACTGTGCTGGAGCGAGGAGACGCGGAGACCTAAGAGATTCAATACAACAATAGTCATTTATTAATCCATATCCAAGGGAACACACAGGGAAGTCAGGAGACAGACACATAGCACACAAAAGACGATCAATACCGGAACTCAGAACAAGGGACAGACATGACTTAAATACTAATCAAACTAAACAAGATAACTAAACACAGCTGGACACAAATTAAGCAATAATGACAGGAACAGGAATAGAACCAAATATGGGCAAAACAGGAACACAATGGGAACACACGTGACAGCTGTACACTTACGTTTATTTAACTAATGACCTAAATAACTATGTGTGTCTGAGACAATAGCTCAAACTTTCGGTAAAACTTTTTTTTTTTTAAGGTGTCCACAACACAGAGTAATTACCTAGTTGATTACTTAGTAGTAGCCATTGTACTTACATGAAACAAAATGTACTTACCATGTAAGTAAGTTATGGAACAGCCTGTAATTACAGTTTGTAATTATGTACATGTAACAGGCAGCTACTGTTACACATATGTAACAGACTGAGTCTATTGCACAGCTACTTATGTAACCAAAAGATTGTTACATATGTGTTGCAGACTTTATACAACGTAATTACACAGACATAAGCTACTTAAAATAAAGTTTATCAAGATTGTACTTAAGTATACTTCATGTGTATCTATACTGTACCTTATCCAGCTGCACCTTAGTTTGATTTAACCCACCATTGCACAGCTTAAATACATGTAATACATTTCTAATTACATTAAAATTACATAATATTATACAGGCATAAGCTACTTAAAATAAAGTGTGTTGTGTCTGAATAATTGTGCTACTTTTAAGGCCTCCCCTAGATGGCACTGTTGTTCATACCTGTTCCATTGTAAGAAAGGGAGAGAGGAAAAAAGAAGAGTGAAGTAAACCGTGTGTGGTTCAATACTGCTTGTTTTCTGCGTCTTTATTTTACTGATTCCCAACATAACAATTGGGGACGAGGATGCCAGGATGTCTCTGCTCTCTCTGCAACCCCCAGTAGCGTTTCTGGACTGCCCAGGTGAACCGAAAACTCCCTTTGATGCATGGGAAAAGTTATTTCAGAACTACCTGCTTGCTATCGGTGGCGAGGAGTTTTCCGCCGAGAGGAAGAGAGCACTACTAATACACTGTTTGGGAACAGAAGGACAGCGAATTTACAATACACTGCCTCTTACCGCTGATACATATAATGGATCTTTACAAGCACTGAAACAGTTCTTCTCCCCTAAACCGAATGTTGTTTCTGAGAGATATCGCTTCAGGCAACGCGGTCAAGCCGTGGGTGAGTCTACAGACCATTACGTTGCAGCGCTTCGTGAACTGGTAAAAACATGTGCTTTTGGCGATATGGAGCATGAAATGGTCCGCGATCAGATTGTGGAAAAAACGTGCATACCCCGAATTCGCGAAAGACTGTTATTAGAGCCAGATTTAACCCTTGAAACGACACTTACTATTGCAAGACAAATCGAAGCAGCGGTTGCAGATGCCAAAGTCATTGCTGAAGGGGAATCGAAACAAGTATCAGCGATCCAAAAACAACCTAACACGCGGATGCAGAAAAGTAAACAAAAGAGTAAGCCAAGAGAGGATAGACGCATAAAGGGTCAACAGCAGTGTTACCGCTGTGGTTCTACGAATCACCTTGCAAATGACAAGTCCTGCCCTGCTAAAGACTGCAAATGTAGAATGTAGAATGTGCGGAAAAATCGGACATTTCTCAAAAGTGTTGTAAAATACTTTAGGAACTTAGCTATGATTTAATCTTTATTTTGAATTTTTGGCTTTACGAAATTGCATCGTAAAGATAGATATTGATTTGATTAATTTCTATTAATCAAAACGTATAGTTTATACCTTTTAACGGCTCGTCCAGCGAGACATTAAAGTCAGTATATGTTAACAATTTTGTTTATCTTGCTTGTGGCCAACAATAAAACAAACAAAATAGTAATTTATCAAATTTGAGCAGGGTAGCAAGGGTCGACAGTGCAAGGCAGTAACTGAATCAAATATAAAACACAGACAATGCTCTATACAATGAGATAAGTTTATTGAGCTACTTCTAAGATTACATGAGACTAAATCATCTAAACACACATACGACCACACACACACACACACACAAATCACGGAGTTATGCAGAATTATGAGTTATGAAGGAAGTCTCAACTTCGGTGGTTATCAGAAAGTCAACAAAGCAGAGCTTAGTTCTATCTTTCCATTAACAACAACTTTGCGCCGTTTTCAGCCAATAGATAAGAGATTTGTTTTACTTGTTAGATTTGCTGGAGAGTCTCGTCTCTTTGTTGAGGGAATCCCCGGGCTTAGCTGATTGGCTGGCGAACCGTTGTTGGTCTGACGTCTCTTAGGGAATTCCGCCTGTGATTGGCGGGTTGCCTTTCTGGATGAGACGCGCTAGAAGTTCTTCTTTTCCTTTCTTGGTTGCAGAAGTTTTCTTGAAAAGCTTGAAGTTTGGAATGAGGTGGTTTGATGCGGCGTATGAGCGCACAAATTGAAGCAGTTTTCAAACCATGGCAAAGAGCGTTGAGTTTAGTTGAACATTAGAATTTAAGCAGGCCGCTTTAGGCCCGCCCCGGAGCTGGGGTACCAATCCGCTTGTTGCAAGGTGGAGCTCAGCTTCCTAGGCTCCATTTCTCTGCATAAATTAACGAGCTGCCCGTGTAATCACGTGACAGAAAATCCTTGCAGGGTTTTGTTAATAATCTTGATAAACGTTATAACGTTACGGGATTTACCTAATTTCTACATTTCATCCACACAGAGTTGTTGAAAATAAAATATACTTTCGTTTAACACCAAACATGACACACACACATATTCATACCCTCATAATACATAGGTTAGAATGATACTAACCCTGTAATGGATAGATTAATATCGCGTATGTTTTACTAGCATATCAAGCATATCTAAGGCATAACACACATAATTTGGGAATACATTTTCATTACTTAAAAGTCTTGAATATTGTCTTTTGGAGTTTTGGCACACTTTTGCGTGTTTCCTTTGTCTGTCTGGAAAAGGCATGCACTCGAGGAGGGGCTGCACGTACTCCTGAGGTCAGAAGGTGTCCGGGAGAGGAGTTCTGGCATATGTTTAAGTCAGGCCTACGACTTTAAATCCATCGCGCGTTTGTTGATAAGTTTGTCAATTTATACGTTGGCTGGTCAAAGTTCATTTACCATCTGGATCTGGTATCTTTCCCGCCAGAAATTTCCTTTGTTCTGCGTTGATGAAGTTGATCCTCTAGCTCGTTCTGATTTTTATGACTTCCAGAGGTGAAACCAGAGATCGACTCATTTCTCTGGAATGAGTCTGCTCGCGGTATGTGTGTGTCCGTTCAAGGATCTCCTACAGTGTGCAAGTCATCATCAAAGTCAGTTAATGAAGTAAGCCTACCTGAAGTGACGGTCCTCAGTGTGAATGACTGTAATACAGATGATGGAGCTCCAATGGGCACTTTTACTGTAGCTATATCCATACTCCCTGCACAGTCTTGTACCATTAAGATGATGGTAGATACAGGCTCGGGTGCATCAATTCTGCCTCAGAACATTTACAAAGAACACTTCAGTTCATGTGCTTTATCTCCACCCAAAGTGCAGCTTCTGAACTATTCAAGGGACAGAATACCTGTTTGTGGCTCCTTGACACTGAATGTGACATACTATGGAAAACAGCTGTTGGTGAGTTTAATATAGTAAAATCAGGAACACCTCTAATTGGACGTGACATATGTAAATCATTGGACATTGAAATTAAAGGTGGTCGCTTGATTGAACCTGTCACTCACTGTGCAATGCTTCAGCTGCCTAGCAGTCTGCCTACATGTACTGATACTCCTGCTTTTGCATTAACCTCTAAGGGGTTTGGATGCGCTAAAGACTTCATACACAAAGTAAAGGTCCGCTCAGAAGTTAAGCCTGTACAACAAAAAGTATGTCACTTACCACTATCAGTACGAGCAGCAGTGTCAGAGGAACTGAAAACACTAGAGGAGAACAGAATCATTGAAAAAGTCGACTCATCTGAGTGGGTGTCACCCATTGTCGTCACAAAACGAAAGAATGACACAATTCATATGTGTGTTGACTTACGGGAGCCCAATAAGGCTGTAGTACCAGATAGCCATCCCTTACCATTGATCGAAGATATACTGTCTGCACTACATGGATCAATAATGTTCTCTTCGCTTGATCTCAAGAATGCATATTACCAGTTAAAACTACATGAGGAGAGCAGAGGACTCACTGTCTTCATCACTCACGAGGGCCTATACCAGTTCTGTAGAGTTCCCTATGGCCTGTGTTCAGCACCATCTGCTTTCCAGCGTATGATGACAATGATCTTAAAAGGTCTTGAAGGTGTACAGTGTTTCTTGGATGATGTGATTGTCCATGGTGCGTCTGAAGCCATTCACAATGCAAACCTCAAAGCTGTTCTGCATAGGATCAGTGAAGCTGGCTTGAAACTAAATCCGGACAAAAGCAAGTTGAATTTAACTTCACTAAGCTTTCTCGGATACAGACTCTCAGCTGCTGGCCTGCACCCTGATGACACCCACACCACTGCAATTACAAATGCACCATGCCCGACAGACGCAGCTACACTACGGTCGTTTTTGGGCCTCACCGCCTGGTACAGCAAGTTTGTACCTGCCTATGCTACTCTGGTCGAACCTATGAGAGCTTTGCTTCGCAAAGACTGTGAATTTCAGTGGACTTTTGCAGCACAAGAAAGCTTTGATCAAGTCAAAAAGGCTATAGTGAACAGTCCTGCACTTTCCCTCTTCAACCCCAACCTCGGCACAATACTTTCCTGTGATGCTTCAGATTATGGTGTCGGTGCTGTCTTGACTCAGCTTGATGACCAGGGCATAGAGAGAACCATTGCTTTTGCTTCGCGCTCCTTATCTGATGCAGAACAAAAATACTCCATCGTAGAAAAGGAAGCTCTTGCCTGCGTCTGGTCTGAATCTGTTGCTTTGATCTCATTTGCTTCTAGTGCAATCTCCAAGGGTGATTTCCAGACTGCATGCAACAACTGCCCAGTGTTGACTAAACTCTGTAGGTATCAGAAGACTGGGTGGCCAAAATACAAGAAGGATGTCGACCTGCAAGTACAACCCTACTTTCCAATCCGTCATGAGCTTGCCGTAGTGGAGGGATGCGTGGTCAGAGGTACACATCGACTTTTGGTCCCTGAGTCACTACAGAAAAAACTCATAGACCTTGCGCATGAATCACATCAAGGCATGGTTCGTACCAAGCAGCGGCTTAGGCAACTGTACTGGTGGCCGAAAATGGATAGCCAGGCTGAAGCTCTGATACGGGACTGTTCCACATGCAAACAGAATGATAAATCAGCTGTTACATATGATGCACCGCTCAAACCTGTTGAGTTGCTATCAGCTGCATGGGAGAAGGTTTCTATCGATATTGTAGGACCATTTGAGACTGCACCAGCAAACTGCAGATATGCCATAACGCTTGTTGATTATTTCAGTAAATGGCCGGAGGTTGCTTTCTCACCCAGAGTTGACACAACTGCTGTCGTACAGTTCCTGACTTCAGTCTTCGCCCGCAAAGGAAATCCAAAGGAACTCGTCTCAGACAATGGACCTCAGTTTATTTCTTCTGAGTTTTCTGAGTTTCTCAGGGAGAGAGATATACGTCATTTCAGATTTGCTGTGTATCATCCACGTGCAAATGGAGAGGTTGAGAGTTTGAACAGGGTCCTAAAAGACTGTTTGCAAACTTCTTCAATTCAGGGAGAGCCTTGGAAATCATTCACTCAAACATTCCTAATGAACTACAGGAGTACCCCTCATGCTACTACGGGCGTTACACCCTCAGAGTTGCTCCATGGTCGATACATGCGAACAAAACTACAAATCATGGACTATCCTGTAAAAGACACAGACAAAAACGTACTACGACAACGTGTGAAAAGGAAACAAGACAAAGTCAAACAGTACACTGATGCCAGGAGAAATGCAAAGTCCTCTAGACTCCAACCTGGAGACCTGGTGCGGATTAAGAAACCCTGGAAAGTAAAGAAAGGTGACCAAAAGTTCACACAACCAAGATCTGTTGTGCAGAAGAGAGATGAGGATTCCTATCTCTCGGATGATGCTAAAATATGGAATGCTTCACGTCTTGCTGGAGTGCCAGAAACGAGTGGTGATGACACGTATGAAAAGCAACAATCTGCATCACAAATGGTTAACCCTCCGAGGGTGCCATTCAGGTGTACTAGAATCAGGCAGAAACCTGTCTGGACTAAGGACTATGTTTTATATGAGAAAGAGAATGAAGAGAGGTTGAACTGTTAAAATAATTGAGTCAAGAAGATAAAAAGTTAAAATATGTTCTTTTAATTTAATTTAATTTAATATTTAATTGTGTTTCACAGTACCTGTTTATTATAGGCTTATACATGTTTCTGTTGTTTGAAGCCTGCTACATTCTTTCTAAAACGGGGAAGATGTTGTCTGAATAATTGTGCTACTTTTAAGGCCTCCCCTAGATGGCACTGTTGTTCATACTTGTTCCATTGTAAGAAAGGGAGAGAGGAAAAAAGAAGAGTGAAGTAAACCGTGTGTGGTTCAATACTGCTTGTTTTCTGGGTCTTTATTTTACTGATTCCCAACATAACTGTCACGAATGCTGGAGCCAGGAACGAGGAGACACGGAGAATTCACAAACTGGGAGTCTTTAATCCATATAGGGAACATAGAACATAAGAAGACATTCAAAGACCGACCAACACTAACTGAAAGGACTGGGGCTTTTAAAGACGGGACAATCAAAGAACTAAGGAGACACACCTGGAGCAAATTAATACAATCAGACAGGGGAGAAACTGGGTCACAAGGAACACATGGGGAGCAAAAACTACAACAAAACAGTCCAGGGGCGTGACATTAACAAAGTGCATCAAGATTGTACTTGAGTGTACTTCATGTGTATCTACACTGTACACCTTATCCAGCTGCATCTGTTTGATTTAACCCACCAGTACACAGCTTAAATACATGTAATACATTTCTAATTACATTAGAATTACATAATATTACACAGACATAAGCTACTTAAAATAAAGTGTAATAATTAGTTTCTCAGATATACAATATCCTTTTTTATAGTAAAAAAATACATCCTTTTATAGTACAAAGCATGCGTGAGTCTATGGCTACAGAATCGTATCATAGGCTACTATAAAATCATACATACTAGGCTATATGACAACAAAATCATAGTTGGGTTTTCCCCAAACTATAATTCCTGACAACAATGTTTGAAATTGAGTAAAACATTTTGAATATGATAGGCAATTCATTGTATTTAAATTTCTTACGGCGCGATGATGTTTTCATGCTCTATATAAAACAAAAAAAGTAATATGAGCGTACACTGTAACATGATCAATGCTACGAGTCTAAGTTTAGAACATGTTTATTATTAATAGCCTACTCTGTTCAAAAATAGATTTTAATAACATGCTAAACTTAATCCAAGATGGCAGTGCGACCAGACGCAGCGGCTTCTCCGGATCCCAAAGACGGTGCTTTTATGTCTTTTAATATCGTCTGTTCGTCTCCAAATAGTGTCAATTTACCGCTAATTCATCGGGAGATCACTCCGGGATACATCTATGATCGCCAAAGCCTTTTGGATATCGACAACACATACAAACACAAACTCTCGCCGGCGGCTACTGAGAAGCTATGAGGCCTTTGTTTACTGCTGGAGCCGGACCTCGAGACCGCGGCCTCGCCTACTGACGCTACCCGCACAAGGCGGCGTCGCAAGCGGTGTGAGAGAGGACGGAAGCGCGGTAAGCGCGGAGGTATACGAGCTAGGCTGAGGGCTAACCCCACAAGACCGGCTCTTCCAACACTCATGCTCTCAAACGTTCGCTCTCTGGAAAACAAACTGGACTTAATTCAACTCAGTTGATCTACACATCATGAGGCAAGGGATTGTTGTGTGTTTGTTTTCACTGAAACATGGCTAAACGACAACATCCCGGACTCCGCCATTCAGCTGCATGGCCTAACCTGCTACCGAGCGGATAGAGATTCATCACTGTCTGGTAAGACTCGCTGGGGTGGCTTGTGTGTTTACGTCAACAAAAAATGGTGTAACAATGCTGCGGTAGTATCTAAACACTGTTCATCACTGGTGGAGTTTATGGTTGTGAAGTGTCGACCGTTCTATCTGCCGCGGGAGTTCACGGCCATTGTTATTGTCGCGGTTTACATTCCTCCGTGTGCAAACGCAAAGGACGCACTTCGCGAACTGTACAGCGCCATCAGCGAACAACAAACAAATAACCCCGACGGCTTTTTCATCATAGCCGGTGACTTCAACCACGCAAACTTAAAGACAGTTTTGCCAAAGTTCTACCAACATGTGAACTTTGCAACAAGGGGAAACAACACACTAGACTTTGTTTACACAACAGTTAAGAACGCATACAAAGCCGAACCCCGCCCCCACCTCGGGTACTCGGACCACATCTCTGTTATGCTAATCCCAGCATATAGCCCACTTCTCAAACTTGCCAAACCGGTTCTAAAGCAGATCACGGTATGGCCAGAAAATGCTACCTCTGCACTGCAGGACTGCTTCCAGGACACAGACTGGAACATGTTTAAAGAGGCAGCCACTTACAACAACCACACAGACCTACAGGAGTACACTGAAACAGTGACTGCTTACATCAAAAAGTGCACAGATGATGTGACAGTCACAAAGACCATCACCACACGCGCCAACCAGAAGCCATGGATGACAGCAGAGGTTCGTGGGCTGCTAAAGACCAGAGATGAAGCTTTCAGATCAGGAGATAAAGCAGCCCTCAAAACAGCAAGAGCCAATCTGTCCCGCAGCATCAAAAATGCAAAACGGTCATATGCTCAAAAAATCAACAATCACTTCACAGACAGCAGAGACACACGGAGTCTGTGGCAAGCCATTCAGACCATCACAGACTACAAGCCCCCGTCACAGGCCTGTGATGATGACACATCCCTCCCAGATACACTCAACCACTTTTATTCACGGTTTGAAATGCAGAATGACACACCTGCACAAAAACTGCCCACACCTCCCAACGACCAGGCGCTCTGTCTGTCTCCAGTCGACGTAAGGAAGACCCTATCTAGGATTAACCCACGCAAGGCTGCGGGTCCCGACAACATACCTGGCCGTGTACTGAAAGACTGTGCTGTACAGCTGACAGATGTCCTAACAGACATCTTCAACACCTCGCTGAGCCAGGCAGTCGTCCCCACATGTCTCAAATCCACAACAATCATACCGGTACCAAAGAAATCACCTGTGTCCTGTCTAAATGACTACCGTCCCATAGCACTGACTCCAATCATAATGAAGTGCTTTGAGAGGTTAGTCATGCACAACATCAAAACCAGCCTCCCCAACACACTCGATCCACTCCAGTTTGCATACCGTCCAAACCGCTCCACAGATGATGCAATTTCCTCCACCCTCCACCTGGCTCTTACCCACCTAGAAAATAAAGACTCTTATGTTAGAATGCTGTTCATTGACTTCAGCTCAGCATTCAACATGATAATCCCACAACAGCTCACAAATAAACTAAACCTACTGGGCCTTAACAATTCCCTCTGTAATTGGATTCTGGACTTTCTAACCGGAAGACCTCAGTCAGTCCGTGTCGGCCACAACATCTCGAGCACTACCACACTGAGCACAGGTGCCCCACAAGGCTGTGTGCTCAGCCCGCTGCTCTTCACGCTGCTGACCCACGACTGCACTGCCAAGTTCAGCTCCAACCACATCATCAAGTTCGCTGATGACACAACAGTGGTAGGTCTCATCAGCAACAACGATGAAACGCACTACAGAGAGGAAGTGGCACAGCTGGCTGAATGGTGTGGTGCAAACAACCTGTCCCTCAATGTGGAGAAGACAAAGGAGGTTGTGATGGACTTCAGGAGAAACTCCGCTGATCACCCCCCACTGACCATCGACAGCTCGCCTGTGGAGAGAGTCAGCAGCACTAAATTCCTGGGGGTGCACATCACAGAGGACCTCACCTGGACCACCAACACCATGTCACTCTCCAAGAAGGCACAACAGCGCCTACACTTCCTCCGCCGGCTGAAAAGAGCAAGTCTCCCTCCACCCATCCTCACCACTTTCTACAGGGGCACCATTGAGAGTGTGCTGACCAGCTGCATCACTGTCTGGTACGGGAACTGCTTTCCTGTAGCTCAAATAGTAGAGCATGGCGCTAGCAATGCCAAGATCATGGGTTCGATTCCCAGGGAAAGCAAGAGCTGATAAAAATGTAAAAACTGTAACTTGAATGCAATGTAAGTCGCTTTGGATAAAAGCGTCTGCTAAATGCATAAATGGAAATGGAAATAGACCGCAAGACCCTCCAGCGGACAGTGAACACTGGAGGATCATCGGTGCCCCTCTCCCCTCCATCCTGGACATTTTCCTCAAACGATGCTCCAGCAAAGCCAACAGTATCGTAAAGGACTCCACACACCCCTCCCACAGTCTCTTCCAGCTCCTACCATCAGGTAGACGGTACCGGAGCATCAGAGCCAGACTGCTCAACAGCTTTTTCCCCCAGGCTGTGAGAGCCCTGAACTCAAGTCACCCCGCCCCTCTCTGAATCCCCATACAAACCCCCTACCTCCTGAAACATGGACAATCTGGAACTTATGGAACTTTGTTTGTGCAATTGAAGAGTGCTACAGGTGAGTGGGCCTGTACAAACTACCTATAGTAGCACACTCTCTTCCTCTATGCGCACTAGTAACTTTTCACACACACTGCTGTGTGCACACAAATCCCACAAAAAGACTCAGTAATATCAGTAATATATGTATGTTTACATGCTCATGCACTACAAATCATCCTGCACTGTTCCCCAGCCAGCTGCTTGAACTCACATTGTCTCTCTTTGCACATGTACAGTATTTATCTGAAGCATTCGTATAGTTTGTATAGTTTGTATTTTTTAGTTTATGTATAGGTAAAATTTTTATATAGATAGTATATTTATAGTCAAAATCTATCAGTAGGATAGTTTGTGTATAGGTTTATATTGTTTTACTTCATTGCTGTATGCCTGTATTTATGTAGCACCGTGGTCCTGTGAGGCACGACATTTCGTTCCACTGTATGCCCCCGCATGTAGCGGAATGACAATAAAGCTCAACTCAACTCAACTCAACTCTAAACAATAATAATTAATTTCTCAGATATAAAATGTCTTTTTTTTTTTTTTTTTTTTTTACGATAGTACAAAGCATGCGTGAGTCTATGGCTACAAAACCTATTATATATATATATATATATATATATATATATATATATATATATATATATATGTACACAGATGCTCCTGATATTAACATGCTCACAAATGTTTTTTTTTTTTTTTTTTTTTTGGTTTGTATTTTATTGAATCAGATACCTGCACCACAGATGAATCCTGATGACTTTCTTCAAACTGTTTTCCTCTGAGAGCGCTATACCAACATCAGATTTTCAACTACACTGATATTCTATGGTAAAACAAGCTCCTTGACTACTGATTATGTTTTTTTTTTTTCTTCTTGAATCCATGGAAAGAAGCAGAAACGCTTAAATAACACACGTAAATATCAGGTATGATTTACTTGTTTCACTTGTTGGACAGAATCTGTTGCAGGAATGACTCAAAGTCTGTTCACATCTCTGTGGTTAGATCAGTGTGCACAATAATGTGTCTTTGACCTTCATTATGTATGTTTTGATCATACTGTGTTGTAAATGAAATACAAATAATTAAAAAAAAAAAAAAAAAAATTAAATCTCCTCACATTCTCTCTTACATGCCTCAAAGTCACAGTCACACTGATGGGCCATTAGGGGAGGGCCTTTTGTCTCTCAGGGGAGAATCACTTGATATTCAAGGCCATTGCCACACCCTCGCTACACCGCTACCTCATTGCTACACCCTGTGTAACAGGCTCGGTCTGTTACATATGTGTAACAGCAAGCTGTCTGTTACATCTACATAATTACAAACTGTAATTACATGCTGTTCCATAACTTAGTTACATGGTAAGTACATTTTGTTTCATGTAAGTACAATGGCTACTACTAAGCACTGTCATGAATCTGGTTCATGGACTTCCATCCGCTAACAACCAGAGGTCACTCCTCCATCATATTGACTCTCACACTACACAGACTGTTACAGGTCACTCCGGACTACATTTCCCAGCAGCCATCTCAGTAATCACACGCTCACACCTGAGACCCATCACACAATCACACACCCTACATAAGCTTTGGACTTCCTCGTTCACATCGCCAAGTATTGTTCTGCGTTTATAGCTCTCCTAGTGATAGCTGCGATACAGAGCAATTCCGTGTTTCCTTAGTCCTAGTCCAGTTTTCCTGGTTTCCTGGTCAGTGTTCTGTGTTCTGATCCTAGCCTGTGTATCTCGTTTCTTGTCTGTTCGCTGCCTGCCCTAAAGTTTAGCCTGCCTTGGATATATATCTCTCTCATCTTGTCGTTAGGACTCTGTTTGCCCCGCCTGGACTATTGCTCGGGTTTCGGATTACCCCTCTTGTCAAGCCCTCTGGATGTTTGCCGATCGACGACCACACCTGTTTACTTGTTTACTCATCTGTCTTGCCCTCAAGATACCTGTTTGCCATTTGCTCAACCCTGCCTGTGTTTTGACCATGTCTATTAATAAAAGCTTTCACAGTAAAATCCTGAGTGTTAAATTAACACTGCTTGGAGCATATATGGTTCCACTCTAAAAGAGTGTTAAAGTAACACTGAAGCAGTGTTAAAGTTAATGAGATAATTATGTGATTAATTAAGTGTTGATTGAGCATTAGTGATGAACATCTGCTGTTAACAAGCAGAATCACTGAAGAAAAGAGAAACACAAGAGCTACAGCTGACTTCAGCCACAGCCTTAGATGAAATCAACTGAAATAAAAGACATTAAATCTCTCAAGATTTCAGTAGAAGATAATTAAACAACTCCACAAACAACATCACCAGCTTCATGCATTACTAACCAGTTAGACTTTATTTCTGGAGTATCTAAAACAGAAGTTCTTTTTTGAGAATTAAGGTTTAGATGTTTTTTTTTTTTTTTTCAACTTACCGTTTTGGTGAATAGTGTTTGCTTTAGTTGCCTCCTGACCATTGACTTTTCAAATATACGTTTCTCTTTGGCTGTTACAATTGTGTTTATAAAGCACATATGTGATGTCAAGAAACTTATGATAAATTTCATGCGTCTGAGTCAGTGGTTCAAAAGCGATTGTATTTTATCTATATCTGTAGTGGTTTTATTATTTCTGTATTATTGCAGTTCTATGATATGGGATGACAATGTGAGAAAACTTTATAAACCACTTTTATAAATATGGTTCATAAATAGGTTTTAACTCTGGTACTCATAGACATGAAGAATCAGCATGTGAATCTCAGCAATGGTGACAAAATATTTTGATATTTTGATATGATTTTTGAACGTCATAAACAAGGCAGTAAAAAGTCACAACAAAAATAAAAGCAAATAGTAAGAATAAAAGAAAATACTAAGACAATGCAGCGGCATAATTTATTCATGTCGCAATGCATGCTGGGAGCCATGGATGAGTTATAATTGGTGCACCCAGAATGCACTGCAGCATGAATCGGTCTGATGATCATTGTTGAGATTCAGATGCTGATTCTTGATGTCTGTGTGTCTAAACAGTACAGATGTTCTAAACTGGTGTGCAAAATGTTTTTAAAGTTTTTCATATTATTTTATTAAAATGCAGTTGTAATAAATAATATAAACTAAACTATACATTATCACTGATGACATCAGTGAATCAGGCTATACACAACAGCTATACCATCATCAATAAACGGCCAACATAACCTGGTCACATTTTCTTTTGGTTTTTCTTGCCATAACAATTGTTTCATAAACACAGTTACAGCAACCAGACAAAAACTAATGTTAAAAGTCCAGGGTCAAGAGTCCAACTAAAGAAAACACTTATCTCCACAATGGTGACTTCAAATTTTATTATGTTCAATAAACATTAACATCTAAACCTCTAAGTCTTAATAAGATATGTTTAGATGCATGACAAAAAAAGTCAAACTGGTTAGTAATGTGTGAAGTTGGTGATGCTGATGGAGATGATTAATCATCTTCTGCTGAGATCTTGAGAGATTTAATGTCTTTTATTTCAGTGCTGTGACTGAAGTCAGTTGTAGTTCTTGTGTTTCTCTTTCATTCAGTGATTCTGCTTGTTAACAGCAGCTGTTCATCACTAATGCACAATCATCATTTAATTAATCACTTAACTCTTTCCCCGCCAGCGTTTTAAAAAAAAAAATAAAAATTGCCAGCCACCGCCAGCATTTTTGATGATTTTCACTTAAATTTGACGGCCCTCAGAATATTTTATATATCACATATAACACTCAGAACATATTATATATCAAAATAAAGAACCAAGCCTCTGCTTTTAAACAAAAAAAAAAAAAAAAAATTCTAACTTCATGTGTTCATGTTTTATCACCATTTGAATGCAGATAGGTTTCATCAAAAATACAACATTTTGGAAAAAAAACGGAGAAAATGCATTTTTATCAAAGTAGTGCATTTTCAAGCAAAATACATTCAGATGTCATATTCTTTCACCTGTAAATAATTATATGAATAATTGAAATTGCATTCAATAAACAGAACAAACAGACACAAACACACACACACACACACACACACACACACACAAACATATACATACATATGATTATACACACACATAGGCTACATACATACATATGCATACATATACTGTACACGCACGCACGCACACACACACACACATACACATATATATATATATATATATATATATATATATACATATATACATATATATATATATAGAGAGAGAGAGAGAGATAGATAGATATAGATCTATATATAGATCGCGCCCACACACACACACCCATATTCAGAACGACGGGTTATCAGTTACAACTAGAGATGTTTCTGTGTCTGTAAAGGCATCTCTCTCACTGACTACTTCGTCCCGATCAGATTCAAAATGGTCAAAACATGATCTACATACATGATCTATATCTGATCTACATTTTTTCTGACGCTTCCATTTATGCCGATCGTCTTCTATTCGCACCCTAAAGACCCGGAAGTCCTGTAACTCATTCAGGACATGCGCTAGGGCTTTTCTTACCATAATACACCTAGAACACGGATTGCTGTAAAAACTCATAAATGGCAGGGAAGCGTTGTCTCTTAATTGACGAGATATCTCGTCAATGGCGGGGAAAGAGTTAATTATCTCATTAATTTTAACACTGCTTCAGTGTTACTTTAACACTCTTTTAGAGTGGGACCATATATGCTCAGAGCGGTGTTAATTTAACACTCAGGATTTTACTGTGTGCATATGGATCTGCACGTCTCTCGTCTCGTTCGCCCTGTTACAGAATACTCAGCCACACAAGGATCCAGCAGCTGTTTCCGAGGAACATTGGCCAGGTATGGACATGGCAAGAATTTTATTAGCCCTTAAAGAAGGCATGTGATCATTAGATAACTATATTCGGGAGTTTTTAGCCATCGCACACTATTCGGATTTACCAGACATTATTTTGATAGATGGCTTGAATCAACCATTACAATCTCAGCTTAGACACGAGGGTCCGCGTTTCTTCACTCGCTCAGTTTTTGGATTTTGCATTGTTGACTGTTGGCTCTTTGTTTACTGTGGGTGTCGCGGAGGAGGAATGCGACACCACGTCCATGCCGGTAATGGCGGCTGCGGCATTTAGTCAACCACAGTCTCTGGGACATTTGAGTACATTGATCGCAACTCCAGTGATTAAACCCGCTCATGAAATGGCGGTCGCACCGGAGCGTTCTTACATAATGGCGGCGACAGCGGAGCCCGTTCACAAAATGGCGGCCACAACAACGCTCCATTCTGTCACAGCTGCCAATCCTGAGTCAAGCCAAGTCACAGCTGCCATTCATGCGTCAAGTCACGTCATTGTTAATCTTCCTGAAACAAGTCAAGCCACCCAAGAGCTTCACGAGTCAAGTCAAGTCAAAGTTGCTCTTCACGAGTCAAGTCAAGTCACAGCTGCTCTTCACGAGTCAAGTCAAGTCTCGGCTGATCATCCAGAGTCTCGTCACGTCTTAGCTGATCTTCCAGAGTCTCGTCACGTCTCAGCTGATCTTCCAGAGTCTCGTCACGTCTCCGCTGATCGTCCAGAGTCTCGTCACGTCTCAGCTGATCGTCCAGAGTCACGTCATGTCTCAGCTGATTGTCCAGAGTCACGTCACCGCTGATCGTACAGAGTCTCGTCACGTCTCAGCTGATCGTCCAGAGTCTCGTCACGTCTCAGCTGATCGTCCAGAGTCACGTCACGTCACCGCTGATCGTCCAGAGTCACGTCACGTCACAGTTGATCGTTCAGAGTCTTGTCACATCCTGTCTGTGGATCCCAGATCTTCAGGATCAGTTCTCCAGTATCATAGACTGGCATCCAGCATGGAGGACCTACCGCTGGTGTCAGCTCGCGCAGCTGGTATCCCCAAACCAACGCTCTCAACCCTTCTTGTTTGTGAACTGATTCCTCTGTCTGCAGCACTTCCCTTAAGGGGAATCACTTTATGGTGTGTCTGGGCCACGTACACCACTGCCAAGTCTCCAGAGGTGGCGTCTGATGCTGCAGAACCTCCTGAAGTAGTAGCATTTGCTGCTGTGTTCCCTGAGGCGATGGTGCCTGCTCCAGTTTCTCCAGAGGTGGCGGCGTATGCTGCAGAACCTCCTGAGGCAGCTGCACTCGCTTCAGCTCCTTGCACGATGGTGGCGCCCAGCAATGCACTCTCAACCTGTCATGTCGGGGTCAAAGGAACTGTTGCTGAATGCTCCTTGTATCCTGATGATACCACTGTAGAACCTCCAGAGGTGGCGGCAAGTACTTCAGAACCTCCAGAGGTGTCAGTGGTATCCACTCATCACTCTCTGTCGTGTCACGGCTATGGAGGCCTGTCCTGTCACGGCTATGGAGGCCATCTGCAAATCCTCGTCCTGTCCTGTCCTGTCCCGGTCAGGGAGCCCATCTGTGAACTCTTGCCTTGCTCTGAACCGGCCTTGGAGGCCAATTATGAACTACTATCCTGTCCTGACCCAGCTGAGGAGGCTGCCTCTGAATTCTCAGCCTCGTCTATCACCACCGAGGATATGACCTGTGAACTTCCTGACTTTCCTGCTGCGGCTACAGGGGCTGTTCAGGAACTTTCATCCAGGTCTGTCATTGCCATGGTCACCTTAAATGAATTTTCTGTATACCCAGTTAACCCAGTCATTGCTAAAGAAACCATTAGTGAACCGTCTGTCTCTTCAGTTTCAGTCAATGAGTTTGATGTTCAGCTATCTGTGTGTCCAGTTTCAATCAATAAGCCTGAGAATGAGTCATCTGTCTGATCTATTTCAAGTGACATGATCGATTGCAAACTTCCTGTCAGCCTAGTGTCTGTCAATGTGGTGCCTGTCTGTCCGGTTTCAACCTATGAGTCTGAACGTGAATTGTCCGCCAGTTTAGTTTCCCTCCATGAAATGTCTACCAGTCCAGTTTCAGTTAATGCACCCGGTTTTGATTTGTCTGCTGGACCACTACTCTCAGGTGTGTTTAATTCTGAATTATCTGTATGTCCCATTCCAGTCCATGAGTCTAATATTGAACTGTTTGTCTGTCCAACCACTCTCAAGGAAGCCAATACCGAGTTTGTTGCCTTGTCTGTCACAACCCAAAAACCCGCCTGTGAACCCTAAAACCTGCTCGTCATGAGCCCCGAAACTACTAATGCACTCCATGTCTGTCCCGTTACCCCTGTCAGTGCCAAAGAAACCATTGATAAACTGTCTATCTATTAGGGGCGCAATGGATCGTAGATGATCCGTGATCCATACGGACCGGTCCCCACGGTTCGGCGCGCATGTGATTCGCAGATTAATTGTTAAGTTTAACCATCATAAAAAGTGAAAGTTTATCATTTGCACGTGTTTTGTCTTGCCAGTTTACACATTCAAGCAATTTCAGACCATTCAGATGAAGGAGAAGTCGAATCGGGACTCGCGCACCGTTTTCTGTGCTCAGCCTCTGCCGCACACACTGAAGTGCGCACACGCAGAGAGAGAGAGAGAGAGAGAGAGAGAGAGAGAGAGAGAGATCGCGTTTCAGACAACGCCTCAACGGATGGATACATACACACAAAGTTATGTTAAAATACCTGTTTTAGAAAGTATTCTGGTAAACACAGTCGGTTATGTCTTAAGTTAACGTATACATCTGGGAAAGAAACCGGATGTGTGTCGGTAGCCTACGTCCATGCATTAGTCTTAGAGACAGCAGCCTATAATACCTGCTTCTGTCTGCTAATCATATGTATTTAACTTATGCAGTAAGCATTATTGTGTTGTTTTACACTTAATTTTTACATTTCTGCACCTGAATACTACTGTTACTGTCTTTATAATTTTATGTTGTAGGCTGTTCATCTATGCTTGTAATTTGTGTAATTGTTCTTGCTTTATTACTGACTTTAGTAGTTAAGCTAGTAGTTTCTGCTGGGGTATAGAAGTACTTAAAGTAAGCTTTTAGTAGTTAATGAAAAGCGAATTTTTTTTGCTGATCCGAAAAATGATCCGATCCGTGACTCAAAATCCGTAGTATGATCCGAACTATGAGTTTTGTGATCCGTTGCACCACTACTATCTATCCTGTTCCAGTCAATGAGTCAAATTTTGAACTGTCTACCTGTCTAGTTTCGGTCAGTGAACTTGCCTATGAACTGTCTGCCTGCTTGGGTGTCACCAGGGAAAATATCCACGAACTTCTGGTGTTCCCTGCCTTGGTCCTTGAGATCGCATATGCTCTCTCTGTCTCTTGTGTCTCGTTTTTCCCTAGGTCCCAGTTACTGCCAGGGGTCCCTGATTCGCCTGGTATGTCGTGGTCATCTTCTGTCCCGCTCTGGTGGTCGTCTGCTCCGCCATGGAGATCTTCTCTCCTGTCTGGTGGGCTCCTGCTCTTCTCCACCGTGGAGGCCTCCTGCTCTGTCTGCTCCGCACTGATTGGCTCCTGCTCTGTCTGCTCCGCTGTGGAGGTCTTCTGCCCTGTCTGCTCCACCCTGGTGGGCTCTTGCTCAGTCTGCTCTGCCCTGGTGGGTTCTTGCTCCATCTGCTCTGCCATGGTGGGCTCCTGCTCCGTCTGCTCCACCGTGGTGGTTTTCTGCTCCACTGTGGTGGCCTTCTGTCCTGCTCTGGTGGTCTTCTGTTCCGCCATGGCGTCATTCTGTCCTACCCTGGTGGTCCTCAGCCACACCCGTTCTGCCGGCTGCCATCCGCTAGCCACCAGAGGTCACGCCTCCATCATATTGACTCTCACACTACACAGACTGTTACTGGTCACTCCGGACTACATTTCCCAGCAGCCGTCTCATTAATCACACATTCACACCTGAGACCCATCACACAATCACACACCCTACATAAACTTTGGACTTCCTCGTTCACATTGCCGAGTATTGTTCTGCGTTTATCGCTCTCCTAGTGATAGTTGCGATACGGAGCCATTCCGTGTTTCCTTAGTCCTAGTCTAGTTTTCCTAGTTATTACCCGAGTCATTCGTGTTCTGATCCTAGCCTGTGTATCTCGTTTCTTGTCTGTTCTCTGCCTGCCCTGAAGTTTAGCCTGCCTTGGATATATATCTCTCTCGTCTTGTCGTTCGGACCACGCCTGTTTACTCATCTGTCTTGCCCTCAAGATACCTGTTTGCCATTTGCTAGACCCTGCCTGTGTTTTGACCATGTCTGTTAATAATAGCTTGCATATGGATCCGCACATCTCTCATCTCATTCAGCCTATTACAAGTACTTAATTAGGTAATTACGCTGTATTATGACACCTTGAAATAAAGTGTTACCAAACTTTCTTGGGTAGAAACGCGCACTATGTGTGTCATTAACAACAAGAATCACACTGTAGGCTGTTAGATGAAGTAACCCCCAGCAACCACCTGACACAGGCTCGGGCGGCCTGAGTAAATAGTTTTAAATTTGTCATTCAAGAGTTGTAATATTTTTTTTTATTATTAATTAATTAACTAATTTATTTATTTATTTTTACATTCATCAACATTACTGCAATGGAAATACTTACCTTTAACCTATTAATAAGCTAACAAAATATTTGGCGAAAGAAGAAATCACTCTACTCCCTGTAGTTGTGGTGTCATATGCCCAGGACTAATTCTGCCTCAAAAGCAGCTGCTCAATTATTTTGATAATTTAAAATATTTATATTGCATATTAAGAACAATTATGTTTGCATTGTATGAACACATCATTAGCTAAATGCAAGGCTCAATCCAAGATGGTCTTGAGCAAGACACTACAGTGACTATTTAAATGCAGTGTCTGCTTTGCATTCTATGCTGTAATATTATTCCTACATTGCCATTTGATCACTGTATATAATGCTGCTGTTTATATTAATTGTGTCCAAGTTAAAATTTGCAACATAGAATTCTGTGCATGCTGCTGCTCCGAAAAACCTCAATGACTGAATGCCTATGCAAGCTGCTGCTACTGCACAAAAGGGCTGAACTGCTGTGAGCTCCATTAATTAGGCATATAAGTAGCTAAGCGAATGCCTATTTTACTCTAAACAGTGTCTACTAGGGATGGGAAGATTCCCTGATTCGCTCGGTGCATCGGCATAAAAAGTGAGCGATGTGATGCATCGGTTTAAAAAGTGTGCATCGGCTACAAGTTGACATTTGTATCGCGATGCATCATTTCTAACACATTTGCATCGGTAAAAAACGATTTATTTATATATAATTACTAGTGGATGTGCTATACTTTTATTGTTTAGAAAGTGACCAATATTTAATATGTAGATTGATTTCTGCTCTTTAAACTGTTTTTCAAGCTCGTTCTCTCATCACTGCTGCGCATGAATATGACGTATCACAACAAAACTACGGAGACACGAGGAAAAACAGGGATTAAAGTCCAAAACCTGACTTGAAATAACCTAACAAATCAATCGGGCTAAAGCGGTTCCATAAACGACAATGTAAATTCACACAATCTCACTAATTTGTGCACGCTTATTCTCAGGCACGTGCACACATAGACATAAAAAGAGGGCTTGAGCACCTGCCCTTTTTCTTCCTCGAGAGAAAGTGCCCTTTTTTCTGTTTTTTTTTTTTTTTTAATTATTATTATTTTTGTTTTTATAAATTAATATATTTATATATGCATGCATGTGTGTTTCTGTTTGCGCACAGCTTTCCCTGTCAAACAAATAAAAAAAATCAAAATATCAGGTCGGGTCAGGAAATGTTGAGACTCAGTTCCAATCACTGATCTATAATAGAGTCCTTATATATAGATCAGTGGTTCTGATGCCTTTCTCCCCTTCGCGTTTCCACGTCTCGGCACAGGTGCGCGCAGCACAGCAGTGTAGAACACATTGATCGGCACATGCACATCACAGACAGGCAGAGAACCGCAGAAGTGAAGCCCTCCCTCCCTTTCCAGTTGTGTTTGTCTTGCTGTGGAGGTGAGTGGTGATAAACAAAAGACTAAGCTACCTGTGGCTCGAATTTACAGCTAATTATCCAAAAGACAAAAGGCAAATATAGTTAATTTGTCTTGCTAACATATGACTCATGAGAGAGCTACCATGTAAGTTAGCTGAAGTTTAGCTAAGGCAATTGGAAGTCTAGTAGGTTAGACCAGTACGCATTCTTTCACTGCATGATTCAGTTTATTAAAATGCATTTACATTAAGAATGATCACAGAATTCAAGATATGGGGGCAGAAATGTATATATTTACAGTATCTCACAAAAGTGAGGACACCCCTCACATTTCAGCAACAATTTTAATATATCTTCTCAAGGGACAATACTGCACAAATGAAACTGGGATATACACGTATATTAGAGTAGTCAATGTGCAACTTGTATAGAAGTACAGATTTACTGTCCTCTAAAAATAACTCAGCGTATAGCCATTATTGTCCAAATAACTGGCAACAAAAATGAGTACACCCTAAGTGAACATGTCAAAACTGTGTCCAAAGTGTCAACATTTTGTAGGGGCATCATTGTTATCTAGCACTGCCTTAATCATCCTGGGCTTGGAATTCACCAGAGCTGCACAGGTTGTTGCTGGCATCCTCTTCCACTCCTCCATAATGACATCACGGAGCTGGTGGATGTTAGACACCTGGTGCTTCTCCACCTTCTGCTTGAGGATGCCCCACATGTGCTCAATAGGGTTCAGGTTTGGAGACGTACTTGGTCACTCCATCACCTTCACCTTCAGCTTCATCATCACAACTTGGCGGTGTGTTTGGGGTCATTATTATGTTGAAAACCTGCCGTTCGGTCCAGTTTCTGAAGGGAGGGCATCATGTTCTGCTTCCAAAATGTCACAGTACGTGTTGGAATCCATGCTTCCCTCAATGAACTGCAGCTCCCCAGTACCAGCAGCATTCATGCAGCCACAGACCATGATGCTACCACCACCATGCTTGACTGTAGGCAAGACACAATTTTCTTGATACTCCTCACCAGGGTGTCGCCACACATGCCAGACACCATCTGAGCCAAACAAGTTTATCTTAGTCTCATCAGACCACAGGACATGGTTCCAGTATGTGAGAGAGTTAGAGGTAATATCATTGCATTCCTATTGGTCAGTGAGCTCAGCTTAGCCTGACAGTTTGCCTGCCCTGAACCAGGTTGGCTTTCCAGCATAAGCAGCCACAGTGACTGAGGTTGATCTTTGTTAAATTTGCTTTATGGAACCTAATCATTTGTTGGTGAGTCAGACTAACTGAAATAATCCTGGCCTATTTGGTAAACTTGTTTTATGAAACAGGCCTCGAGGCATTAGAAGTCAGAAGACATATAAGTTAAATTATGATTTGCTGTCTGTCTGAACCAAAGAAATAAAAGTGATCATATTTTTTCAGTTGCATCATATTGCATCGAATCGCATTGTGTTGTATCGAATCGAAATCGAATCGCACTGCATCGTAACGGGTGAATCGTATCGCATTGCAAGCTGCTTCATATGTATCTTCAATGTATCGTATCGTTGGCTATGCATCGAGATGCGTATTGCATCGGCCTCAGTTATGGAGATGCACATCCCTAGTGTCTACGCCAGATGCGAGCAGCACAACATGACAAAGTCAATAGACCCGTTACGATAGGTAAAGCTGTCCGCAATGTATGCAGTGCGATACTGCCAACGCAACAAAACTTCTGCTACTGCTGCTATTGATAATATTCACTAACATTTCAATACTGAGTTGAAATACGTGCTGTTGCTATTAATGATACTCACAATGTTGTAGTAGGAATTTACTGCGTGAGCTATTGCACTTGTAATATTTAATTAGAATTTAAAAAAAAAATTGGTAACATTGCGATCTGAATAGCTAAAAGTACTTTCTGCTGCCACTGCTATATTAGCGACAATAATAATTGGATTGCCATGCAGACTGCTAACATTGCGCCTGAATTTGCTATGCGTGCTGCTATCACTAAACTAGCAATCTGAATACCTATGCATACTGCTGCTACAGCTGCACGAAAGTACTTAGAATTGCTATAAGTGTCTTTATTAACAAGCAACACAATCAAATAATGCCTATTTCGCTTTGAAGAGTTCGCAAAATCTACTGTAAGCCCTGTTAAATAAGCAAAGAAATAAAATGGCTATTTCACTTTAAAGAGTTACTTACCCCATGTGTTATCACTGAAATTTCAAGCAACTAAAGTACTTTCTGCTGCCGCTGCTATATTAGCAACAATAATTTGACTTCCTGCTGCTAACATTATTTCTAACATTGCATACGAATTTGCTATGCATGCTGCTGCAATCTGCATGCAATCTGAATAACTATGCATACTGCTGCTACAGCTACACAAAGGTACTTAGAAATGCTATATGCCCCTTTTAAATAAAACGCAAATGATGCCTATTTGCTTGAAGAGTTCACATACCATCAATTTTTAGTCACTGAAACTTTAGCAACTACAGTCTACCTACTGCTGCCGCAACTAAAGCATAATTTGATTTGCTATGCATACTGCTATTAATAATTCGCTAATAACGCAATCTGAAATTCTGTGGATACTTCTGCTACACTCCATGAAAGTACTAGATTTGCAGTAAGCCCATCCATGCATTATCACTGAAATTTCATGCAACTACAGTACTTTCTGCTGCCCCTGCTGTATTAGGAACAATAATAATAGGTTGCTATGCAAACTGCTGCTAATATTATTTCTAACATTGCATCTGAATTTGCTATGACATTCTGCTGCTATTAAATTAGCTAAAATTGCAATCTGAATAGCTATGCATACTGCTGCTACAGCTGCACGAATGTACTTAGAATTACTATAAACAACTTTATTAAACAAGCAAACACAAACAATGCCTATTTTGCTTTGAAGAGTTCATGAAATCTCTGTACGCCCTGTTAAATAAAGTAATAAAAGCCAATTTCAATTTTAAAGAGTTACTTACCCCATGTGTTACCACTGAAATTTCATGCAACCCGTCAAATCAGATCCCTACCTGCCTAATACGCAATTCCCTGATCGATCTTCTAACAGAAACTATATGAACCGGTCAGACAACGTAGAAATAGATTTTGACGATTTTTTAGTTCAAGGAGTGCAACAAGACTGGAGTAGAGAGATCAAGAAACAGAGGAAGAATGAACGTCGCAGGCGGGCCCAGGAGAGAGCTGGGGGATCCAAAGATCATCAAAATGAAAACAATTCTGAAGCTGATACAGAAACAAGAAACGATGAATAAAAGAGTTGCAAAATTAATAAAAGAAGTGATGGAATTGCAGGGTTTTTCAAAGGAATAACAAATGTTAATGAATGATTTAGAGAAAATGGATTTTCAGTCTCCTGTGTTAAAAAAGTAAAGGTTAAAATGTGTTTGAGGGTATATCTCATTTTAGGGGCACAGATGTTGAGTGCTCTGTGGTTTTTATCTGCTATGTAGTTGCTTCGCTTATTTTCTAAAAGAGCTGTTAAGAGCAAGGGGATGCATCTCGCAACATGGGTGCGAGATGGAACTTCTAGCTGAACCATTACTTAGAATCTGATCACACCTGCTAGAGGTGTTACATTGTGGTTTATGGTATATGTGCTTAAGCAGGGCTCATAGAAGGTGTCACTATTTTCCCTATATTTGAAAATAGAACTAGACATGCTTGCTATCTAGAAGTGATGTATTTTTGTAATTTTTATTTTTCTCCGTCTGAACTTTTGATACATGTTTGATGCAGCCTCTGTGACAAAGGTCATGCTTCCTGTTTTCAAGGAGGGGGCAGTCACAGGCATTGGCAGAAGGAGGGTTTTTGTCATGCAAGGTTATAAAATGCCTGGGAGACCATTGTTCGAGGCCGACAATTCGTGGTGAAGACTTTACTCGCTGTTATTTTATGTTATGTACTTATGAGTTATTATTCTTTAATAAAACGAAACCATTGTATTGGTGATTCGTTAAATTCTTAAAACAAGGCTCTGAGTGCTTCATTAATAATAACCAGTTATCTGAACCTGGATACTACCCTGTCGAGCTACAAGCCCAACTGAATACACAAATAGTAAATTACAGTTTAAAGTTTCCTACTATTTGCTACATTGTACATGGGCTACTGCTTGGAAATGATTTATTATTAGTAGTAGTATCT
Source organism: Spinibarbus caldwelli (assembly GCA_039654775.1). NCBI lineage: Eukaryota > Metazoa > Chordata > Actinopteri > Cypriniformes > Cyprinidae > Spinibarbus > Spinibarbus caldwelli. The sequence goes on from JBCAMP010000261.1 coordinate 207,811, forward strand.
TTATATTTAAAACGAATTCATGATTAATTATCTTTAAACTATCACTAAACATGACTTTCATAATAAACTCTTCACTATCGCTGAAACAAGTTCACGAGTGAAATTGAGATGTGGCCCCTTTAAATGAGCGCTCCCTCTTCTAAAGTATGTTGCAATGCGACATGAGTACACGTATAAGCAGGTATATTATTTTCTGTTGCTCATTAGTTGTTATGGTTAAGGCTGTTGACAGTATGAGGTTTATGAAAGACAGTTATACGGGTCCACCTTGATTAAAACTGTGACAACTGTGAAACGCCAACTACAAACTGACCCCACTAGTGAGGTGTGCATCTGAAAGCGATCCGTTCGCGGTTAATGTAGAAATGAATGCCCACAGAAGATATTAAAAGCATTGGAGATTTCAGCAAATAAGGTAATCCCCAACTCACTTTACTGTTCTAAAATCCGCGACGCTTGACGTTGTATTCTCACATACATGAGCTAGAAAAGCCGTTTACTGCTGCTGCTAATGCTACTGCTGACAAGACATGCTTAGTAATTACTCCTCTCGCGAATAATCTGCGCATAGTTTTACAGCTTGTATGTTTTCTAGTTAAAAATGTAAATATAACGAACGCAATAATGCACTTAAATCAGAGTGAAGACCGTTTACTTATCTAGCTGTTGAGTTTCAGAGAAACTTTGAAAGCATGCTGCAAAAATCTCAGGTGAAGGCTAGCCAGCCATATAAATGCAAGGTAGTAAATTCATTGGCTGCATATGCAACATGAACCAATCAGCTTGGCAAAGTCGTTTAACTCTCTGAATATCATCAGTTATGTCAACAACCCTTCAGTCTGTGCCATCTAGAGTTTCATGATTGAACTATACATTTTGGTAAGGAGAAAATTATTTCCTGCATATACAACACTCTCCAGGCATCCCAACTATCTGTAACATCTACAATCAAAAGTTTATGGAAGGAAGAATTAGGATCATAGATATGATAGTCTGGAATAAATCAACAGGTGTTCCATAAATTCCAGACATTGTCTCATTCAGTTCAAAATCTTGCATAGATTACATTATTCTAAAACAAAACTATGCAGAATATTTCAAGGTGTCTCCCCAAAATGTGACAAATGCAAGATAGCCGACACAACTCTGCTTATTAGTTATGAATTATGTCCTAGTCTTCAAGATGTTCAGTGTTATCTCTGAAATCACGAATCAGCCTATTGAACCTGATGAGTTTCTAATTGTGTTTGGAGTTACAAGATATGAACTCAGTTTGTCCAAGTCTCAAAAACAATTCCTTTCATATAGTCTTTTAACGGCCAAAAAACTAATTTTAACTTTTTGCAAATATAAATTGCCTCCCCCTTTCCAGCTTTGGCTCAATGAACTCACAAAGACACTTCACCTTGAATGTACAGGTGCATCTCAATAAATTAGAATGTCATGGAAAAATTAATTTATTTCAGTAATTCAAGTCAAATTGTGAAACTCGTGTATTAAATAAATTCAATGCACACAGACTGAAGTAGTTTAAGTCTTTGGTCTTTTAATTGTGATGATTTTGGCTCACATTTAACAAAAACCCACCAATCCACTATCTCAACAAATTAGAATACTTCATGAGACCAAAAAAAAAAAAATTGAATTGTTGGCCTTCTGGAAAGTATGGTCTGTAGTGAATTTTGCTTTCGCCAACCTAAGGCGGCGAAATAGTGTAGCGATGGGTACTCACATCACAGGTGACGTTATGATTTTTGGATCACGTGTCACTTAAGGTGTGGTTAGGAGTATATCACATAAGAAAGATTGGTGGGATACCTAACTTGTAGAACCTTACTGCATTATCAACACAAGGAAGACACAAGTGTAATAAAATAAATTTTATTAACAAAAGATAGACAAGAGTAATCAACAACAGGTTGTGTCTGTTACTGTCCCTTCCCTTACGGGGCGGAGACTCAGAACTGGTTTATCTGTTAACGTCTTTCCCTTTCGGGACTCAGACTCAGAACGGATGTGTCTGTTACTGTCCCTTCCCTTACGGGCCAGAGACCCAGAACGAGGAGTGTCTTTTGGGAAGGTACTTTTATCGCTTTCCGATGAGGAGGAGATTGCAATCTGGCGCTTCTCCATTTCCAGGCTGTGATTGGCTATTTCCATCAGAGTGGGAGTGGGGGAGTGGGGGAGTGGGGGGGGGGGCAGTGTGGCCCACCCTTCTTTCCTCCTGTGGAACTTATTTGCATAGTCCAAACACGCATTTAGAAAAATGTCACTAAAGTTTTACCAATGCATCATTCACTTACCAAACCACAACCAGAATACCTTTGGCAATGTTACGAACACATTAAGTTCAAACATGATGGAAGAAGATTGAACTGTCATGCATGCATTCATTTGTCCATTAACAGCTGAGTTTGTGTAAGATGTTGCACTACACATCGCTGTGACTGAGAATACTTATTTCTCTGAATAAGTATGAGATGTGAGTGTTGTTGTGTGCATCAGTTTTAAGGTTTGAGAACATAGTTATGAATGGATTTGGATGGAACTTTGTGACTCTGTTTCACACAATGCTGCTGCATCCAGAGGTCCTAAGGAATTTTTATGGCGGTCACAGGCCAAAACCTTTGGAATCAGTCTGTTGGTGGGTGAAGGGCAGAAACTGAATTTTGACCAATGAGAAGTCCTGTCCTTTCCGGGCTTTGTTCCAAAGGTCTTTTTCTTGCCCTCCCAGAGGCGTCTGCCCATTGTCCTGGCATCTTTATCTGATGGCGTTGGACAGTTTGCTTATGTTAGTCCACCAAGATCCAATCAAAATGTAGCAAACCTTTGTCCACTATAGTAGTCAGAAAGGGGCCCTGCCATAAACTGGGCCCTGGAATGTGCTGTCCACTACATCCCCCCTGATCGGCTTGATCGAGGACCTGAAGTCGTTGATCTGGGTGATGCACTATAAGGAACAGCAGGAACAAAACACACACACACACACACATCACCTCCTCCTTCTGACCACTGGCATTAAAGTACAATTTGGCTCAATATGTTCTATATAGAGCTAAATTAACTAAATGTAAGGGTGATTAGAATAATTTCTAAACAGGTTAGAAGCATTCTGGAGAAGATAGGTGTAAGGAAAAGTTGTCCTAAAAGTAACTTAAAGTCTATTGTTTAAGATCTCTGAAGAGAGTATCGAGGTAAGAGTACACATTAAAAATGTTTGAGCAGATTTAGCAGAAAACCAATTTCTTAAATGTCTGGATTGACATAATTTGGTTTGGCACTCTTCAGGCTGTAGGCTATGTGCACCTGCAATGTTTAGATAGTTCCTTGCAATGCCTGATTACAGAATCCTCAACTGGTTCACTTGGTACCACATATGACAAGATTGTTTTTATTGTCTAATTATCAGGAGCAAAGCTCACTTAAATCATAAGTAAATATTGCATTAATATACAGACCAATTAATGAGAGTGGTCATGTTGTATGACATCTATTATCTTGGCTGCACTGTGGTGTAGTTCAAGGGGCTGTATATTGACCAGGAGTGGAGGTTGTAAATTTGAGTGTTCCGTCTAGTCTTCATCTGCCTCTAGAGGCTTCCTCACACGTCCAATCAAACAATTCCTCTTTTTTGAAGGATGACTTTTAAGGGAGATTGGATGGCTAGAACTGACAACAACAAATTAGAACAACTCTAACTGTGATCTGCAATGTTTTACTTTACATGTGGCAAGTAAACTAGTTGGTCAGTAGTATCAAATGGGGCCTGACCCCCCTTTCCTGACATCCAAAGGGATTTAATTGGCATGCAGAATCATAACCTTGTAGGTTATAAACACTGACTGAAAAGTCTAAACTGGAAAACAAAACTGAAGTGGGAAGTAAAGAACCCTTCTTTGGTTGAAGGTGATGTCTGATGTGATACAAGGGCTGGTGTCTGCTGACACTGGTAGACCCTGTTCAGTTATGGGGTACCCCCCTTTCCCCGTGGCTCTTGTCCACACTCAGATGTTAGGTGGAGGGGGGAGGGGCCCCGACCTGGTTATGCTGAGAAGACCAGGTCTCTGTCAGTGGAGGTGTTCTCCTCTGACTTGAGGTCTTTGAGTGCTTTAAGAAGTAGGTGCTGCATCTCTGCTAAGTTCTCAGCATCTTTACTTTCAGTTCCTCTAGATTTCCGACTTCTGTCATGACTTCACTGTTTATGGCCATTCTCATAGCCATCTCTACCCTTCTTCTGTTTTGTTCTCTGTCATCCCACTGCCTGCTCTCCTTTCTGGGGGCATACCTGTGACTGTTATGTCCCCTGTAACCTGAGAACCTAGGGCTCTGGGTGCTCTGCTGAAGATTGCTGGAATAGACAAACCTGTTCTGGGGAAGATCTGACAGTTCCAGTTGAAAGGGAGTCTTACTGTCAATTTCAGATTCAAGCACAGATGTTTCTGGCTCTCTGTCTTTCCTGTTTGTGCCTACCCTCTCACTGTTCCAGGCTCGCACTGCAAGCTGCCTCAGTTCTCCTGCAGACATACGGTCAACATCTACCAGAAGTATGAGTGGTTTCCTAAGAGTGGGGTATAGATTACTCACAAACAAACTCTTAAACATGACATCCTCCTCTGCACTAGGGTCATCTCTGCCAGCAAAATACATTTTCCTTAAGCGCTCCTACTACTCTCTGGGAGATTCATGGTGATCTTGCTTAGTTCGAAAACCTGAAAGACGAGAGGCAGATGGGTTCTGATACAGAGTCTACTCTGACAGAAGGGTTTTACACAATTTGTCATAATTGTTAGCGATAGCTGGGCTCTGTCTGTCTATGAAACCACGGACGGTTCGTGCAGTGGTCTTTCTCAGAAGAAAGACTTTGTCAGCCATACTAGCCCGAGGAAAGTATGTCAAGGCTGCATTTACATCCTTCAAATACAACTCTATGTTGTTATCAGGAGTCTCAGAGTTAAACAGATCTATGTCACGCGCTAATTCTCTAAGAATATGCAGGTGGCTGTCTCTAGATGGCTGGGAGCTAGGAGATTCAGGGAAGGAACAGCTAGTCTTTCTACCTATGGTGGGGTAAGAGGCTTCATTATAGGAATGAGTGAAGCCAGCACTCATGCTAAGGCTGGTAGAGGCTGTAAAATTACCATTTTTCTGGTAACACTGTCCCTGTGAAAGATTATTCGCCAGGGGGTCCCTTACAGCTGAACCAGTGGAGTGGGTCTGCACTCTCTGTGGTTCAGGTTGCTTATGGGGGAGTTGCCTGCCTTTCTCCAATACACTCATCCTTTTTCCTATTACTTCACATCTCTGTTCTGCTCTGCCATCTTTGTCTGCCAACACAGATGTTCTAGCTGTAGCCTCAGCTCGTACTCTAATCAATGGTTCCCTATTCTGGATTTGGGTAACGTTTGAGTTAGAAGGCTTTAGCTTGAGCAGATCACAAGTCTTGCGTTCTATTTCTTGTTGCCTTTTCAGCTCAGAAATTTCAAGCATAGCTGACCTTAACTCAGCATTGGTCTTATTCAGATTAGTACTTACTGCACTTAATCTCTCTGTCTGTACTGACATGTCATTATGGGAATGGGTCAACTCTGTTTGCAGAATGTCCACGTCAGTTTTCAGCTTTTTCAGCTCTACTTCCTGACTGTCAGTGATGGACTGTAAGCATTTAGTATCTGAAGACAATCTGCATATTTTTGCTCTTAACTTCAAATTGTCCTTACGCAAATCAGCCAACTTGTTTTTGAGTTTCTGAAACTTTAAATCCCTATCTTTGTCCTGGTCGTGGGCAAGGGATAATTTGCCTATGGCCTGGTTTGGTTGGATAGGCCAGTTTAGTGCTAGGCTGGACAGAAGCTTTATAAGCGAAGCACCCTTTAAGGCCTGGCTCACTGCTTCAGCGGCCATATCAGCCATATTTATTTAGTGGTGTATTTATTTGTCATATATATATATATATATAAAGATAAATAAATACACCACTTGTATCAGTTAGCTCTTGAAGTTTGCCACGAATGTGAGCAGCTCTGAACCACTAAAACCATGAAATATCACACACAGACAAGGGGTGTGAATTCTAGCACTCGTCTATAATTTGTCAGAGGCCAATACCCTTTCCTGACAGGTTCACATAAAAATTCTAGAATGCTATGATAGACTTACAAGGTGTGAACCATATGCTATATTTCTAGAAGCAATTAGTTATAATCAACAATTACAACTTTTGCAAACAAAAATTTTGGACAAAATATTTGCAAGCTCTATGCCGCAATAAAATAACAATTCTATACACTTTGCAACCAATCCTATTCATAAATAATACCAATGAGTTGAGCAGGGAAACTATCAATCAGGCCTAGAAGGAACCACTGTTGCTATGCAATTGGTTTCTGACTCAGTGAAAGACTTGGTTTCCTGCTAAAGTTACTTCTATTGTTATCATTTAGTGTACTGACTTGTGCTGATAAAACAGAAGGCTCATTTCAATCTACGTTAGCCCACCCAGGGACGCCAATTAATGTAGTGAATTTTGCTTTCGCCAACCTGAGGCGAAATAGTGTAGTGATGGGTACTCACATCACAGGTGACGTTACGATTTTTGGATCACGTGTCACTTAAGGTGTGGTTAGGAGTACATCACATTAAAAAGATTGGTGGGATACCTAACTTGTAGAACCTTACTGGATTATCAACACAAGGAAGAAACAAGTGTATTAAAATAAATTTTATTAACAAAAGATAGACAAGAGTAATCAACAACTACTAAATGAATACCATGAATGAAAAAGGAATAAAGTGCATAAGATGCATAAAATGCAAGTGATTATGTTGGATGTTGCTATGTCAGAGCTACATTATCTGGAAAGATAAACTGTCACTACTCTGAAACAAGTAAGGTGAAGAACCTTATTATGCATCAAACAAATACCTGAAAGATTATTTATCAACTGCAATCAGCTATATAACATCTAATGTCAATTAGAAATATCATATACTGATAATACATAACAATGCTAAGGTCTCTGGAAGAGGTTTGGATAGGTGATAGTTACGTTCTCTGTGGTTGAGTGAGCAGTCCGGTGGCAGTGACTTCATCCACTGGTTGTGCTGGTAACAATGCAGTGGGGAAAGGAGCAGGGATCCGTTTCGACAGCCTTGAACACGAAGCGCTGGAGGATGCTGATCTCCTGGAGCACCAAAGGGTTCTATAATCTGGAACACGCAGATGTGGCCCTGGAGTAGGTGCAGAGGGTCCTTAGCCTGGAACACGCAAGCAAAGGTACCGTGGAGTGAAGGTTTGCTCGCCGGAGCTTAACCTTGTTGCAAATGTCTGTGTGTCTTCTGCCTCTCTGGGCTAGAGACTCAGAACTTGGTCGATTCGCTTTGTCTCTCTAGGATGGAGACTCAGGACGTGCTGCATCTGTTGTTGTCTCGCTGGAGAATACTCTGAATGAAGTCTGAACTTAGATTACCTCTTTCCTTGCAGGCTGGAGGCACAGAACGTGGTCGTATCTGTTGCTGCCTTAAAGCTGAAGACTCAGGACTTGGTATCTGTTATTACCTCTTCCCTCACGGGCCAGAGGTTCAGAATGTGTTGATCTGTTAGTCTTTCCCTTTTGGGACTCAGACTCAGAACAGGTTGTGTCTGTTACTGTCCCTTCCCTTACGGGCCGGAGACTCAGAACGAGGAGTGTCTTTTGGGAAGGTACCTTTATACCTTTCCGATGAGGAGGAGTTTGCAATCTGGCGCTGCTTCATTTCCAGACTGTGACTGGCTATTTCCATCAGAGTGGGGGGACACGGTGTGGCCCACCCTTCTTTCCTCCTTTGGAACTTATTTGCATAGTCCAAACACACATTTAGAAAAGTGTCACTAAAGTTTTACCAATGCATCATTCACTTACCAAACCACAACCAGAATACCTTTGTCCAAAGTCCAAATATGATGGAAGAAGATTGAACTGTCATGCATGCATTCATTTGTCCATTAACAGCTGAGTTTGTGTAAGAGGTTGCACTACACATCGCTGTCACTGAGAATACTTATTTCTCTGAATAAGTATGAGATGTGTGTGTTGTAGTGTGCATCAGTTTTAAGGTTTGAGAACATAGTTATGAATGGATTTGGATGGAACTTTGTGACTCTGTTTCACACACTGCTGCTGCATCCATAGGTCCTAAGGAATTTTTATGGCGGTCACAGGCCAAAACCTTAGGAATCAGTCTATTGGTGGGTGAAGGGCAAAAACTGAATTTTGACCAATGAGAAGTCCTGTCCCTCCCGGGTTTTGTTCCAAAGGTCTTTTTCTTGCCCTCTCAGAGGTGTCTGCCCATTGTCCTGGCATCTTTATCTGATGCCGTTGGACAGTTTGCTTATGTTAGTCCACCAAGATCCAATCAAAATGTTGCAAACCTTTGTCCACTATAGTGGTCAGAGAGGGGCCCTGCCATAAACTGGGCCCTGGAATGTGCTGTCCACTACAGTTCATTTACTGTATATGTACTCAATACTTGATAGGGGCTCCTTTTGCTTTAATTACTGCCTCAATTCGGCGTGGCATGGAGGTGATCAGTTTGTGGCACTGCTGATGTGGTATGGAAGCCCAGGTTTCTTTGACAGTTGCCTCTTGTTTCTCATTTTCCTCTTGACAATACCCCATAGATTCTCTATGGGGTTTAAGACTGGTGAGTTTGCTGGCCAGTCAAGCACACCAACACCATGGTCATTTAACCAACTTTTGGTGGTTTTGGCAGTGTGGGCAGGTGCCAAATCCTGGTGGAAAATGAAATCAGCATCTTTAAAAAGCTGGTCAGCAGAAGAAAGCATGAAGTGCTCCAAAATTTCTTGGTAAACGGGTGCAGTGACTTTGGTTTTCAAAAAACACAATGGACCAACACCAGCAGATGACATTGCACCCCACAGACTGTGCACATCACAGACTGTGGAAACTTAACACTGGACTTCAAGCAACTTGGGCTATGAGCTTCTCCACCCTTCCTCCAGACTCTAGGACCTTGGTTTCCAAATGAAATACAAAACTTGCTCTCATCTGAAAAGAGAACTTTGGACCACTGGGCAACAGTCCAGTTCTTCTTCTCCTTAGCCCAGGTAAGACGCCTCTGATGTTGTCTGTGGTTCAGGAGTGGCTTAACAAGAGAAATACGACAACTGTAGCCAAATTCCTTGACAGGTCTGTGTGTGGTGGCTCTTGATGCCTTGACCCCAGCCTCAGTCCATTCCTTGTGAAGTTCACCCAAATTCTTGAATCGATTTTGCTTGACAATCCTCATAAGGCTGCGGTTCTCTCGGTTGGTTGTGCATCTTTTTCTTCCACACTTTTTCCTTCCACTCAACTTTCTGTTAACATGCTTGGATACAGCACTCTGTGAACAGCCAGCTTCTTTGGCAATGAATGTTTGTGGCTTACCCTCCTTGTGAAGGGTGTCAATGATTGTCTTCTGGACAACTGTCAGATCAGCAGTCTTGCCCATGATTGTGTAGCCTACTGAACCAAACTGAGAGACCATTTTTGAGGCTCAGGAAACATTTGCAGGTGTTTTGAGTTGATTAGCTGATTGGCATGTCACCATATTCTAATTTGTTGAGATAGTGAATTGGTGGGTTTTTGTTAAATGTGAGCCAAAATCATCACAATTAAAAGATCCAAAGACTTAAACTGCTTCAGTCTGTGTGCATTGAATTTATTTAATACACGAGTTTCACAATTTGAGTTGAATTACTGAAATGAACTTTTCCATGACATTCTAATTTATTGAGATGCAGCTGAATATGGTTCCATTTACGGAATAAGAGACATCAGTTTGCCAAAACATGGGAACAATTTATAAGGTATTTAGAGGGTGGAGGCAAAATAGACTCCTAGGAAGGGAATGTTGATTGAATCTGAGTGAGATCTAGTGCCAATTCCCTATGGACAGTTTTTAGCAGTTTTCTCCATACGGTGCGTATCAAGCAGAAGGAAGTGGCTGGCTGGCTGGCTGGGTAGGTGGGGAGTTGTTCTTGTTCTGTACTAGAAATATTCTGTATGTTGGAATATAGGCACTTGTTACATGTCTTTATGTATATTTAGGTGGTATGTGCTTGTATAGTTAGACTAAGAACAACTGTATTCATGTGTCTTCATGTATATATACTTAATAAATTCAGAAGGAAGAGAACCATTATGTTTAACCTTGTATGCATAAGGAAAATAAGGAGGATTGTTTGATTTTTGCCAGACTATCTGTATTGTATATATTTCTCCAAAAAATTATAAAAAAAATAATTTTGAAATGCGGTATTTGGCTGTAATGCAGACACCTGTGTCAGAACTAGAGTAGTGAGTGGAGTGGAGCAACAATTTCCCCTCCACACTCCAGGTGTTCACTAATCACTCTAGCTCCGCTCCGGGTTCACTATTTCCTGCTACTCGCTCCACTACTCGCCCAACTGATCAGAAAGACCGTTCCGCCTTCACTCCATAACAACATTTGCGGCTAAAGTATTTCAGTTTGTTTTGAAATATCACAAAGTTACTCTACTATGGCAAAGCTGAGGCTTGTAGTTACTTCAGAAACAGAAAGATTATGCTGCAACTTTTCTGTTTTTAAGATGATAAATCACAGGAGAGAAAAAAAATTTTTGCTCTCCTGAATCTGCAAGCCATCTGTATGTTATGTGCGAGCTTGTGTGTTTTGTGCACGTGTGCAGCAATGTAGCAGCACATTAGTTTAGAGCAGAGATTAGTTACTAGTACAATAAACTGTTTATAACTTGAATTCACCCAATCAATACTGAGTATCCACATGCTACAAACAAACATGGTTAAGATATAACCTCCTCATTCATCACCGTCATAATAACCTTCATTCTGATTTGAGTGATCCACGTATCAGTCAAGCTAGCTAATGATATTTAATGCATGCATTCTTGATAAATATCAGTTATATTATAGGCTGTTGACATTAATTGTGCTCGTGATGGAGCAGTAGTGGAGCTGCTTCAGTGATCACGCATCAGTTGTCTCTCAAAGGTAAGGAAGCAGCAGATGTTGATGAAGTTGTAATAAATCACAATCCACTACACTAAAGTTGCAAAACACCTCAATATAATCTATTTATGATGACAAGCACCCCCGTTCCCATTTATACTGAGAATTCCCAGTCAATGTCCATCATTGCGGTGACAGGTTTTAACGGAGTTTACTTGGAACAACAGCATATTATGAGTTGACAATAGCTTCACATCGATGCCACTGTAACTAGAACCTATTTTTGCTTCTCACCATTCAGCCAACTTAACATTAATGTCCTACTACTCGACCATACGAGTTAATAAATATTCTAAATATCCTAGTGTCCTAATCTGAGCAGGGGGCAACATCCACATGTCAGCCTACAATACATGACATGTTTCAGAAACAGAAACAACAACAACAACAACAACAACATGACAAATCTGGATGACAGATCAAAACAAATAGACAAACTGATCACAGAAATGATAATTACTGACAACCAACCATTCATAATCATCTCTGACGTTGGCTTTAAGCGACTCATGGATGTGGCAGAACCATGATAAGCACTGTAAGAAGTATTACCGCACTGAGAAGCTGCCAGAAAACTATGAAATGGCTGTAAGTAGGGCTGCACGATATATTGCATGCGATAGTCATGCGCATCTCGTCAGTAAAGCCGGTTCTGTGATTACAAATAAATCTCTATCACCTGTTTTCAGATGGAGCAGCATTTAATACACAGAGCCATAGTTCACTGACAAGCTACACAATATCACGTTCACTATCGCATGCGATGCATCTGCGATTTTGAGCGCGAATTGCGTAGCTTGTCAGTGAACTATGGCTCTGTGTATTAAATGCTGCTCCATCTGAAAACAGGTGATAGAGATTTATTTGTAATCACAGAACCGGCTTTACTGATGAGATGCGCATGACTATCGCATGCAATATATCGTGCAGCCCTAGCTGTAAACAAGATAAAAACCCAACTCCAGCTGGAGAATGCTGGCTTCTCACTCTCCTTTACAGTGGATTGCTGGTCAGGATCAACAGAGTCAATGATGAGCCTAACATGCCATTTCATTGACAATGAATGGAACAGAAGGTAGGTTGTTTTAAATACAAGAGTAATGCACAGATCCCATACTGGGGAATACATCAAAGACGCATTCCTGCACCTGCTGGAGGAATGGGAAATTACCAAAGACCATGTAGCTCTTGTCCTGCGAGACAATGGCACAAACATGGTGAAGGGCTTGAGGCTCGCCGATATTCCAGACTTTAGCTGCTCAGCACGTTTGTTGCAGCTGGTGGTGAATGATGGTTTGGCCAGCCAAAGAACAGATGACAGATGTGATTGCCATGCAAAATAAATGGAATTCACTTCCAAAATCCCATGTTGCCCAAGCAGCGTCTAAGAAACATCCAAAGAGACTGTAGCATTTGGACCAATCAGACACACAATTTTTCATTTGATTTAACAAATCAAATTAGTTAGTAGATTAACAAATAATCACAGACCCCTCACCCAATACACATACTGGGTGCCGGTATGTCTGTGGATGAATCCAGGCCACAGACATACCGTTCCATGGCAACCAACCTGATAACACTAGTTTTACTGCTCAAAGGAATGCGGGCCGAGCAACACTCACCTCATTTTCTCCTAAGAAAGAGACATGCCATAAAAATGGACTCTTCTCTAATTAATTCATAAAAAACCTTTCTTTGAATGAACACACATCTTCAGGTCATTGTGAATATTATTACTGTTTTTGTATATGTTCTTGTGTATTAAATACTGTTTTATGCATGCTTATGATAGCTCACTAGTTAATATCACCTCACTTATACTATGTTTGTTCTCTATCAATTCGTCTCCGGATGATCTTATTGAGAGTGTATATCAGGGGTCTCCAACCTTATTTCATTCGGGAGCTACTTTTTAAAAATGAAAGCGGCTGAGAGCTACCAATGTTATACAGTACTTAAATCTCTTAAATAATGTATCAATCCAAACTGTTATAAACGGCATTGTTAAAATGTGCTGGAAATATTTAAAAAAGTACTGATACACACTGAAATAATTTTACCAAGTTTTATGACAAAAGCCACCAAAAAAATTAGCAGCACTATGCACTTTTTCTTTGCATAAACAGTGAAATAAAACTTAAAAAAAAAATCATGGCCAGATTTTAAACTAACAAAAAATAGCTATAACATTATCTACTAACGTACTACATGTTAAAATAAATATTTATTTTTGTTAAAATAAATATTTATTTTATTTTTAAAAAAAATAAAATTATAACATAGCCTTTAAATCTTTTTTTTTTTTAAATAAATGGATGCATGAGTCAGAATGATAAATTAATTTTTATCTGCTCCATAAACAGTTCTACATAAGCTAATGTGCATTCTAAAAATCTCAACACTTCTGATAACAAGGTAGTCTATTTTCCATCGACCGGTTAAGATTCACAACAGTAATTTGGTCTGATTTTCGCATTGGTCTGAACAAAAATATGCCAGACAAATAAATCCACAGTTTGACAGCAGAGAGCGCTTATGAACTGCAGAACAGAACTGTTTCCACGGTAACCTCTGTAAACAAAGCTGCGCTGCGCTTCTAAACACTGCTTTATTACTCATTACATGGAGGGAAGATGGAAAGCAAATCCCATCGAAACTTATCTGAAGACAGTCGGTTTCCCATTATGCATTCACACAAATAATGAAATCATATATTCTTTCATATAATTTCCCTCAGCAGTCTGCCTTCAGTCATGTTTTCACACAAAATGAAACTATGTGTTGCGCCTGCTTGAGACTCTTAAAAACTTTGATTAAAGCTGAACTGAATTTACTGTGAGTTTCTCAAATCGCGATAATCAAATACGGATTTAATGATAATTAAAATACGTAACAGGATCATTAAAATAATCTCACTGCCGATATGTCAATATGTCTTGGCGAGCAACCTCCAATCAGACTGCGAGCTACTGGTAGCTCGCGAGCGACGTGTTGGAGACCCCTGGTGTATATTATATGTTGATACCTATGCAACTTATTAGTGTTCTAAGAATCTTTAATAGTTTGTATATCAACTTCCAATCCAATCCCTTGAAAATAACCATGCTCAGAGACAAAGAGTCGTAAAACCTTCCCTCCAAAAGTTCAGGGCTCCATTGGCTCTTTGACTCCCCAGAGGTGTGACCTCTATATCAGATAAAGCTCTCACATCAGTGATGCCTCCCAGCGGCAGATCTTTTAGATTCTGAGAAGATGAAGATGTGAGCTAGAACTCTTCTGGACCCTTAAGTTTTGCGCCAGGCCTTGTGGCCTTGACTTTCCATTCAACCAACGGTCCTCGGACCTCAGCAGATGTCTCTCTTAGCTCTTTTTCACTTTCTACCTGGTAAGAAACTCCCAATCACCACCGAGCCAGAATAACATCTTTTGGAGTTCATCACCTTTCAAACTCGGAAAAACTTGAACTCCAACACCACCAAACCTTGAAACCATCAGAACTTTCATCCGAGACTGCATCCGGACACTCGTCAAAAACCAAGGAAATACAGGTATCGTACATTTAACTAAACAAAACAGAGGTTTAGTATAAGCTATAGACCCCGTTATAAACGGCGCTGATGGTTTTACTCAGGTGGTTAACTGACTCTTTCCATAACTGCATTCTCTGTTTTCTCTAATGGCTTCATTCATCCACTTTAGCTCCCCTTTGTATGTATGCGTGAGTGTATGTTTATTTGTTTGTTTGTTTGTTTAGATTAGTTATGTGTGTTAGCATTTAGTTAATAAAACTTTGGTGCAGAAATTACATGAGTTTCTGATTCTGCCTTGCAAATAATTGTCCTTTTACGATTTTGACCCTCGCTACATGCTCTGTCTGCTGATCGATTGCTTCAGTCTGTTCCTGTCTGTTGTGCTGCTGAGAGGTTTGCGATTGTAGCTCCGCTTTTTTATTTGAATCTTTACCTTACTTTCACTCTCTGTTGTTTAAAGTGATAATATATAACTTAATTCCCACCATATTTCTGGTATTATCTATCAAACTAATCTAACTAATTTGATCGTTCGCTTTTAAAACCGTGAGTGCAGCACGCGTGCAGCGCGTTAGCATTCGTTAGCCGGCTAGCTTGTTACTCGCGGTTCCATTCACGTTTCTATTCGTGCCTATTATTGTTTTCTTTTTTCTCGCTCCGTTTTTCACAAGTTCATCAAACAACAGTGGTAAGTGATAAGTTAAGTTGGTATCATTCATCAATCACGGTGAGTAATGGCTTCTCCTTCTCTTGTTGTTTGCACTTCATGTCACAGGTACAGTTTATCTGTCTCTGTCAGCAGCGAGGGATTCACATGTGATAAATGCAGGGAAATAGTTAGGCTGACAGAGAAGATTTTAGAACTAGAGACTCGCATCCAAACTTTAGTTGAGGACAGTAAGAATGTGAGGGCTGTAGATACTGCTTTGGATGCGACTAGCTCAGGGACTTCTGTACAATTGTTTGGTTCCGGTTGTGCCCGTGCAGCAGGGCAACTGGGTGACTGTGAGGCGGCATAGTCGCGGGTCAAAACACCGCTCTTCCGTTCCGATCAAAACATCAAACAGGTTCTCCCCACTCAGTGATGCACCCACTGAGAAATCTGATGAAAGTGTTCTAGTAATTGGCGATTCTATTGTACGGAACGTGAAAATAGAGACACCAGCCACCATAGTCCAATGTTTACCGGGAGCCAGAGCGCCTGACATCTTGGCAAATTTAAAAGTGCTGGCTAATGCTAAACGTAAATTCAGTAAGATTGTTATCCACGTCGGCGCAAATGATATTCGACTTCGCCAGTCGGAGATCACTAAAAATAATGTAAAAGAGGTGTGTGAACTTGCAAGTACGATGTCAGACACTGTAATATGCTCTTGTCCCCTCCCTGCTTACCATGGCGATGAGATTCATAGCAGACTGTCGTCACTCAATGGCTGGATGTCTAAGTGGTGCCTGCAGAATAACGTAGGTTTCATAGACAATTGGAAGAGTTTTTGGGGCAGACCTGACCTGTTGAAAAGAGATGGTGTTCATCCCTCCTGGGGTGGTGCCGCTCTTCTCTCTAGAAATATGGCACATAGTCTTAGAGTTCGTACTTGACTAACTAGGGCCCAGGTCAGGGAGCAGACAGACTTGCTAAACCGACCGTCTGCTAGCCGCCTCACGTCACAGAAGTCAGTTAATTCTCAGCAAATAGAGACACCTTCACCTAGATGTCACACTATAGAGACTGTGTCTGTTCCCCGTACTAGAAAATACAGAAAACGTCCAAACCAAAGTAATAGTAACAATTTAATTGATGTTCAACAAATAAAAAATGTTTGCAATACAGAGAAACAATTGATAAAACTTGGCTTACTGAATATCAGGTCCCTTTCTACAAAAGAACTATTTGTAAATGATATGATCACTGACCATAAACTAGATGTGCTTTGTTTGACAGAAACATGGATAAAACCAGATGAATACATTACTTTAAATGAGTCTACCCCCCAAGATTACTGCTATAAAAATGAGCCACGTCCAAAAGGTAAAGGGGGAGGTGTTGCTACAATTTATAGGAATATTCTCAGTATTTCTCAGAGGGCAGACTTTAAGTATAACTCGTTTGAAGTTATGGTGCTGCATATAACATTATCTAGAGAAACACGTGTTAGTGATAAATCCCCTATGATGTTTGAATTGGCTACTGTGTACAGGCCACCAGGGCACCACACAGACTTTATTAAAGAATTTTCTGATTTTCTATCTGAGTTAGTACTGGCTGCAGATAAAGTCTTATTTGTTGGTGATTTTAATATCCATGTCGATAATGGAAAAGATGCATTAGGATCAGCATTCATAGACATTCTGAACTCTATTGGGGTTAGACAACATGTTTCAGGACCTACTCATTGTCGAAATCATACTCTAGATTTAATACTGTCACATGGAATTGATATTAGTGGTGTTGAAATTCTGCAGCAAAGCGATGATATCTCAGATCATTATCTAATCTTGTGTAAACTCCATATAGCTAAAACTGTAAATTCTACTCCTTGTTACAAGTATGGTAGAATCATCACTTCTACAACAAAAGACTGCTTTGTAAGTAATCTTCCTGATTTATCTCAATTCCTCAGCATATCCAACAGCACAGAAAAACTTGATGATGTAACAGAAACTATGGACTCTCTCTTTTCTAGTGCTTTAGATACAGTTGCTCCTTTACGCTTAAGAAAGATCAAAGAAAACTGTTTGACTCCGTGGTATAATGAGCACACTTGCACCCTAAAGAGAGCAGCCCGGAAAATGGAGCGCAGCTGAAGGAAAACAAAACTAGAGGTATTTCGTATAGCTTGGCGGGAAAGTACCCTATCCTACAGAAAAGCATTAAAAACGGCTAGATCTGATTACTTTTCGTCTCTCCTAGAAGAAAACAAACATAACCCCCGGTATTTATTCAATACAGTCACTAAATTAACGAAAAATAAAGCATCAACAGGTGTTGGCATTTCCCAACAGCACAGCTGTAATGACTTTATGAACTACTTTACTTCCAAGATCGATACTATCAGAGATAAAATTGTAACCATGCAGCCGTCAGCTACAGTATCGCATCAGATAGCGCACTATAGATCCCCTGAGAAACAATTCCACTCATTCTCTATTATACGAGAGGAAGAATTGTATAAACTTGTTAAATCATCTAAACCAACAACATGTATGTTAGACCCTATTCCATCTAAACTACTAAAAGAGCTGCTTCCAGAAGTCATAGATCCTCTTTTGGCTATTATTAATTCATCATTGTCATTAGGATATGTCCCCAAAACCTTCAAATTGGCTGTTATTAAGCCTCTCATTAAAAAACCACAACTTGACCCCAAAGATCTAGTTAATTACAGACCGATCTCAAATCTCCCTTTTCTGTCAAAGATACTAGAAAAGGTAGTATCCTCACAATTATATTCCTTCTTAGAGAAAAATGGTATCTGTGAGGAATTCCAGTCAGGATTTAGACCGTATCATAGTACTGAGACTGCTCTCATTAGAGTTACAAATGACCTGCTTCTATCATCTGATCATGGTTGTATCTCTTTATTAGTTCTACTGGATCTTAGCGCTGCGTTCGACACTATCGACCACAACATTCTTTTGAATAGACTAGAAAACTTTGTTGGCATTAGTGGAAGTGCCTTAGCATGGTTCAAATTGTACTTATCTGACCGCCATCAGTTCGTAGCAGTAAATGAAGAGGTATCATATCGATCACAAGTGCAGTATGGAGTACCTCAAGGCTCAGTACTAGGGCCGTTACTTTTCACGCTTTACATGATACCCTTGGGAGATATTATCAGGAGACATGGTGTTAGCTTTCACTGTTATGCTGATGATACTCAGCTCTATATTTCTTCACGGCCCGGTGAAGCACACCAAATTGAGAAACTAACGGAATGTATAGTCGATATAAAAAACTGGATGACGAGTAACTTCTTACTGCTAAATTCTGAAAAACAGAGGTGTTAATTATCGGACCTAAAAACCCCACATGTAATAACCTAGAACACTATCTAACACTTGATGGCTGCTCTGTCAATTCTTCTTCATCAGTTAGGAACCTAGGTGTGCTGTTTGATAGCAATCTTTCATTTGAAAGCCATGTTTCTAGTATCTGTAAAACTGCGTTTTTCCATCTCAAAAACATATCTAAATTGCGACCTATGCTCTCAATGTCAAATGCAGAAATGGTAATTCATGCGTTTATGACCTCAAGGTTAGACTATTGTAATGCTTTACTGGGTGGTTGTTCTGCACGCTTGATCAATAAACTACAGTTGGTTCAAAATGCAGCAGCCAGAGTCCTTACCATAACCAGGAAGTATGACCATATTAGCCCGGTTCTGTCAACACTGCACTGGCTCCCTATCAAACATCGGATAGATTTTAAAATCTTGTTAATTACTTATAAAGCCCTGAATGGCTTAGCTCCTCAGTACTTGAGCGAGCTCTTATCACATTATAGTCCTCCACGTCCGCTGCGTTCTCAAAACTCTGGCCATTTGATAATACCTAGAATATCAAAATCGACTGCGGGCGGCAGATCCTTTTCCTATTTAGCGCCCAAACTCTGGAACAATCTACCTAACACTGTTCGGGAGGCAGACACACTCTGTCAGTTTAAATCTAGATTAAAGACACATTTCTTTAACCTGGCTTACACATAACACACTAATACACTTCTATTATTCAAATCCGTTAAAGGGTTGTTAAGCTGCATTAATTCTGGCATGGGCATGTCTTTTGGATCCACATTATAAGATTCATACAGTAAACAAGTAACAAGGCCAAAAGTAAACAAGGCCAATGAATATCTTAAAAAAAGATGTAGAAGGTTCTCTACAAGAGCAGGCTGAAACAGAGGGCCAATCAAGAGCAGCAGGCTGATGGAGAAGAGCCCATTGCACAAGACCAAGTCCCTAAAAGGCAAAGGAGAGAAGAGGCACCCTGCCATACCCAAATAGACAAGATATTCAGTTCTCGTCTTGGCCCCCACAATGGTGATCTGTCAGCCAAGGACAGCACTGAGGATGAGTTACATCAGTACCTCAAGGAGCCAGTGATTGACAGGCATGAAGGGGATCCACTCCAGTGGTAGAGGCAGAATGAAGGGCACTTCAAGCTACTTGCCAAAGAAGCAAATAAAATTTCTTTGCTCACCACAATCATCAGTCCCTAGTAAGCATGTCTTCAGTGAAGTGCCTGCAGTTTATGACAAGAGAAGAAGCAAGCTCACTGGAGAGCATGCTGAGCAGCTCTGCTTCCTACACCACAAACTGGTGCTGCTGGACTGGGACTACTAACTTTTACCCATTTTATTATCTTATAAAACTTAAGGTAACTATTACTGTCAGCAAACAGTCCAAAGACACAGAGGTAAGTTCTCAAAACAGCAGGTTTACTGACAAACGGGCTATGGTATGTGAAGTGACAGTCAGAGGGTGAGTAATACGAGGATGTAAAGGTTTCAAGTATATTAGATAAGGGTAACTGAAGATTGTCTCTTGCAGGTGATCCGGAGAAGCGATGGAGAATGGGAGTGGTGGAGCGAAGGAGCATCTATGGGTAGGTAAGCACAGGTAAGTCGCAAGGTAAGTAGTCAGGCTTCGTATGCTATGCAAACCGTAGACCAGACCATGAGGCAGTGTGGAGAGTGCAGTGATATAGCGAGCTTAATGAGCTGAAGCAGGTGCGGGCAATCAATTCTCTGGTGATTGGGATCTGGTGTGCGCTGGGGCTGATGACTGTGGTGACTGGGGTGACTGTGGTAACTGAGACTCCCTGACTGAGGTGACTGGAATTCCCTGCCAGTGCTGACAATTACATTTATTTTCCATTATTTGTTCATTTGTTGCTTGTTGTTTACTTTAAGTTTTACAAAATGTTTACAGAGTGCTGCTTGGTGCTCCCAGCAATTTTTATGATGTTATTGTTATTATTAATGTTACTATTAACAATTCTCAGAAGTAACTATATGCATTTAAAAAAAGTTTTTGTCAGAGTTCTTGTTATACATATTGGTTCAAAATATTGGTTATCAGTCTACTTGATCTGTAGTAATCATTGCCGCTGTCGCCTCTGGCTTGCTCAGTTGGAGACACTTAATTTCTAGCGATTATCGTCGATTTGATTGCACAGATACTATTTAAACTAAACTGAGCTAGACAATGACATCTCTAAATTCAATAATGAAATGCCTTTAACTGAAAATTGAGTGTTTAATCTTATCATTATACATTACTGACACTCTATCCTCCAATTTGATACTGTTAAGTGCTTTTACACAATCTGTATTGTTAGAAGCGTTATATAAATAAAGGTGACTTGACTTGACTAGTAATCAGTATCGGCATCATCCCTGAAAAACACATATCGGTCGACCCCTACTCTCTTTTTTTTTAAGTTGAGGGGCAAATACAATCCATGTATCATGTTCAGTCATTATTTGATTTTATATTGAAAGAAAAAAAAAAAGAGAAAACGGCTCCTTTCGGGAGGAGGGTTCTGTCACAACATGTCTCTGGATTTTGTTTTCAGTTTACTCTGCTTTCCCCTGTCTAGTTAGTTGTCGTGGTTATTGATTTGAGCACGTCATTATGTTCAGGTGTCATTATCCTCGTTTGGTCTGTGTATTTAAGTTCCTGCCTGTTCAGTGTTAGTCTCTAAGGTATTGTTTATGTTAACGTCTACATGTGTCACCAGCCTTCCTTCTTTGTGTGGATATACCTTGTGTAGATTATATTAAAGACTGTTAAGCCTTCATCTCTTTTCCATGCCTGTTCTCAGACGCCGTACCCGTGACAGAATACCTGACCTACTAAAAGTAATAGCAGCGTGTTTCCCCGCGTTTATTTTTTGTTTTTTAAAGTTTTTCTTTTGTTTTTGCAATGGACAATCCTGCCGTCCTCATCCTCCTGTTGAAGCAGGGGGATCGCTCTCTCGAGGACCACATGAGAGACTTTGTGGACCTCACTAATCTAACACACTACCCGGACGACTGCCTCACCACGTTCTAATGTGTTGGGCTAAACACCACCACATGAGCACAGTTGTCTGGGGACAGTCCTCGAGAGAGCCTCGCCACCTATGTGGAGTGGGTGCTGGTGAGTAACAATTCACCGCTGACTGCTTTCTATGCTGATGAAGAACTCACCAGCCTCACTCCTGACGCAGAGCCCAGCCATGCTTCACCCCACTGCGTGGAGTGTTCGCTAGAGCCCACCACAGACGGAGAGCCGCGACCGACGAGTCATCACCAAATGGAGTAACGGAGCTGAGGAGCCAAACCCTCATGGTTTGGTTTATTTATTTATATAGCACTACTAAAAGAACCCCAAGGGTTACCCACAGTGCTTTACATAAAAGCAAACAACCAAAACACCATCGCACACATATTAATCACACATAACCTACTATATAATTTAACTCACATAAGCTGCCACCCCAAAGTGAGCTTTCAGCAGTTTCTTAAACATTGACAGAGATTTAGGAGATCTGATATGTTGCGGCAACTCGTTCCACAGTCTCAGCCCCATTACCGCAAAGGCCCGAGCGCAAGGCTCTAGGGGGGTTATAAGGTATCAAGAGGTTTGTGAGGTACAAAGGTGCCTGGTTGTTTTACGATTTATATACAAACATTAAAATCTTATATTTAATTCTAAAACAAACAGGTAGCCAACACAAATTTGCAAGTACCGGGGAGATAGAATCAAATTTCTTTACCCTTTTTAGAAGCCTCGCCGAGGCATTCTGAACTGATTGTAATCGAGCCAGGGATGCGGCAGAGATGCCCCCGTACAGTGAGTTACAAAAATCCAAGCGTGATAGAACCAATGTATGAATAACTCTTTCGAAGTCGTCATTTGACAAAAAAAGGGAATCCAGAGATTTTGTTGGGTGTTTTAGTGGCAAGTAGAGTTGGGTATCATCGGCAAAGCAATGGAATAATACTCCATGCTTTCTAAAAATGCTACCTAAGGGGAGCAGATATAAGGAAAACAGTGTAGGAGAAAGGATTGATCCCTGCGGGACCCCACATGGAAGCAATCTTTTCCTTGAAACTGAATATCCATAATTAACTGAGAAATATGTGTCACTTAGAAAAGATCTAAACCATTTCAAGTCCATGCCTTTCATGCCTACCAGATTTTCTAGGCGAGAGATAAGAATTTCATGATCTATCATGTCGAAAGCCGCACTAAGATCCAATAGTACTAAAATAACACAGTCTCCCTTATCTAGCGCTAAAAAAGATGTCCTTAAAGACTTTCAATAGTGCCGACTCTGTACTATGAACCACCTTAAACCCAGATTGAAACATTTCTAAAATAGAATTTTCATTTAAAAATACAAGTAATTGCTGCAAAACCACTTTTTCTAAAATTTTTGATACAAAAGGCAACTGTGAGATAAGTCTGTAGTTTTTCTTCTCGTCCTGGGCCAAATTTGGCCGTTTAAGCAGAGGTGACACAACAGCATACTTAAAATCTAATGGACACAAACCTGTACACAGACTTTTGTTAATCAAGTGCATTAAGCTCGGCGAAACACAGTCAAAAGCCTGCTTTAACAAATGACTAGGCATCATATCATTTTCACAGAAAGTAGATTTCAGGTTTTGTACAATAGCTTGTAATATGGATGTATTAATGGGCTGGAACCCGCTCCACTCTGCACTATAGGCAGGGGAATCTGATGGGTCCATTACCACTGTCGGAATCTGGAGGCGCTGGGCAACGATCTTTTGACTAAAAAAAAATTAAAAAATCATCACAAGAAATCGATGAGGACTTTTGGTGGATATTATTCAATGGATTAACATTTACATTTAATCATTTAGCAGACGCTTTTATCCAAAGCGACGTACAAATATGAACAATAGAAGCAATCAGACCATCGAGAGTGCAGTAGTATACAAGTGCCATGACAAGTCTCAGTTAGTCTAGCACAGTACATGTAGCTAGTTTTTTTTTTTTTTTTTTTAATAAATGGAATAGGAAAGTGTTAGTATTAGTTGGTCAGGTGCTGGCCGAAAAAGATGTGTCTTTAGATGATTTTTTGAAAATGGTTAAAGACTCACATGTTCAAACTGAGATCGGGAGGTCATTCCACCAGCTGGGCACAGTCCAGGAAAAGGTCTGCGAGAGAGATTTGGTACCTCTTTGGGATGGCACTACAAGGCGTCGTTCACTTGCAGAACGCAAGCTTCTGGAGGGTGCATAAGTTTGAACTAGTGAGTTTAGATACGTTGGTGCAGTGCTAGTTGTTGTCTTGTAGGCAAACATCAGTACCTTGAATTTGATGCGAGCGATTATTGGTAGCCAGTATAACCTGATGAAGAGAGGGGTAAAGTGAGCTTTTTTTGGTTTATTAAAGACCACTATGGCTGCTGCATTCTGGATCAGTTGCAGAGACTTGACAGTACTAGCGGGAAGGCCCGCCAAGAGAGCATTACAATAGTCCAGTCTGGAGAGAACAAGAGCTTGGACAAGGAGTTGTGCGGCTTGCTCTGACAGGAAGGGTCTAATCTTCCTAATGTTGTATAAGGCAAATCTGCAGGACCGGGCCATTGTAGCAATATGGTCTGTGAAGCTTAACTGATCATCGATCACAACTCCAAGGTTCCTGGCTGTCCTGGAAGGAGTTATGGTTGACGAACCCAGCTGTATAGAGAAGTTGTGGTGAAGTGATGTGTTGGCTGAGACCACGAGCAGTTCTGTCTTAGCAAGGTTGAGCTGAAGGTGATGATCCTTCATCCAGCTAGAAATGTCACTCAGACAGGCTGCAATGTGAGCAGCTACCGTCGGATCATCTGGCTGGAATGAGAAGTAGAGTTGAGTGTCATCAGCATAGCAGTGTTAAGAAAAGCCATGCTTCTGAATGACCGATCCTAATGACGACATGTAGATGGAGAAGAGAATTGGTCCAACCACTGAGCCTTGAGGAACTCCAGTAGCAAGAAGTTGTGACTTCGAAACCTCACCCCTCCAAGACACCCTGAAGGACCTACCGGAGAGGTAAGACTCAAACCACAGGAGTGCGGTTCGTGAGATGCCCATCTTTCTGAGGGTGGACAGGAGGATCTGGTGGTTAACTGTGTCAAAAGCAGAGGACAGATCCAGCAAGATGAGTACAGAGGATTTGGAAGCCGCTCTTGCCAGTCTCAGGGCCGAGAGTCAGAACAGTTGTTAATTTTGTTGTGGTAGTATGTCGTTTTAGCAGTGGAGACATTAGCAGATGTAAGGGGGCAAAAGTTGTCTAAGCAAGATGTTAGAGTGGAGAAAAGAGTGTCAGTAGCACTGTTTGTGTCCAGTGCTGAAAACTGAGAGGGTGAAGGAAGTGCAGATGAAACCATTGAGGATAGGCAAGAGGGAGAGAGTGAGCATAGGTTACGGCGAAAGGTGACCTGCGGAGGAGTGTGTGCTGTGTCAGGAGTTAGTGTGAGGTTAGAAGTGATGAGGAAGTGGTCAGAGGTGTGCAGTGGAGTAACTAATGTGCTGTCAGTGGAGCAGTAGCGTGTGTAGATGAGGTCCAGTTGGTTACCTGATTTGTGAGTAGCCATAGTAGACACTCGTTTGAGGTCAAATGAAGTGAGAAGAGTGTTGAAGTCAGCAGCCTGGGGTTTTTCTAGGTGGATGTTGAAGTCACCGAGCAGTACCAGAGGAGTACCATCCTCAGGAAAGTTTGACAGTAATACATCCAACTTCTCCAAGAAGTTACCTGGTTGACCTGGGGGACGATACACAATTATAAAGTGGATTTTAACAGGGTGGGTAATAGTAATTGCATGAGATTCAAATGAACTGTTGCCTGTAAGAGATGGTAGAAGATCAAATTTCCATTCATTTGAAATAAGGAGACCCGTACCTCCACCCCTCCCAACCGTGCGAGGGGTGTGGGAAAAAGTGAAATTAGTGGAGAGGGCTGCAGGAGTGGCAGTGTCCTCAGGTTTGATCCAAGTCTCAGTTAGGGCCATGAGGTTGAGACCAGAATGAGTAGCAATAGAAGGAATAAAGTCTGCTTTGTTTACAGCAGACTGGCAGTTCCAGAGACCAACTGGAATAGAGAGTAAAGTAGTAGAGGACAGAGGGACAGGCCTTAGATTGTTAGGATTGGCCTGCCTCCAACGTACAGCGCGTGCTTTCCGAGTGTTAGTAATAATAGTAGAGATTTGAAAGCACATAGTGAGTACAATTGACTAAACAAGTAGATGAGAACAAGTTGTACAAAAACTAAAGAAAGGGGAGAAAGCAATACTTTCGCGCAAGGTAGAGTCGATCATCTTTACACTCGTCGGTCTTCACACAAGGGGTGCCGTGACCGCTACCGCGGTATACAATCCAGTTTTATACTTGCCTAATTATTCGTAATTGAAGTCAGCAGACCACGCCTTACTACTTAGCAAACTGAAACTGGGAAATTCCCGCGATACGCACGACAACAAACGTGACTTGAGAATGCGTTTACCAAGGTAAAACACAGTATGCAAAACAAAGTTTCCTAGCAACAACAACTGCGCTGAAATCTAATGAGAAAACAAGACAAAACACTTACAAACTGCTGTCCTCTTCTGCTGCTCGACTGCAGCAGAAGAGTCCTTACAAAGGATTTATAACCACATTTATAATAGAGAACAATAATTTCGGGTTACTGACCTCAGCCCTAATAATATTAGAAAGGTAAGTATTTTTTGCTTCCCTTACAGCTTTCTGGAACTTGAATAAGGAATCTCTAAGCGCTTCATAATGAAGTTTACTCTTTTTCCATCTTCTCTCCGCCTTCCTACACTGTCTTCTGAGGGAGTGAGTTGATTCATTTAACCAGGGAATTCCTTTTAGTTTTTGCTTTCTTAATCTTAGTGGGGCAATACAGTTTAATGTGTCCACACAGGTTGACCTTAACAAAGTCCAATGCTCATCCATGCCTAGGTGTAACAGTGGAGATTCAAGCATCAAGGGCTTACAATTTGTTTTAAACAGTAGAGAGAAATCAACATTTGTTTTTGTGCTTATTTTCCTTGACCAGCACAACGACTTGTCCAAGAGAACAGGTTGAATATCAATCAAAGTCTTGAAAATAATTGGCATATGATCTGAAAAGGATCTCATGGATTATCTGACCAGGTTTGAGAGCCGGCAACAAAGCCCGACGTGGAGGATGCGGAGGAAAGCCCTGCCCACTGCACCACCGCTGAGGGTGAGCAAAGACTGAGCTCAGAGGGAATTATAGATGTATTTGTGGACATGCCAATTCTTCTTCCGTCTCCTTCTAAACCTCCTTCTATTGCCTGTCATCCAAAGAGGCAATTTATGAACTGTCTGTCTGTCCTGAATCATCCGTCTGTCCTGTCACAATCACGGAGGTCGTTCCCCCATCTGTGGTGCTCCCGGGCATGGGTATCACCATTTGGTGTGTGTGTGTGGGCCTCACACACCTCCATTGTTCCTCCTGAGATGGTTATGTCTGTTCCGGAACCCTCTACCTGTCATGATCACCCACCGTCCCTCTCCTGCCTCCTCCTATAATCACTGCTTCCTCAGGATTGCCTCCACTGCATCCAAAAAATGTGTGAGTCCCTCAGCTCACCCTCAGTCCACCAGCTGTGTGGTGGGTTCGCCGTGGGTCTGCCAGTCTCCATCGGCATCGTGGCTGGTGGATCCCTGGTCTCCGCCTCCAGCCTCTGAGTCCTAGACTCCACCTTGGCCTGTCGACACAGCAGCTCCACCATGGCTCCTAGCTCCCTCCTCTCCACTGTGGCCCATCAGTCCACCAGCTCTGCTGGGCTCCCTCGTTCCTCCGGCTCCGCTTTGGTCAGTCGTCAACCATCCGCAGCCTCGGGATTCCACTCCTCCAGCTGCGCCTCGTCGCTCCGTCCTTCCGGCTCTGTCAGGCTCCTCCCTCCCTCCAACTCCACCTTGATCCTCTGTTGCTCCGGCTCCACCGTGGCCTTCTGGATCCCCGCCTCCGCCCTGGTCGCCGGAGCCATCTGCTCCACCTTGGCCCTCTGGATACTCTGTGTCACTCTGGCTCTGCGGCTCTCTGTCTCCGCCCTGGGCTCCCTTACCACCGGCTCCGCCACAGTCGGTTGGCCCCCTGGAGTCGTCAGCCCTTCCTCCACCATGGCTCCTCCCTCTGTTGGCTCCACTGTGGGCCGCCTTCATGGCTGTGGTCTGGGTCCTGCCAGGCTCCTCCAGCTCCCTCCTGTATTCTCCCTGGCTCCTCCCTCCATCTGCTCCTCCCTGGTCATCTCCACCACTAGCACTTTCCTGGACTCTGTTTGTTGTCCTCCTCCTAGTCATCCTGCCACCTCCAGAACCTCCTCCTGCCTGTCTTCTCCTGTCTCCTGTCCCTTTCTTCTGTCACAAACATCTCTCTGTTTGGACTTTTTTTTCAGTTTACTCTGCTTTCTCCCATCTAGTTAGTTGTCATGGTTATTGATTTGAGCTTGTCATTGTGTTCATGTGTGTCTTGTTTATTATCCTCGTTTGTTTTTTTTAATCATGAAACATGGTGTGATTTATTCCAAAATGCATTTAATGTCAAATAATCTAAATGTAGACTTTTAAAAGTAGGTGAACCAGCTGTGTTTTGATTCATGTTTGTGGCATGCGCCAGAAAGATGTTCAAGTTGATTAAAGCAGCACATTCTGTTGTTTTTTTTATTTTTCAAAGTTATTAATTTTGCAGTCATTTTGAATGTACACAAATAAAAAAGATATTTCTTCATTTCGAATGATGTCATACTCTTATCTGTATGACTATAAACAACATACTAAGTGCAAAGTTTTTTTTGCCACTGCTGAAGAAAAAAATTTGAAGTGATGGCGCTGGCGCCTCACACGCTCAGACAACATATAAGTTCTGGCATTGTCAACTTGACATCGCAGCCTGGTTATTATCAGAATAAAACAGTTAACCAAACATGTAAAAAGTTATTCTGCTTAATTTAATTTGTCTGTTGTACTGTATATAGGCTGTATCATCACCTGTCTACTTGCTGTTATTCCAAACGCATTTCTCAGCATGTTAAGGATGCTGATTTACTTGTATATCAGGACCCAACTGAAGTATGAAGCCGTCTTCACATAAATAGTTTAGCATCCAAATGTTACATTGCACATATGGAAACTCTGGACTTTGAGGGGAAGTAAATGTTAATAGTGTTTATAATGTTTACACAGGACGGTGTGGAGAGAACGCACAACGACTTTGCTTTGGAGTTTAGTTGGCATAGAAAATAAAACACCATTTTGTTTGATATCAGTTAAAGGGGTCCTATTATGCTCTTTTACAAAGTCTTGATTTCGTTGTAGGGGTGTACTAGAACATGCTCTCATGCTTGGTGGTTCGAAAACCGCATTATTTTTCACATAATTTACATTATTACAATACCATTCTTCCCAGTCTGGCACAAAAGGCTCGATTAGTTCCGGGTTTGATGAAGGCCCGCCTTCCAAAAAACGAAATATGTTGTGATAGGTTAGTTGTCTCAGTGTGCTGTGATTGGCGAACAGCTAGGCAGAATGACTAAAAGCAAATTCATTCTCTGCCAGCGGGAGGCGCTGTTGGAGCGGGAGAGAGTGAGGTTTCCCCGGTAACACTGAACACAAAGCAGAGCTCCGCTCACAAACGCTGCTTTATCAGACATTACATGCAAGATGAAATGAAAATGACATAAAAAAAAAAAAATTCTGAAGACAGTCGGATTCCATCAGAAATACAGTGATATAAAAACACCCGCACCGGGTTTCGATTTTGAAACGTGCATTCGAATTTCTGGAGGCGGGATTTATTTTAATGATATTCTAATAGGCCAATTTGTGATGTCACAAATACAAGAAAACAACTTTGTGGTCCAAACGAGCCGTTCGTTGTAGTTCTTGAAAAGGGATTTTTTTGTCAGTGACTATCGATGTGTGTATATCTATCTGTGCCATCCCTGTGACTGACTGGCCATCCCTGTCGGCTGTTTCCTATGACCCGAGATCCTCAGCATCCTCATGACTCTACACAGGACAAGCAGTCTGGAAAATGGATTGTTGTGGAAGTCAAAAAAAATATGAAAAACCAAATGTCTGCTATGATACTTTGGTATTATGCTAATTAAGTATGAACAATTATGATACTTTATTTTTTAATAGAGATATTCTAGCTTTCCCTTGTTGATTAAAGGAATTCAAGTTGTCATGAAAAATACAGTAAATATAAATGTTGTACCCCTTCCATTTGTAAGGATGTTCTACCATGAAGCTCACAACATCAACATTTATATCACTCTTGTCACTTCAGACACAAACTTGCAATCCGTTACACTCTACAGTGTACATTAGCTGTGTCCATTGTTACTTCTGGGACTTGATCATGCCTCCTTGAAAAGTACAGATTTATATTTTGGAGCAGAGTTGGAACGAAACATCCTTTTATTTTGCAGAGTTTATGAACTTTAATAGCTGAAAATAAATCATCAGTTTGTTATATGTAAATGCTTTTGCTCAATGAACAGCAGCACGTCCTCTCCTCCCTGCACCGCCTCCATCTTCTTTCTCCACCTCATCTGATTGGCTCATCAGATTCTGTCAATCACCCAAGAAGAGCATTCAAATTGCATTTACATTATACCACATCACAAACATTTTACCCTCTTTCAACATTTTAATATACACTTATATTCATTATATCGCATTTCATTAAATACAAATTTGAAATAAACCAAATAACCATTATGCACATAAAGAAACACTGCCTCTCTGTTGTTGGTTTAGCTTACTTTAGGACCATCAACACTAAATATCTATCTGATGGTCCAAATCCCTTCTAGCAGGAGTTTTCAAGCTGAGCCCATGTTGTTTAAGTGACTATTCACAAGCTGTTTTATTTATGGTATAATACAGTAAATAATTGGACATAATATTTAACGTCTTTCATTCATTATTTGTAGCACGCCACCCAGTAATCGCAATAATTTTGTGTTTTTTTGCTTTTAATATAACACAGCTCAGATTTCAAATTTTGTCAGTTTGATCACAAAATACAAATTATAAATTTGTTTTTCCTCTTTATTTCAAGTTTATAGCACGATATAAAAGTGAAGGAACATCAGAAGGCATGAAAAAACAGTATAGCCTAATTTATAATGAAAATAATGTCTCATTATTGTAATTGGAAAGATGATTGACTTACATGCCGCTTAAACTGAAGCGAATGATCTGTCACGCCACATTAAAGAGTGTGAAAAAACATTTTGCTATAAAACTGACAGATATTGAAAGCTGAGACTTTGGAATATCTCCCAGTGCTCCCAATCCTGGCCATTTGCATGTGCAAAATCTCAAAATAGGCTATTTTAACTTTAATCTTCATTCTCAAAATATTTTGACTTTATTCTCAAAATATTTAGACTTTATTCTTGTAGTATTTCAACTTTATTCTCGTAGTTTCGACTTTATTCTCGAAATATTAAGACTTTAATCTCAATCTTAGATTTATTTATTTATGTTTTTTTTTTTTTAACAATTTGCGGAGTAGGTGGTGAAATTTTCACAAATTTGGAATTTTGGAATTTTCACAAAGAAAACAGTATAGGCTACTTTAATGAATTGATTCATATAAATACAGCGATCTGATCATTAAAGAGCTTGAAAATCACATTATTATAAGACACATAATTTGTGTTTCACTATTAAATGATTTTGAAAGCTGAGACTTTGTTTTATTATAAAAAGTACCAAAAGCACAACTCTTATTGCTATTGGGTGGCTGGCGAACTACAAATAATGACTGCAATCGAAGACATGAAATATTATTTCCAAGCTCAGTAGTATCCCCGCAGACAGTATCCCCTCGAGTATGACACATGGCATGATTTCTGCTAATAATCCCACATATATTTGTAGTGTATTAAAAAAGGGTTAAATAAGAGAGCTACAGCACCCTCCAAAGGAATGTCGATTGGGTGTGTGAGCTGAAGGTAAGTTGTTCGAGATCGAGCAGTCTTTGCAATGTGGTCATCGAAGATCAGCTGGTCATCAAAGATTACACAAAGATTTCTGACCGAAGTTGATGGGGTAATTGTAGAAGAACCTAATTGGATGGTGAAATCATGCTGTAGAGTTGGAGTGGCAGGGAAGACAAGAAGCTCAGTTTTTGCCAGGTTGAGATGTAGGTGATGTTCTTTCATCCATGCTGAGATCTCCGCCAGGCAGCCTGAGATCCGTGCAGCTACCGTTGGATCATCTGGTTGAAAAGAGAGATAGAGCTGTGTGTCATCAGCATATCAATGGTAGGAGAAGCCATGTGCCTGTATGATGGGACCTAGTGATATAGTGTATATGGAGAAGAGGAGAGGTCCAAGAACTGATCCCTGAGGAAACCCAGTGATCAGTCGATGTGCTTTGGAAACCTCCCCTCCCCAGGCCACCCTGAAAAACCTACCAGTGAGATAGGACTCAAACCAGCAAAGTGGAATCCCTGTGATGCGCAGTGATGAGAGGGCGGACAGGAGGATCTGATTATTGACAGTGTCAAAAGCAGCAGATAGATCTAACAGAATGAGAACTGATGATTTGGAATCAGCTTTTGCAATCCGCAAGGCTTCTGTGACTGACAGTAGTGCAGTCTCAGTTGAATGGCCACTCCTGAAACCTGACTGGTTGGCGTCCAGTTTGTTGTTCTGTGAAAGAAACAATGATACCTGGTTGAAAACAACTTGTTCGAGGGTTTTCACTATGAATGGAAGGAGAGAGACAGGTTTGTAGCTGTCTATAAGAGAAGTGTTTAATGTAGGTTTTTTGAGCAGTGGGGTTACCCTAGCCTGCTGAATGCAGTGGGGAAGGTGCCTGTGAGGAGAGATGTGTTAATGATGTGTGTGACTGCTGGTAAGAGTGTGGGAGAGATTTCTTGGAGAAGGTGTGAGGGGATTGAGTCTAGAGAGCAGGTTGTAGGATGGCTGGAGAGGAGAAGTTTTGATACTTCTGCCTCAGTGAGGGGATAGAAGGAGAAGATGGGAGTTTTAGCACTGGATGTGGTTGGTTGGAGGTCCTGTGTGTGGGGATGGGCTGCTGATTGTTCTAGTTTTGTCTGTGAAGAATGGGGCGAAATCATCAGCTGTTATAGAAGTGGTGGGAGGTGGTTGAGGGGGACAGAGAGAATTGAATGTTTTGAAGAGATTACGTGTGGCTGGAACGCTGTTGATCTTGTGGAAATATGAAGATTTGGCAGTATGGACTTCAGCAGAGAAAGATGAAAGCAAAGACTGATACATACTCAGGTCTGACGGATCTTTTTATTTGCGCCATGTTCTCTCTGCAGCCCTGAGTTTGGTCCAATGCTCACGAAGAACATCGGATAGCAGGGGTTTGAAGGGGCAGCCCGTGCTGGCCTGGAGGAGAGGGGACAAATATCGTCTAGACAAGAGGTTAAAGTAGAGCATAAAGTGTTAGTTGCTGCATTCACATCCAGAGATGAGAAATGGGTATGTGAGGGAAGAGAGGAGGATACTACAGAGGAAAGATGGGAGGGAGAAAGGGTGCTTAGGTTTCATCTAAAAGTAACCGGTATAGGGGTTGGTGGCACACAGGTAGCAAAAGGTAGTTTAAATGTAATGAAGAAATTGTCAGAGAATGTCAAAATATTGTCTGCACCCTGTCACGTAAATAAAAAAGACTTCAATTAGTTATGAATCAACATTTATTAGTTATAATAACTATGTACACCAATGGTACAACACATATTGATATGCATGAATTCACTTTTATTTCACAGCTATGACAAAGGAAATCATTTATTTTACCACTTTCCTTTTGACTATAGTTTCCTCTCCCTTTACATAAAAAAAATCACGTCAGAAAAAATGTTGAGAGAAAAGAACAGAGGGGTTTACGTATAAGACCAATGTAAGAAATGCAAACCATCTACTAATGATGGTTTCAGATGTACTCAATTAAGTCAGAATAATAAACCAGGGTTTTTTCTAGAAAAAAAAAAAAAGAAAAAAAAAAAACACAATTGCCTGTAATTTTTTGTGTTTGTCTGTGTATAAAATACATCAGAAACATTGAAAAGAAACATTGGAAAGTCAACTGCAAGACAGACAGCATGAAACTGAGAAATGTTTTACAGATACTGTGGATGTGGCTCAACACAGACTTAATACAGTGTGCTTTATATCATCAAGTATATTCAAATTCCGCATATCTTATCATAACTTTAAGATGTTACATATTTTTGATGTACATATAACACAAGCATATATAAGACTATCACATTAAGACAACGTTTATTGTATAATGTCTTCAAAAATATAGCTTCAATATTTTGAGATGCTATATATAATATACAAATATCATCTTTTTTTTTTTTTTTTTTTTTTTTTTTTTTTTGAGTCTGATGTTAGATTACATAGAAAGGTAGGGACACATAATTTATTCAGGGAAAAACATTCCAAACATAGATCAGATAGAATAATTGATATGAAATTGCTGAGAGAGCTAGTCTGAATTAAACTCAAGCAAAATACTACCTTTCTATTCTTTTCACTATATAATTTTATTTTATGCAGCACAGAGAGAGTATAGTTTCTAAAGGATTACAAAAACACTTCATTAAAACTTTCACATCAATTAAACACTATCTCAATGTTTCTAGAAATGAAAATAAAAATACCAGTGTTACCTACAATCAGTGGCTTCGCTAGGTTTTCTGGGCCCCCTGTACAGCACATTTCATTGGGTCAATATCCCTCGACAGGACTCAGGGACTGTGGTCCCCTCAGTGAGGGGTGGATTGGGGGAAGGGGGGTGAGAGGATGCTGAGGGGCCCACAATAGCTCTGGGCTCCCTATGCTCAGGCTCGCTGTTCCCCCCACTAGCGACGCCCCTGCCTTCAATATATACACAAAGTGCGAGGAGGCACTTTAAAATTCATGCCTTTTAAGAAACTGGTGCAAAAACACTAAATGTCCATGCATCTAACAGTGAGATAAAACACAAGAGTGTCTCAATGCTCAATGACCAAACAATCTCAGCAGTCTCAAACGTCTGCCTTTTGATGGGCAACACTCACAACATCTAAAAGTCACACACTATATAATGTGACAACATGAACTTGTGCTCATATGGCATTTATTCTCTTGGCAAGGGTTAGAACACTGGAACATCAAAGAGCTGTTTAGTTTGCAAAGCATCATAGCAAGATGTCTTAAATTAATTACACGGACTAGGGGTAGTGTTCTATTGGTATCTTTGTTTAGCTTTGTCAGATACAGGGTAGTGTTTAGAACAATCCTCAAACAAATACACAAAAAACAAACAAAAAAATGTACTTTTAGAATCTTGTGATCAAAGATCACACACAGGGAAGAAATGTGTTCGTCTGGATTTATCACTCATTTAAAATAAAGTATTTTTTGTCTGAATCTCTGATTGGCATAGTGAGGTATGTGGAATGTGCATGTTGACTGGTCAGTCTGACAGGAAGTGATGGAAAGTTGGGCCTATGAGTGTTTTGCAGCATGGCGGGGCTAAGAAACAGTCGATGGTAATATGAGGGATAGATGCTGTCAGAGATAAATAAGAGGATAGTACATCCAGAGGTAGTACATCCAGACGTTTTGGATCAGCTCAGTTACAAAATCCTCCTCTTTATGATGATTTAACTTTTCCATTGTAATAATACTTGGCTTCGTTGTTAGTTTAAATGTGATTTTCTAAAGCTCAAAAGAAAAACTGCTTAAAAAGTTACAATAACCTTGGTGATGTCTCTCTGAGGTAAGAACTTCAGCTCATTTAAAATAGATGTTTCATTTAAAAAAAAAAAAAAAAAGATGTCAGTAGTGAAAGAAATGAAGGCATTAGGTATTTAAATCTACTTGGATTATAAAAACAAGTAAACAGTTCTCTCCAGCAGGCTAACTAGGCCTTAGCATTAGCAATGTTTTTGTTTTCCCTGACAAAAATTTTCCTGGAAAAAAAGAGTATATATTTTATATGCCTGAGTATATCTCTATATCTCTATATCTCACCAGTGGAAGGAAAAACTTTAGAGCAATTGTAGAATACAATTTGAATATATACTGTATATGGGCAAAGGCATTGATCTACTTCAGATGGGTTGTGCACTCTCAGCATACCAGACATATTAATAATTAAAATGTAGTTGTTAATAATGCCAGTCCAGGTTTACCACACAACACACCAAATCAAATAAAAATAGGCATGCTGTTTGAAAAGATGCACTTCTGGAATCTCAAACGTTGATGATTTTTAACACTGAAACCATCAGCTGTATTTTCACTGTATGTTTTGGTTGTACAACATAAATAGACAATGTGTGCTTTATCATGAACTAAACATAAGGCATGCATTGCATATTTAATATTTCATTATATCTGAATGACGCAAAGGGCTCTTGTAAGACCTGAAATGGTAAATATAATGGCCTGAAAGGTTTTTGTGCTATTGTGCCACTGATTCACCAACATACATATGAGAAACACCCTACCATCCATTTCCTTGACAGAAAACCCCCCACTCCTGTGATTGATGTGATAAAAACAACTCCAGGGGAGGAGGCTCTCCAAATAAACGCGACTTGTGCTTTTCCTGCCATCTGTGTGCGGTCGCCTCCGTCCCTACTTTTGTATCCTAGCAACACCATATTAGCCTTTTAAGAAGTGGCTGTAAGATTTGTTCGGACCAAGAGGTGCTTCGGTGTCGTGCAAGGTAATTCGGCCGTTGTAGCGTGAGGCCAAAGGAACTAGAGGCAGAACATTGTTCTCCCTCTGAACAATTCACAATTTTCACCCCTTTTCAAATGTACATTTGGAAGTTTATGTATGTGTATATATATATATATATATATATATATATATATATATATATATATATACACACATAAACTTCCAAATGTACATTTGAAAAGGGGCCAAAAGCTCATGTGTGAGATTTTGGCCTCACATTCTTGTGTGCAATCTGCCGTTGCAAACGTTCGCGAAAGCGTGCAATCGCTTTCTTATGTGCGCTGTTTTTATGCTTTTGCTTTCGAATCGATCATGGTCAGCAAGGATGGGAGAGGATGGAAGGGGGGGCACAGTAACTCGTTTGGGGGGGCACAGCCCGTGAATGCCCCCACTTAGTGCCGGCCCTGCAAATAATTGATTTAACTGCCTCAATAACATTATGTCAGCTGCATGTGTGAGCTTTTGGCCTCACATTCTTGTGTTACATGAGACAATATAATATTTTTAAACATGTTAGAAAATAATAGAAACCATAGAAATAAACTACAAAACTACAAAACCCAAAAGTATGTGCATGAATATAGGTTGTTTTTTTCTCTCTCTCTTTTGGGGTGCCGGGGTCTGTGTGCTTGCATTAATCTTTTTTCCAAGGCTCTTCCTCAACGAGCGTGTACTCCGCAGTTGAGCCGTTTGTGGCTGCCAAGGTTACCTGAAAGAGTTATCGACAGATTTGAGTGCATATGCATGTGAACGTTCGACAGTAAATGTAAGATGTCTCTGGAGCTTTGGAGCAAAGAATTCTGAGACTTTTAGTGAAAGTATGCTCCTTTCAGCAAACAAATGTAACCAAAAAGATACTTCGATATTAAAAATGTAAAAGTCGGACAGATGGCTGTTTTTACCTTTTGGTGATCCCGATAGTGGGATCCTTTGTGTTGCTACCATCATTGTCGTGATGTATCGACCGATAGTAATGTTTCTGGGTTTCAAGTGAGAATACCATCTCAACAGCCATTTATGAGCACAATTCACTGACAGCACACCTTATGCTGAGCTTTTAAAAACTCATGGTGTAAACTACAGGCTCTGGTTACAGCATCAAAGACACCAATATTTTAAAAATTCAGAAAAAATCAATCACTGTCAGACCAAGTGAGATTTCATTCTGAAGATAATGGTTAATATCATGATTTTTCAGTAGTACTGTACAAGCACACCATGTGTATTCTGTATATTAATGTGTGTTGTTTGCTTTTGTGATCTGAAGGAGAGTTTCGACCTGGAAGTGATGTGTGACTTCAGGTTTAACAGCCAGATTATCTCAGAGTTGTTATGGTTATAGGTATCATTCTTGATGTGGTTATTTAAAATTCATACTAATTATATTCACAATCTAACCGCCAATGCTGATGTTATAATGAATGCTTGTGATCAGTGTCTACTTCAGCTAAAGATTCCAGCCGGGTTTCCTCTCTGTGCCCCACTCCTCTGACATGCTTCTGCTTTTGGAATCATTTTTAGACTAACATTAACTCTATTTCATTCAAGAAATATATATCCAGTTGTTTAATTTTTACTATACGAATACTTTTGTTTCTGTCATTTAGAATTCTGTGCTCCAAGATACATACACCTTAACACTAAAGCCATTTGACCATTTACCTCTCTATATATGTAGAATATTCAGTGACAAATACACAGACTGCTCTATGACATTCAACAAAACATAGTCTTTTTTTCATTAAAAAATAAATAAAAAAAACAAGGTACAACAATTTTACAAGCATTAATGAGTGGTTACTTTGCAAGGCTTCTACAATGGATTGCATTTTTTTTAGATAAACTGGGTTAGTTTTTGTTAAGTTATTGTTTGCATCAAGAGCATGCAAGCACAACAGACAGCAGAAAAAATAAATAAATAATAAAAACAAGAAGATGAAGATGTGGCTACTCAGGAGGATGAGTCTACACTTTCATTCTTAATTCTTAAGTTTGTTTAGTCTCAGGCAATGCTTAATTGCTGATGTTCTCAAACTTGATTATCAGCAAATTTGTGAACTTTGGGCTTAACTTAATAATCACTTAAACTGGATCACTCAATAAAGCCTCCATATTATAAATACATCAGAGCTAAATAAAGCTTGTTTTGATAGGTATAGCTTGTGGGTGATTATCTCAACTGAATTTAGCTGAATTAACTGCACATAACATTTAAACAACTGATATAGGGAAAAAAAGCTGCTAACTAAAGAGTTTATGGTAAAAATAATAATTAATTGCTTGATCTGATTTAGATTTTGATGCACTGATGTTGAAAACACA
This sequence comes from Spinibarbus caldwelli, assembly GCA_039654775.1. Lineage (NCBI taxonomy): Eukaryota > Metazoa > Chordata > Actinopteri > Cypriniformes > Cyprinidae > Spinibarbus > Spinibarbus caldwelli. The sequence goes on from JBCAMP010000261.1 coordinate 246,483, forward strand.
TGATATTATGTTGTAATATGCTAAAAATATGCTCCAAGAAGCAAAGAAATAGGAGTACATATGCAATTATACTGTAGCTATCATATATGTACATACACACATGCATGTTTGTGTTTATACATTCATGCAAACATGCAAAAGATATCAGTAAACAGACATGTAGAGCATGCAGGGATGTGTTATGTAGATGTCTCTACGTCCATAAGCGTGACTTGTACCTTGCAATCATCTAATAAGACTGAATTTTGAGCAGCATAGACGCACTGGTTGGAGTTGTTTTCATGATGGTTTTTGAGGTCATCATAGTAGGACTGGGTCTTGGTCATCATCTCTATGTCATCAGACTTCCCATGTTGGGCGTCTAGAGCATCCAGCTCTGCCTTGGACAGATGGTAGACGATGCCAGCCCCATATGAGTCTCCAACCACATTAACTGAGGTACGGAAACGATCCCTGAGTTAAAAAAATAAATAAATAAATAAATAAAAATAAATAAATAAAAGATGAAAGGCTCTGTTCAACAGTCACATACAAAATAATCTTAATCTTAAACATGACCGTGACAGCTTCAGGGAATGCTTACATTTAAAAGTCCCAATCTGGATCAAATAGGTCTAGATTCAGAATACTCACAGAAGCCAGTCAACAGCCACCAGCAGACTGATATCTTGAGTAGGAAGTCCAACGGCTGTCAGAATGAGTAACATGGTGACCAGTCCGGCACTGGGGATACTCGCCGCCCCAACACTGGCAAGTGTTGCTGTAAGACTAAATGATGGGAATGCAAGCACTTATGTTTCATTCATATTTACACATAAAGCATTTAGTAGACAATCTTGTCCAGAACAACTTAAGTGAAAAGAACAGCCTACTGCTTCAAAAGTACAAAGATGTTCTGAATTTTGAAGTTACTGAACACCTAAGCTTAGACGTAGGGTGGCCTCAAAAGGCTGGGCAATAGCCAGTCATTTCTCCAATACACCTTAAAATGTAGTATCAGAGTCTTGTCTTTTTAGAATACAAGATATGTGGTACATCCATTTTGGAAGAACAGTAGTAAAATGAAACTGAATCTGAAACAGACCATCAAACTGTATTTTGCATTGTTGTATTCAAAATATACATTATGTCATTATAGAAATGATTACATGATTATGATGACGTAAGGTTTTTTATATATATATATATATATATATTGTGACGAGTCAGCTGCCTCCCCCCTTATTATCAGCAGCACCCCGTCCCTTAATCGCCGCCCTTCACCAGGCTCCCGACGGGAGTGGGTGTGTGAGAGAGGAGGGGCGCTGAAACAGCCAGGTCTGGCGGCGTGTGATGAGGCACACCTGAAGGGAATGAAGCCTCATCACCGCCGCTGTTAAATGCCGAACGCGCCTCTCCTCGGGAGACCGGTCTCTTCCCCGTGCATGCACGCTGGTGTCCTCGTGGGTCCAGGAAGGGAGCGTAGAGGGATTCCCGCGCCGCCAGAGACGTGAGCTGCCGAACGCGCGGTCCGGACGAAGCCGCACCCGCTACGCGGCTGACGGGCCAGGATGCCGGGCCGTTCTTTCCCCTCAAGCGCCGTGGGCCAGGAGGACAAAGAGGAGCTGAATCAAGCCGCCGCCCCTCGCGCCCCGGATATATATATATATAAGTGACTAATAGCACAGATCATTATGGCACTGTCAGCATCATATCTAGTATTTAAGTAAAATGTTCGGGTCACGAATTTAACTCTGGTTTCCTAAATTAGGGACGATTGTTTTTTTTTTTTTGCTCCGTTTTCATTTTTCACGAGTTCATCAAACAACAGTGGTAAGTTAAGTTGGTATCATTCATCAATCACGGTGAGTAATGGCGGCTTCTCCTGCTATTGTTGTTTGCACCGCTTGCCACATGTACAGTTTATCTGTCTCAGCGAGGGATTCACATGTGATAAATGCAGGGAAATAGTTAGGCTGACAGAGAAGATTTTAGAACTGGAGACACGCATTCAAACTTTAGTTGAGGATAGTAAGAATGTGAGGGCTGTAGATACTGCTTTGGATGCCACTAGCTCAAGGATTCCTGTACATTGTTCCGTTCTGGTTGAGCCCGTGCAGCAAGGCAAATGGGTGACTGTGAGGCGGCCTAGTTGCGGGTCAAAACACCGCTCTTCTGTTCCGATCAAAACATCAAACAGGTTCTCCCCACTCAGTGACGCACCCACTGAGAAACCTGATATAAGTGTTCTAGTTATTGGCGATTATATTGCACGGAACGTGAAAACAGAGACACCAGCCACCATAGTCCAATGTTTACCGGGAGCCAGAGCGCCTGACATCTTGGCAAATTTAAAAGTGCTGGCTAATGCTAAACGTAAATTCAGTAAGAATTTAATCCAGGAATTTTTACGTCAGTAAGAAACGTAAATCCAGGTCAGGGAGCAGACAGACTGGCTAAACCGACCGTCTGCTAGCCGCCTCACGTCACAGAAGTCAGTTAATTCTCAGCACATAGAGACTCCTTCACCTAGATTTCACACTATAGAGACTGTGTCTGTTCCCCGTACTAGAAAATACAGAAAACGTCCAAACCAAAGTAATAGTAACAATTTAATTGATGTTCAACAAATAAAAAATGTTTACAATACAGAGAAACAACTGATAAAACTTGGCTTACTGAATATCAGGTCCCTTTCTACAAAAGCACTATTTGTAAATGATATGATCACTGACCATAAGCTAGATGTGCTTTGTTTGACAGAAACATGGCTAAAACCAGATGAATACATTACTTTAAATGAGTCTACCCCCCAAGATTACTGCTATAAAAATGAGCCACGTCCAAAAGGTAAAGGGGGAGGTGTTGCTACAATTTATAGCAATATTCTCTGTATTTCTCAGAGGGCAGGCTTTAAGTATAACTCGTTTGAAGTTATGGTGCTGCGTATAACATTATCTAGAGAAACGTGTTAGTGATAAATCCCCTGTGATGTTTGTATTGGCTACTGTGTACAGGCCACCAGGGCACCACACAGACTTTATTAAAGAATTTTCTGATTTTCTATCTGAGTTAGTACTGGCTGCAGATAAAGTCTTAATTGTTGGTGATTTTAATATCCATGTCGATAATGAAAAAGATGCATTAGGATCAGCATTCATAGACATTCTGAACTCTATTGGGGTTAGACAACATGTTTCAGGACCTACTCATTGTCGAAATCATACTCTAGATTTAATACTGTCACATGGAATTGATGTTAGTGGTGTTGAAATTCTGCAGCAAAGCGATGATATCTCAGATCATTATCTAGTCTTGTGTAAACTCCATATAGCTAAAACTGTAAATTCTACTCCTTGTTACAAGTATGGTAGAATCATCACTTCTACCACAAAAGACTGCTTTGTAAGTAATCTTCCTGATTTATCTCAATTCCTCAGCATATCCAACAGCGCAGAAAAACTTGATGATGTAACAGAAACTATGGACTCTCTCTTTTCTAGCACTTTAGATACAGTTGCTCCCTTACGCTTAAGGAAGATCAAAGAAAACAGTTTGACTCCGTGGTATAATGAGCACACTCGCACCCTAAAGAGAGCAGCCCGGAAAATGGAGCGCAGCTGGAGGAAAACAAAACTAGAGGTATTTCGTATAGCTTGGCGGGAAAGTACCCTATCCTACAGAAAAGCATTAAAAACGGCTAGATCTGATTACTTTTCGTCTCTTCTAGAAGAAAACAAACATAACACCCGGTATTTATTCAATACAGTCACTAATTTAACGAAAAATAAAGCATCAACAGGTGTTGGCATTTCTCAAGAGCACAGCTGTAATGACTTTATGAACTACTTTACTTCCAAGATCGATACTATCAGAGATAAAATTGTAACCATGCAGCCGTCAGCTACAGTATCGCATCAGATAGTGCACTATAGATCCCCTGAGGAACAATTCCACTCATTCTCTATTATAGGAGAGGAAGAATTGTATAAACTTGTTAAATCATCTAAACCAACAACATGTATGTTAGACCCTATTCCATCTAAACTACTAAAAGAGCTGCTTCCAGAAGTCATAGATCCTCTTTTGGCTATTATTAATTCATCATTGTCATTAGGATATGTCCCCAAAACCTTCAAATTGGCTGTTATTAAGCCTCTCATTAAAAAACCACAACTTGACCCCAAAGATCTAGTTAATTACAGACCGATCTCAAATCTCCCTTTTCTGTCAAAGATACTAGAAAAGGTAGTATCCTCACAATTATATTCCTTCTTAGAGAAAAATGGTATCTGTGAGGAATTCCAGTCAGGATTTAGACCGTATCATAGTACTGAGACTGCTCTCATTAGAGTTACAAATGACCTGCTTCTATCATCTGATCATGGTTGTATCTCTTTATTAGTTCTACTGGATCTTAGCGCTGCGTTCGACACTATCGACCACAACATTCTTTTGAATAGACTAGAAAACTTAGTTGGCATTAGTGGAAGTGCCTTAGCATGGTTCAAATCGTACTTATCTGACCGCCATCAGTTCGTAGCAGTAAATGAATAGGTATCATATCGATCACAAGTGCAGTATGGAGTACCTCAAGGCTCAGTACTGGGGCCGTTACTTTTCACGCTTTACATGTTACCCTTGGGAGATATTATCAGGAGACATGGTGTTAGCTTTCACTGTTATGCTGATGATACTCAGCTCTATATTTCTTCACGGCCCGGTGAAACACACCAAATTGAGAAACTAACGGAATGTATAGTCGATATAAAAAACTGGATGACGAGTAACTTCTTACTGCTAAATTCTGAAAAAACAGAGGTGTTAATTATCGGACCTAAAAACCCCACATATAATAACCTAGAACACTATCTAACACGTGACGGCTGCTCTGTCAATTCTTCTTCATCAGTTAGGAACCTAGGTGTGCTGTTTGATAACAATCTTTCATTTGAAAGCCATGTTTCTAGTATCTGTAAAACTGCGTTTTTCCATCTCAAAAACATATCTAAATTGCGACCTATGCTCTCAACGTCAAATGCAGAAATGTTAATTCATGCGTTTATGACCTCAAGGTTAGACTATTGTAATGCTTTACTGGGTGGTTGTTCTGCACGCTTGATCAATAAACTACAGTTGGTCCAAAATGCAGCAGCTAGAGTCCTTACTAGAACCAGGAAGTATGACCATATTAGCCCGGTTCTGTCAACACTGCACTGGCTCCCTATCAAACATCGGATAGATTTTAAAATCTTGTTAATTACTTATAAAACCCTGAATGGCTTAGCTCCTCAGTACTTGAGCGAGCTCTTATCACATTATAGTCCTCCACGTCTGCTGCGTTCTCAAAACTCTGGCCATTTGATAATACCTAGAATATCAAAATCGACTGCGGGCGGCAGATCCTTTTCCTATTTAGCGCCCAAACTCTGGAACAATCTACCTAACACTGTTCGGGAGGCAGACACACTGTGTCAGTTTAAATCTAGATTAAAGGCACATTTCTTTAACCTGGCTTACACATAACACACTAATACACTTCTATTATTCAAATCCGTTAAAGGATTGTTAGGCTGCATTAATTAGATCAACCGGAACCGGGAACACTCCTCATAACACACGATGTACTCGTTACATCGTAAGAAGAATGGCATCTACGCTAATATTTGTCTGTTTCTTTATTATTCTGTTTCTCAGTCCGTGTCCGGATCAGATGGCGCCGGGAGATGATGTCTGCGACCCTGACCGTCGGCGGAGGCCGGACACCTGGATGAGCCCCAGGGACATATCCCCAGTGAAGACCTCGACTTAAATACAATAAAACTTAAAATTAAACAAAATAACTATAATATAATAAAATATCTAACTACATAATACTATTATTGTTAGAAATTGCAACAATATAAAAATAGAAATATAATACATTTATACATTTAAAATTTAATTAATACAATAAGTAAAAAAATAAATAATAATATCCTGGCCAGAGGAGAACTGGCCCCCGACTGAGCCTGGTTTCTCCCAAGGTTTTTTTCTCCATTCTGTCACAGAGGGAGTTTTTGTTTCTTGCCGCTGTCGCCTCTGGCTTGCTCAGTTGGGGACACTTAATTTCTAACGATTATCGTCAATTTGATTTCATATATACTATTTAAACTAAACTGAGCTAGACAATGACATCTCTGAATTCAATAATGAAATGCCTTTAACTGAAAATTGAGTGTTTAATCTTATTATTATACATTACTGACACTCTATCCTCCAATTTGATACTGTTAAGTGCTTTGACACAATCTGTATTGTTAAAAGCGCTATATAAATAAAGGTGACTTGACTTGACTTAAGATTGTTATCCACGTCGGCGCTAATGATGTTCGACTTCGCCAGTCGGAGATCACTAAAAATAATTTTAAAGAGGTGTGTGAATTTGCAAGTACGATGTCAGACACTGTAATATGCTCTGGCCCCCTCCCTGCTTACCGTTGTGATGAGATTCATAGCAGACTGTCGTCAGTCAATGGCTGGATGTCTAAGTGGTGCCCGTAGAATAACATAGGCTTTATAGACAATTGGATGAGTTTTTGGGGCAGACCTGACCTGTTGAAAAGAGATGATGTTCATCCCTCCTGGGCTGGTGCCGCTCTTCTCTCTAGAAATATGGCACATAGTCTTAGAGTTTGTACTTGACTAACTGGGGCCCAGGTCAGGAAGCAGACAGACTGGCTAAACCGACCATCTGCTAGCCGTCTCACGTCACAGAAGTCAGTTAATTCTCAGGACATAGAGACTCATTCACCTAGATATCACACTATAGAGACTGTGTCTGTTCCCCGGACTAGAAAATACAGACAACGTCCAAACCAAAATAATAGTAACAATTTAATTGATGTTCAACAAATAAAAAATGTTTACAATACAGAGAAACAATTGATAAAACTTGGCTTACTGAATATCAGGTCCCTTTCTACAAAAGCAATATTTGTAAATGATTTGATTAATGATCATAACCTAGACTTGCTCTGTTTGACAGAAACATGGCTAAAACCAGATGAATACATTACTTTAAATGAGTCTACCCCCCAAGATTACTGCTATAAAAATGAGCCACGTCCAAAAGGTAAAGGGGGAGGTGTTGCTACAATTTATAGCAACATTCTCAGTATTTCTCAGAGGGCAGGCTTTAAGTATAACTCGTTTGAAGTTATGGTGCTGCGTATAACATTATCTAGAGAAACACGTGTTAGAGGTAAATCCCCTGTGATGTTTGTACTGGCTACTGTGTACAGGCCACCAGGGCACCACACAGGCTTTATTAAAGAATTTTCTGATTTTCTATCTGAGTTAGTACTGGCTGCAGACAAAGTCTTAATTGTTGGTGATTTTAATATCCATGTCGATAATGAAAAAGATGCATTAGGACCAGCATTCATAGACATTCTGAACTCTATTGGGGTTAGATAACATGTTTCAGGACCTACTCATTGTCGAAATCATAGTCTAGATTTAATACTGTCACATGGAATTGATGTTAGTGGTGTTGAAATTCTGCAGCAAAGCGATTATATCTCAGATCATTATCTAGTCTTGTGTAAACTCCATATAGCTAAAACTGTCAATTCTACTCCTTGTTACAAGTATGGTAGAACCATCACTTCTACCACAAAAGACTGCTTTGTAAGTAATCTTCCTGATTTATCTCAATTCCTCAGCATATCCAACAGCGCAGAAAAACTTGATGATGTAACAGAAACCATGGACTCTCTCTTTTCTAGCACTTTAGATACAGTTGCTCCTTTACGCTTAAGGAAGATCAAAGAAAACAATCTGACTCCGTGGTATAATGAGCACACTCGCACCCTAAAGAGAGCAGCCTGGAAAATGGAGCGCAGCTGGAGGAAAACAAAACTAGAGGTATTTCGTATAGCTTGGCGGGAAAGTGCCCTATCCTTCAGAAAAGCATTAAAAACTGCTAGATCTGATTACTTTTCGTCTCTTCTAGAAGAAAACAAACATAACCCCCGGTATTTATTCAATACAGTCACTAAATTAACGAAAAATAAAGCATCAACAGGTGTTGCCATTTCCCAAAAGCACAGATGTAATGACTTTATGAACTACTTTACTTCCAAGATCGATACTATCAGAGATAAAATTGTAAACATGCAGCCATCAGCTACAGTATCGCATCAGATAGTTCACTATAGATCCCCTGAGGAATAATTCCACTCATTCTCTATTATAGGAGAGGAAGAATTGTATAAACTTGTTAAATCATCTAAACCAACAACATGTATGTTAGACCCTATTCCATCTAAACTACTAAAAGAGCTGCTTCCAGAAGTCATAGATCCTCTTTTGGCTATTATTAATTCATCATTGTCATTAGGATATGTCCCCAAAACCTTCAAATTGGCTGTTATTAAGCGTCTCATTAAAAAAAAAAAAAAAAAAAAAACACAACTTGACCCCAAAGATCTAGTTAATTACAGACCGATCTCAAATCTCCATTTTCTGTCAAAGATACTAGAAAAGGTAATATCCTCACAATGATATTCCTTCTTAGAGAAAAATGGTATCTGTGAGGAATTCCAGTCAGGATTTAGACCGTATCATAGTACTGAGACTGCTCTCATTAGAGTTAAAAATGACCTGCTTCTATCATCTGATCGTGGTTGTATCTCTTTATTAGTGCTACTGGATCTTAGCGCTGCGTTCGACACTATCGACCACAACATTCTTTTGAATAGACTAGAAAACTTTGTTGGCATTAATGGAAGTGCCCTAGCATGGTTCAAATCGTACTTATCTGACCGCCATCAGTTCGTAGCAGTAAATGAAGAGGTATCATATCGATCCCAAATGCAATATGGAGTACCTCAAGGCTCAGTACTAGGGCCGTTACTTTTCACGCTTTACATGTTACCCTTGGAAGATATTATCAGGAGACATGGTGTTAGCTTTCACTGTTATGCTGATGATACTCAGCTCTATATTTCTTCACGGCCCGGTGAAACACACCAAATTGAGAAACTAACGGAATGCATAGTCGATATAAAAAACTGGATGACGAGTAATTTCTTACTGCTAAATTCTGAAAAAATAGAGGTGTTAATTATCGGACCTAAAAACCCCACATGTAATAACCTAGAACACTATCTAACACTTGACAGCTGCTCTGACAATTCTTCTTCATCAGTTAGGAACCTAGGTGTGCTGTTTGATAGCAATCTTTCATTTGAAAGCCATGTTTCTAGTATCTGTAAAACTGTGTTTTTCCATCTCAAAAAATATATCTAAATGCGACCTATGACCTCAACGTCAAATGCAGAAATGTTAATTCATGCGTGTATGACCTCAAGGTTAGACTATTATAATGCTTTACTGGGTGGTTGTTCTGCACGCTTGATCAATAAACTACAGTTGGTCCAAAATGCAGCAGCTAGAGTTCTTACTAGAACCAGGAAGTATGACCATATTAGCCCGGTTCTGTCAACACTGCACTGGCTCCCTATCAAACATCGGATAGATTTTAAAATCTTGTTAATTACTTATAAAGCCCTGAATGGCTTAGATCCTCAGTACCTGAGTGAGCTCTTATCACATTATAGTCCTCCACATCCGCTGCGTTCTCAAAACTCTGGCCATTTGATAATACCTAGAATATCAAAATCGACTGCAGGCGGCAGATCCTTTTCCTATTTAGCGCCCAAACTCTGGAACAATCTACCTAACGCTGTTCGGGAGGCAGACACACTCTGTCAGTTTAAATCTAGATTAAAGACACATTTCTTTAACCTGGCTTACACATAACACACTAATACACTTCTATTATTTAAATCTGTTAAAGGATTGTTAGGCTGCATTAATTAGATCAACCGGAACCAGGAACACTCCCCATAACACACGATGTACTCGTTACATCGTAAGAAAAATGGCATCTACGCTAATATTTGTCTGTTTCTTTGTTATTCTGTTTCTCTGTCCGTGTCCAGATCAGATGGTGGATCGGCGCCGGGAGATGATGTCTGCGACCCTGATCGTCAGCGGAGGCCGGACACCTGGATGAGCCCCGGGGACATATCCCCTGTGAAGACCTCGACTTAAATACAATAAAACTAAAAATAAAACAAATAATTAAAAATATAATAAAATACCTAACTACATAATACTATTATTGTTAGAAATTGCAACAATATAAAAATAGAAATATAATACATTTAAAATTTAAAAAACAATAAGTAAAAAAATTAATAAACAATAATATCCTGGCCAGAGGAGAACTGGCCCCCGACTGAGCCTGGTTTCTCCCAAGATTTTTTATTTTTTTTTTCTCCATTCTGTCACAGAGGGAGTTTTGGTTCCTTGCCGCTGTCGCCTCTGGCTTGCTCAGTTGGGGACACTTAATTTCTAACGATTATCATCAATTTGATTTCATAGGTACTATTTAAACTAAACTGAGCTAGACAATGACATCTCTGAATTCAATAATGAAATGTAAATTATTATTATACATTACTGACACTCTATCCTCCAATTTGATACTGTTAAGTGTTTTGACACAATCTGTATTGTTAAAAGCGCTATATAAATAAAGGTGACTTGACGAGACACTGTGGTAGGAACTCACATTTAAAGAACTTCACTTTAGAGTGAATACATCTAAAGCCCATATAGAATCACAACAGCTAACTGACAGATGCTGCTTTAAGCTCCTCTCCACAGCCCAGAACCATTTAATTTAGTAGAATAAGCCTGGATTATCACAAGGCAGGGCAACTCTTGTAATTTATAAGACACTGGATCGCTGAAACTAGCCAAAGAGATATCCTCAAATTAGAGATAGTCAGACCATTGAGACAGCTCATTGAGGAGCCACAAGTCCAACCTCCACACTCTCATCAGAAGCAGGCAGGAAAACATACAGACTGTCGTGCAAGAGCATGAATCCACAAAGGTGATGATGGAGACAAACCAAAGGGGGCAACAGGAAGCAAACACATCCACCTCTGCCCTGTCAAACCTTTGTCAAATCAGATTCACAGTCTGAGGGTACAAACTCCATTCTCCATGCCTCAGTCTGTGTCTTGAGAGAAGGTCTGCTACCAGGTTCAACTGACCTGGATACCTGGCTTTCATCTTAGTATCCTGCTGGCTCATTATGGTGTCTAGAAACTACAAAGCAAAGCAGTGGCCAGAAGAGCACTCTGGCCTGGGTAAGACATGGGGAGAAGAAAGTCTAGAATCATGCAAGACTAGGCCTACCACCATCCTGCACGAGACTACGTTTTACAGTTGCAAGCAGAAACGTGAGTCTGCTGGCAAAAGTAAACCAGTGTGCGCTCACAGAGACATGGGACGAAGGAAGCCTTTGCAAGAGTGAGTGCCAGAAAAAAATTGTCGCTTTTTTAAGTACAACCAGGAGAATGCAGCTGTGTTCACCTCAGTGACAGAATCCTGTTCTGCACCCAAAGTAAATCGCACCTTGCTAGTGTAAGGCAAGAGTGTATTCCCCCTTTTGCCAATTAAGTGCGAGACTACAAACATGTCCATTTTCACAATTGCATGTTAGGCCTAGATGGAAATTGGTTAACAGACTATCAGGCAATTTATGATCGCCCCTCCAGACTCCACAGGCCAGGCACCCTTTGCAAACCCAACGCAATAATGAGGCATCTGTCATGATCATTTTGCAGTGACTTTTTCTGCCTCTGTAAGTCAAAAACTGGCGATGCTTGCATGATGAAAGTTGAACAGTCAAATGGCATATGGACATGACTCTGAGTCTGCAGTGTGTATGCCAATAGGGACGAACTCCCTGGCTGTTCCACCATTAAACCAGCCTTACATGGATTAGATTCACCTGTACAACTGCTGCCAAAAGACCCAACAGTGCATGACGCAGACCTACAAAATCTTTAGTCAACATTCCTCAATCTCACATCTTGAGTTTGAAGTCCAGCAGATACAAGTGCAGGATCGGCCACAATCAGTCATCCTTTTTCAGCACAAGAAAATACAGACTGTAAATTAAGCGATTCTTTGTGAGAAGGAGGATTTCCTCTCACTTGGTCTCTTCAGCAAAGAATGAGTACCTGCCTCAACACAAGAACTTACAAAGCAGAATCAGTCATGGAGCGACCGATTGTGAGAAATGCATATTTGGTAGCCCAAAGTGACTAATCAATATTAGCAACAGTAAACAGAGACATATACGAGTTGAAAGAGATTGCACTGTGAGGTTTCAGACTTCCAGAACTAGAGTGATAGAGTCTAGCCAATTGCCCTTCTTTCCTCTAAAAAAAAAAAAAAAAAAAAAGAGCCTCAGTGAACACTAACATTGAAATTCTGATGAAAGAAGCCTTGTTTGACAAATCACGTGACATTTCACATGACTTCTCTGGTACAATTTTAAACAATGTTGTATCTACTTTATTACTTGACAAGTGACATAAACATGAGGAAAATGTCACACTTTATACACAGCCCATGCCTTGCTCAATGCTTGCAGAGTACCTTCTGTTCTGTCCTTTAGCAGAAGTAAAGGCAGATGAGGATGGACTAAAACAATGAGAAGCACCCTCCTAAAAATGATAACACTAATTATATGTTAAGTTGAAGTAATCATTAATTTTCCTCAATGAGTATTAAATGTGAAGAATGTAACTGATCTCCATTCAGTTTAGCCTAGCTGTTCCCACTTAAACACAACCACAAAAAAAGTACATCTTGTGTTTATGAGAAAGTGATAGACAAGGCTATTTTGTGAAATTTAAGGAGATTAAGATTACATAAATTGAATCTGCATCTTATTATTTTATTTATAGACTAATATTCACATCCCATACTTTTTCCTGTGAGTAATGGCCATAATTCAGAGGTAGCCACTTTCATGCAGAGTTTAGGGTTCATATGTCCAACACACCTGCCTGGAAGTTTTCCGTGATCCTAAAGACCTTAATTAGCTGCTTCAGGTGTGTTTAATTAGGGCAAGAGATGAACTCAGCTGAAAAGGTTAAATGTAGAAACCGTATTTATATTGAAGTGTTAAATAGACTAAATATATAGATTTTGATAAAACTAAGATCATAGTTAGAATGTTTTTGTGTTGAGCTGTTTAAAAATTAATCATATTGTGTTTAACATATTAACATTCCTGAATGTGAGTATGTATGACAGCTGAATTTACTTGCTCTTAGGTGACTTCATGCTTTCTTATTCAGATTTCAGTGAACCCAAAGGAGAAGTGGCAGCAGTCTGATGTAAGCCAGCTTTTTAAAACTTGAACCACTGGACCACTTCTAGTCTGACAACAGACTCCTGAAACTAATTATTTTAAAGGTAGTAGTAGTGTTTTTGTCATTTTGTCTTTTTTTTGTCCCACTTTTATTTTTTAAAGACTGATCTTTTGTATCTTTTTGTTGTTGATCATGTTAATCTGTTTAATAAATAAAATAAGGTAAATTCAATATTCAATATTATTACTTTTCAATATTGATTCAGCAACAGCAGAATCAACATGATAGTGTAAGATTGATTCAATGACATTTGCTTTTTTTTTCTTTTTTTTTTTTTTTTTTTGAAAATTCAACATTGTTTCAACACTAACTGAGGGTGAATAAGTTGAAACATCACTTCATAACATTGATTCAACATTCTGCTGGAAGAGGTGTCAGTGAGGAGGGGGTGGTCACCCTGGTCTGTGTGGGTCCTAATGCCCCAGTAAGTGACGGGGACACTATGCTGTAAAAAAGCACCGTCTTTGGGATGGGATGTTAAACCGAGGTCTTGACTCTCCGGGGTCACCAAAAAAAAAAAAAATTCCTCCACTGGCCCTTGAATTGGCTCTATCGGTCTCTCTCCTCTCCACCTGTAGCTGCACTGCGGTCATTGTACTGTGGCTGCCGTCACATCCTCCAGGTAAATGCTGCACACTGGTGGTGTTTGAGGAGAGACCCCCTCATATGATTGTAAAGTGCTTTGGGTGTACAGCATTACACAATAAAACATTATAAATCCCTCATTCATTCATTCATTTAACACTGACTTAACATTGTTTCAATGGTTACTTGCTATCTGGGTTCAAAGTGTGAATGGTTCAACAAGTCCATTAAAGCACAGCATTATACACATTTACCATGTATCTTTTCATTTGTGTAGACACATGGATAAACACTTACGAAAAACCATTGTGTTCCACTCTAAGTAGATAACAAATCCACATTACATAGGTGAATAAAATATGATGAATCCAGTGATTCAAAGCAAATAAACACAGGCAGATAAAACTCCGAAACAGAGTTGTAATGGCATGAGTATGTATTCAGACACTTTGTCTCAGCGGGCAGTGTTAGTGCATTCAGAATTGACATGCTTCTATACAGGCTTCAGACAATCATCACACCTGGAGAGAGTTCCCATAGCTTCAGACCCTTTTGAAAGGAAACTTTAGGCATCCCATAAACTTCTCTTTTCAACTGATGTAAAAATCATTACAAGAAATATGAAACTTTGGTAGCATCATTGATGTGATTCACCCGCATTGCTCACAAGTGATGGTAAGAATACCATTTTTACAGTTTCTGCAGCATCATAAGCACAGGGTGTCCAATCCTGCTCCTGGAAGACCAATTTCATGCAGAGTTCAGCTCCAACCAACTCCAACACACCGGCCTGGAAGTTTCTAGTGAGTCTGAAGACCTTGATGAGCTGCTTCAGATGTGTTTAAAAAGAGTTGGAGCAAAACTCTGCAGCCGTCTAGGAGCAGGTTTGGACGCCCCTGCCGTAGAAGAAATGTTGACAGCATATGGAATCTGTGCCAAGTTACACACCTATTTACTGTGTCAGCAGTCAAAAGGTGTTTTGTTTTGATAGCAGGCTAGTTTTGATTAACTTATTTATTGCTTTATTTTAAAAAAAGCAATAACTGGTGCTTTGTCACTGCTGCAGATTGGAAATAATATAGTTGATTACAATTACCTACAAAAACCCAGACAAATATGCTTAATATATCATTTATGCTCAGCTCCACATATCTGTAACAATTATTTTGTGCACAGTACATTAATTTAATTAGGTGGATGTTAGTTCATAACATACATTTTTGAAAAGTAACCTCTTGTGTCTTACCTGACAGTGACAATTTGACCAGGATCTAAATCAATTCCATTCATCTGGGCAATAAAAATGGCAGCCACAGCCTCATAGAGGGCTGTTCCATCCATGTTAATTGTTGCTCCAACGGGAAGCACAAAACGTGTAACTCTCTTGTCAATACCAAGGTTTTCCTCAAGACAACGGAACGTTACGGGCAGAGTGCCAGCGCTAGAAGAAGAAGAAGAAGAGGAAAACAGAATTCTTACTTATAATAAATTAAAAATAATAAAATTATAAAATTAATGAATTATGTTATGTTGTAATAATTGGCAATTTGTGACTTTTTGGAGCTACGCTGAAAGCCAATAGTTTTTATTTTTTTTATTTTTTAGTAAATATATTTATTCGTAATAGTAATAATATAAACTTTATTTAATAATATAAACTTTATTTCATATAGGTATATATACCAATAGGTATACATGTTTGCATTGTAACACACGTGTCATTATACACATTTGTATGCTCATAAACCATGTATTCAAGCACACACACACACACACATAACGATAAATAGTGCTAGATGCTATTTTCCAATACCATTACCAGTATAATTGTTTTTCCTTGGGAAAAAAAATAAATAAATAAAAAAACAAGATATATAAAGGATCTTTCCGCTGTTTTTGTCCATACAATGAAAGTCAACGGGATTCAAATGTGTTAAGTTCCATAAAGAAAATGAAATTGGCATAAAATAAATCCAAATCTGAACAATAAAATTTCACTTCAGTCTAAATCAAATATGGTGACAAGTCAGTGGCACCTAACCAGACTGTTTCTTATGTGTCATGTGACTTAATGTCATGATGTCATGACACAAGAACCAATGAGATGTGATGTTACCAATGTGTCGCTATATTTGATTAGTTTTATGCTTTCTAAAGTGATATACGTATACTATATAGCAAACTATATAGCAACTACTTCATAGCTTATATTGACACCATATGTAAACTATCCTATCACCCAGCACTAAGCTGCTAAATGTGGACAGTTATACATTAACATAAAAAAAATTCTGTAAAGTTGCTTTAAATGTGTATTGTGAAAAGCGCTAGGCAAATAAAAAAATCAGTCAGGCCATATAATATTACATTTTAATAACATTTACAAATGTATGGCTACATAGAATTAGATCTTGTAGTGTAATTTCATACCTAGAGGCTGTGCCCAGAGCCGTGATCCAGGCCTGGAAGATACCCATGAAGAACGAGAAGGGGTTTTTCCGTACGATTGCAAAGTAGATGCATGGCAGGAATATGGCACCATGGATGATCAAACCAATAATAACTGTCACCATGTACATCCCCAGCTGCCTGCCCACCACCTCCAGATCTTTGATAGAGATGATCTTTCCACAGATCAAGCAGGCGATACCAAAGGGAGAGTACCTATAGAGTCAGTCCATAATGTGAGTCCATCGGCACAAAACTTATCATTACTGGACTTCTTAATCAGCTGGAAGACATAAAAAGCACAACTGACCACATGATCATGATAACCAGCTTCATCACAATCTCATTGAGTATGCTGAAGAAGTCAATCATGAGCCTAGCTTTCTCTCCCATCTTGCCCATACAAATACCAAAGGCAATGAAGAATCCAATTAGACCTGGAACATAACGAAAGACAAAGATATAAATAAATAAATGAATAAATAAATAAATAAATGAATGAATGAATGAATGAAAAGTGAAGGCGTTATCTATAGATGTCTGCGAGAATGGTCGCCCTACCCAGCACGTTCATTCCGCTCTTGAACTGGAGAGATTTCTTGTCTTTGAAAATCGGGGGTGGTTTGGTGGCATTGGACAGATAGTCAGTGCTGTTGGTGTCTTCGAAATCAGGCTGAACTTCTACCTTCTTCACGACGGTCTGGATCTGTGCATTTCAACATCACTTCAATCAATTACACCAATTTATTCTTCCACTCCCACTTTATATCAGCTGTCTTTAGCTGTAATGCACATTATTAAATCAAACATTTAATACATCTATACTTACATGCAGGCACTTTAAAGGGGTTATGACATGATAAATCACATTTGCCTTGATCTTTTGGCATATAAGAGGTCTTTGTACGATTAAAACATCCTGCAAGTTTCATAGCTTAAGACGTCCTCCTCAGTATAAACTAAGCATTTATTTAATCGAGCTCCAAAAACGGCTTGTTTTGGATCCAATGGGACAAGGTGACTCCACCTAGGTTTAGTTGTTTGCATAAACACTGCCTCCAGTGTAAGGAACAAATGGATAGTTTATTTTTAATGGCATCCTGGATCACATCAGAGGATTGATCATAGCATTTTGTGGCTTTATACTGAGAAGCCATAAAGGACCCGGCCCTTAAAATCAGACTGTTTCAGAGAGAGGGTCAGAATGAGGGTTGCAAATAATCATTTTTCCACATATTTATTTGTTTTTCTTTATTAACATTATAAGTACACCTCAAGGAACATATTAAAATAATAATAAAAAAAAAAAATCCATGTCATGACCCCTTTAAACGCAAATTCAACTTAATTACTGGGATTGTTTATTGATTAAAAATACTTCATTAATTGCACAGAATTCTGTAATTAATTCCGCTATCAATGGCAACCTAACCTAAATTGTATCGTAAATATAATTTCACATTGAATCACCAAAAGTATGTGGAAACAACAAAGATAATATTTTTAATATTTCATATTTTAAGTACTGGTGTAATGGCACCTTTCTACTATGATAAGTAAACAGTAAAATCATAAAATGAGCAATTACATACTATAGCCATTCAACACTCAGGCCTAAATTGATTGATTGATTTTACATTAAAACATATGATCACTTTTAATTTAAGTGAATTTTAAATAATATCCACATAAACCAATTGCAATGTCATGTTTAGATGTGTTTTTTATAGTGTGTTTGGTCATGTTTCGGCTCCTGATTCGGTACTACTAAATTTCTCCAAATCTGTTCTGATGAAGAAATAAACTCATTTATGTCTGTACTGGCCTGAGGGTGAGCACATTTTCAGCACATTTTCATTTTTGGGCTATTCCTTTAATGACCATACACTGTAATGCAAACCAAAAGATATGGGGAAAGAACATTAGCAGAGCTATCGTAATTATTTGTTAAACGGCAAAAATGTGTTCATGTTAAAACATAACAAAAATTAGTATGTATTTACACAACATGTATACTGTATGAAATTTGTAAAAACTGCTGATATGAAGTGAGTCTGAAAGAAGCATGTGGGACATCCCGTTTTACCTGCTGGAAGCAAGCCTGAACCAAGTTCTCAGGGAAGAGGTTTCTGATAAGGTCAAAAAAGGCATCAAGACTGGAAACCTCATCATTCTCGAGTCCTTCTCCTAGATTCTCCTTGAGTTTTGGGTTTCCGGGGTGGATGAGGAGCACCAGGATAACCCCCAGCACAGCAGCAATGACAGTAGTGGTCATGTAATAAATCATGGCTCTGGAACCCAGACGACCACTTGACTTTGCATCCAGACCAGCGAGACCTTAGTTAGGGAGACGTGGCATGTTATTTTTCAAGATCATATTCACAACTCGAATGTTGTTTTTTCCAGTGTCATTATGCATTGATGTACAGTTTATACCACTCTAGCTCAATCAGATAGCTGTGAACTGGATAAATATGACATAACTATATAATCATAATGCATGATTTAAGCAGCAAGAATGACCCTTAGTCTACACAAAAACAAGCTCTAACAAAGTGAATTTCTAAAAGATTCCACACTATTTTTTTGTATACTTTTGTGTTAAATTATGGTGAAGTTGAAGCAAATTTAAATAGGTTTCTAAACAACTACATTCTCACCTAAAAAAAACTCTTAAAACTACATTCTGTGACAAAAAAAAAAAAAAAAACTATTAGTTTAAAATTATAGTTGATTTTGGTGTCTTCCTCGACACTCTCTGTGAGAAATGTGGCAAGCGGAGTGATACAAACAGTGAAGTGGTTCCTGTGTGATATTGGGTGAATATCTCATGGTTGGAAAGACCTCTGAGTCAATCACACATGTATATATAAAGACAAGACACACAAGGAAAAAAAAAAGTTCTTATATATGTCTTTTGTGTGAATATTAAATATCATTGTTTTAAATCACAGTCAGCAATCGTCACAGCAGCATTAGATATATGTATTGTCTGCCGGATATCTAATTAATTCCCACCTTTTAATTGTATTCATTTGTTCTCCCAATTTTCAATTCCTAAATGGCTATCGGGCTTAGTAAAAAAAATTTTGCACTGCCCTATATTTTGAGCATGAATGGAGGAAAGCCCAAAATCATCATAAATTTAGATCATTTTATAATTAATACTAATTAATTAGGGCAAACCCTCAGAAAAATACAGGGTGAGCTATTTTGTGCATGAAAGACACAATCCTCAATAGATTAGAAACAATAGACCATTAGCAAATCAGATTTTTATACACAAAATTTTAGTAAATCTGGGCCTTAGCGCATTTATTAATTTATTATAGAGGTGTCAACTCTATCCTGAATATGTACACAATAATGTAATCATTGAAATACGTGTGCACTTTAGGGACCAATTCTCACTATAAACTACTTGCTTATTAGCATACATATTACTAGCATATTGGCTGTTAATTAGTACTTATAAAGCACATATGAATGTCTTTTTCTGCATTACCATATTTTAGATCCCTTAATCTACCCCACACCTAAACTTAACAACTACATTACTAACTATTAATAATCAGCAAATTAGGAGGTTATTGATGCAGAAGTCGTAATTCATAGTTAGTTAATAGTGAGAATTGGTCCCTAAACTAAAGTGTGTCCTTCTGTTTATAATCCGATACTTCTTTATTTATTTATTTATTTAAATTGTTAGTGCAATTATTATCAAAGTCTAGACTACTCTAGACAACTACTGGCACTACTAACATCACACAACTAACTTAAACAGGAAGTTTTACTATGTAATATATCAGACATCTGTAATTGCATAAGGTACATCATATTTTAAACATGAAAAGAAGAAAAAAAAAAAAAAAAAATCCATCACCCCACTCCCACAGCCACAAGTCCAATATAAGGCATGACCAAAGGCCTTTCTTGACACAAAATCTAATCACTGATCACTTCTCTAAGTATTAATGAATACACAGAAATTAATGGACCGTTTTTGACAGCCAAAATCAGAACATCTTATACAGTAGAACAGTAGATTTATAAAGCAGATGTAACAGCAAACAGAATCTGTCAGAAGATAATCTTAAAAAGATGGAACACATTTCTTCTCACGTCAATAGATTTTGGCTTAATATAATTAAAGGCATGAGCATATTTTGAAAAGGCCTATAGGTTTAAGGATGACCTCTCTTTCTCTCTCACTGTTTTCTGCTCTGTTTGTTAGCATAAAATAACACACCCAGGCATGATTTATCAGCAGAATTAGTAGTTTATGCTTTCACTGATGTATTTAACATTTCCAATCTAATTGTTGACAGATTATTAAAAGATGAAGTTTGTGTTACCTGTGATTAAGCTGGAGATGATTAAGGGAAGGATGAGCATTTTTAGCATCCTCATTAGAATATCTCCAGGGAAGGCAATTACCATGACAATGTTGTCATCGATTGGAGAAGCAACACGCAGCAGCATACCAGCAACAGCTCCCAAAATCACACCTATGATGGGAAAAGAGTTTTTCTTCTGTTGGAAAATAATCCTGAGCATACTTTATATAAATGTGTGGCCATTTGTGATTCCAAACAAATAAATCATACCACCCAGTTAAGGTCCTCTGGGTCATAGGTAGGAAAACAAAAAAAAAGTGTCTTATTAAGTCTGGGAATGCAGGTCCAGACAGTCATATGGGACGTTTTCAGACAGTGTGTCAAGTGAAGTGCACTACTGTCACAGCGCCCCTCCCAGCCACCACCTACTGTACCTAACAATCTCTACAGCACTGATGCACCCCTGCTGAGGCACTTTACTTTCCGGCTTTAGAATCCTAAAAAGAAGCTTGTTTTTTATATCCTGAAACACACATAATCACACATGCATCACACTCGCCCACTCAGGAACTCTTCAAGGAGATACTATCTGCTATCCACACCCTCCAAAGACTCCAGAGGAATATATTCACCTATTCAATTACTTCAGCAATGCAATATAAAAATAACTTCCTCTGTTTTCACTCAATATTCATTTCCCACAATTTATCATGTTTTATTTGAAGTTAAAATAGTACAGAATATAAATGCTAAAATGTACTATCACCTGCTCTCTTCTGAGACTTTACTGCCCAGATACCAGTTATGTCCGCTGTTCCCTTTCCTCACTGTGGACTGCTGAAGAACACTCACCCATCACAGTCAGCGTGAGCAGCAGGTTCCTGCGCATCTTCTGGCATATTGTGCCCCATTTGGAGTTTGGCCTCGCCTCAATGGGTTCTAGGTGGCTTTCATGCATCCTTACCTCCACGTGCTTCGGCATGTTTCCAGAACTGCAGAGAGAAACAGCCAAAAGAGTAAATAAGTCAATTCATGGCATGAACATGTGATCAGTGTGACAATGTCTCAGTGTTGTGTAGCAAGACTCTTAGTGTGTGCTAGCACCAATTAATCGTTTGAGGCATCCGCAAGTTCAAAATGTGGAGTGAGAGTCTAGAGTCAGCCAGAACAGAAGGACGCAGAACTGGTAGGCTTTGCTCCCAGAAGTCAACCTGAGAAATGGCTTTAACATAAAGATCTGCATCCTTCATATCTATCATCACAAACCGATCCCCCTGATTTATTTGCGACATTATAAACTTCTGCTTTAGCTTTCTGAAAGGACATTTTATCAACATTTTAAGTTCAAATATCTTAGATCCAGAATAGGACGTATACTGTCATCATTTTTTGGGCACAAGAAAATGTAAAAACTGCACTCTTTCTGATGAGGGGAACCTCCTCCACTACCCTTTCCAGAAGAGAATGGATTTCCCATCCTGGAAAGGGGGTTTCCTGAACAGACATTACTGTATGAGTTACCCCTTTGAATATCAGCAGGATTCACTTGAACGGAATGATGTAACCATGATTTATAGTTTAAATCACTCAGTCTGACACATTCTCTGACGACTGCCAAGCGGACAGACAGAGGAATCAATGCCTGCGAGGACATCCACACTGATGAAGAAACGAACGAGGGCTTTAATCCTTACAAATCATCACAGATGATAAAATGCATACAAAGAGACTTTCTAAAAGCCATAGATGGCACACAAACGCTGATTTATTCCACTTCATGTCGTAGGACAACAGGCTGAGAAAAATTGTGCACTGAAGACAGAAAAAGCTGAAACATTGGCACCATGTGTTCGCTCATAAGGAGACTACGACGTATTGTTTAGTGTTATCAGAAAAAGCAACACAAGCGATGTACAACATTAAAGGATACATTTAAGTAACAAGATACAGGTAAGAATACAATGTCAAAAGATAATCAGCAATCAGACCTAAATCTGGCAGCTTCACTTTCTTATTTCAGATTGTAGGGCTTTTTTAGTTTGTTAGTAGTAAAAAAGTAGGGCTCAAAGGGGTTCTCAAATCAAAAATCAAGCAAGTTTTTTTTTCCGTGGACATCCAGAGTTTTGTCAGATATCAGCAGAGTTTAAAATGAGCTCTACATATCTCTTAAAATCCTGTTTAATCCACATACTGAAATCTAAGCAAATGCAATTTGAAATAAATAAATAAACAAACAAACTCATAATTGCAAAGGTCCCAAAAATGGTACAAACATGACAAATGAACATGTAGACCTTGCGAATGCATTAGCACTGCTTCTTCTCACAGACACGACACTCTGCTGTTCATGTTGGCTGATCATGTGCGATTTTACATAATTGCACATTTTTAATTGGATGTGTATTTAAAGGAGCTGGCAGCATCGGCACATGTGTTTGTCTTAATGAGACAATCCTGGTTTCCCTGTGGGAAGATCTCCTCATCAGCGTCAAGGAACACAGATGGAGATCATAAAGTTTTGTTATTTTTGATGTCTAAGTGAAAATTTGTCATCCAAATATCACATCAACACCACTTTTACCAAGTTGAGTGTTCAAGGCCCTTTTCTATTACAGGTTAGAATCCAGCAGACAGTACACATTTCTTTTCTTGTGTGTCAATCATATAAAAAAAAAAAAAATTATATATATATATATATATATATATATATATATATATATATATATATATATATATATATATGATTTATTTAAAGTATAATAAATTAGAAATATAATAAATTAGAAAATAAATTTGTTGATGGCAACAGTCTCAGACAGACAGATAAATGGATGCTGAAAGGGTTAGGGTTATGTGAAATACAGTAATCTATATTCATCCAGTATGACTAACAGTTGTTTGGCTAATTGTTACAAATATATCATCAAAACTGAAATGCTTATTTAACAGAATGTAAAGAATATATTAGAATTGATTACAGATATAAGCATTGCAATAATGATACTTATAAAACGGTTAGTTCCATTCCTCGATTCTGATTGGTCAGCAGCTGTGTTTTTTTCATGATACAGCACGGCTATGACCGCTTCACCCAACGGTTCTGTGTATCACTGAGCAACACCCTTAGCAACCACCCCTAGCAACATAAACAATCAATAACATAGCATGAAAACTATTTCATGTATTTTGTATTTTGGCAGAAGTAACTGTTTGTTATTTATTTAATGAAGTATGAGTGACCCCTGCTGGCCTTATGTTGCATCTTTCACCCCGCCCTTCCCCCATCTAATAAACGCTTCTCATGCGGTCTGTGTGGAACTCTACAGTTTCTGAAGTGAGGAGGGAATATTACTTGAATTTATTAGTTTTCTGTTTCAGGTATGATTCTGTATGTCCATCAGTTTACACTGTAATGACGCTTGCAAACTCGCGATGTGCCGTGAATCGGTCTGTTTTAAAACTAAAAGACAAAAAGACGGTTTTCTCATGCTGAGAGATAAGCAGATGTATGTGTGATAAAATACCATATATGGTATTAAAATAACAAATGACACAGCGGATGATAAGAGCTCCTGTTCTCCTATTCTCTTTATTTAAGCTCCATTAGATTTCGAAACATTCTCTTGCAGTTTACTGTTGCTATCAGGAACTATTTTTTAGCGGAAGGACAGAATTTAACGAACTTGCTTCAAAAAAGTAACATTTCAATACATACATTTTTGGTTTTAATATTTTTTTTTATTGTGTGATAACCGTTTTATAAAAGCAATCAGGTACGAGAGGCCGTGCTGTACCATGATTTATTCACGATACAGCACGGCCCCTCATACCTTATTACTTCTATTACACCTGTGTGGCTTATTCTTCAAGATTAATTCTACACACCAGCCCTCCGAGGAGCAGCAGGACATGTGACAGAGGATGGTTGTTCACTGGGCACATGAGGACCATCCTCACTCTGATGCACGCTTTTTTTTTGTGAAGCTGAGAAGAAAGAGCACACAAAATGCTCGAGCAAATAACACTAGCAACATGTTAAACAGACAGGGCAAACATTTTTTAACATGTTATTCTTCCCAGCATCATCTTATATTTTCTTTCATACATAGGTAGCCCAGGTGAGTTTAAATCACTGCATAAATCTTTTTTTTTATTATTCATTTGAGCACAATCATAACAATACAAGCCACCGCTGTTATGCACATGATACACAGCTTACACACGTGTCATTTCACCCTGATGATCCCACCATCTCAACTTGTGTCTCTGCCTGCTTTCGGACATCTGCAGCTCAAGCTTGTGAAGACAAACCCCTTGTTAATGGCTGCAAAGCCGTCACTTGACCACAACATGACCAATCAGATCCACGCCACACCCCTCCTGATCTCACTCCACTGGCTTCCAGTCAAAACCCTCTCTCTGTTCCTCTCTGGAGGAATGAGCTGCCAACCTCTACACAAACGTCTGAGACCATCGCAACTTTCGAGAAGCAGGTGTCCCTACTGACAACACTTACATGGATTGTTCACCCAAAAATTAGCCAATGATTTACTCACCCTCAAGCCAGGTGTATATGACTTTCTTCTTTCAGACGAATACAATCAGAGTTATGTTTAAAAATGTCCTGGCTCTTCCAAGCTTCATAATGGCAGTGAGTGGGTGTCGAGAATGTTTGATGCGCATAAACAAGATGACGTAAGCGTAGTGTGAGCTCCGGTGAGAAGTGATGAGCACGGAAGCACAGAGGACAGAGCAAAACAAAAGACCGGTCACAAATTACAAGTACAAAATTAGAATTTGTAAAGAAAAATGTCAGAGGATTTTGAAATAAGCCAAGAGGAAACTGGTTTTCCTTTGCTGTAAACAAAACTTGGTTCCCCTTCAGTTGGTCACTCTGAGTCACGTCGGTGACTGACAAATTGGGATCTCGCCAGAGAGACCTATCCACTTTGAGTGTAACTAAACGAGCCAATGGACATTGGCATGAGGTATTTCGCATCTGGCTGCCACACCTCGTGGCGCGGGTATAAGAGGCAGCAGGTGCACCGCATTAATTCATGTGTTCGCTGAGGAGCCGAGCCGGTGACCCGGCAGCTCAGCAGTGGTACAGCAACTGTGGTGACGGGACATGACGTCTCTGTTCCCTCCTTCAGGGAGCGAGGGTTACATACGTAACCGAGATGTTCCCCTTCAGTCGGTCAGTACGAGTCATGTCGGTGACTGACAAATTGGGATCCCTAACAAAGCACCACAGGAGCTGCCCCCTCCAGTGCCCTGTGTAGGCCCCCTGGTACCTCCTATAAGGCAGACGATAGGACTGGGCTCTACACAGAGAAGGTCGACTATTGCTGTTCCTCGAGCAACCCAAACAGTAGGACTTGGATAACACTGGGAAGTGAGCCCTTCCACCTTCCACCTGGAAGAGGCACACTTGCGGAGTCACCTCCTCCCAGAGGGGATTAAGTGACATTTACTCATGTGAAGTAACCCCATAGGGCCCTATTGCACATGGAAGTCTCTGAGATGGCTCAGGCTGCATCATTTAGAGACGGCAGAATGCAGTCTGCCAGGAAAACACGGCCGTGTACCGTGGAAATAACATATGGGATCCCAACAGGGTCACTCATATGGGCACTAGCCTCACACCAGATTTCAAGAATTAATTGGCTGAAGGCCTGGCGCCAGACGCTCCGCCACTTCTGGCCGCCAGAGTGCTGGAGGACTCAACAGGGTTTGCCCGGTCAGGGAACTCTCTGGAGATTTTAGGTGTTAAGGACGCTGCAAGTCGACCCTGAACTGGGCCTCTCAGTGCCACTACATGTTTGAGGTGAGAACACAGGAGGAAACTGGTTCGACACGCAGGCTATAGAACCTAGCGAACGTGTTAGGAGTCGCCCAGCCCGCAGCTCTACAGATGTCTGCTAGCGAACAACCACGGACCAGTGCCCAGGATGATGTGACACCCCTAGTGGAGTGAGCACGCAGCCTGAACGGGCAGGGCACACCTTGTGCTTCATAGGCCAAGGTGATGGCATCCACTATCCAGTGGGCCATCCTCTGCTTGGAGACAGCCTTCCCCTTCTGCTGTCCTCCGTAACAGACAAAGAGCTGTTCTGAGGTCCTAAAGCTCTAAGTTCTATCCACGGTAGCCAGATACTGTAACGTGTTTCATCAGGAAGTGTGTAGAGGACGTAGTGCCGACAAAAACAATCCGCATCTACCCCAACCAAAAACCATGGATTAACAGTGATGTTCGAGCAGCCTTGTCAGCGCGGACATCTGCCTTTAAATCCGGAAACTTTGACGATCGAAAACAAGCCAGCTACGATCTCAGGAAATCCATCAAAGCCGCCAAACGACAATACAAAAACAAAGTTGAAGAACAATTCAACACCAACAACACAAGAAGCATGTGGCAGGGCATCAATAACATCGCAGATTTTAAAGGGAATAAACCAGCTACAGTGAACATTGCCGCCTCTCTACCGGACAAGCTCAATCATTTTTATGCTCGTTCCGAGGCTCACAACACCGCCCACACAGAGAGCGCTCCCACGGCTGTTGCAGAGGAGGCGAGTGCAATCTCCATTTCTGTCGCGGATGTAACCCGATCCTTCAGACGGGTGAATATCCACAAGGCTGTGGGTCCCGATGGCATTCCAGGCCGTGTGCTCCGAGCATGCGCATTCCAGCTAGCCGGGGTTTTCACAGACATTTTCAACCTCTCCCTCTCTCTGTCTGTGGTTCCCTTATGCTTCAAAAAATCCACTATTGTGCCCATACCAAAGAAAAATAAAATCACATGCTTGAATGACTGGAGGCCTGTTGCTCTGACACCCATCTTCAGCAAGTGTTTTGAGAAATTCATCAGAGACTACATCTGCTCTGTGCTGCCTGCCTCACTGGACCCGCTGCAATTTGCATATCGCAGCAACCGTTCCACAGACGATGCTATTGCCTTCACCCTGCATACTGCTCTCTCCCACCTGGAAAACAAGAACACCTATGTGAGAATGCTATTCGTGGACTATAGCTCCGCATTCAATACCATAGTGCCTGCCACACTGGTTGCGAAGCTCCAGACTCTAGGACTAAACAGATCTCTGTGCTGCTGGATCCTGGACTTTCTGACAGGCAGAAGTCAGGTGGTCAGAATGGGCAACAAAACCTCATCTCCGCTGACCCTCAACACTGGTGCTCCTCAGGGCTGCGTCCTCAGCCCACTCCTGTACTCCCTGTACACACATGACTGTGCAGCCACACACAGCTCCAACGTCATCATCAAATTCGCTGACGACACAACGGTGATAGGCCTGATCACTGACAACGATGAGACGGCCTACAGAGCGGAGGTGAGTACCCTGACTAAATGGTGTCAGGAGAACCACCTCTCACTCAACATCGACAAGACCAAGGAGCTGGTGGTGGATTTCAGGAGACAGAGCAGAGAACACACACCCATCATCATCGACAAGACACCTGTGGAGCGGGTAAACAGCTTTAAGTTCCTCGGCGTTCACATCACTGAGGATCTCACGTGGTCTGCTCACACAGATGCAGTGCTGAAGAAGTCACATCAACGCCTCTTCTTCCTGAGGCTGAGGAAGTTTGGAATGAGCCCCAGCATCCTCAGATCATTCTACACCTGCACTGTGGAGAGCATCCTGACCGCCTGCATCACCGCCTGGCTTGGAAACAGCACCGCTGGCAACCGCAAAGCTCTGCAAAGGGTTGTGCGAACTGCCCGCCACATTGTTGGAGGTGAGCTTCCCTCCCTCCAGGACATCTACACCAGGCGGTGTATAAGGAAAGCCCGGAGGATCATCAATGACTCCAGCCACCCGTCCCACAGACTGTTCTCTCTGCTGCCCTCAGGTAGACGTCTCCGCAGCATCCGATCCCGGACTAGCCGACTGAGGGATAGCTTTTTCCCTCAGGCTATCAGGCTAATGAAGGGTCAGAACTAATACACCCCACAGCACACTCCCACTTTACGATATGCCACGCACTGCACTTTAACTCCAACACAGTTCAAACTGGACTACACGTACACACTGCACTAATACATCAATCTATCTGCTACCACTGGATACCATCCAATGCACATCCATGACATTTGCGTATCCAGCTTACGTATAATCTACTGCACCTTCGCATATTATTGTGTGTATATATGTGTACATAATGTAGAATGTGTATATACGTGTAAATTGTGTATTGATAACTGTATGTATGTCTAATAGTACACTGTGTGTACTGAGTATCTGTATGTGTATATTGCACATTGTCATCTGAAGTATGTAATGGTACTGTCTATATGTTAATTGTTTCTGCACTGTCTGGAGCACGCTCTCAAGAATTTCACTCACCAAGCCACACGTGCCGAGATGATGTGACAATAAAAGTGATTTGATTTGATTTGATTTGACGTACTGTCGCAGAGCACATACAGGACAGAGCAAAGCTAGGGCTGGGTCTGCCTCCTCCAGGGGCAGCGCTTGCAGATTCACCACCTGGTCCCTGAAGGGAGAGGTAGGAACCTTGGGCACGTAGCCGAGTCGGGGTTTCAGTGTTGCACTGGAGTCAGCAGGCCCGAACTCAAGGCACGATTGGTCGACCGGAAATGACTGCAGGTCCCCCACCCTCTTGATCGAGGCCAATGCAGTCAGGAGTAGGGTTTTCATAGAAAGAAACTTAAACTCGACTGACTACAAAGGCTCGAAGGGGGCAGTATGAAGGGCTCTTAGTACCAATGCCAAATCCCAAGAGGGTAGGGAGGGAGGCCTAGGAGGATATAACCTCCTGGCCCCCCTAAGGAACCTGACGACCAGATCGTGCTTCCCCACCGACCTCCCCTCTATGGGGTCGTGGTGGGCAGAAATAGCTGCAACGTAAACCTTAAGGGTGGAGGGGGACAGCCTACGCTCCAACCCTTGCTGCAGGAAGGAAAGCACAACTCTGATCGAACATCTCTGGTGGTCCTCACGGTGAGAGGAACACCATTCGACGAACAGGTTCCACTTCAGAGCATAGGCCCCTCTAGTGGACAGTGCACATGCTGAAGGAATAGTGAGCGCTACCTCCTGGGGTAGGTCACCTAGAACCTCCGCATGCTCCTCGTCCTCCCTGATCTTGGACAGTGTCTGTGCTAGTAGGCTCACTGGGGGAAATGCATATTTGCGCAGGCCCCGGGGCCAGCTGTGGGCCAGTGCATCCGTGCCGATTTTTCTTACACAAACACATCAATTCCCTTCAGAGGGCCTTTATTAACCCCCTGGAGCCATGTGGAGCACTTTTTTATGATGGATGAATGCACTTTATTGGACATCAAAGTCTCGACACCTATTCACTTCTATTATAAAGCTTGGAAGAGCCAGAACATTTTTTTAATATAACACCGATTGTATTTGTCAGAAAGGGGAAAGACATACACACCTAGGATGGCTTGAGGGTGAGTAAATCATGGGGTAGTTTTCATTTTTAGGTGAACAACTACCCTTTAACAACTAAACAACCTTAATCCTCTGGGGTCGACAAACGCGCCGGCACGTTTTGTTGCATTTTTTTTTTTTTTTGAAAGCCCCTAAAGGAACTTAAATTACTCCATACGTTTTAATCGTACAGATAAGAGCAATACATCAATCAAATCTGTAAAGCATCTGCTTTTATTTGTATACACACATAATAACAACAAAACTTTGTGCTTTTATAAAATAAAGAAAACAAACAGGGTGCGCTGTTATGGAAGGCCTTATTATTGGCCTTATTATTAAATTTGTCTTTACACGTAACGTGTACAGACGATATAATGCGTGTACACGTTATGGCATCTGTACGTGTTATTTCGTGTACAGACATTAATGTTTTAGCCAATGGCAAAGCCGAAAACATCCAAATTTGTCATTAAAAAATAATACATATAAAAGTGGCATACCCACATACGTACTAATGCACTTGGTCATATGTTATTTTCTCTTTCCGGATATGTCAGCATTATCTATAGTCACATGATAATGACATCGTATTATGACCTAGAAGGAGGAGGCATTTCAAAATACGTGTCGTAATTTTTCACTGAATTTTTCATAATATCGTAATTGTTGTTTTAACGATGTTCGATTTTACATTATCAAGTCTTTTGCAAGAACCACTCATAACTCCTTACAGAGTGCAGTGCACAAGTCTAGACTAGTGTGCATACGCATTAACAGTGTGTTCGTTCACTGCATGATTCAGTGTATTAAAATGCTTTTAGTATGATCACAAATTCAAGACATGGGGGCAGATAATATATATTATATAATTTCATATAATTAATCAATATCACACGAAGAAAACCATTTTTTTTTTCTCCAAAAGTCAGCATGATTGCAAATTTGATATTGATTTTATACAATAGTTCAATAGACAATAAGTTAAGAGACTTAAGTTTTAGACACCATGATGCCGTTTTTTGCGCTATTTCGCCAACAAAAATAATTCCAAACACAGCCACAGCTCTGTTTTGCATCTCTGATCAACATGACGTTTGGTTCTTGAATGAATTAACTGTTTAAATGATTCGGTTCAATCGCAATGACTCACTTATTAACAGTGACTTACTGCCACCTACGGGTGGCTTTAATTTCACATTTAAAGTATCTCTTCATTTTTAAATAATTTCAAATATCAGTATTCAACGTTTTATGTTTAGTATATCAAAACATTGTTTATGCATTTGCAACTGCAGGTTAAAGCATTTATGTCCTGCATTAAACGGTGTAGTACATCTAAATGTCACTTCAGACGCAGCTTCTGTGTTTCCTCTGCATTGCAAAGATGAATTTTGTTGATACTGATTTAATTTGCTGGGTAACAGCCCAAATATCTTATTATTCTAATTTACTGATTAAATGTAAGAATTTGACTCAAAAGATAATGCACACTTTTATACTGCAAATATTAAAGAGTGAATTGAACTCCCTCAGAGTTAAAATGAACACTTATCCAGTATATATGAATACCACTGGTAAAGTGTTAAACTAACACTTTTGAAAGTGTTCAAATTATTAACACCCTGACAGTGTTACTAACAAACTCTTAAAAAATGTAAAATAATAACACCAGAATGGATGATGAAAACACCAAAGTTAAAACTCATGGATTAACTGGTCAACACTGCACCAGTGTTCAGGTGAATATATATATATATATATATATATATATATATATATATGTATATATATATATATATATATATATATATATATATATATATATATATATATAAATAAACGCACAAAACAATACACATTTACATTTATTTATTTTTTAATTTTTAATTGAAACATTGTAAATATTTTTCCCTGCACCAAAATGTCTTCACATTCAGTGTTTTCAATACATGTAAAAAACATGTTCTTACAACAATTAAAATATCATAATGTCAAGGCAAATCAATGCAAAGGCACAAAATACATTCTTATTTGGTCCATATGTACTCTTAATGTCATTAGATTTATAATGCTTACATTTATCAGCTTAAACAACAGTCTTTGCTAATGGCGTTTGGGCCTCCTTGGAGAGAGTAGTCTCATTCTTTGTTTTCAGCATGACGAGACGCATTTCTCTGCAGTTTTCAGCCAAGCAAGATATCCACTCCCACTTGCAGCATCACAAAAGTGCTCCTGTAAAATTGGAAAAAAACACACAAAAAAACCCCATAAAAAACAGGATAATTTCACATCCATTCATCAGCTGAAATGTCAGAGATAAGTATCAATTACAATAGTCAAGTCAAGTCAAGTCACCATTAGAGATGCACCTATTGCAATTTTCTTGGCCAATTCTGATTTCCGTTTTTTTTTTGTTTTTTTTTTTGGAAGTGTGACCTGCTGATACCGATTTATGCTTAACTATAATTGACAGCATATACAAACAAAAATCTATACTTATTCAATGCAAAAAATAAATAAATAAATAATAATAATAAATAAAAAAAAACACATAATAAAAAAAAAAAAAAAAATATATATATATATATATTAAACTTTTTATATTAAATTGCCCCAATCTGGACTAAGTTACATCTTTTCTCTCACTTAAACAGCTCTCAAAATAAAGTGCTCTGTGACTGGAAAGAAGTAGAAATAACAATTAACTGAAAAGAAGTTGCTGTATATAATAAAACAGATGTGATTTCCCACTATGTTTTTAAATGGGAATTTTTCCCTAACCTTATGAAATGTGTCATCTTTCACATCAAATTCTTACATTGTTTCAATTAATTCAGTTAAAATAATAAGAAACTGTAGAGTTGTTACCATTCAAATGAAATCAGTATCAACAAACTCCAACTTTCCACTGCAGGAAACACAGAAGCTGCATCTGAAGTAGCATTAGATGCATTTACACAGACTGTTTGATGAAGCTGAGCTGCCATAAATGCATTTACACCCCAAAACTAATATAAAAAAATAAAAAAATAAAAAAATAAAAAAATAAATAAATATATATATATATATATATATATATATATATATATATATATATATATATATATATATATATATATAAGATTAATGTTTTAAATATTTTTAAACATACAAATAAGAAATGTTTGAATAAGAAAAATGCAATGATACTTTTAAATATGAAACCAAACCACCAGAAGATGGTGGCAAATGACTGAGTGAGTCATTTAGTCCTTCATTCAACAGATTCGTTCAAATGGCTGATTCATTCAGAAACAAGGCAAGTGACTACTGTCTTTATGAATGGGCCACTGAATCATTGACTCACTCGATTCGTTCAAAAACATGGATTCATTCATTAACGAAACACCGCTGTGTTGCTCAGAGACACAAAATTGTTCTGCTGTGGAACTATTTTCGTCTGCCAAATTGAGCAAAAACAGTCAATATATATTTTTTTTAAATGTAAGTCACATCATTTTAACTTCTTGTTTATTGAACTGCTACTGTATAAAATCAGTGTCACATTGCAGTCGTGTTGGTATTCGTGGAAACATCTTGGTCGTGCAATGTTGCTTACCTAAATCATATATTATAGCCTAAATTTCTTTTTAACTACCGCAGTATGCATCTATAAGTTTCTGTGAGTGCTGTTGCGCTCATTTGTTCTGATTTCTGCACAAGTCTCTCTCTCACTCACTCAGGCTGCGCAAGCCTCATCTGGCACGACATCAATACATTATCAGTCGCCATAAGTGTGACGTCAAAACGGATCGGCTCGGAATCGGCAGACTGACCGGCCGGTCACCGGTCCAGGCCGATCATGCGGAAAATCAGCTAATTCCGGTCCCTGGCTGGTCGATCAGTGCATCTCTAGTCACCATTATTTATATAGGGCTTTTTACAATGCAGATTGTGTCAAAGCAGCTTGACAGTATTAAACAAGGAAATAGAGTGTCGAAATAGTGTGCCGGCCATTCTCCTCTGGCCAGACGAGACCAGTGTTAATTTTGACATTTTTGATTTAGTCTTAGTCTTAGTCTTGAGACGAAAATGCTTAATAGTCTTAGTCACATTTTAGTCATTTGAGTCTTTCATAGTTTTAGTCTAGTTTTAGTTGACGAAATGTCATTACATTTTTGTCAACTTTTAGTCATTACTTTTAGTCAAACTGCAGTTACCAACATGTATTTAGGTAGCTATTTTATATGTAGTCTTCTAACAGAAATAGTCATTAATTCTTCTCTCTTTAGACCAAATAAATTAAGCTCATGAGAAATGAGGAGATCCCACTCATAATGTAAAGTGCTTTGAGTGCCCAGAAAAGCGCTATATAAATGTAAGGAATTATTATTATTATTATTATTATTATTATTATTAAATTTGAATCAAGGATTGAATTTGGAAAAACTGGAATAAATGATGACAATTTTCATTTTTGGGTTGAGATAAAAATTAAACTAATTTTTCAGATACAGTAGGTTTACTTAACGTTTACATTTATTTAACATCTTTTGTTGGTTAACATTAATGACACAGATAGGTATTTAATTAGGAATGCTGTCCCTTTAAGATGGAAGGCATGCATGTAATACCGACACACATTGTTTTCACCCACCTGTTTACGTTCACTTAAGCCATAACTGACTGTATTTATGTTAGATAATCTACACGATGGACATTTGGACTGCTGTGTGTGTATTTGAGCACCTGATCGCGCGCTGTATATGAGAACTGAAGAAGTGGAGCGTGCGCGAGAGAGAGCACTTCTATCAGTGTGATTCCGCCTCTCCCGCTTTCACTAACTTTAAGTTAATCGACAAAGATTTGTGACTCCCTGGAAAAACGGGACGTCAGGTCACCCTGTCTCTAACCTGAGGCCATTGTTTCAGATCGCTAGTTCGCGTTTTGGTAGCCTGTCCATCCACCGCGGCTGCCATACTGAGACTAGATATGCAAACGCCCCTCATCCGATCGCAATCCAATGACAGGGACGCACATTTTGAAAGACAAAACAGTTAACTTATCCTATAGGATGTGTTTTGAATGTTTGGTAGTCCACAAATAACATTTTAGTCCCGTCTCGTCTTGTTAACGAAGACGCGGCATACATTTCGTCATAGTTTTTATCATCAGATATTATTTTTAGCTCGTCAACGTCTCATCTTAGTCACAGAAAAAATGTTCGTTAACGAATATTTTTCGTCATCGTCTTCGTTGACGAAATTAACACTGGACGAGACCAGTAGTTTAAAGGGTTCGTTCACCCAAAAATTTAAATTCTGTCATTAATTACTCACCCTGATGTCGTTCCAAACCCGTAAGACCTACGTTCATCTTCGGAACACAAATTAAGATATTTTTGATGAGATCCGAGAGCTGTCTGATCCTCCCATAGACAGCAAGCATACTAGGTACAAGGCACAGCACATGTGTTCAACGTCATCACGCCGGATCGGGTCAGCACCGGTGCCGCCACGTGCTCGCGTCATGGTACTGTCGTGAACACGTGTCCACACGAGAAACAGTAGAGACGAAAATGTGGAATAAAGTCATTAGTTTTGTTTTCTTTGGGAAAAAAAAGTATTCTCATAGCTTCGTAAAATTATAGTTGACAAACTGATGTCACATGGACTACTTTGTCGATCATCTTGGTACTTTTCTGTGCCTTGATCGTGGTAGTACTCTTGCTGTGTATGGGAGGGTCAGAATATCTTAAATTGTGTTCCGAAGATGAACGAAGGTCTTATGGGTTTGAAACAACATCAGAGTGAGTAATTAATGATAGAATTTTAATTTTTGGGTGAACTATCCCTTTAAATCTAGGCTGCAACAAAGTCGGATTGTGCAGAGGACTCATCTGGTTCCTGTGGTCTTGTCCCGATGGCTGTCTAGGTGACGAGGTCTTCACTGGGGATCAGTCTCTGGGGCTCATCTAGGTGTTTTGATCTCCGCTGACGTTCAGGGCTGTAGAGGTCATCTCTAGGTGCTGATCCACCATCTGATCTGGATACAGACTGGATCTGGTGGCTACGGTGATCTCGGAATAAGAAAGAAATAGACTAATATTAGCGTAGATGCCATTCTTCTAACGATGTAACAAGTACATCGGGTGTTATGGGAAGATGCACATAAATGGGACAGCACATAATTAAATGACAGTGCAAGCATACCAAAAACTTACATTTGATACATTTTTTAGAAACATTTTTTATAAGGAGATCAGACTCTTTATTATTATTGTTTAATAATCAAAAAATTAAGTATGACAATCAATAATCTTAAAATATGCAATTGTGGCTTACCCATGTCTCTGGTATGTGTCCTAACAAAGCTCTTCTCATCCCACTTAATGTATTGGTGGCTTCATACTCTTCAAGCACATCATCTCCTTTTTATTTTTCTGTTAAGCCAGCATGAACCATCTGTAACAATATTAAAGGAACAGTTAACTTAAAATTGTAATTCCAAACCAATATGACTCAGACTTCCTGAAAACAAAATACACTTTAATGCTTAAAAAAGATAATAAAGTGTCTAAAGTAGTTTACGGGACTCATGTGCCATATTCCGAGTCTTGTGAGAGCACAAAATCAATTTGACTGATGAACAGTTTAACTCACTCAGTATAGAAAGTATAAGTATATTTAAAAGAGTTATTTTCAAATTAATTCAATGAAAACAGCAACCAAATCCCATATAGTGACACATCAACATCATGAAAACTCACAATTCATGCTTAATGAAATAAAGAAATTTGGTCACAATACACACAAGAACCAATGACTGATATTGCCATTTAAATTTGGGTAAATAACATATTATAAGTGACTTAAAACACTTCTGGTCTTTCCATGGTAAAAGCGTGTTCAATTCAAATGCATCTGTGAGAAACGTTTAGGTGTGCACAGTATATAATTATCATCATTTAGTTATATTAGTTTATAAAATACATATCGTAAATGAAGTAAAACACTTACTTTCGATGTTCCCCTTGATAACACCAACTTCGTCGTCTGTTCCGCATCGCGAGTGAAAAGAAATGTCTTTGAGAAAAGTTTAGGCGCACACAGCACAAAAATATCATTATAAAACAATATGATATTACAAAACACATTTTGTGAGTAAGATTAAACACTTAATTTCGCAGTTTTCCATCCTCATGCACTCCGCATGAGCAAAGAAAATGGCGTCTGTGAAGAATATTTCAGATGGGTCTGACGTGCACACGAGCAAATGTCCAGGATGTGACTAATAACACTCAGCAGTGTTAATAAGGGTAACTCTGCGTATTGACACCGGCCAGAGGGTGCTGTTTACACTAGCTAATGTTAATCCTCTAAATTACAACACCACAACTTCAGTGCTTTACTCTAAAATTCCTTAACACTAGGATTTCAACACTGGAGATTTTGGTGTGAAAAAAAAGGCTTTTTAAAAAATGCCCATGAAATGTAAAAATGTATTTAAACTTATTGGAAAAGATTAATTTCTATCAGTGTGAACTGACCACCACACAGAATATGAAGAATATCAAAAAATGTAGGAGTCTGTGGTAGTCCTTAAGATATCAGCACAATAACACACGCAGCAAAATATCGTCTAATTATCGTTATTGATAAAATCTCAGAAAATATAGAGATATTATTTTTTGTTAGTATCACACACACCTCTATTTCTGTGTAATGCAGATTAATGAATTTCACTAAAATTGATCAAAGTGCTAATTTTACTAGTGTTTAAAAGAGGCTTTTAATAATTATGGCATATAAGGCATCTAATATTTTTGCCTCAAAATATAATTATATAATAATATATTAATTATTATTTGTTATATTATTTTAATTATTGTATTTATTATTACACCTAATATTTTTGCCCCAAAATATAATTAATATGATAATATATTAATTATAACTTTTATATTATTATAATTATTGTATTTATTTATCCAAATATTACGTTATGCTACCCAATTTAGTATTTAGATTATGTAGGTTAAATATTAGAAAAGATTGTTCACAATAAATCATAGACAAATAAATAAATAAAGTGTAGGGTTTGCAGTGCTAATGGATGAGACAATTATTTTGATACCGGAAATCTTGTGTTTACTCGTCTATGCGTAATTACACGTCTACGTGTCAGAAAGTCTGTACGCGAAATAACGCGTACAGACGCAATAACATGTACATGTTACGTTTAAAGACAAATTTGATAAAACGGCCTTCCATACGCTGTCTGCCTCCTTGGTCTGCGTCATCTTCGTTTAGAAACGCGTCATTAAAATGAACTGAAACTCAGCGAATACTCGACAAAGAGACATGAGAGATATATCTATAGAAAGCTTGACATGTCTACTTTTAAACTAATCAAGTCTTATCGAAAACAAATATTCTGTGATAAAGTAATCCATATGATACCAGCGCGATGTCCAGTCTTTCACGTCTCCCTTCATTATCTCTAATGCGACTACGCCCACGCTCTGAGTGTGCTATAGATATTAGGTGCGTTTGACTTTTTGACTTTTTGCGTAGAACATTTGTCTGACTTTGATCGGCGCTGCAGCCGCCTTACGATCACATGTGGCATCAAACTACCTCGAGAGCAAAACGAGACCAGCCGCCTAGGTCAGGCGCTGAAGTTGCTCAAAATCGGCTGCGAGAGCCTTGATGATGACATACTTTATTCTCATTGGTTAAATTCTGTGATGACAAGCATGAGGTGTGTTGCGTGTTTATTCTAACAATTCAATTCCAATAATGCTCACAAATCTGTGTTTTTATAACAGTAAAAGCTTTTTTAGTGTAGTCGCACTGTTATCTTGAGTCATTTTTATCAAAAACACTGATAAAATCATTTATATGCCCACTTTATTTTTGGTATTTTAATGGTATATGTTTATTATTTATGATTTATTGACTTTTCAGCATTGTTACAGGTACCCCAAAGACGTTTGTCATTAGGGGACACTGAATTATTTTGCTGTTACAATAAAATATCAATACCAATTTACTTCATATTAAAATACAAAAATTAAAAAAAGAGAAAGAAATGTTGAACTTGTTGAACTTTATTCATAAACAGATGGCGCTGTATTAAGCAGTATATACAGAGTGTTTCTGTTGCTCATAAAAACGTTTTGCATTTGACAAATATTGTATTTGATTAACTTTATCTGTGATAAAACTATGCAAACACCATGAAAGCGTCACTACCGGGAGCAGAAAGTGTCTGACTTGATGTCTCTACTTTTAATTCCGCCACGACTGCAAGCGGTGGCAGGCTAGTGTAGTGCATCTTGAACGCACCTATCATAATTGTCCACATGAAGTGCACGGCGTGTAAACGCCCACATGGGTCAATATAACTATAAAGTGCCTTTGAGACAACACAATTTCCAAAATAAAAATATGAGATTTTCTATTAAACTTCATTATTTGTTGTTTAAAGGAGACTGTAGGCTGTTGGAATTGCATATTGGTCAAGCTCCAGCACTTTTTGTAAAATAACTGCAAGAAGACAATTTTCGAGCAAACCACAAAATACGTCCACCGTGTCATGGACAAATTCAAAGTAGAGTATATACATTTTCATTACGTAGTGATTATAAAATGTAGATTTTCAGAAAGATATTTTGTCCCTTTCTCAACAATAAATTTTACTTTGTGTGAAAAGTATTTTAAAAATGTGAAATTACTGCAAAATTTGTGCATCCCTATATAATATGCAAAAGTTGCACTTTCTTTTCTAAATAAAATCAAACGACAAAGATATCTGGTCAAACTTTCAATGAATACTAACTGGCCCTCATTTCTCCATAAAGAAATCATACAAAAGGTTTTGCTAACTTGTTTAAATAATTTGTTTATTTCCATAAAAGATGAAGATGACAGGGTGGACAACAAGATGACAGGGTGGACCTTGGCATGACAGGGTGAAAAAATGCATTAATGGGTGAAGAGAATATCAGATAAACAACAGGAACAACAAGAAACCCTTAAGTAATACAAAGAATGATTTCAGAAATATATGTTCTACACTGCAATTGTAAATTGATTTAAAAGGCCATTTTTACATTCATGAGGCCATTTTTCTCATCTTATTAGATGTATGCATCACATTTTGTCAAATTATTCCATTTTAATCACTAACTTAAATTAGAATAGTAAAACACCATGGGGCTGTTCCAAATCAAATGAAATCATTATATATATATATATATATATATATATATATATATATATATATATATATATAAAATATTAATTTACACAGACTGTATACACTGTATACACTGCACTTAGAATTGTGTAAATAATTATATGAGATTAAGGGGTTTTAAATGGGTATTAATGGGGTTTTAAAAAAATAATATTAAATTATGAAAGTAATAAAAAAAATTAAATAACTCTAAATATGAAACTAAAGCCACTCACTACATTTGTTAAAAACACGGATTCATTCAGTAACGAAACTCCGCGTTGTGTTGCTCAGAGATACACAACTGTGGATTTTTTGGAACTATTTTATTTGGAGAAATAGAACAAAAACAGAAAATATTGACAATATTGTGTTTAAAATGTAACTATTATTATTATTATTATTATTATTATTTATTTATTTATTTATTTTGTTTATTGAACTGTTTTGTTTATTGACTGTATAAAGTCAATATCACATTTGCAATTGAGTAGATATTCAGGAAAATGGCACTTTTGTTTGTGTGATTGCTTAACTATGTCATATGATAATACAAGGGCATTTTTGCCCACTTATCTTGAATTTTAGGCACATTTTAACTGCATTCTAATAAGCTACATCACAGTGAGTCGTTGCCTTCCATCGTGTTCATCACTTAGCAACTGCATGCAGTGTAAGATAGCATACAGTTCTGGGCTGGGGTGCACTAAAGGCATTTTTCAATTCAACCTTTTTTTCCCACATAATTAATCACACCAATTTGACATGTTAAATCAACAGCCCTTGTTAAAACATTATCAGAATTTGGCAAAAACTATGCACATGTCCACCCTATCATGGAAGGCTTGGTGACAGGCTGGATAGTGACTACGTTTACATGGACATCATTACTCCGATTTTAATACGATTAAGACAATACTGGACATACATGGACATCAGTAATCTAATTATTTATCTTATTCTGAATAAGACAATATTATGATTAAGGTGTTTACATGAGTTGCTTTTAGAATAATCCTTTCATGTTCCCATTTTACATGTATAGAGTACATAGATCGATTAATGGCACACGTCATTACGTCACCATGCAACGCCATCCGACGTCCCCTCCAGAATTTCACGTATAAACATATAGTTCGTCTTCGTGATGATGCCATATACAGTTTTGGGTGTTTCGTTTTTAATTTTATGAAAGCTTCAAGTGCAGTTAATTATTTGTACGTGCATACAGATGACGGCGGTGTTGAAGCGCTTTTATTTGCTGTCAAATGGTTGATCACTGCCGTGTGTGTATCCTGTCGCAAAATGTGGTTAAAAGTCCTACACGACGGTAATAGTTTGATTAAGGTGTTTGTTTACATGTCTGTACTGCACTTCAATAATGCGACTAAAATAGGAATACTCCACATGGCTTAATTCCATTTGTGTTTACTTCGATTATGACTTTAGCTGGATTAAGGTAATCAAAAAGCTCGGTTTACATACAGCAGAGTATTGTCTTAATCGTATTAAAATCGGTGTATTGTTGTCCATGTAAATGTACTCAATGACAGGCTGGACATTTTTGGTTAAAGTTAGTATTTAATAAACACATGGTGTACCTTCAGTCAGCAAAGTGGTTCATTGTTGAAGCTGAATGTGTACTGCTTAAAATATATATTTTGAATTTCTGAAAAACTTTTATGTAAATTAATATTTTACAATGACAGGGTGGACATGTTAAGCTTGGCAACATGCAACTACAAACACAATATGCTGAAAATTAGGAAATATAAGTGTAGATATATAGTGTACTTGCAGCAGATGTTTTAACCTCCACTGAAGAAAGGCAAAATGAGTAGATCAGAGGATTTCTTAAAGGGGCATTTACAACATCATGACAGGGTTGACAGCAATTTCAGGCACACGTGCAAAATGCTTAATATTATTATGAAAATAGAATATAAATGAACAATCTGACTTGTTTTATTAACAACTGGCTGAGAGCAATAAGAATATTTAAAAAATATTTCAATATTGTGTGATTTAACCACTTTTTACACTCATTGAAGTTAGCTGAGCTGCATGAGGGACATGCCAAAATCACATACATCCCATTAAAGAAAATGGCATAAAATGAGGGAAAATACATTTCTATAGACTGTAGTTGTAGTTATATGTGTGCAAATGTTTGGTCATTTATCTTATAATTTTAGAATTTTATTATATTGTATTATGTTCATGATGACTGAGTGATTCTGATGAGGACATCAAAGGCACTTTATAGTGATTTTGACCCACATCACAGCAAACAAAGCAGGAGACTTTACCTCAAGCGCTGTGAAAAATAAGACAGAATTTACCTCATGCTGAGAGGAATACACTTTGGATTACCTCAGAAAAGAAGAATCCAGCGGAGATCATTTACATGAGTAAGTCTTTTTTTATTATTATTATTTTATTAATTTTTTTGTATTAGTTTTCACATAACTTGTACACATTTTACTAGGGATGTGCCGAACGAGGCTTTTGAAGCAGTGAGGCTTTTTCAACAAACTGCGTTGATGTTTCGAAGCTTTTGATAAAGTGCTCTACTCCACCTGCTGGTGGTCAATAAAGATTCTTACTCCAACTGTATCATTTAGATGTTTTGTTCATCGGGATGTCATTGTAAGGTTTAATTGTCTATTTCATATGCATGTGTGTCATTAGCAAGGCGGCATGTGTGTGTACAGCGATAAAGTTTATTAAGTTCTAAATAGAATGTTTAATACCACAATAAATTAGGCCTACGCCATTTTTCATTGCACCATTTTTGTGTCTTCCTTACAAAAGGACACAAACATGTTCATTGTTAAAAAACACAAATGCACAAATACAAATGCAATTATTGCATTTAATATATCTTGCAATAATATATGTTTTTCTCGCCAATGTGAGCTGTTGACAACTGAGGAAGGCGTTTACAAGCAGCAACAAATGTTTGTGGTTAAGGAAGGACTTTTATCCTTTTTGAGAACAGTGGTTGAGCCCGCAAGGTGTTTTCATTTTCATTCAGTCAACAGACATTCACATGTCATTGTTTTTAATAGTAATACTATAATTAACAACGATACACCATATAAAAACACCATATACATATGGGCATGCTGACTGATATAACTATAACATTGCACTAATGGATCGCCGGTATGGGACAGCGCAATTGACGTGCTTTGTATTTGAGCCTAGCGTGATGTAACGAAGCGTCGTTTTCACAGGTCACGTGACAGCCTCATTTCAAGCGAAGCTCCGGAACACTGTTTCCAACCACTAGTGTGTCAAAAACTCGAAACGTGTGTCGACACTATGTGTCGATCTACCCATCCCTACATTTTACTAGTTAGACTTTTTCCAAACTATAATTCCTGACTAAATGTATAATCAAGTGAAACATTATGAAGTTTTATTCACTGCATCTAAATGTCTCACCATGCCAGGATGTTTTTTTTTTTTTTTTTAAGTTTTCTAAAATAGACAGCAATACGATATAAAAGTAATGAGTTATAATGTTAATAGCCTAATGTTACAGTAAGAATGATTAGACAAAACTTTACTGTGATAGGCTATACTCTGTTCGCGAATATAGCCTATATATGTTTATAACTACAGTTTTTGTATTGTTTAGGCCTACATACAAAGCATGCTTGTGTCTATGACTATAACTAAGCTTCTGTTCGCGAATATCTGCTCTGGTGTAAATCTTCTGAATGTGTTATACCCGGTCATTGGTGTTTGCGAATGTCTGAGGTGTAAATGTATCAAGTAAGCTGTAAATATCAATGATAAGTGACCCATCGACAGACATATACGCGCGCCCATTCTTATCAGTGATGCAATTTATTATCAGCTATGCATCTTCTGGTAATTGCTATAACAACTGTTTAAATTTTCGTTTAGGACTGTGGCTGCATCACTGGCATAATTGCACAAGAAAGGCACACGAGTGTCAGTTTTGTGTTCATTGGAAAATCATACTGAGTAAGTGCACAGTATAGTGTATAGT
This sequence comes from Spinibarbus caldwelli, assembly GCA_039654775.1. Classification (NCBI taxonomy): domain Eukaryota; kingdom Metazoa; phylum Chordata; class Actinopteri; order Cypriniformes; family Cyprinidae; genus Spinibarbus; species Spinibarbus caldwelli. Next base: position 290,803 of record JBCAMP010000261.1, read on the forward strand.
AATTGTACTTTTATTATGCCTATATGGTAATATTATTTGTGGTTGGTAGTGTTCACTACGTAACCATTATTTGTGGTTAAAATGTAGTTTCTTTGTTATTGGCATTCTGTTTTCTCATCAAGTAGGCCTATGCATACTAAGGTACTGTGAAAAATAAATGCTAACAATTGTTTATAACATTCTTTTAGGACTGTGAATACATAGTCTCGCCTTCACCTGCATCTCACACAGGAAGGGGACGCAGGTCTCGTTGTTTTCATCTCCATTCAGAATCTTACAGAGTAAGTGTTCATTCACTATTTTACAGATGTTACTTTCATTTGATTTATTTACTGTATGGTAAAATATGTGTGCTATGTGGTATTCGTGTGTGTGTGTTTTTTTTTTTTTTTTATATATATATAAATTAGTACTAGTATCAGTGACCATCACGATAATGTTAATAATGTTGTTTATTTGTTTAAACAGCATGCTTACTTTGTTTTATTTCAGATGTGAGAATAACCGTGCAAAATAACCTGTTACAAAGAGAGCCAAAGCAAATAAGCAGCCCACTCGGACATGGAACAATATAAATATACACAACGTAAACATAAACACATAAACAATATACTCTTTGGAAATGCCAGGTATGTGATGTTCATTTATGTATTTCAACATGACACACTACCAGTCAAATGTTTTTGAACAGTTAGATTTTTAATGTTTTTGTAAAGAATTCTCTTCTGCTCACCAAGCCTGCATTTATTTGATCCAAAATACGTAAAGTTGTGTTTGCTACCTCAGTAATATTGTGAAATATTTTTACTATTTAAAATAACTGCTTTCTATTTGAATATATTTTAAAATGTAATTTATTTCTGTGATCAAAGCTGCGTTTTCAGCATCATTACTCCAGTCTTACTCCAAGTGTAACAATATACACAATACCATTCAAAAGCTTGGAGTCATTATATATAGAAATTAACACTTTTATTTAGCACACAAGTGATGATAAAGACATTTATCATGTTACAAATTATGCTGTTCTTCTGAACTTTCTATTCAATCAAAAAACCTGAAAAAAAAAATCTTCTCAGCTCTTTTCAACATAATAATAATAATAATAATAATAATAATAAATGTTTTCTGAGCAGCAAATCAGAATATTAGAATGATTTCTGAAGGATCATGTGACTAGAGTAATAATGCTAAAAATTCAGCTTTGAAAGTCAGCTTTGATTATTCCTAATAAACTGTTTAACTGCACTCGCAAATGAATCTCAAGTTATTGTGTGTGATAGCTAAATATATTCTAAATAAACTACAAAAAAAAAAAAAATATATATATATATATATATATATATATATATATATATATATAAATTTATTTTGTCCTCACATTCTTTCTCGTAACTCTTCCCTCTCAGTCACACACCTGACTGAATGGCTCATTATGCAGCTCATTATGCGGGCCTTTGTCTTCTCAGGTGTGAATTACTGCATTATGTAGGGTAGTTGACACCCTCTCGCATATGCCCTTTCTACCTGAAAAAGTGTCTTAGAAAATTTAAATCAATATATTGTTTTCTGTGAGCGAGTCAACAAGATGTTTTTCACATAATTTTGAAGCAAAAATTCTAGGCTACAAGATCCAGTTCTCAAAAGTCTTGTGAACAAATGTTCTGTATGTGTTTTATGGCCTTATTTCAGTGACTTCAAAATTTTAGTTTTTCACTAACCACGCATAAACGTTGCTTTCTCAAAAACACAACCATGTACATAAATGCTGCTAACATATTATTGTAGCCCAGTATGTGCTGATTACAGTGTTATTAGACTTTGGCCATTTATATGTTTACAAGCAACTGAAAAAAAGCACAAATGGCAGGGCATGTCAAAACTTATCCAGGCCCCCAAAACACCCTCAGACTCCAGAGGGTTAAACCAGTGCACTTACACAGACACACATAAACAAAATCCTCCTTTTTTTATTCCCTGCACTTCTCCTCTGCTCTGGCCCTCAAGTGAACTTGAAACCACTTTTCAACGATGTAATAAACAAAACAGGCAGATAAATGTAGAGTGACAATCATTTTATTTACAATATACAATTATATAGATGGCAAAAAGCATCACCAAAGTAGTCCAAATGGCAACATGTTGCTTTCAGAGTGCTCATTGGCGGTATACAATATTTATGTTTGAGGTACAGAATACAACTGCAGTTGTTAATTGCTAAATCTTGATTCACTCTATGAAGGCGCACATATCTCATTCAAAAGCACATCACCCAAAAAAATAACATTTCCCAATCTGTGATGACTGACTCAACATTTAATACCACTAGATGTTATAACCTTTGTCTTAACACTTGCACTTTTTTTTTTTTTTTTTTTTTTTGTAATTATGTCTGTGATTATGTCAGATCATTGCCCAGAACATCACAGTCCCTCACACAGCTTGTGATGTTCCCACAGTGCATCCTGGTGCCATTACATCCCCAAGTAAACAGAGGACACAAACACAACCATCCACAAGATCCATGTAAGATGAAAATATTACTCCACAGACAAGATGACCTTTTCCCACTGCTCCAAAGTCCAGTTCCTCTGTCCAGTCTGCACCTACACAAGCCCAGATGCTCATACGCCATTTATTTACACATATTAGACATTTGATCGGTTACACTGCATTAAAGGCATGGTATGTGAGCTGCATCATTCATGGCAAAACATTGCAGGAGGTGATGCAGTCAGCCCAAGGTGGGAGCTACAAAACATGATTTCTTACTTTCTTTCTTTCTTTCTTTCTTTTTTTTAATTAAGTTTTAAGAAATATGTATCTATTGTGTAGGATTTGTCTCTTGCTTTCTGACAGATGGTAAGCCAGGGGTCTGAAATCTACAGCCCTCAAAACCTGTCATATGTTCTGGCCAGCCTGGAACACGATCACACTCGACAGACTGCTAAACTCAAGCCAGCTTTAACGCTACGGCTGGTGCTGAGCCACAGATGAACATGCTCAATGTTTTTAACTACATAGTGTTTATTTCATGTTTCAGACGTAGTAACAAATGACAATTATAGTTTGTAAAAATACACAGTTGTAATCACTGAGTGAGTAGCCTTTCAAACATAATTTGACAACGTGTTTAACTTTAATTCTTCTTCCAGTTCTATAAGCCACTTACTTTCATGTCTTTTGGGAAAAGTGGAAGAATTTGTGCATTGTGAATGTGATAGGTCTCACTCCCTGACTGTGCTGCAATGTAAAGAAACATGGCTGCCCCACAGCTCATTATAGTTCACAGATGATATAATATGACCAATGTACATTTACTTAGACATATTTAGAATCAGAGGTACCTTTGTCATTGCATGCATGCTATTTTAAAGCATGTTGCTAATAAATGCAGGTGCAATAAAGCAGTCAATATTAAAATCGTGTTCTGTCAATGGATTTAAATAGTAAAATCAGTCCATGTAATAACAGCAGAATGATACGTGCTCCCTAATCTAAAGTGTTACCAAATATATATATATATATATATATATATATATATATATATATATATATATAGCATGTTACGTATCAAGTAAAACTTATGCAAATGAAATATTAACAATCTCTACATATGATAATTTACCAACTATAAATAATGGCAATTATGCCAATCCGATCTGAATATTCTAAGGTATTGCACTTAAGGCTATGTGCATTTTTCGACAGTTTCGCTGTCAACAGAAACAGCCAGGAGGACGGTGTGTTCTGTAAAAGGAAAAGAACAGAAGGCAATCTGGCAGAGTTTCAGGATGAGTACTGTACGTGTGAGTGTGAGGGACTGAGAGACAACAATTAAAAAACAATAAAGAGAGACAGAGATGGACATTCAGAAATGATCTCCCTCTTTCTTTGAAAGTCTTTATCACTCACTGTGAAATTTTGAGGGTATTGTAACCCTGTTCCCTGAAAAAGCGGGAACGAGTATAAAAATGATAATGAGAACATTGTTTGTTCGACTGGTTGTGAAGCACGTGTGTCAAACATGCCAAGAATTGGCTTAAATAACCTTGGTGGGTGACGTCATTTGATTACGTGCACCTGCAGGTTATAAATAGACATGAGACGTGCACATCTTCAGGTTAAACCTTTGTCTGAACAGATGTCCAGGCACGCCTACAGTGCGGCATTGAGGCGCAGCATCTCGTTCCCACTTTTTCAGGGAACAGGGTTACAATCAAGTAACCCGAGACATTCCCTATCAAAAGCTACTCTCGATGCTGCATATCCAATGCTAATGGGAACGAAAATACCAACGGCGCCACACTGAAAGTGTCTGGACCCCCCAAGATTGTGTAGTGTGTGCGCACAAACATTGAAGAGGTCTCAGATATGACTCTGGGATGTTGACTCAAGGACATGCGAGCCCGGAGTAGCATGGACATCCAAACTATTGAGTCTTGACAAATATGTGCAGAGAGGACCAGCCTGCCGCACCACACACTTGATCCAAGGAGACACCTCTTGCCAGAGACTTAGCATAGGATGCAACCCACCTGGTTGAATGGGCCCTAACTCCTAGAGGTGAAGCTTGACCGCACACCTCATAGGCTAGGGCAATGGCATCCCTCACCCGATGTGACATTGTTTGTCTAGTGGCAGCCATAGCATATGAAAAGCTGCTCTTGATTTAAGCCACTGGCTAATGCGGTGGATGTAAATCTGAAGAGCATGTACTGGACACAGTAAATTAAGTCCTTCTTGCTCCGGTGTCATGAACAATAAGACTGACAGAGCCTGCAAATCCCCAATTCTCATCAGAGAAGTAATAGCCATGAGAAAAACCATCTTTAGAGTCAGAAACCTGACAGGCGCTGACTCTAGTGGTTCAAAATGGGGTCCCAACCAGACTCTTTGGGCACTAAGGCCAAGTCCGGTGGGTAGCCTCAACCGCTGAGCTCTATGAATGAAGCGGGCAACTAGAGGGTGCTTTCCCACAGAAACACCATCAATCAGAACACAGCAAGCTGAAATGGCGGCCACATAGACTGTAAAAGTACCAGGACATGTGCCTCAGGACAATTTCTCTTGCAGGAACTCCAGCACTGAAACAACTTAGCAGTGAACTGGTTCTGCATGGTGTGTCATACACCAACTTTCGAAAAAGCACCATCTGAGGGCATAGATTCTTCTAGTGGAAGGAGTCCTAGCAATCAGAATAGTCTGAAGTACATCTGCTGGAAACCCAGCATCTCTTGTGGTCCCTCTCAGGGGCCACAGATGAAGGTTCCAGAACTCAGGCCGGGGATGAAATACTGTCCCCTGTGCCTAAGATAAAGGAACTCTCCTGACCGGAATCGCCCACAGCGAGCCATCAAGGAGGGATATTAGATCTGAGAGCCACACTCTGGTCATTCAACGGGGCGCTATCAGTAAGAGGTGAGACCCTCGTTGACATACCTTGGCCAGGACTCCTGGGAGCAGAGCGATCGGGAAGAACGTGAGAGAGAGGAATGGTTCACGTGCCCCTCGTCTCTCAGCCAGCTCGACACGTGAACCCACAGTCGCAATGAGGACGCAGAGGCTCGCCCCCAATCGAGAAGATGACCTCTCCAGATCCCTTGGGCTGGACGGTCATCCAAGACCGCACCCCAGCCCGTGAGGGAAGCATCTGTCATTAGCATCTTGCGACGACAACATGTGCCTAGAGTGGAAGTCAAAAACCGGGGTCTGAACCACATAGAAAGGGTACGAGGCCCTAGCGCGTAACCCTTATATGCCTCTGGGGATTGGCCCTTAGATTAAATCCCCTGGCTCTGAGCCACAACTGTAATGGTCTCATGTGCAAGACGTCCAAAGGTTTCACGTGGATGCAGTCGCCATGAGACCTAGAACTTTCTGAAAGTAATGTATAGTAACTTTCTGGCCTAGCCTGAAACCCTTCAGGGTTGTTCAGAATGGATTCGATACACGTAGGAGACAGCTGTGCCCACATTATGATAGAATCCTGTTAACCTCTAAATACACTGTCCCCTGGGCAAGAGAGAAAACACTTTCCTTGGCGTTGAGTCTCAATCCCAGATAGTTAAGATGAGCAAGGATGACATCCCGATGTCGAAACGCATGCTCTTAAGACTGGGCCAAATCAGCCAGTCGCCGATGCTAAAGCTGCATCGATGCATTTTGCATATGATAAGGCTAGGCCAAATGGAAGAACCTGATACTGGTAAGCTTTACCCCCAAAAGCAAACCTCCGGAACTTACTGCGCTGTGGCAAAATTTCTGAATGAAAGTATGCGTCCTTGAGATCATTTGTTTATAACCAATCCCCTGATTGGATCTGAGAAAAGCAATCATAGGCTGTCAGCATTTTGAACTTGTACGTTCATAGAAAGCGGTTCAGCCTGCAAAGATCTGGACTGGACGCAACCCCCCATCATTTCTGGGAACCAGAAAATATTGGCTATAGCAGCTCAACTCTCTGTCTTGGAGGGGAGATGTTCTACGACCTCCTTGTCCAACAGAGCTTGCATTTCCTGTGTCAACGAATACGCTTGTTCCGGTTTCACGGTAATGGAGACCACGTCGTTGAAACGCGAAGGATGATATGCAAACCGTATCCTGAAGCCCTCTTGTGGAGTCCTTACGACCCAAGAAGAGATTATTTGGCAGTAGCTTCCACGCTGCCAAATTCTCTGAAAGGGGTGACAGTTTGTTTTGCTGGGGGGAATGTTAAATATTTGGTGTCTTGAAACACGGCAGGAAACAAACCGAACATATAACATCTCACTGGAGATCGCTGACCCCCGAAACACCAGTGGTGGCGGAAGTTGTACAGCGATCCCCTAAGGGTGCCAGGAAGGAGCCCTTACTCTCCTCGGAAAGTGAATCGCAGTGCTCACAGTCGCCACCCTCGAATGCAAGAGCAGCATGCTCTTACCCCAAACATTCAAAACAAAACTCATGCGAGTCATCTTCAGAGATGAGCCGTAAACTAGGAGGCACGCATCTCTTGCGGATTAACTCGACAAGCTTTTAACTTTCACTTTACAATGATACTGCTTTCAGCGTGACACACACACACACACACAATGCGGTCTCTGAAGACAAAGAAACCTGAAGATGTGTACATCTCACGTCTATTTATAACCTGCAGGTGCACGTAATCAAATGACGTCACCCACCAAGGTTATTTAAGCCAATTCTTGGCATGTTTGACACACGTGCTTCACAACCGATCGAACAAAGAATGTTCTCATTAGCGTTTGATGCGCAGCATCGAGGGTAGCTTTTGATAGAGAACTATTTATTTTAATCTGAAGTTATTCTTAGAATTATTTTACAGCACAGCCATAATGATATAAACCTGCCAAAGTTCACTCTGAAGGCATCGTTCAGGTCATTTGTTACGCATGGTGTGAGAGAGTCTGGTGCTCAGGCATACAAGACTACAGTCAAATACATTATTACATGGATATTCGAGAAGTTCACCACTGTGAAAAGACTTTTAAATTTTAATTGGCCATTAGAATTATGCAACATTTGTGATTTCCTGATTCCTTAGCCCAAGCTTTCAGAAACAAACATTTCACTGACAGTAATTACTGCCGCATGCACAGTGTTAATGTGGATGCTCACATAACAAATACTCCAAAATTACAGAGTGTGTGACAGCAGGCAAATCTCCATATCATTTTAACAATGCACAGTGGTGACCATCCACCCGCTAGAAAAACAGTAGAAACAACACCAGGCTCAGATCTGCCATGTCTAGTCACTGTGAACTTGAGCTAAACTCTAGCGAATGCACCTTAAGGGCCGCCCTCACATACATAAAACTACAAACAAACAACGTCACAGAAGTCACCAAAATACACAGGAAAGTAATATTCATTAACAAATATAATGCTGGATCACAGTAGAGACTGTATATTGGATTTCTTTGTCAGAAGTGAACACCTTCATGTAGTCTTGCCAACTGAAAGGTAGCACAAATATAGCTGCATCATTTTACTGAAAGCAATATATTTAACATAGCTAAATCTCAACTGGTTGATCATCTACACCATAAATGTATGTCATCATTTCACTCAGTTCTAAAACTGCCTGACTAAATCACATTCATTCTGACACAGGATACACTTCAGGATACTGACCCTGTCTGACACTCTCATGACAGATCAACAGTTCTAGCTAGCATTCTGAAGATGAAGAAGATAAATAAACCAAACTAATTACAATTAGCATTTTTCTGGATACTTCTACTCAAATCACTTTACACTTAATAGGGGGAATTCCTCAGCCATACTGTATGTGCAATCAACAACTTTTATCAAGCATTATGGGACATTATGTTAGATCAAAGTGCATTGCATTCTTTTGTTCTGCTTAATTTAAAATGTGCATTAATTCAAGGCTACACAAGTCCCTCCAGTCCTGGAGGAATGAGCTGAAATCCTATTAAAACAGACCTGCCTGTAATTTCAACAACTTCTGCATTAAGTACCCAAGCCAGACATCAGATGCTTATGATTTCTTGACAATTTCACTTCTTCCACTGTTAGGATTTCAGTTATTCTGGAAGGATGACAGACTCCCTCAAGTTTAAATTCCTCACCAGGCATCATTTGATGTGACTCAGTGCCATGCCAAAGGAGGCCAGTGAAAGGTATTCACTCTTTCTCTCTCTCTCTCTAACTTGGCCAGGACCATGTGAAGTTTCCCGGCTACCCATCTGAGGGCTTTTGTCCTAGCTGAAAAAAGTGGCAGTGCCCCCCTCTTACTCCCCCGGGCAAAGACTTGGGTTTAATCTGGCATGGAGAGGGGTGCAGGAGGATGCCAGCCCCATTCAGCCCGCTGATGTCATGCATATGCCCACCGTGGGAGAGCAGCGGATGGAGGGGGGCAAATAGCCATTCTCCTCTCACTCAATCCGGTCTCTATTGGGATGAATCACTCTTTCAGGAATGGCAGCCCACTGTGAGTCACAATTGATGGCGATTATCCCAATTTGATGCTACCTTCCAGAGTGAGAAGATTCTCTCTCTGACTCTCTTTCTTCCTGTGTCTCTCTCTCTGACAGCTATTACAACCTTTTGGCCCTTCTTGAACCAAACACACACAAGCGCGCACACACACACACACACAAGCGCACACACACACACACACAAGCGCACACACACACACATACACACACACACACACAGCACTCCTCAACAGCTTAGAACAAAACAAATGGATAAAACTGGAATAAAATATAGATTAAATTCACTGAAACACCTTATAGAAAACAACAAACATCCATCACTGCAAAACATGTTTGCATCAGTAATCTAATGACATGATTTGTACAATATTCATGATTGTAGTAGACTAGAAATCTCCTATGCAGATGTCTATGCAATAAGGCTTGATAATCTCAGTCCTGATCTAGTATATCATGTGCAGATTGCGACATTTACAGGAAAGTTCACATTGTAGGCTATTATTGTAGCTTCTGTTCCAGAATCTGCATGAAAAAAGTGTGAATCTCTCTTTTACGTGTTATTTCATGAAGAGAGTTACTGGCACATTCAAGATATTTTAAGAAGTAATTGCTTATGCGTAATTAGCGAGATGTCTGACAAGGCTGAACGCTTAAAGCTCAAATCATTGACCACAGCTGACCATTTAGCTAATTTTTTTTTTTTTTAATTAGATAATTATTGTAAAAATTATCCACAAATTACCTTATTTTCTGGAAATCTCACATAGAAATCTAAAACATAATAAATATTGCTACTGAATTCATCATACACAATTAATCACAATCCAGATTTTCTTTTCAAATTGTGGTTAAAATAGCAGAAAATAGCACATACATCATTATCATAGTGTCCTAACCGGCCAGTGTGGGTTAAAGTCACAACTGTGGTGACATAAGCTCATAGCGTGCACACACACACACTGTCCGGGGTCAAGACTCGGGGCAACAGTGAATGTCTAGACAGAGGTCAAATCCTTGCTGGAAGACACACGCAAGGACATACACGTACTCACTGCTGTGTGTGTGCACTTGGATGGGTGAAATGCAGAGCACAAATTCTGAGTATGGGTCACCATACTTGGATAATGTACATTCAGCCGGTTGTTATTTCAGAATAAATCCCATTATCCCTTACGTTTTGCCTTACTCGTTGGTAAGGTTGCATATACTAATACACATACAGTGGGGCAAAAAAGTATTTAGTCAACCACCAATTGTGCAAGTTCTCCCACTTAAAAAGATGAGAGAGGCCTGTAATTTTCATCATAGGCATACCTCAACTATGAGAGACAAAATGAGAAAAAAAAAAAAAAAAAAAAAATCCAGAAAAATCACATTGTAGGATTTTTAAAGAATTTATTTGCAAATTATGGTGGAAAATAAGTATTTGGTCAATAACAAAATTTCATCTCAATACTTTGTTATATACCCTTTGTTGGCAATGACAGAGGTCAAACGTTTTCTGTAAGTCTTCACAAGGTTTTCACACACTGTTGCTGGTATTTTGGCCCATTCCTCCATGCAGATCTCCTCTAGAGCAGTAATGTTTTGGGGCTGTCGCTGGGCAACACGGACTTTCAACTCCCTCCAAAGATTTTCGATGGGGTTGAGATCTGGAGACTGGCTAGGCCACTCCAGGACCTTGAAATGCTTCTTACGAAGCCACTCCTTCGTTGCCCGGGCGGTGTGTTTGGGATCATTGTCATGCTGAAAGACCCAGCTACGTTTCATCTTCAATGCCCTTGCTGATGGAAGGAGGTTTTCACTCAAAATCTCACGATACATGGCCCCATTCATTCTTTCGTTTACACGGATCAGTCGTCCTGGTCCCTTTGCAGAAAAACAGCCCCAAAGCATGATGTTTCCACCCCCATGCTTCACAGTAGGTATGGTGTTCTTTGGATGCAACTCAGCATTCTTTCTCCTCCAAACACGACAAGTTGAGTTTTTACCAAAAAGTTCTATTTTGGTTTCATCATTCTCCCAATCCTCTTCTGGATCATCCAAATGCTCTCTAGCAAACTTCAGTCGGGCCCGGACATGTACTGGCTTAAGCAGGGGGACACGTCTGGCACTGCAGGATTTGAGTCCCTGGCGGCGCAGTGTGTTACTGATGGTAGCCTTTGTTACTTTGGTCCCAGCTCTCTGCAGGTCATTCACTAGGTCCCCCCGTGTGGTTCTGGGATTTTTGCTCACAGTTCTTGTGATCATTTTGACCCCACGGGGTGAGATCTTGCATGGAGCCCCAGATCGAGGGAGATTATCAGTGGTCTTGTATGTCTTCCATTTTCTAATAATTACTCCCACAGTTGATTTGTTCACACCAAGCTGCTTACCTATTGCAGATTCAGTCTTCCCAGCCTGGTGCAGGTCTACAATTTTGTTTCTGGTGTCCTTTGACAGCTCTTTGGTCTTGGCCATGGTGGAGTTTGGAGTTGGACTGTTTGAGGTTGTGGACAGGTGTCTTTTATACTGATAACGAGTTCAAACAGATGCCATTAATACAGGTAACGAGTGGAGGACAGAGGAGCCTCTTAAAGAAGAAGTTACAGGTCTGTGAGAGCCAGAAATCTTGCTTGTTTGTAGGTGACCAAATACTTATTTTACCGAGCAATTTACCAATAAATTCTTTAAAAATCCTACAATGTGATTTTCTGGATTTTTTTTTTTTTCTCATTTTGTCTCTCATAGTTGAGGTATACCTATGATGAAAACCTCTCATCTTTTTAAGTGGGAGAACTTGCACAATTGGTGGCTGACTAAATACTTTTTTGCCCCACTGTACTGACCATATGAACTGATAGCACTTCAAAATACAGAAATAAGAATTTAAATTTGAATTATTATGGCATGAAAATTAAATTGTAAAATAAATAAATAAATAGTATAGTGCTGCTCTGCACATTTTCTCTTGTCTCTTATCTGACACACTCAGTTTCAATTCATGAATCTGTCTCAAGTCAAGTCACCTTTATTTACATACCACTTTACAGTATTAAACAGGGAAATAGTGTGTTGATAATGCAAATAAAATTCAATTCTGCTGTAAAGCAGCTCTTAAAAGAGGACAATAGTAAACAGTCAATATTTCATTTAAAGTCAGTTAATTTACATTGATATTTACATTTAATCATTTAGTAGACACATTTTTTTCCAAAGTGACTTACAAATGAGGACAATAGAAGCAATCAATCAAACAAAAGAGCAACAGTATATAAGTGCTGTGAGAAGTCACAGTTAGTCCAACACAGTACACGTAGCATGATTTTTTTTTTTAAATAATAAATTAAAAAGAATAAAAACTAGATAGAAAAATAACAGAATAGATGGAGCAACTCTTAGAGGGTCAAGGTTTTTTTTTTATAACTAAAACTAGAACAAGAATACTCTGTTCACTTGCAGAACGTAAGCTTCTAGAGGCACATAAGTCTGAAGTAGTGAATTTAGGTAAAGGGGTGCAGAGCCAGTGGTGGTTTTATAGGCAAATATAAATGCCTTGAATTGGTAGCCAGTGCAAATTGATGAACAGAGGTGTGACGTGCTCTTTTTGGCTCGTTTGGTTCAGTTCATCATCGATTTAGTGATGTCATCACCAAGCTCATTTCAGTTCTCTTCAAATAGCGTCTGTGCAATCAAGCTGACAAAATTGCCAGAAATTAAGTGTCCCCAACTAAGCAAGCCAAAGGTGACAGTGGCAAGGAACTAAAACTCCATCGGTGACAAAAATGGAGAAAAGGCCTTGGGAGAAACCAGGTTCCAGTCGGGGGGCCAGTTCTCCTCTGGCCAGATGAAACCAGCATGGTGTGGTTTAATTCCAAGCTGCAACACAGGTCAGATTGTGGACTGGCATCACTCAGAACATCCATCCAGTTCCTTCCCATTCCTAATGAGCTGATGATCTGAATCAGGAGCGTCAAATAAGGACGACACACAAAATGTGCATACCAGAGTTGAGAACCACTGGTGCAGCATTGCATAGCATCACCCCTCCGTTAAATTCTGAGAAATGCTCCAAGTCAACTAGCCATGTATACTGTTCTCCACATACAATAAATAAATAACCGATTTATTGTCATTTCTGTACTGCTATTCAGAACCAGCTGTCTGCATCATATTCCAGGTTTTGTGGGAGCTGTGAGGTAAAATATAAACACATGACCGACCCACATGTGCGCTCTATCAGTGTGCGCGGAATCTCATTCTGGCTGTAATGAGCGAGTGATTAGGGAATTATGGGTTGTGCACAGGTTTCAGATGTGAGCTGTAATGATGTGTTCACAGATCATTCTGGTTGAAGGGTTACCAGGCTCCCATTCATCTATAGTGAGTGCATAGAGAGGCACCGCAGGGGCCAAGGGCCATTCCAGTCTCTCCCTCTCTTTCTCTTCATTTTTTCACATGCTTTGTCTTTCTCTTTCTCACTTATTTTCTTTAGCTCTATGCTTCATTTATGTCTAAAAAAAAATTCTCTTGTAACTCTTGTACACCTGTTTGTGTGTTTTGTCAGATTCCACAAAGCTTTTCTACAGGAATATTCCAGGATATTTTCAATATAATGTTTATGACATAATTTGTGCCATACTGTGGAGTGCTAGTAAAAATAATTTCCTCATTTGTGTGTTTGTAGAAACATCTGTACAGTAAATATTATTTTAATGAAAGTCTAGCACGTGCTACAAATAAATGTTTAAAATATGCAACTACAGTATGACAGAAACACACAGGTTAGCATGCGAATGCTTTGATATTATCAATTACCAACCCTGTCTAGGTAGTTTTGTCCAATCTTATTACACCAGTATTGCATAACCAGACAAGCATAGAAAATACTACTACTTCACAGATCAATATTTTTAACAGAAGAATGCATGGTGTTTTAATGTGAATACTAGATTAAACATTTTGTGAAATGAGACTTTATCCATTGATAAAGTAAATTAGGCTAACTGAAATAAGCAAATGCCAGTGCCTGTCAAAACATCTTCAGGACCAAAAATGCCTCCTGAAGGTTTAAACCTCTGTATTTCTTGCTTAGACTCCATTTGTAAGGGCATTCACTGTAAAGATGTTTCCTGAAATTGGTAATCATTCTGTGATGTTATCCTCTCAGCTCAAAAAAAAACTGTCTTAATCAGTGGCCACACTGACATGTACCCTCATAATGTGACTTTTATGTGATTAAGGCAATACTGCAGCTCATTTTGTTAAATTATGTTAAATTTCACTCATAATCAGGACAACCATAATCAGGGTATGATGTGTGGAATACTAAGATTTTAATTTAGGTACAGTTAAACTTTAATCACATTTCTCCTACTCTAACTAAAGTGTGTGTACTGTACCAGTGAATGACGGATCAAGCACAGGTTCGAAAACACAGTGGTCTAGAAGATGACAGGATCTGAGGAGTTTATTTTGACTTTGCAGACAATCAATATCATAAAATACAGGGTCATAAGGTCTTGTATCACCTTTATTTTGAGATAATATCCAGCTGACTGCACATTATTATACAAAAACATACTTCTGAAATAAAACCCATGGTACATAGCAACTTTAAAGACTGAATTACTGTAGGATATGTATCGTTGTATCACACCGCAGAGTATCATCCCACACTATACAGAGCCTTTTTCAACACCTGCCTTTTGGATAACTGGGCCAAGCTGACCTGCCTCTTTCCCCTTATGGCTTTATCACTTAATCAGTCATAGTATTAAACGAAAACTGCATGCAAACAACTGCATGTCATGTAAACATCATAACTGGATGAAGTCCATGATTCTTAGCAAGACTGTCATTATTGGTGTGCATGTAAAGGTATCCAGTGAGTTAGAGCAGCTGAGCATCTGTTATCTGACTGTAGTGAAGAGCAGCATTTGATCATCTCAGCCTGAAGCTCAGAGGAGCTCATTAAATCAAGCAAACATCCCCCACACTTCCACACAGAGAACCAGAGAAGACAAAGCGTACAAGCGGGGAAAAGACGGTAGAAACAGAGAATATTGACAAACCTTCACTTCTGCTTCAAACACACACTTGCACTCACATGTAACACATGCCATCACAACCACCAGCTTTCAGCGAAGCAGAGAGATGGTGAAAGAAATAATAGGATGGAAGATAGATGGTCTTTCACTAATTGTTAACGAACAACCAAACTTTAGATAATTTCTCACAGCCTTTGACCCCTACAGCCTAATTAAAAACACTTTCCTTTCAAGCAAAGTCAGCTCGCTTGGCAGCCATTTTGGCAGCTATTTCCAGTCATGCAAGTACACTTCCTGTCAGACTGAATGGGGGAATACTGAAATCCCAAAAACTACTTACCAAGCTTACATTTTAATAACATATTTCAACAGCAGGTAATTCTATATGAATAGTACCATAAACATACTGTATCATCCATCCATTTTCCAAACCGGAGCTGCTGGAACCTGTCCCAGTTTCTTGGGGCCAGAGGCATAAACGTAACATACAGTATCTACCTTAAATCATGTCTTACCCTCAAATCATGTTAAGAAACTACATATTACAGATTTCGTAGAGCAAAGCTGAGCGCAAGTTTCAAGTAAAGACCAGGCAGTGACTTGGGCGATCAGTTATTTGCCTTTTTATTTGGAAGGAAGGACTTTCTTCACTGGAGCCAGCATGTTAGACTTTACAGTTTCAACAATTCATTGTAATAGCAGCGTTTCTCCTCAGATATATAATGTTACGAGTACAGCTGTAAAAGGAAACAGCAACAATGAATATTTCTGTTTTTGTGCCAGTCCAACTGTCATAATCCATGTGCATATTCACATTAACATCTTCTGTGTGTAAAAATGAAACCACATATATTCCTACAAAAAAAAAAAAAATTGAATACTTTTTTGGCAGGTAAGTTTTTCATTTTCTTATACACTTTATTTTTCCCGTAAGAGCAAGCACAACCATTTGTAAATTTAATATGTCTTGCTTCCAGTGTCATCCGCTTCCAGCTAATTTTAGCTGTACAAAACAGCTCGTTTTGCTGCTCGATATTGCAAACTGGTATTTTACCAAATTATTTTAATGGATTATCTAAATATGCAAAGATTCGTTATTCTTATCGTTATTCCCCTACAGCGGCTAATGAACCGGAAGTCTCGCACATTCACAGAAAATGACTTATTTCCACACTGAAAAATAAGTTAAATTATTATTGCATATTTTACTGTGAATATATTATTAAGGTCTGATCATGGATACAAACTGAGCCTGTTTTCATTATTTAATTTGGCTTCTTAAAATTAACATACTATGACATACTTCTGACATTTATTTTGTTGCTAGACAGATAAAGACATACAGGAAAAAGCAAATATTTTAGTTGATAACCTGTACCTATTTGGCCCTATTATCAAATAAACCTAAAACTCAAATTATTTGTTCTGCGATTCCAATTGAATGCTGTGGTTGGTTACATGCATTTCTCAGAATACTTTTTCCAAAGTCTTCATATAGTTGTTTTTCCAAAATAAAAAAAAAAGTTAATCTCTTTATCAAAAAGCACTAAAACCACCAAAACATTCCATATTCATTCAATTCATTATGCAATTCATGATTGTGTTTCAATTCCAAAAATTAGCAAATATACAACAAGACAATTCAATACATAATTTGATGAACAAATATTCAAAACAGCAAAGGATTTTTGTGAAGGTCTGCACCTCAAGCCTCACTAAATACAGTTTGTATAGTTCAGTCATGGAACTCTAGATGGCGCAGGCTGATGGGTTGTTAACGTAAATGAAAGCTTTAGCGCAAGATCTACCAGGAAGACTTAATACTACGTCACATAATATAATTAGATCTGGCCAATCGTCAACCTACACGAGGAATATATAAGCTCTCTACTCACCATTCCCTGTGTTTGCAGATAATGACGCTGTCGTTCTCTTGACGTTCCCTGCTCAAGCGTCGCTTGTCTTTTTGCCTGACTTTTCCTGGGTACTTGCATATAGCAAAGTTTGTCTTCTGTGAATGATTGCGAGTTTGACATCCTCTCAAGATGCACGCTAAATTGCGGCATTGTGCAATACTCTGGTGTTGCGTTGAATGTTTGCGGTTGTTTGGTAGTGTTGGCATGATATATAGGTGTTGGAATTTTCACGGCAGAGGATGTGAAACGTTGGCGGAGCTTTTAGTTGCAGTCATTCTGAGTGCTTTCTGAGCCGTAGCGTCAGCGCTGCTCGCGCCTCAATCAACAAAATATTTCGGCCGTGGCTCACATGAACCTGCATGAATGAAGACTCTCCAGGCCTGCTGTTGGAAACATGGCTGTATGAGGTTAATCTAGCAGACTAGCATTATTTATTTGAGTAGGGCTGCAGCGATTCGTCGACGTCATCGATTACGTCGATTATAAAAATAAGTCGATTACCATGGAATGCGTCGATGTGTCGCACCTTTAGCCACGCCCATTGTGCGAGTCTGCAGTTATCCCTGCTTAAGACTGTTTTTCTACCACGTTTAACACAAACAAGACTCTAGAACAGAAGGTAAAGGCTAGTATGGCTCAATTAGAGAACAACTCCACACTCACTTAAGCATATTTATTAACCAACGATTCGGCTAGTAGCCATTTTCAAGGTATAATTTCATAAACATGGAGACCAGTATAAAAAAGATAATTATACACAGCTGAAAACGATAAGATCCAAATCATTCAATAATTAACTTATTAACAATAAGACTCCAACATGAAAAATAATAAATTAATCTGTACAAACAAAATGTAAATAAAGATTACTATCCAAAAAGAAGCAAACTTACAAAAAAACAACTCAAATCAAAATCAACATTTAAACCACGTGGAGTCAACGTTTTCAAATTATGAATCCAGAAAGCCTCCCGTTTAAGTAGTATTTGGTCCAAATCACCACCTCTCCATGGTGAAGATATTTTCTCGATTCCTATATAACGTAATGAAGTAATAGGATGATTAAAATCAGTAAAATGTATTGCCAATGGGTAATTCATATTTTTACATCTTATAGTACTCCGATGTTCGGCAATGCGCGTTTTAAGTTCTCTACTGGTTTTTCCTACATATGATTACATTGATTACATGAACCACAACGATAATTACCTTCTGGAATAGGTGTTAATGTCCTTTGAATTATTTTAGATGGAGGAGACAGATCTGATCTCACTAAATAATCTCTTAAATTTTGTCCACGTTTACACACCGTAAGAGGGGGATTACAAAGAGATTCGAGTTTCACATCCGATCGCAAAATGTGCCAATGTTGGTGAATTATCTTTTTTATTTGCTCTGAACGCTTAGTGTATTTGGTAGTAAACATAACAGAGAAACTTGCCTTCTTTTTTCATTAATAAATCTGAATGAGACTTGTTTTCATTTTTTTTTTTTTTTTTGTTCCGCTACTTGAATTTGATTAGCCTTATAGCCTCTATAGTAAAAATATTTATATATATATATCAGTGAGATTCTTGTTAAAATCAACCTGTCTACTACAAATTCTTTTTAGTCGAACCATTTGACTATAGGGAAGACTATTCTTTAAAGGTAACGGATGATAAGAGTCCGCTCTCAAAAGCGTATTACGACCTGTAGGTTTCTTATAAAGATCCGTATATAAACAGTTATCGTCCCGAATTATCCATAGGTCCAAAAAACTAATTATATTAGGATCGTAGTCCATAGTAAATGTTAGAAAATCAGAACAGTCATTTAAATATTGATAAAAGGAATTCAATTGTACAACATCACCCTTAAAAAGGCAAAAACAATCATCCAGATATTGCTTCCAAATTAGTATATTCGAGGAAAAAGAATGGTTTGAATAAATGTATTTTTCTTCAAAGGAGGCCATATATAGATTTGCAAAGGAAGGTGCAAATGCACTACCCATAGCCACACCACGTCTCTGAATAAAGACGTCATTCTGAAAAATAAAATAGTTATGAGAAAGAACAATCTCAGATGTTTCAATACATTCATTCAAAAAAAAAAAAAAACCTTTGTCTTTCTCTTTATTTATTCCTTCCCTTTCTAGCTTGTGTGTCCTGAATGCGGTTGTGACTTCAGCTGTTCATTCATACAGATATATATTCAAGCAGATGTTTTAATCTGCTGAATAAAACATTTCAAGTCTCTCACCTGTAAGCAACTGCTGTCAGTCCCAGACAGTAATTGTGAATGCAGCTATAATGTGCATTTCTATTGATTGTATTGTATCACTGCCCAGTAATTCATTCATTCTCTTTCTTTCTTTCTTTCTTTCTTTCTTTCTTTCTTTCTTTCTCTCTTTTTCTTTTTATTAATTATTTATTGTTATTTTTCTTTTTCTCTCTTTTCTTATTTTTATTTGTTATTTTCTTTCTTTCATTTGTATTTTTTATTAATTATTTATTGATGCTATTTATTTTTCTCTCTTGTTATTATCTTTCTTTCTTTATTGTTATTATTTTTTTTCTTTATTGCTGTTATTATTATTTATATTTTTGTAAATTATTAATTATGAGAAGACTAAAATATTAAAATATTAATAGCAGAAGTTACTGTTATTATTCATTGCTAGTTTAATTAAAGAATTCATCAACTGATAATAAAATAATAAATAGATTCATTTAAAAATGTAAAAATAATTGACAGATTAGTTCACTAATTGAAAAAATAATCGATAGATTAGTCGACAATTACAATAATCATTTGCTGCAGCCCTAGATTTGAGCCTTTTTAATCTACATTCAATAGAACAAGACCATAAAATATTTTCAATTTATTTACTTCCATGAGGGGCATTACAAACCCGTTTCCAAACAAAGTTATAATATTTAAGGAGATGTTTGCTCAAAATAATTCTGTACATTCAATGTTTGGAACAACTCTTTTGTAATGAAGCATCTTGAGGCTCATTTTTATAGGCTTACAATCTTTACCCTGATAAAGACTGTTGCTCTTATTATACCTTTCTGTAAAATACTCTGTTTAGCACACCATAAGGTATTTGTTGTCTTAATCATATGCTTTTGTCTTTGCTCCTTCAGTCATTGTTTCATTTGCGTCTATCTACAACAATTCCTGAATGCCTTGTACTGGAATGGGGTAAATTTTACGACTCTGAGTGCAACTCTCCTGTTGCATGGCCATTTGCAAAGAGGTCCTCGCTGTCCATTTCTGCATGAGTGTCCTCTTAACAAGAGCAAGAATGTAAATGCAAATGTTTTCCTGCTATGCTCAAAACATTAAAGTTTTACCGATGCACAATCTATTGACTCTAAGAATTTCATAGTTTTGTCTAATCTCATTATTCTTATTCTGATCTCAGGACATATTTTTATTTAACGTACTTAGCCTTAGTCATGTGGCATTTCTGCTCTGATATACTGGCATGTCTCTTTTTACATGTGGTGAGTATTAAAGTAGTCTATATCCTCTTGGAACTTGTACTTGTGAGGGCCCTTTTATAGTCTGACGTGTTTTACGTACTTCCCGTAAATCGAAATGACTTCCTCTTTGGATTTCCTCATTTTGTCAATGCTTGAACTCGGACGTTATACATACTTATTAAAAATTATTTTGTGCCCCATGACATTAATGTCCTGGTCAGTGCATACTCAACCATGACGTTCTGCTTTACAGTGTAAATAAATAAATAAACAGGTTGTATGTATATGTGTATATGCATGTGTGTATGTATATGTGTGTGTGTATATTTGTATGTGTATATATATATATATATATATATATATATATATATATATATATATATATATATATATATATATATATATATGTGTGTGTGTGTGTGTGTCATGGAAAAGTTCATTTATTTCAGTAATTCAACAACACAAATTGTGAAACTTGTGTATTAAATAAATTCAATGCACACAGACTGAAGCAGTTTAAGTCTTTGGTTCTTATAATTGTGATGATTTTGGCTCACATTTAACAAAAACCCACCAATTCACTATCTCACCAAGTCACTGCACCCGTTTACCAAGAAATTTTGGAGCACTTCATGCTTCCTTCTGCTGACCAGCTTTTTAAAGATGCTGATTTCATTTTCCAGCAGGATTTGGCACCTGCCCACACTGCCAAAAGCACCAAAAGTTGGTTAAATGACCATGGTGTTGGTGTGCTTGACTGGCCAGCAAACTCACCAGACCTGAACCCCATAGAGAATCTATGGAGTATTGTCAAGAGGAAAATGAGAAACAAGAGACCAAAAAATGCAGATGAGCTGAAGGCTACTGTCAAAGAAACCTGGGCTTCCATACCACCTCAGCAGTGCCACAAACTGATCACCTCCATGCCACACCGAATTGAGGCAGTAATTAAAGCAAAAGGAGCCCCTACCAAGTATTGAGTACATATACAGTAAATGAACATACTTTCCAGAAGGCCAACAGTTCACTAAAAATGTTTTTTTTATTGGTCTTATGAAGTATTCTAATTTGTTGAGATGTGGGTTTTTGTTAAATGTGAGCCAAAATCATCACAATTAAAAGAACCAAAGACTTAAACTACTTCATGTGCACTGAATTTCTTTAATACACGAGTTTCACAATTTGTGTTGTTGAATTACTGAAATAAATGAACTTTTCCACGACATTCTAATTTATTGAGATGCACCTGTATGTGTATATATGTATGTATGTATGTATGTATGTATATGCATATATGTACTGTATATGTGTATATGTGTGTATATATGTGTGTGTGTATATATATGTGTGTGTGTGTATATGTATGTATATGTATTTGTATGTGTTTGAGTGTATGTAAATATGTATATATGTATATATATCTGTATGTGTTTATATATGTATTTATATATCTTCGTGTATGTAAGGACTTTCCTTATGCTTTTGCAGGGTTCAATAGCTATCTAAATTTCAATGAGCTAGTAAGGCATCGTTGTTCAAATATAAAGCGTTCTTATCTTCTGCAAGATTTAATTTTCTATCTTTGTTCTAGTTCCATACATTCCTAGTTTTTCTTTAACTTCTATTTCATGCAATCTGGTTCTCTGAGAATTCACTCGTTGGGTTCCAATGGTTAAATGGAGTCTTGTCTGCAGAATCTATCAAGTTTTGTGGGAGTTAAGCCAGATAATACTTCTGTTTATTACAGTTCCAGTATTTATGTTTAAGCATATTTATGCTTTGTTTAAAATTAACTACTACATTTGATCACTTTACTAACCATGGCCATCCCATAAAAAAGCAGTCATTTAGATTTCCATGGCTGCAGATGCAGAGAACCGTGGCTTTCACCTTATCTTTACACAGGTCATTCTTTCGGACTGGCGCTATTACGAATGCAGTCTCTATCAAGCTGATGTATTCATGGTCACTCTCCCATTCGAGTTCTAGGCAAGATTTGGTGAGATGGTAAGATGCTCAGCAGGCATCTTTAAGCTTTAATAATCAAGGCTTGTTTATTTTTGCATCTACTGGTGGTTGTTCATTCTGTTTCCTCATACCTTTTGGCTTTGGTCTTACTTGGCATATTGTGGCCTTCACATTACATGGTCTATTGTGGCCCTTCGCATAACTCTGCGTATGGTGGTCATCAGGTAAGTTTGTCCATTACTGGCTACAAAGCCCGCCTATCGGAGCCTTCGCATAACATTAAGCATTTCTTCTACTTATGGTCATGCTGACATGGCTCTTTTTCTATTTTTGGGGGAGAGGTTTTCTCTGTGGCTTCCGGCAGATATATGGAGTTCTTTGAAGCATGTGCAGGAGTCTAGCCTACAGAATGTTATATATCTGTGCATACCCTCTTTATTAGTCGCTGTCAGAACCCTTATACTTTCTCTATCATTTAACCTAACTAATGGCCTCTCTGACATAATGCGGCGGTTTAGAATCCCTGTAATTCGCCATCGAGCTGCTATGTACATGCTCGTCCTCATCTTAGCTATTGTGGCCTATTGTGACTATCAGGTAAGTGAGACTATTATTGTTTACGTAACTCTGCCTATCATTTTCCTTCGCAAAATTGGCCTGTAATGGCTTTTTTCATTACATGAACTATGCTGTCTTCCTGTGTTAAATTGCTTAATGCGGCCTGTCATAAGATGGCACATACAATCATTTGTTTGTAAATATTTTTATTTATGCCTTTTGTTAAAAAATGTAATGCTGTATGTTTAAGGTAATTTAAGCAAACACTGGTGATGGTGTCACACTAAATCATTACATCTACTCTTTCACGGCCTATCGTGGGCTTCCATCACGGCTCTTAGTGGTTGTCCTCTACGGCCTATCGGGACCTTTCTCTCTGTGGCTGGTTCAGCTCTCATTTAGCCTCTGTTTTAGAAGCTATGGTTTGTCACCCCTCCCTGGCCACTATACTGCTGCTGAACGTGGAGTTCCAACATCAGCCATCAAGCTGCTGGACAGATGGTCATCCTCTGCATTCAAATCATACATTTAGATCTGAATCACAAACCATCTCAAAGGCTCAGCAAATAATATCAAGTTGTTCTCAAGGTAATCTATAAGCAACTACTGGTGGTGGTGTAATGCCTATTTACATTGCTCCTAACAACTATCGCTGTTTTTCTACCTATGGCTTATCCTAGCCTTTCGTTCCGCGGCCTATCTTTCTGCGGCATTCCCCTCTGTTGCCTATCTACATGGCCTTCCTCACCATGGCCTACTAAGGCATTTCATTCTACTGCTTCATGGCTCTCTCACTATGGCCATCGGGGCAACTCCCTCTGTGGCCTATCTAGGCTTTTCCTTCGCGGCCTTTGTGGCTTTTTCTTTAAGGCCTATCAGGGCCGTGCCCACTGTGACCTATCGGGGCCTTTTCTTCTGTGGCCTATCAGGGCCTAATTCTCAGTATGGCCTATCGTGGCCTCTATCACTGTCCGGCCTATCGTGGCCACTCCCTCTCTTTCCATGGCCTCTTGTGGCTATCTCCTCTACTCTATAGAACCAATACTTAAGCTTATCTATACATTTAATGCATATCATACTCACATTAACAATAACTAATTATATTTTCTTGTTTTGTTTTGTGATAGGATCTTCTAGGAATACTTCAACTGGTGGGTATATTTTTCTTTCTTTTTCTTTTGGGGTAGGCTCCGCTCCTGCCTTTGTCTTCGGCAGTACTAGCTGGAATCTACGACTACAGATTCAAGCTATGGATGGGGCCTATGCCAAAGAATTCTGTTTATATGTATTGATTTTGTTAAATAAATATTTTTGAGTCTTAATTTCACCTCCCGAGTCTTTCTGGTCGAACTGATGATATTCAGAGAGTCGCTCAACTTGGCACAAGCTGATTGGTTCATGTTGCATATGCAGCCAATGAGCTTACTGTCTTGCATTTATATGGCTGGTTAGCATTCACCTGAGATTTTTGCAGCACGCTTTCAGAGTTTCTCTGAAACCTTCCACATTCCCCAACTCCACCTGTATAGATCTGCTATGGGTTATTTTGTATGCTATTTGTGCAGCAGCAGTATGTCTTAAATACTCACGGCACCTTATTGCCATATGCACTGGCAGTAGCAGCAATAATCTACAACTACAGCAATAACCAACAGCAGCAGCAATTCAGCAGCAGCGTAACAGATCTATTCTGCCAAGACCAAATACATTAACATTGTCATATCCATCACCATGCTAAAATATTCTGAGAGTTGTGATGATCGAAATACCTTTATGACACCATGCCACACTTAATGTAACTTCATTGAAATAATATGAATAGGAGAGACTATATATAGTTGTGACAAGTTTTGCTTTCTGTAATTCATACGTTTATTTTTATTTGCATAATGTTTCTCAAACTTTGAGGGAATTTCCTACATCTGTCTGCTACAAATGAGTTATTTTGAAATGTACACTATATTTCTAATCTCAAGGAAGGAATGCTGTTATGACCGACCTGACGGTCAGGTAAATTGTAAGTGCAGGTGGGCTGGTTGTAGCATTAGAATACACACACAGACATCATTTGAAACCCCATGGTATGTATTCTTCTCCCAACTCCACCTCATTTTAGTCTAAGCATTACAATTAAACAAGACTTTTATCATAAAACAACATTTTACTCTAAAACATCCAACAAGTTGGACAATTATCAAACATATACTTAAAATACAGAGGACCTCATTTATGAAACTTTTGTAAATAAATGAGTAAATAAAACAGACCTTCCTGAAAGCTCTCTCCTAGATTCACAAACACTTTGTAAACCTCAGATTTATCAGTTAGTGTGTGTGTGTGTGTGTGTGTGTGTGTGTGTGTGTGAATGAATTCCATTCATCTGCAAATAGAGCGCACATGCACACTCGTTCATTTAGAATCATGCTGCCCACGAATTACGTGTGAAGCGATTTGATCTTCTGAACTCCTTTCTCAGCTTCAGTACGCTACATGAATGCAAAATGATGAACTGGCCATGTGATTAACAACAACAAAAAAAATGTTAAATTCCAAGTCTTAAGCTTGCAGACGAATACTGGTGCTTAGAATAACATCAATCTATAATAAAAAAAGAAAACCAACTATGCAGCTATTTTTGATCATTTTTATCAATTAACTAATTGGTTAACTAATTATTTGTATGTATATACTATCATATTAACAAATAGTATTATTAAAACACACTTTCCTAAAAAACACAAAACATGGCAGATGTCATTTTTTCCATACCATCTAACATTCTGAAACTGCATACTTTCCTGAATCTGGAAAAAAAAAAAAAAAGTCAGAATGGCTTTATAATAGGATTATTACAGGAAAATGGTATGATAGAGATTTCAACCCTGTGCCTGTCACTAAGTGGCTGAACTAGCAGTGTTACAACTCACCCTGTGTCACAACCATTCTCATTCTCCTTCATATTTTAACTATTTTACACTACTAACAAATCACAATTCAGTTGATATTTAGCATTTTAAATGAATTATTGGTCAACAAAAATCATTCATGATTCAGAAGTCATATCAATGATAATCATCAATGCATATGAATCTGCATGACTTTTAATCAATGCTTTGAAAAAAAAAAAAACAGCTGAACTGTTATTTCACTCCATTCACATCTCAAAATCAACTCATTCCACCATAACACAGTAAACTTTCATAACCATGTAAGCACTATGTTTCAAGAAAATCTTGCACACAAAGACATCAAAGAAACAAATGATTGTTACCGAATTTAAAAAAAAATATATATATTCTCTCTGGTAGAGACATTGTGCAAATCCTTCTCTTATATCTCTACTGCTTGATGAAAGCCATGTACATTTACATTTAGTCATTTAGCAGACGTTTTTTATCCAAAGCGACTTACAAATGAGGACAATTGAAGCAAAATAAAATGTATAAACTAATATGCTTCTTTTCACACAGGCTTAATGAAATTTTGTTATAACTAACCAGTAGCGGCTCCTGACTGTAAATTTAGGTGGGGCAGATTCAGGGTCATATAGCGCTAGTTTATAATAAACTCAAGAAAGTTTACAGTCATTATAGTCTAATCGCTGAACACACACACACACACACACACACACACACACACTTTTGGCAGAGATGTTGATTGACATGCAATGCTATAGAATTATTGCCTCATTATTGTCTCCGTATGTTAATTAACAATGTTACAAATTGTAGAGGAATTTAAGTGCAGAAACAAATATCATGTTTCATCTCAAAACAAACATAAATCAAACACAACAAAACGATATAAAGGCTTTTCAAATGAGCATTTTTAAATTAAAGGATTAACACTTTCATTAATTTAAAACACTACTCCACATACGAAAAAAAAAAACAGACATTCTAGCTGGTTACTGACCTGATGCAGACACATATAGCTGAATCTGACTGAAATCGTCTTGATCTGGAGCGAGATAAGGTAACATGAAAATAAGCGGGACAGTCTCAAAGAGCGTGCTGCAGTTCCACTTTTCACCACAGATTTACACTGTATGAATTTTAATATATCCTGCGCACTTTATGTCTTAAAATTCACAAGAAAATCCGAAAAATATTTGTTGCAGAATGCTGATCACATTTACAGTTTCTTATTTATTCAGTTTATATAGAGGTCTATGTTTTAGGGGAATATTTTGGAGGGGCTCTGCCTCACCTGCCTTTACAGACGAGCTGTGCCTGTAACTAATCCTGTGATTCTGGGTCAACTGTAACGTTTCACAAGCTTGACTTGGAAATATTTTCACAATACCTAGTCTCCCCTCCCCTACAGTTTGCAGAGAAACCAAAATGACAGCTATTTTACAAGAGTAGAATTTTGCTTCAGTACGCCTTAATTGTTTTGTTGTTGTTGTTGTTGTTTTTTTAAAGCCCGCCTTATAAAAACTGAAACCTCGGTAAATGTAATACTGTAAAACAAAAACATATATGCAAATATGTATCCATCTTTTAAAACACATCGATTAAATACACCTCATGAAGTTTGATTAATTACTTCAAATTTATTTGAAATATTATATATATATATACACACACACACACACACACACTATTTTGTTCTTAACTATTATATGAAATGTAAGATTTTTCAAGGCAATTTTATTTGTATGACATTTTGCTATTAAACGTTTAGGGTAATAATTTCAGAACTGAGCTTGCACAATGAAATAATTTCCTCTCTCATTTCCAATGGCTTGTGAGCAGGTGTATTGTCTTAATCATTACTATCCTTTAACATCCATTCAAATGTTGTGTTGTCAGTGTGTATCTTTCATTTGTATTAACGATAATAGTCGTAGTGTTTCAGTTCAAGTGTGTGTTAGAAGTCACGAAACGCCCACGTTAAGTGTGATAAATGTCTGACGCACATGGCACACTAAACTGGAAACACGTTTATTGATTGGCTCACTTCTACACTATTTCTGGGAGCCTCTTTAATTGTCTGCCAGGAAACAAAGCTGTGTTCATAAAGACTGTGACAACGAACGCTTCACGTGAACAACTAAATGCAGGATTTCAAAAGTTTATGAAGTTAAATTTCCCCAACTTTTCCAAATCCAGCATTTAGTTGAATGTGAAGCGGATTACAAGAGTTAGCAATGTTAAACGATTTGTTGGACGCTAAGTTGAATGTACAAGATATGTTTTGGCATGTTTACCTATGGGAACGTTTGGCTGACCCTTTGCTAACGCGTTAAAGCAATCCCGAGGCATCTCATTTTATAAAGTGATATCTCCTCTCATATCCATAATGGTCTGTATATAAAGTTTCTCACTGAAAAGGGAAGATCTGCAGCATATGCTGGTAAATACAAGAGTAGCAGCACTGACATCGCATTCGGCTGATTTAGTGTTGTATTTGGAGAGTTGCGTGTGGGCACTGAATAGTGGAGTAACGTGCTCCAAACACATGCTCCAGTCACAGGAGTGCTTATGCATTTTAGATGGATTACACTTCTGAGAACACACATTTATGCTTGACTTTTTTTATTTTTATTTATTTATTTCTTTTACATTTTTTGACACTTTACAGACTACAACTCATCTCTTAGTTGTTTTTAAGTAAGGAATAATGTACACCAGTCAGTTGTTATCACAGAATAAACCCCAGCAGGGTGACCTGTAAGTGGTTTATTTTGTGATAACAACCGGCTCAACATATATTATCCCGCCTATTACGCTGTACTTACTCACAGTATTTACTTATTACTGAGTAAATAAACATGAAATATTGATTTGAATTAAAATATTTTATTACCTCTTTAAAAGAAAAGCTTCCACAAAGAAAAAACTGTTTCTAACGGCTTTGAGTCTAGACGAATGAACAATTTCAGACAAGACCAACATTTAAGGCATAATGCACAGTTGTATCATTAATTACATAGCTTTTCACCACATACATAATGATGAGGACATAAAAAAAAGATAAGGGCTTGGCTAACCAATTATTAATAATTAATGACTGCACCTCGTTTGACATCAAAATGGATCCTACGATAACACTTTATTTTAGGGTCTCTTAACTAGTTGCTTATTAGCATGCATATCACTAGAATATTAGCCAGTTATTAGAACTAATTAAACACATATTAATGCCTTTTTCTACATGACATTATTCTACATCCCTAATCCTACCCAATACCTAAACTTAACAACTACTTTACTAACTATTAATAAGCAGCGAATTAGGAATTAATTCAGGGAAAAGTCGTAATAGTGAATAAGTGTTCCCTATTCTACTATAAAACTGAACCAAGGGTTTTGAAAGCCCCCACCACTTCAGTAATGGTCCAGTAGCTGATACTGAGTTAGTTTAACTCTTATTTCTGATATTTACTGCTGTGATGTTACGATTTTAACCTAGCTTTGCTAGATTTACTAATTTCACCACCAAAAAGCACACATCATGTCTACACTGCAACAAAGCCCTGCCACTCGTGTATACTGCCACTCAGTTCACAATCACTATACTGCAAATATTCAGCGTCATTCATGTCTGCTGGCTTGAGCTGAAAGCGCTAAACTGCGTTTAGGAAGGCAGGATGCGTGAGAGACGTGATCGAATGTTGTTGATTTATAATCTAATTTTGACATTTTGCGGCACTCACTTGAAGTGCAGGTTGTTGTAATCTGTAAGGTGGTGTTCATAAGGGCTACATCAACCATAAAGCCTAAAATAGTGGTAAGATATTTGAAATTTCAATTTTGCTCCATCTAATTTTTTACTGAGCTTTTTAAATGCAGATTTCAACAGTAGGTAAAAAGAATATGTACATTTATATGTATACAGTACAGATGTATTTTGGGACATTTACACCTGGGCCCCAACCCTAGATCTTGCCTGCAGGATAATTCCACTTTAAATTGTGTTCTAAAATTGTGTTCTACTCATGTTCTGACAAAATAGTTTTTGCACTTCGATGATCAATGATAAACACTTGGCTCTGACAACATGGCAACAGACAGTATAATGAGAGACACTGATGATTCGCTTAGGCGTTCAATGGTCTATTGGCTGGTTTGAAACATTACTGTACAACCGCAGGTGTTATGAAAAATACCAATTTATTTGAAGGAAACAGTAAGAATTGCATTTTTAAAATGTTCTGTGAGTGATATGCTGATGTCAGACAATTGTGTTTACACTGCAAAAATAAGTTACTGTTTGGTATCCATTGAAAATATATAAACATCCTGAAATGTTCACTTCATAGGCATACAAAACAGCATACATTTTGGTGTATGTCTGTATTTCAGTCTGTATCTTATATAGAGTCTTGTACTCTTAAGCACGGTTACATGGATATATCCATATCACATGGATGGGAATATGCATATGGAAAGATGAGGTTCTGCATAGTAAAACTAGGCGTTGTAAGATCCATATCTGGTTATTTCAGGTGAGGATACAGTACATACAGTCCTCCACTGACTAGGATTTCTAAAGGGAATCTGGTGCAGGTTCTGGCATACTGTTTTACTATTCTAAAAACTTTAGCGTGTAAGCAAAACCGGGCTTTTGTGCATACGCACACTTTTAGGATGAAATGAAGTTTTACACACGAGGCTGCTGGTCTTTTTGTAATTGAAAATGTGTGAAGTGGCCAAGTGTAAATAGGTCATATATATTTATGAAATATGCATTTATATATGAAATATTTT
Organism: Spinibarbus caldwelli; assembly: GCA_039654775.1. NCBI lineage: Eukaryota > Metazoa > Chordata > Actinopteri > Cypriniformes > Cyprinidae > Spinibarbus > Spinibarbus caldwelli. The sequence goes on from JBCAMP010000261.1 coordinate 321,433, forward strand.
GATAATTGAATGGATCAATTTGCATCTGATGGTTCACGCAATGACTCGCACAAAGCTCATCAGTTTTGATCAGCAAGATGTGCATTTACTTGTTACACAAACTGAGACAGTTGCACTTACTCTTTTGCGCACGTTAAATCATTTTTCAGAAATCTGAATCTATTGTGAAAAAAAACATTGACGATTGAGCCAAAACACTTAAGAAAATCTGTAATGGCTTTGGATGATTACTTCACACATTTCGATCATAATCAAGTGCAGGTGATCTACTAACAATACAGGCACTTAATAAAAGTTTCAAAGTCCTGACATGGTTATGTAAATTATGTTGCATGATTCATTTGAATACTCTACTCCCATAATTTTTGCGTCTGAAAGGGAAACTCCTACAAGTGCATATACAGCAAAAATAACTGTGTTCAGTGCCTGTTCAGTGCTAATTTTTCGCTCCGCGTCTTTAGTAAATCCTGGCAGTAATTTTTTAACGCCAAGAGAGGGTTTGTGCTGGTGCAAGCTGTTAGTAAATCTGGCCCTAAATGTCATTTCTGCTTTGTGTTTTCAGCTGGGTAAACCATTTTGTGAAATTATAATATCACTGATACACAAATGTTAAAAAAAATAAACTTAGGAAAATCTTATGTTTTTACTTTTTCAACCCATTATGCTTGAAAATTACATTTCATCTATATAAAAGATAAATTCATAATATTTAATAAATTTAGGAAATGTTCAATTCAATTTACTATATATTTGTAATGTGTAAGTCTTATTTATTTATTTATTTTTTGAGCACACAAACATAATGCAAGTCAAAACAGCCTTTCATCAAGTGTAGGTATATTAGGCAGATATATATGATTTAACACTATTTTGCCAGTACTTTCATAATGATGGAACGTGGCCATCAGTTGACCTGATCAGATAGATAGATAGATAGATAGATAGATAGATAGATAGATAGATGATATATAGATAGATAGATAGATAGATAGATAGATAGATAGATAGATAGATAAATCTTAATTAAGCAGTGCATGTGTGCTGAGCCAAGTTTCCGCACAAACGGGCTCTGTGTGGAGTCGTCCATTCAAACACAAGCAGCTCTAGCATCATGCCAAGTACTGAGAAATAATGGAGCAGTTTAGAGGCTCTGTCCCTGTTCACAGGCTCCCTGAGCTGGGAAAATGTTAGTGCAGCGTTCAGGAGGGGCTTTTAATTGTTTTCTCATCTCTCTTTTTCGTTGGCTTTCAAAAGCCTCGGGGCTGACAAACAGGCAATGAACGGGATTGTTTTGTATTCCGTTGGCCACAGCCGGAGGTAAACACAACGCGCCCCTGTGTTCCCCCAGCGGCCATGGGAAGGGGGAGGGACAGACAGAGATGGAGGCCCTCCGGAAGCCGACGGAGATGGGCATAGGGTGCCATTATGAGAGCTGGCATTGTGTGTGCTGCTGAGATTCTCACGCGTGTAGAAGAGAAGGCGAGGGTGATAAAGCTCTCTCGGATGAAGTGAGTAACGGCTCTGCGCTCCCACACATTCACTTATTTACATGCTCAAGAGTGAAATTAATGCCCGGCAATCTCCGACAGCGCACACAAAGATGCTCACAAAACTACCTTAAAGGCCTATTAGAGTCTGGAGTGGAAATGGTGGCTTTGAGGCGAGGAGAGGGTTCATGTCTCTGGAGTTGGGATGGGGGCACCGGCAGGATGGGACTGGACAGGACTGCCAAAAAGTGTTGAGAAGAGAGGAAAAAAACAGCCCTCTTTCTTCCAGTGTGTGATCTATGGAGCCGAATGTTAATATTTTCTCTAACGGCTGCACGATGTACAAATTGTAGCAAAGCGACACAGTGATTGACATCGTTCGATTCTGGGAGCGTGTGCTGAAGAAGCTGGGAGCAACAGAACACAACACTGGGCACTTCTGCAGGTGATTGTTTCTATTCATTCAGAGAATGCACAGCTCCTCTGAGAGACTGCTAAGCCAGACGAGTCAACAGTCCCATCCCTCACGCAGACCTGGAATTCACAGGTGGATCACTCACAACAATCACGATTATCAAACGATGCGATGCACAAATGATGCAGCCGGGGAGAGAAAAAGAGAGCATTTATCCCACTTAAAATAGAGTTTATGCCCCAGTAATTGCCTAGTCTGATTTTCCTAGTCCATATTTGATCATCCTGCGACCCTACGTAGGAAAAGATGTTTACAGAATGTGTGGATGGATATTTGATGTCAAATATGTGATTTTGAATATTTATTACTTATTACATTTCACCAAATTACTAAAGGAAATACTGTAACTGAATATCAAAGACCTGAATTAGGGTAGCATTCAATTCAGAATTGTACATGTTTTTATAATAAAAACAAGATTGCATATGAACGAATCATTTCATCGCTGATAAAAGTGCGCAGAGATTCAGTTAAACAGTGTGGAACACCACACAGATAGACATCTAGTGTCTAGTAATCCAGCTCTGAGGTGCGTGTCTTGCGATGAGAAATCTTGTGTCAGTGTGCCACACGTGAATGACTTTAGCACTTCAGAAGACGAGAGATCTGACAGCTAAAAGAGCAAGACACCATCTTTACCCATTGTCATGACCAAATTTATTTGAAGACTATATAGGCTATGGAGAGACGGAGACGGAGGAGGAGAGAGGAAAAAAAGGAGTGATGAAGAGTGCAGAGAGAGAGGAGTTGGATGGCACTTTGGCAGCACAGGCATGTTCCCAGGAGGATTACTCAAGCCTAAAAACACACACACACACACACACACACACACACACACACACACATTTATTTGTCTCTCGGCCTTTCCTTCCTTCATCTTTTCACTTAAATTTCTCTCTCACACCATCTACATCTATTCAATCCACTATTTTTCAGCATCCTGTTTTCACTTTAATTAGTCTCATTTCTTCCTCCTCAGTAGTCTTCTGTGAGCTGACAAATGTGTTCAGAATGCATGTGAGCGGGTTACGATGCCCATAGTATCCAAAAACACAAGCCTACCTCAATTACTCAGTCTTCACCTTCATTCATTTCTCCTCTTGTATGTAACAGCATATATATTCAATACAATAAAACTGAATATAACTCCCCCATCCAAAACAGAGATACCTGAATTATAATTTATTTATTTATTTATTAATTTTTACAGCCGATGAATTTACAGCATGCTCTGTTTCCCTGGGGCTGTACTTTACATTGATTTTGACTGAGCACACCAACCCCCCAGCCTTAATTTCACCCCCATCACACCTGCCTTCACTGCTAACCTTTGACTCCCGGCTCTGATATGACCCGAGTGGGGGAGATATCACAGGAGGGTCTCCATCTGACACAGAATACTTCATAACCCACCATTGTTTTTTTTCCAAATCAAAGTATGAAACAACCTGCAAAAATAAGCTTGCCTCTTTTTAAGCTTCAATAAAGGTCAATTCCAAATAGTTTTTGCCTGTTCATGTAGTTTAAAGGTTTGAATAAAAATATATTCATCTGTGATGGTATTACTGCATAAACACATTTGTGCAGACGTTATGCATCTATGCGCGCACGCACACACAGGTCCCTTAACACAATGAATGGGGGACTTGTACTTTTGGCACTCAGAAGCTTTTTGAACTCCAACAGAATGAACATAATGGATTATCTGCATTTCTCACACATCTCTTAAAATCACACATTAGTCAAGCAGTCCTAGTCCTATGAATAAATAAACACTCACACCTCAACACCCCAGATTCCACTGAAAATTAAAGTACAATGAAATTTATTATTTTTTTCTTTTGATTGTGACTTGTTATTTGTTTTACTATTACGATAAAAAGTGAATGTACTTGAGCTTACTGCTCTTACATCTCAATGAAAAAATAATTTGCTTATTTAAAAGTTTTTCACATTGTGTGCTTCAGACTTATACAGTCATGCAGAAAGAAAGAAAGAAGGAAAGAAAGAAAGAAAGAAAGAAAGAGCAATTTCAAACCCATTACATTTATCACATTAGTAAAGCTTAATGCAAGTTTGAATCTATGACATATATACATTTGTTAGTATGGATCCATTGATGTGAAAACACACACGTGCAAACAAATCTCACCTGTCAACCTGGAAGATTCAGGAACGGGTAATTGCTGGTGTTGTCTTCACCCTTTGCTCTGGTTCTTTCATGCAGGTTGGTGAGATGTGAGGCGTTGGTAGCGTGCAGCGGGAAGAGACGCGCGTGCAGCGTTCTGTTTGGATAATCCGGTGCTCCGAGCACATCTACAATCACACTGAAAGAAGACTACCTCAGTGAGAACACAGGCGATGTTTACACTCCTCCTGCCCCGCCTCACATCAACCATTCCTCCTATCTTCACACTCTAAAGTGGGCTACCTTTGAGTAATTCTACTCGCATTCATTAAATAAACTGACGTTCGCGAATTGTCTTATAATTGAGATGTAACACAGTTACCTGACTGACATTACATAGGCTGTGAAATAGCAATGAGTGCGCGTTTAGGAATGTTTAGGTCTGATATGGAAGAATGGAAAGCGGGGCAAGAAAGTGAATGTGTCGAGTGGTGAAAGGATGAGGAGAAACAAAGCAGTATCTTGGCAATTAGTGGCATATCTGTATGAATTTGTAAAATGTCATTCATGCCTTCTCCCACGATCTGCTCATGATCCACCGAGGGTTAGGTTAGGAGTGGAGCCTCATGTGTTCTACTACTCTGCATTTTTACACCATACAAATTTATACGTAATCGCCACCAACGGGCAAATTTTGGGATATGGGATATATAAACATTTTTAGATATTCTTCAGTATTTTGGGTCTTGTTGCTATTTTGTTGTGGTCTGTGTAAGAGAGAGAAAGAGAGAGAGAAGTGCAATGACCCTTTATAATATACTGCTTATTGACTGCATGTATGATAAATCTCTCTGCTTGTATGATAAATTTAATTTTTTGAAATTATTAATTTTATATTTTAGAACACTGAATAGGACAAATAGTCGAAACACATATTTTTCCATATAGGTTGTGGTGAATTAAGGGTGATTGGGACAGTTTTTGAATTTCCCATTTGAGCAAGGTTTCTTGCCATAAATTAAAAACATAAGCCCAACACATATTTCTTTAATACTGAAGATGTTGACTACCCATTTGAAGAGGAAACAATGTTATATTATGATGAAAGGATGCGTGACGTACAATTTTCTGTAAACGGAGCCAATTATTCTTAGTGTAAGAATTGCACAAGTTAGTTCATACTTTAATATAATTTTATATGCAATATTTCATTTTCTGTTCATCATTATTAAGAACCCATGTTTATTTCTGTTCAACTTTCATAAATCCATCCAAAATTCATACAATACAACACATGTAACTGAGGTAAAAGAAGTCTTGAAGTCCAAAAGTCATTGAAAATATTTAAAAATCTAATATTAGACAAAAAAAAAAAAAAAGTTTCAGGTCCAGATAGATAGATAGATAGATAGATAGATAGATAGATAGATAGATAAATAGATAAATAGATAAATAAATAAATAAATATATACATACATGCATACATACATACATAAATACATACATACATACATAAATAAATAAATAAATAAATAAATAAATAAATAAATAAACTAAAATAAAATAAAATAAAATTAATTGTTGGGTGGCCCCATCACCAATTAGCTGTTTGACAAACACATTTAACCTGCACAAACCTTTAACAGAAACATGAATATGGTTTATTACTGCAAAAAAAAAAAAAAAATAAAAAAAAAATAAAAAAATTAAGTTTATCTATAATGCTTCTATTTTTAAAATTCAGAATTTGTATTTTAGCAAAAATCTAGATAGTTCATGAATATTTTTGTGGTTGATTAGGGCTTGCATGAATAAAAAGGTTGAAAACCACTAATTTAGGGCATACAGATCATATACAATGGTTCTCTATTACAAGGTAAATCATTTTCTTAATTAGCAAAGCCTTTAAGCACTGTCCCAATCATCCAAAATTATGCTGTCAAAAAATAAAATAAAAATAAAAACAACCTCATTCGGAAAACAGAAACATGATATTAACACTTTTTTTTTTTTTTTTTTTTTTTTTTTTTTTACTGATTTTGTAGAAGTAGTGCATCATAATTATGTTTCCATCAAAAGTTTATTTAATATAGTAGCTATGATAATTTTAGGACCTTATTATGAAAACTAGCAAAAGTTTATGTCATTTTCTTCAGTTCATGTATTTCATGGTCAACTTTCTGTTTGATGCATGCCCCGCCCACCTACATGATGTCACATTAATGAGGGCATACCATTTTAATTATGTGGTCTTCTGCCTAGGACTCAAAAAAACTCCAAAAAAAAAAAAAATATTTTCACTCATTAGGTGAGAAAATAAATTCTGTATAGTTATACTGTCCCATTTTACCTTATGTCCCAATCACCCTTAATTCACCCTAACTCTGTTCTTTTTTTTCCATACTTTTCCAGACCTGCACATTACTTAAGTGAAATACTTTTTTAAACTACGCAGGAACCGGTGAGGCAAAGGAAATCATTTTGTTTTACATAAACCTCTAAAATTATAATGCAGTAACAAGTGTGTGAAGTAAATGAGTGTAAATAGCTATGGAGTGAAAACAGTATCAAATCCTCCCAGAAATGCACGCGAGAGATCCACACGCGCGCACATGGCAATCCAGGCAAAGGCAAGTGCATTATTGTTTCTTTGCTCACAGAATGATCCTCAAATATTGTATCTGTAACCATTATTTCATTCACAACAAATGCGAGTCCTTTTAATTTAGTATTTGCCTTAAGAATGTCTATAAATAAGTGTTTTTGTATTTGCGGATTCTTTTGAGACTATCATTCTGCGGCCTTAACTCACAAATGCGCACAAGCCTATCTGTACACTTTACCTATGGAATGAATGAAGTAAGCGGTCAGACATGTGTAGTAGAATGTCGATATGAATGTGATCCACTTTAAGGACCCTGATTCCCCCCCCCAACATTATTGTGACCAATATTTGGAATTCCATCATGTGATATTTAGATTTTTTTTTTTCATTGGTTAAACGTGTATCTTCATCGTCTTTGTCTTATGTGCACAAATTGTACGATTATCATCCTTTGTGTTTGTGAAATGCAGTGAGCTGTATACTACACGTATTAAAGTTTCTACAGTAGTGCCGTGGTCTGCGTTCGTTGTGGCCATGCGGTGTCGCTTTTAGTGACAGGAGTTCGAGTCCAAGGTCCGATCATATTCCTTTCTCTTCTTTTCGTTTGTTGTGTATTAGTCTATGTCTTTTAAATGTTGGAGAAACTACCATTTCTGCAAATAACACGAATAACAGGAAATGCGTTATTTATAGTGATTCATTAACTGGTGTAAGCCGTATCAGCTGAACTGAACAGTGGCTGTACGACTGATTTCCCATATGAATGCGCTTGTTTTGCTTCTTTACATATAGGCTATACTTGCTGTATGCCTTGAAAACAATATAGGTAAGTTTCTGACAAATAATTAAAAAAAAAAAAAAAAAAAAAAAAAAAGTAAGATGCTGGTCTTTTTCTGTACAGTTACATTTCCTCTGCTTTGTTATTATCCTAACATTCATGCACGTAGACACAATCTCCCCATTATATTGCAAAAATGGGGAGATTGTGTCTTCAGACCGTGGGTCTGATTTGGCAGTTTGCTTTGAGTGAAGTGACTCAGTGCCTCTATTGGTTGTCTCTGTCTCCTTCATTACCTCTGGGCATGGATGCTTTTGTTCCTGGGGGCAGTCTGTAAACTGAGTGTTACAAAATACTCTAAATACTCTGGAGCTACCAGCAGTACTACTGACTCTGAGACACTTTACATCATTCCTGTAGGGCACCTCAATCATCAAGTGGGGCAATGGCTCCAGCTAAACCCTGTACGTATCAAAGGAACTGCTGACTTGGGCTTACACTTGGTTTGTAAACACCAGAGTATTGCCTCTTACAGAGTGATGGCAGATTTCTTGTCATGCCACAGACTTCCATAAGGGGAGTGGTGACTCAATCTGGAAGTGGAAGAGATGCTATAGCAGTAGTTTGACAGAGTGGATGTGGACCTCTTCACCATCAACCTGCTGCCTCCTCTGGTTCTCCCTGATAGAGGAATACATCCCATTGTACCAGAATTCTCTAATCAACACCTGACCAAACCTGTTACTCTATGTCTTTCTTCTGCCTCCTTTAATCTTGGCTACTCCTCACAGAGTCTTTCACGGACACCACAGGCTGCTGCTAGTACTGCCGAATTGGGCTGGGAGGTAGTTTCCAGTGCTATAAAAGCTCATCAAGCGGGATCCCTGGAGCCTACCCAAATCCAAACCATCTCCATATCTGTGCTTAGCCTTTGAGGGGCCAAAACCACTTTTGAGAGCCTGGGATAAAGATGTGCAGAATACTATATTGAATTCTAGAGCACCCTCCATCAGGAGCGTTTACATGTCTCCGTGGATGCACTTTTCTAATTAGTTGCCCCAGAACACTGCCCTGTAGCCCTTGTCCCATGCGATCTCTACTAGAAAGAAAGAGGGCAGGGGATAAAAGAAAGAGGGTATTTTTACAAAATGTTTGGTGTTAGCATGAAGTAAAAAATGGAAGGCCTTTGATGAAATATGGTTTATTGAAAATGTAATTTTAATTCACTTTAACTATGCATTATATTATAGCCCCAATTTGATTAAATAGTCCATTGAGGAATTTAGAGATTCTCATGCTCAAGCTCTTCATCATGGACTTTACCTATATCTCACTTTGTTGGGTGTTAAAGTGAGTATCATATGAAAGTGTGAGCTATTGTTTGGCAGTCTTCTTTTAGAACCATTTAGGCAATAAATCTTCTGTAAACATTGCAGGTATTCACAGACAAGACATTGCTTCCTCTCTGGTGACTTTCGTCTTGCATCTTGCAATTCACTCCTAACGTTGAAGTCTCACAATGTTGGACTGTCAATGAAGAAATGAAAATGTGTTTTACACACTAAACGTTGTAGTATTTGATTAGTTTTAATTTCGTCACTGCAGTCCACAACCATGAGCTATGATTCTTGGCTGGATTACCCCAATAAGAAAGTATTGTAAAATATTTGTAAATATATACAACATTCAAAAAATTCAACATTACAATTTATGTACATGTATAAGATTTATAGTCAGAGCAAATATCACCTGAGAGACTGAGGGCCAACATGAATGTAGGAAGCTGCTCAGTGTTGATGTTTTAGGACTTTTTCCCAAAACACTGAAATATTGTTTTAGGACTGTGTTGTTCATTTCCCTTATAATGGTTACTATAAGGTTTAAATTAAGTCCATGTCTTATATATCTGTGCACTGCAAAGTCCAGTGTATTTAAGCCTATACATTAATGCAGTATTATAATGGATAAAAGAAAATGAATGACATAATATGAATGAGACATAGATAAGATGTAATATTTTATGTCAGCCTATGTCATATTTTCCTCTATAAAGCTGACAAAATTAGCAACATGAGTGTACACGGTGTAAAGCTCTGGGTTGCAGTTTAAAGAATCATATCCAAAACTGACCAACCCTAAAAGTTTCCACTCTTGTGAGCCCTGCCCATGTGGAGGTGTCAGACTGGGGCCTGAGGAGACTGGAGGCAAAATAAGAATCCCTCCAGTGTCAGCGGGGCAAATGTTTGACTGTTCCGCGCCAGAACCCTGTCGCCCACATAGCATGTTTTCAGACACACTGATAGGAACACCATAACTGGCATATTGCTGCTCACACTGAACAACATCCCCTAGAATCACACGGCCCACACGTGCTTTCTCAGCATCTCCAGCCTTCTGGTCAGGTAAGAGGGACCAGCCTGTCACCATCCTTTGTCTGGAGTCTTCTATTGTATCATGAGCATCTGGTAGGCAGATCGGTAGCACATGTTCTCCAATACGAGCCTTGTCCAAGAGTTTCAATACGGCCACATCTGAATCCAGCACCAGGGGATCATAGTTTGGATGTAGAGTGATGGAGGATACCTGACCAATCAGAGGTGAAATGTGGATTGAATAGCAGGATATACACAAAACTAAATGTGTACATACACTGTAGTAGTCAAAAGTTGGATGCTCACTATTCAAAGTTATGTTTCCCATGAACTTAGGAAACCTTTACATGTAAATAAATAATAAATAAATAATTCACATAAAAGTTTTATAGATATTCATAAACAGATATTCATTTAATGATCACCTCTTGTGTTTCACAAAAGAAACTTTGTTTTGGAACGATATGCGGGGGAGCAAATCATGACGGAAGCAGCAATTACATGGCCAAGCACCAATGGCTTGAAAAAATCGAATTGTAACATCAATTTGGTGAACGTGCCAAAAAACAATGTTGTGGTATTGTCAGAAGATGACATAACAAATTTCATAATGATTTGCCAATACTTTCATAAAATTCAGCATTTTATGACAAAATTCAAATCCAACATTAGAGAACACTGGGGATCATTCTCAGTACTCAACAAGATGTGCCCCAAGGCATCTAAAAAGACTGGTCTCATTGTTGTTTTAGGCCAAATTATTCAGTTAAAATAGCTATAGAAAATAGCTATTCTTCTGTAGTTTGACCAGTAGGTGGTGTTGTGCCCAAACTGTGCAGGAACTACACTTTCACATGTTTTAAGTATAAACAAGTCAGAAACAAGTGGGGAAAAACAATCTGCTAGGCACTAAGAAAAAAACACTAAGTCTTAGGGCCAGTTTTACTAAAAGCTTGCACCAGCGCAAGCCATCTTTTGGCGTTAAAATAGTACTGTCAGGTTTTACTAAAGATGTGCAGTGACGAATTAGCACTAAAAAGGCGTGGACACAGTTATTTTTGCACCTGACCTTATTGATTATGCATTTGTTGGAGTTTCTATTTCAGACGCAAAATTTATGGGAGCAGAGTATTCAAATGAATCACGCAAAGAGATTTACTAATGTTTGCACTTGTCAAATTACTGGTATTTGCGCCATTATTTAATGACCCAAAAAGCATATCTTAAACTATTTTGTGCTTGAAATGGCTGCAATTATTGTTGCTATAGGAGACACCGCATAGAACAGAGAACGTGTGGTAGAAGGGAGAGTATTTTTCCACACGTATTAATTTATTTGGAATGTCAGAAGAACACATTATCCGAACATATAGTTTGCCAAGCCATGTTAATTTAATTTGCTTCAGGAAATAAAAGACAACTTGGAACTCTCAACTAGGAGTCTATACCAGCTCTATCAAAACTTCTTGCATCCCTTTATTTTTTGTCCTCCGGTTCTTTTCAATGTACTGTGGCTTCTTTATTTCATTATTCTTTATTTGTGACTACACTAATTTGCGCTGCGCTTGGTATATTGCATTGGTTGATATGTAAATGAGATGTTGCATCTGTGTTCTTTAATTTGCACATTGTTAGTAAATCACCCACAGAAATTTCCACACCCATTGATACTGTTTTGGAATAGCGCTCTCGCGCTCTTTTGCCCTGTTTAGTAAAACTGGACCTTAATGTCTTATGCTTCTCAAATAAGTGTATTGTTTTTTTTTCTATGGATATTTAGACATTTTGACTTGAAAACAAGACTGAAAAAGACTCATTAAAAAAAATTGTTCAGTTGTTGTTGTTTTTTTTTTTTTTTCTTCATCCTGGAACAACAAACATAATCTTACTTAAGGTAAGCAGATTTTTGTGTGTGCTCGCATACTTGTGTTTCCATTTGTTTTGCCATGGTTTTAATTGTAGTTAATGTTTTTTTTTTTTTTTCATAATTTAAATTTGATTTTAATAATTATTTTAATGTTTTTAGTTTTAAATGCGCATAGTAGTAATAATAAAGAATGAGTAGGTGTGTCCAAACTTCTGACTATTAGTATTCTTTCAAACTGACCCGTAATCGCTGCAGTCCCTTGGTCACTCTCAGATCACTGCGATAGTGTTTGCCAAGCACTACCCTGATTTTGGCCGTGTCAAGTGGATATAATTTCCCCAGCTCTGTGACACAGTGGGCAGCTACAACCACACTTCGCTGGTTCACCAGTGCTCCGCTGCAAACAAGCTGCCAACCATCCATGTCACTCTCTTCTTCCATCAGTTCAATGTTTACTCCCGTTTTCCTAGCCACACTTAACTTCCCTAGTTTGCTTGCAACAGGCAAACGGTAGATGGCAGCCAGCCAGGGCCAGTTAGTCTCAGAAGGGTTCTGAGGGTCAAAGTTTGTCAGCTTCCCACAAACTGGCACAGACAGGGAGAGAGAGAACAGAAATTAAGGGAAGAAACTAAAGCAATGAATATTTTACAGATTATCAAGTATGACAATAAAAGTTTTATTTTTTTTTTTTTGGATTGTTGTGGATCACATAGAGAGTTCTAGATGATTTTATTTCTTCCTCATGCATTTGCTTGTGCTGACTCTCTGATAGATGTTTATGGATGTGACACTTTCATTCTGTACAGTAACTCTTGCATTTGACAAGAGCATTCGGACCCCATTTCAGAGGCTCACCCTAAAATACTGGCAGATCATAAACAATTGGCATATTCACATAAATGCATGACTTTGTTGGCATTTACAATGAAAGACATCTTACATCTTACAATGAAAGAACTTGCTAACTCTCATTTTCTTACAAACCTACATGATTTTCCATCACATGAAAACCTAATTAAATGAAATTTAAGTGATGAAATTGATCTCTTTAATAAAGACCTCTACACCTCCTACATTGTTGTGTCTTGTTTGTCATGTGTGCCCTCACCAGGCGAACAAGAAACATGACGTCCACTCCACTTTCCCATCTTCAGACAGGTTCTACGTGCACTTCCAAAGTGCTGGTAGTAAGGTGACATACACTCATACTCAATGTGTGTGTAGATGTGATGAAATCCCTGTGGGAGTGGGGGCATGGTGAAAGCAGTCTGGGTGGGCTGCACTTCCCTTAAGAAATTGGTCACTCCAGAGGAAGAATAAAACTTATGCACAGGTGTTTTCCTGAAAAACACACACACACACACACGCACACACACACACACACACACACACACACAAACACACACACACACTCACACAAAACACAAAACGGACAGTCAAGGACATCATATTAGACAAACATACAAAATTAATGAAATACAGTTTACAGTTTACAGTTCACAGATTAAATTTACTTACAAATTACTTAAAAATTCTGCTTTGGAATGAATGGGACAATTATGGTCATAATAAGTAATTACACAGTTAAACTTTGCATATGTGTTATTGTAACACACTCTGCCATCAGGAGTGCAAATGTCTATACCTGGATGGGATATGGGGAGGTAGAACTCTCTGTTTGACCAGCACAGATACTTTGGGCTCTCGACAGGCTATAAATAAGAATACATACAAACAAAACATCTTAGTTTTGAATTTATTTATTTATTTTTTTAATTTATCTGTGTGTAAAATATTTATGTCAGTACAGTATTTATGAAAATACTAAGAAAATAGATTTTCAGATTTATATTGTTGGTTTAAGTCTTCTGTATGAATATCTTGGGTTTCTTTTTTATCAACAGCTATCACTCTGTAGTACCCGCCTTGTTATCCTTTGAGGCTAAGCAGAGCAGAAACAGCCGGGAAACCTGAATGAGTGGAGCACGCCAGTTCGTTTCATACCCATATGTATGGGGAGTGGCTGGCATGCAAATTCCTCATTGGCCTTTTTTGAAAGCATCAGAGGTGTTTGGGGCTCCCAAGTGCAACACATAGAGTCACTACATTGAGCGTCTCATTCCCTCCATCAGGGAATGGAGATTACAATATTAACTGAGATGTTTCCGTACACAGTTCTCAATTCAACTCTGCTTAGCTTCAATGAGCATTGTGTTAATGTAGTGACACTAGGTCAATATCCAAAATGCTACAACCAGCTGAAATGTGTTACGAAGTTTGGTGTTGCAAATGCTGACAAGATACAGCATGCCTGGTAGCAATTGTTCTCAGCCACATCGTAGCCCTCCTAATGTCCAGAGTAAGTGTATATTAAACCGTAACAGCTGTGCATCCCCATAGTTTACATTGGGGAAACTGCTCTTTTTCCATATTGGGAAATGTCACTATGGAAAAAACATTACCCAGAGGAGAGGTCAGTATGTGGAGAATACATCACATGGGCTTACCTAGTGGGAAGCACGACACATGGAAGAGGTCTCTGTAGTGGGCTCTAACCAAGAGAGGGGAGAGGCTCATATCCACAGAGACTAACGGCGAGCAAGGCTCTGCCTAGGGAATATACACGATTACCGGCAGGGCACCTTTACAGTGGAAAAAATAAAAAAATACAATAAAATACAATAAAAAATAATAAATAGAAAGCCCTTATAAGATTACCATATAGGAATCACCACATATGGAGCACTTAGTCCAATTAGACAGGCTCATTTGAAGAGGCATACCACAAATAATGGGCCTGGTAGCGGAATTCCTCTGCCACTGATTCAGCTACTGATGAGTACTGAAAACAGATTGTATCCCAGGTTCACCAGAAATAGGGAACGTACATAGATCAGAAAAGTGTGCATTATTGTGGCGTGCTTGCAGGTTCACCACTTGGTCCCTGAAAGGGGTAGTGGAGACTTTGGGCACATAGCCAGTCTAGAGGCTTTGGACAACAAACTCTAGGCATGGTTTGCTAACAGAGAGCGCTTGCAGCTCCCTAACTCTCTTGATGGAGTCAGGAGGGATGTCTTCAAAGAGAAGGCACTAAGTTCAATTGACTCTGAGGGCTCAAAGGGAGCTCTTTGCAGACCCTGTAAGACTAAGGAGAGGTCTCAAGAGGAAATAAGGCACAGCCTCAAGGGATTTAGCCTCCTCATGCCTTTGAGGAACCTTACGATCAGGTTGTGTTTTCCTAGAGACCTACCTGATACACCACTATAGCCCAAATGTACATTTTCAATGTGGAGGGGTGCATCTGTCCGTCCAACCTTTCACATAGGAAGGAAAGGACTGACCTAATGGTACATCTCTGTGGGTCTTCTCCTCGAGAAAAAGAGAAAAGGATGCCACTGCATACAGCCGCCTCATAGAGGTGGTGATATTCAACTCAGGTCTTCTGTGTCACGTCTATATTGTGCAATGCCTATGAGAAATAAAGTGAAAGAGCGCAATTCACCAGGGAGAGAGTATTCAAAGTAGCATGGGCTCCAAGAAGCAAGTCTTTGTGAGCTAGCAGGGTGCAACCAGCAGGACCTGTTCTCCTTCCTCCCTGACCTTGCAAAATATTTATGAAATCAGGCTCACTTGGGGGAACACATACTTGCATAGTCCCCAGGGCCAGCTGTGTGCTAAAGCATCCATGCAGAACAGAGCTTCAGTCAGGGAGTACCATAGAGGGCAATGGGAGGACTCCTGCAAAGCGATCAGATCTACCTCTGCTTTGCTGAATCGACTCCAGATAAGCTGGTCCACATGGAGATGGAGTCTTAGAGTCACCTGGGGATAGAGGTGGCCTGTCCAGCGACACTGTAAGCCTTTGCCTCAGCGATGAAGTAAACTTCCAAGCTCTGGATAGCAGTCCAGTAGGGATGTGGCAGAGATGCACCCCCATCACCTGCTCAACCTTGGGAACCTAAGTGTACCCCTGGCTTCCCCACTGTCGAAAGTACTGAGAGTGGAAGAGCTTGAAAATTGGGCCCTGGTAGTAAAAGGTGCCTTTCATGATTTGGCGGGCTCCTCATACACTTCCCGGAATATGGGCACTGGGGTGGGCCAGGGCGGGGCATGGCTGTGCACCATGCTCCAAGCCCAGATACCAGGTTTAGCTGTGAATGCTCAGGGCAGGATGGAGGATTCCACTCTATCCCAATGTGTGCCACCTCAGTCGTCCATGAACTTGACCAGGAGAAGCGTGCATGCTGGGCAAAGGGAGGTCTGTGGGAGATAACCTGGCGGAAATGCTCCTATTGATGTCCACAAATTGCCCTAAATGTCTGGGGAGCAACTGACTCTGTCTCTTTAAAGAAAAAAGAAAATTGTGATTTTAAATAAAATGTAACGAGTACTTTTAATGCTGAAACAAAATTGTAAGGAGTAAAAAGTATTTTTTTTTTTTTCAGAAATGTAATCAAGTAAATGTACAAGTAGGCAAGTACAAATCCCGTAAAATAATACTTAAGTATAGTAATCAATTAAAATTACACAAGTATTTTACACCCCTGTAAGCAAACTAATCAAAGTGTTTTTTTATTTTTTTATTTTTAAAGTTTTATTGTTCAAGCTGATAGAAAGGAAACAGTAACTCAAATAACCACTCATTACAGCCAAGACATGCAGAGGAGCATCTCTGCCTGCACAACATGTCAAGCCTTGAAGCAGCAGAAGACCATACCAGGTGCCACTTCTGTCAGCTAAGGCTACAGTTCACAAAAGCTCAGCAAAACTGGACAATAGAAGACTGGAAAATGTTTGCCTGGTCATTCAGATGCTAAGATTTTTGTTTTTCAGATGCAAATTTGTGTAAACGACATGAAAACGACATGAATTTTCTGCCATGTATCAATGATTCAAGCTGCTGGTTGTGATGTAATGGTGTGGAGGATATTTTCATCGCATACTTTGGGCCACTTAGTACCAATTGAGCATCATTTAAAGCACCAGAGCCTACCCTGGTATTGTTGCTTATCGTGTCCATTGCTTTATGACCACAGTGTACCCATATTGTGATGGCTACTTCCAGCAGGATGATGCACCATCAGGGCCGAAGTGGGATTCATTTTCAGCCCTGGAGTTTCATCCCTTAGACTGGCCCAATTTAGTTCACAACTGACTCTATTAAAATAATGTAATTAAAACCTCAGTATATAAGTCTGCAATAGAAAACTGTTCTCTACAGCCTTGAAATTACTTGTACTTTACTAGAGCTTTAGTTTAGTTTTTTTTTTTTTTTTTAAACTGGACTTTTCAGTGCTGCCTTTGCGCTTTCTATTATCCATTTTTTATTTATTATTTTTTGCTCTCATATCTCCAACAACTGACTGTGTTTTTTTTTTTTCTTTGAGCAAGGTGCCGCTGTAACCTGCAGGCTGCACTCTGTGAGTGGGGCTGCGAGAAAACAACAAATAAAAAAAGTAGGGCTGCGGTAAAATAATAAATAAAAAAGAGCGGGGCTGCTGAGAGTGCAGGCAGGCCATCATCCATATTTCAACCCAGTGGCATGACATCACCGGCCCTCGCAGCCAAAAAAGAAAACAAACTGGCCCACCGGGAATTCTCCTGGTGCTCCCAATTAGCCAATCCGGGCCTGCTCACCATGTCACAAAGTTCAAATCATCTCAAACTGGTTTCTTAAACATGATAGTCAGTTCACTGTAATCAAATGGCCTCCACTGTCACCATATCTCAATGCAACAGAGCACCTTTGGGATGAGGTGGAACATAAGATTTGCATCATAGATGTGAAGCCGACTAATCTGCAGAAACTGTGTGATGTTATCATGTATAGGCCTGAAGTCTTTGAGAAATGTTTCCAGCCCCGAACCAAAGTTTTGTACCAGGAAATGACGTAATATTAACATACATATTTACAGCTGGTCTATTCACATGGGATCAAGATGGCGCCGAGCATGGCTGCCGTGTTGCGAGCTCCGAGAAAACATTGCAGTTTTTCGTATGTTTTATTTGTTATTTTGTTGTTTTACGTGCTGGATGCTGTTAGTATAACTGTCTACGACAGACACACGCTTCTAAACATAGGTTCCCTCGTCGTGCAACGCAAACCGGACTTTGAGTTCTTGAACGCCGGCGCTCTGTTTACAGACACCGCATCAGAGCCCTTTGTCTGGGCCGCACGGTCACGACCGAGGAAACGCCGCCGGAAAAGGTGAAAAAGAGCCGACGTCCTTGTCAGACTCAGACGCCGTCCCCTCCGACATCCTCTCCCTACCATTTTGCTTGCTAACGTTCAGTCACTGGACAACAAACTCTGCGAACTGCGGGCACGCATCTCATACCAACGAGAAGCAAGGGACTGCTGCATTATTTGCCTCACAGAAACATGGATGTCTGCAGTGGTTCCAGACTCAGCCATCGAGCTTACAGGGTTCTCCGTGCACCGCTCGGACAGAATGAAAGAGCTCACAGGGAAAAGCAGAGGTGGGGGCGTTTGTTTCTTTATCAACAACTCGTGGTGTGACGAAAGGAACCTACACTCTATTAAATCCTTCTGCTCCCCTGATCTGGAATTTCATATGCTTCTGTGTTGACCATTCTGGCTACCGAGGGAATTTACAGCGGTCATAATCACAGCTGTTTACATTCCCCCTCAAGCCAACACAGACCAGGCACTCAAGGAACTGTATGGGAATATAAGTGAGCAGGAAACCGCGTACCCAGATGCAGCGTTCATTGTTATGGGGGACTTTAACAAAGCCAACTTCGGAACAATAGCTCCAAAATACTTGCAACACATCAACATCAAAACGCGAGGTGATCGTGTACTGGACCACTGCAACTCTCCTTTCCGGGATGCCTACAAACCGCTCCCCCGTCCACCTTTCGGCAAATCGGATCATTCTTCCGTTCTGCTCCTGCCTGCTTATAGGCAGAAACTGAAACGAGAAGCACCCACCCTCAGGACAATTCAATGCTGGTCGGACCAATCGGACGCTATACTACAGGACTGTTTTGATCACGTGGACTGGGACATGTTCCAGGCAGCATCTGATGACGACATAGAGGCGTACTCAGATACTGTAACGTGTTTCATCAGGAAGTGTGTAGAGGACGTAGTGCCGACAAAAACAATCCGCATCTACCCCAACCAAAAACCATGGATTAACAGTGATGTTCGAGCAGCCTTGTCAGCACGGACATCTGCCTTTAAATCCGGAAACTTTGACGATCGAAAACAAGCCAGCTACGATCTCAGGAAATCCATCAAAGCCGCCAAACGACAATACAAAAACAAAGTTGAAGAACAATTCAACACCAACAACACAAGAAGCATGTGGCAGGGCATCAATAACATCATGGATTTTAAAGGGAATAAACCAGCTACAGTGAACATTGCCGCCTCTTTACCGGACGAGCTCAATCATTTTTTTTTCACACAACACCGCCCACACAGAGAGCTCTCCCACGGCTGTTGCAGAGGAGGCGAGTGCAATCTCCATTTCTGTTGCGGATGTTACCCGATCCTTCAGACGGGTGAATATCCACAAGACTGTGGGTCCCGATGGCATTCCAGGCCGTGTGCTCCGAGCATGCGCATTCCAGCTAGCCGGGGTTTTCACAGACATTTTCAACCTCTCCCTCTCTCTGTCTGTGGTTCCCTTATGCTTCAAAAAATCCACTATTGTGCCCATACCAAAGAAAAATAAAATCACATGCTTGAATGACTGGAGGCCTGTTGCTCTGACACCCATCTTCAGCAAGTGTTTTGAGAAACTCATCAGAGACTACATCTGCTCTGTGCTGCCTGCCTCACTGGACCCGCTGCAATTTGCATATCGCAAGCAACCGTTCCACAGACGATGCTATTGCCTTCACCCTGCATACTGCTCTCTCCCACCTGGAAAACAAGAACACCTATGTGAGAATGCTATTCATGGACTATAGCTCCGGATTCAATACCATAGTGCCTGCCACACTGGTTGTGAAGCTCCAGACTCTAGGACTAAACAGATCTCTGTGCGGCTGGATCCTGGACTTTCTGACAGGCAGAAGTCAGGTGGTCAGAATGAGCAACAAAACTTCATCTCCGCTGACCCTCAACACTGGTGCTCCTCAGGGCTGCGTCCTCAGCCCACTCCTGTACTCCCTGTACACACATGACTGTGCAGCCACACACAGCTCCAACGTCATCATCAAATTCGCTGACGACACAACGGTGATAGGCCTGATCACTGACAACGATGAGATGGCCTACAGAGCGGAGGTGAGTACCCTGACTAAATGGTGTCAGGAGAACCACCTCTCACTCAACATCGACAAGACCAAGGAGCTGGTGGTGGATTTCAGGAGACAGAGCAGAGAACACACACCCATCACCATCGACAAGACACCTGTGGAGCGGGTAAACAGCTTTAAGTTCCTCAGCGTTCACATCACTGAGAATCTCACGTGGTCCGCTCACACAGATGCAGTGCTGAAGAAATCACATCAACGCCTCTTCTTCCTGAGACGGCTGAGGAAGTTTGGAATGAGCCCCAGCATCCTCAGATCATTCTACACCTGCACTGCGGAGAGCATCCTGACCAGCTGCATCACCGCCTGGTTTGGAAACAGCACCGCTGGCAACCGCAAAGCTCTGCAAAGGGTTGTGTGAACTGCCCGCCCAATGTTGGAGGTGAGCTTCCCTCCCTCCAGGACATCTTGTCACGCCCCTGGACTGTTTTGTTGTGGTTTTTGCTCCCCATGTGTTCCCTGTGACCCAGTTTCTCCCCAGTCTGATTGTGTTAATTTGCTCCAGGTGTGTCTCCTTAGTTCTTTGATTGTCCTGTCTTTAAAAGCCCCAGTCCTTTCAGTTAGTGCTTGTCGGTCTTTGAATGTCTTCAGATGCTCTGTTCCCTATATGGTTTATTAAAGATTCTC
Source organism: Spinibarbus caldwelli (assembly GCA_039654775.1). Taxonomy (NCBI): domain Eukaryota; kingdom Metazoa; phylum Chordata; class Actinopteri; order Cypriniformes; family Cyprinidae; genus Spinibarbus; species Spinibarbus caldwelli. The sequence goes on from JBCAMP010000261.1 coordinate 342,064, forward strand.
AGTTTGTGAATTCTCCGTGTCTCCTTGTTCCTGGCTCCAGCGTACGTGACACATCTACACCAGGCGGTGTATAAGGAAAGCCCGGAGGATCATCAATGACTCCAGCCACCCGTCCCACAGACTGCTCTCTCTGCTGCCCTCAGGTAGACGTCTCCGCAGCATCCGATCCCGGACTAGCCGACTGAAGGATAGCTTTTTCCCTCAGGCTATCAGGCTAATGAACGGTCAGAATTAATACACCCCACAGCACACTCCCACTTTACGATATGCCACGCACTGCACTTTAACTCCAACACAGTTCAAACTGGACTACACGTACACACTGCACTAATACATCAATCTATCTGCTACCACTGGATACCATCCAATGCACATCCATGACATTTGCGTATCCATCTTACGTATAATCTACTGCACCTTCGCATATTATTGTGTGTATATATGTGTACATAATGTAGAATGTGTATAATTGTGTATTGATAACTGTATGTTTGTATGTCTAATAGTACACTGTGTGTACTGAGTATCTGTATGTGTATATTGCACATTGTCATCTGAAGTATGTAATGGTACTGTCTATATGTTAATTGTTTCTGCACTGCCTGGAGCACGCTCTCAAGAATTTCACTCACCAAGGCACACGTGCTGAGATGATGTGACAATAAAAGTGATTTGGTTTTGATTTGATTTGGGATTAGCGTTACCTGAGGTATTTTTTTCTGGACCTTTCTGCAGAAGGTAAAAGTCCGTGTAATATTACTAAGATATTGAAATGAGAAAATTACTGAGAAGCTCTGCTAAAAATTACTTTACCCCACCTCTCCATGTATAACTTAATCACGTCCAAATAAAGCTTGTGTGTGAGAGAATGTGGGAAGGCACTGCCACCTAATGGCTGTTCCTGGTAACAACCCTGTTTTTAAATCTACACCTGCCACGAAGTTTCTTATTTGTACTTTCTGATACTGTGATTAAGACAGAAAACTTCACTGCTTGCCACTGCTATACACAATATTGTAAAAAGCATCCTCCTCTAGATGAGGTGTTACACTGAGGTCCTGACTGGTCTGTGGTCCTAAAAAGAATCCTGTTAACAAAAAGAAAACCGTTTCATATCTCTTCAGTAAATTCAATGCTAAAAAAGACTGCTAAAGTCTGAGACTGTTTCAACCTCTCATACAGATGGGCTGGGTGCCAGACCAGGTGCCATTAGGCTGACACGTCCTCCGTGCGCTGCCACTCAAAGCATAAGACTGGTTACAGAAGAACTCCACTGTTTCTGGAAGGAGGTCAGGAACCAACTTATAGAAACCATTATACAATGGTGACAGTTGAAGACATGGTCTCCCTTCACCCTCTGAGAGAGAGAAAAGAAAGTATGACAGAAGAAAGTGATAGACAGAAAAAACTTCAACGTAAACATCAAACATAATCAAAGTGCATGATTAGATAAAATGATTATTGTTGTATAGGGCACCCTAGGGCACAATGACAGTGCTCAAAACAGCTGTAATTAATTTGTGGCCTATACACATTAGCTGCTTTTCCACTGTGGGGCCAGTGCAAGCCAGGGCCAATAACAAGCCGGGAGGGGACAATAGCCTCGCACCTCCAGCCGCGAGGCCAAAATGTAGCTGTGTTTCCACTGCCAGAACCCACACTTAATTGTCGGTTAAACACCACATTGTAAGTTATTTCAGACACTCACTGTTGTCTAGAAGTGAATTTTGGTATTAAAATTGTTTGAAATGTCTTAAATGTTGATGTTAGCTGGTAGTTTGATAAGAAAACATTGGAAATGAGCAGCAGTGCCAACTAACTCAGATAAACTACACTTTTGTTCATGACAACTCCTCAAGCCCGAGTTGGCCCACTTTGGATCAAAGCATTCGGTGGGCCAAAAATCTCTGGCCGCTGGCCCCAAGGAAGCCCCGAGGAGGCACAGTCAAGCCCCAGAAGTGATAGTGGAAACAAAATCACAAATAATGTTGGGCATGCAGATTTAATCAGTAACCACATAATTACAATGGCTTGAAAAAAGAAATCTCTATGATAAGACTAAGACTAATTTTGACTTACCAGTTACCAGACATGGTCATTTGTGTAATATGTCTTTTGTTTTGAGAAATGTGAGATGCAGCTTTTTATTGGGGATATGAATTATAAAAAAATTATCAGTTCCAATTTACCTTAGCAATTCCAGTTCCTTAATGGGGCGGGGGGTGTGCAACTCCAATGAATCAGATATATACACTACCGTTAAAAATTTTTATTTCTGTGAAATAAAACTTAAAAAAAAAATTTCTGTGATGCAAAGCTGAATTTCTATCAGCCATTACTCCAGTCTAAAGTGTCACTTGATCCTTCAGAAATCATTCTAATATGCTGATTTATCATTAGAATAATCAATGTTGGCAACAGTTGTGCCGCCAAATTTTTTTTTTTTTTGGAAACTGCAATACTTTTTTCAGTATTCTTTTATGAATAAAACGTTAAAAAGAACAGCATTTATTTAAAATATAAATATTTTCTAACAATATAAATCTTTGCTATCACTTCTTATCAATTTAACACATCCTTGCTGAATAAAAGGTTTAATTTCTTTCAAAAAAAGAAAGAATACAAATTTACTTACCCCAAACTTTTGAATTGTATATTGTTAGAAAAGATTTCTATTATAAATAAATGTTCTTCTTTTTAAGTTTTTATTCATCAAAGAATCCTGAAAGAAAGTATTACAGGTTCCAAAAAAAAAAAAAAAAAAAATTAAGCAGCACAACAGTTTCCAGCACTGATAATAAATCAGCATATTAGAATGATTTCTGAAGGATCATGTGACACTTTAGACTGGAGTAATGGCTGATGGAAATTCAGCTTTGCATCTCAGAAATAAATTATACATTAAAGTATATTAAAACAGAAATTACTTTATATTGTAATAACATTTTGCAAGATTACTGTTTTTTTTTTTTGTTTTTTTTTTCTGTATTTTTGATCGAATAAATGAGCATAAAAGACTTATTTAAAAAACATTACAAGTCTTACTGATCCAAAACTTTTGAACGGTAGTGTGTGTGTGTGTATGTGTATATATATGTATATATATATATATATATATATATATATATATATATATATATATATATATATATATATATATAATGTGTATATATATATACACACATACATACACACACACACACACATATATTTTATATATTTATATATATTTTATCAATTCTCAATTTCTACTTAAATCTACAACATTATATATATATATATATATATATATATATATATATATATATATATATGTGTGTGTGTGTGTGTGTGTGTGTGTGGGTGTGTGTGTGTGAGTGAGTGTGTGTGTTAATTTTATTTGGTTTTGTTCAAAATAATTAAAGCAAGAGTTTTTCCAATAACAGAAGAGTATGTAAAAGTATGGTATTTGGGGTAAAAAAAAAAAAAAAAAAAAAAGAAGTGCACCTGCCATTAACTTGATAATACATAGCTGGCTAAATTTTACCTTTGACTTTTTTTTTTTTTTTTTTTTTTTTTTTTTTTTGGACATGGAATTGTCAGATGGTAAATTTTATATATTAATTTGGGTGTCCACCTTAAAAATGTGATGTTAATCATATCATATAATAAAATATCATATTTATTGTTACTACTGTGAATCTATATTAAATTATTATGGCATCTCCTTCAATGCTTTTAGAATCTTTAAGTAATTTTGTTTCTTCATTTTTAAAATTAGCATTTTAATGACAATGTATTTACTTAACAAAATAAATTATTTTATTTATAAGAAAGAAAGAAAGAAAATAGTACAAACTTTGCCAAAGTGAGTGTTCTGAACAAGTATTAATTTACAAGTATAAACATATTACTTTATCTAAAGTATTTGTATGTATGCTTTGTGCCTTTTGTCCCAGGCTGGTGAGCCCCTCTTGCGACTTATATATGCACATTTTTTCTTAAAGTGTGCCTTTAGCCCCATTGTACCCTACTGTAGATTCAGTAGCTGTATTGAAGCATCATTAAATAAATATGGCAGGGAATCTGTGTTTTAGCACATAATTCCGCTCAAGTCAGTTGAAAAATATGCTTACAGGAAGCATCAACGGAACTGGACATAATTCTTGCAAAAGCAAGTTAACTATTTAAATCACTATAAAACATTTAATTGCATAATTCTGTTGTGTTTATAAAGCTTCAAAGAGATACTTACGATTACCAATAATCTGCCCAGATTCACCTTCCATGTCTGTGTTTTGTTGAGATTCTTTTTTTGTCTCTTGTTGTAAATCCTGTTCTGTTGTCTTTTCATTCACTGTATCCACTTTGACCTTTTCCATAGGTTTAACCATCATTGTCATTTTGTCAGTTGTTTTGGTCACTGTTGGTATGATTGTTGTGATATTATTTCCAATAGTAGTTGTTGGGAGTTGTTCAGTTTCTTCAAGCAGTGTCCCCAAATTTTCTATGTCATTCCTATTGAAAAATTGAGTGTTATTCCCTTTGTGTATGGTATCTATTTCATAAAGAATGTTGTCTTTCTCATCTTCAGTCAGGCTTAATATAGTGTATTGAGGTCCATCAGTTCTTTTTTGTCCTTTGTCCATTCCACCATCCTTGGTTTTGTCAGCCTTTGTTGTCTGATTATTGGTCATCCTATTGTCTATCAAAACAATATCTATATATTCCATGCCCAAATCTTTTGTTGGACTTCCTACTTTCTTTCCAATATCTAAATGTGCATCTTTGTCAAAGGGTTTAAGAGTGTCCTTATCCTCTCCAGTTTCCTTCTTTGTGATTGTGTTAATACTGCTATCAGCATCTTTGTTTTCAACTTTAGGTTTTTCTTTTACAAAATTGCTCTCAAAATCTATGCCCATGTCTTCGCCAAACTTTACATCTTGTCCCACATTATCCTTTCCAGGGGTAGGTTTTTGTGGTTTTGTATCTTTGACTGTTTTTGACTCATTTTCTTTCTCTTGTGAAGTTTTATTCTTGGCATGGCCTATTTCATCTTGTCCCGTAGGTTTGAGTTTGCCTTTGTTTTGTTCATTATCTGCTGCAGGAATTATATCCAGCACTATAAATAGAATAAATTCAAAGGTTTAGTTAAAGCACTTCACTACAAACCAGAAGTACAAATGGAAAAAGAAAATAACCGCCAGAACTAACATGCTATGTATGCCAACGATAAACAGACAATGATTTAATGTAAAATACATTAAAAACTTGAAATGCTTGATATTATAAGCAGTGACCATGGGCAATATAGCTATCCACAGAAGTGCCCAGTGCTCAGGACCAAGAGCTACTAAATCATTGTATTTTATGCAGTTCAGTACCTTTGACACAGGTTGGTGCTGTCTCACTCCAAGTGTTATTCCCCAGACAGGTTCTCTGAGGGGTTCCATTCAGTTTGTATAGTTTATAGCAGAAATACTGTATAGCAATAAGTACATCATTTGGGCCATAAACAAGGAAGTGATCGCCATGTTCTGGCTTTGGAGGAATGCCGCAGTTTTGGTCAGACACTGATGAAAAGATACAGTCATGCTTCAATTATGATCAAATTAATTTTAACATGAGTATGATGACTCAATTTTAAAAAGAAACTTTAATTAAGACATATTTGAGTTTATGAGGGTTTTTTTTTTTTTTTGCCTTACTTCTAGATATGTATTTTATAATGAGCTTTCAGGTGCTTACCACACTGTGGAGTTAGTGTACTCCATGACCCATCCAATAAACAGGTGGCCATCCTGAAACCCTTTAATGTGTATCCAGGGTCACACTGGAACACAGCATGTCCTCCAACCCTTACATCCAGATGCTCTGTAGTCCCGTGGGCTGGAATCGAAGGGCTTCTGCACTCAAGCACTGAGAGACCACATACATACACAGAGCTCGACATTAAGGCTTGTCCATTTTAAAGGGGCAAGTGAAAGAGATTTTTACTTGCCCGACCAGACATGTAGCTTGATTAAAATGTCAATAACAAAAGAAAACCGGGGAAGCACTGAAACTTCAGCCACAAAAAACTTTTGTGTGTAATGATCCTGTAAAAATGGTGAATGATAATTAACAAGGTCACACAGAAAAACTGTGTGTGAGAGAGACTCGCAGAGAAATCAAAACAAACATGCCCAACACAAAAGCGACACCACACGGCCAAGAGTGATGTTTTCCCGAATATCAACATGATTGCAATGTGACATTGATTTTATACAACAGTAGTTTAATAAATAAGAAGTTAATACTAAGTGACTTACATTTTAGACTCGATATTCAATGTTTTTGCTCTATTTTGCTCTATTTTTGCCAACGGCAACACAATCTTGCTAACCTGCGCCCTATCTTTACATCTTCTACTGCACCTCTTTCTTTCTCTGTGGGTCTCTGGAATTGTCAGTCAGCTGTATACAAAGCTGACTTCAATTCTGCTTTTTCTTTACAATCCACACTCAGCATCTTGGGCTTGACTGAGACCTGGATTCGTCCTGAAGACTCAGCAACCCCAGCTGCTCTCTCTAACAATTTCTCTTTCTTTCACACCCCACGTCAAGTTGGCCGGGGTGGGGGCACTGGTCTGCTCATTTCAGACAATTGGAAACACTCCACCCACTCTCCCCTATGCAATTACAACCCATTTGAATCTCATGCGATTACTGTAACAGCTCCTATAAAACTCCAGATTGTGGTAATTTACCGCCCCCCTGGGCAAATTCTAGACACCTTCCTAAAGGAGCTGGACGGGCTGCTGTCCTCTTTCATGGAGGATGGCACTCCACTCTTAGTCTTTGGCGATTTCAACATTCATCTAGACAAGCCTTATGCTACAGACTTCCATTCACTCCTAGCTTCATTTGATCTCAGACGCCTTACCACTACAAGCACGCATGAATCAGGGAACCAACTTGATTTAATTTACACACGCAATTGTACTTCAGACAACATTTTGGTACAACCACTACATACTGTATCATACATTCTTCATTACATTTAAACTACATTTTGCTACCTGTGTGCCACCAACCCCTATACCAGTTACTTTTAGACTACACTACTCTTGACACTACCTGACGTCATCCTAAAAAAAAAAAAAAAACTTTGTCTTTCTCTTTATTTATTCCTTCCCTTTCTAGCTTGTACTTATTTGAACAATGCCTGAGACTTGGTATTACGAGCACTTCCTTGGTCTGTTTGCCTCTTCAAGATGAATCGCTTTATGTATTCCCCAGTTGTAAGTCACTTTGGATAAAAGCGTCTGCAAAATGACTAAATGTAAATGTAAATGCAAAAATAGCTCAATCAAAGCCACAGCAGAACAGTTGTGCATTTCTGAGCAACAAAGCGGTGTTTCGTTACTAAATGCTTCAGCGTTTTTTGAACAAATCGAGTGAGTCAATGATTTAGTGACTCATTCATAAAGAGCTTCATTCTTGACTTCACATGCTTCATTCTTGAATGAATTAACTGTTTGAATGAATTAGTTGATTAATGACTCAATAACTCACTCATTAAGACAGTCACATGTTTCACATGTTTGGTTTCACATTTAATTTAAGAATTTGATGGGAAGGATGATACATACAGTACTGTACATACACTACTGTACATAAGGTTAGGGTGAAAATGTATAGTTCAGTCATGAAACTCTAGATTGGCGAAGGCTGAATGGTTGTAAACGTAACTGATGATATTCAGAGGGTTAAACGATTTGGCACAAGCTGATTGGTTCATGTTGCATATGCAGCCAATAAGCTCACAGCCTTGCATTTATATGGCTGGCTAGCATTCACCTGAGATTTTTGCAGCATGCTTTCAGAGTTTCTCTGAAACTCTCCAACTTCCCCAGCTCCACCTGTATAGATCTGCTATGGATTATTAAGTTGGCTTGAGAAAGCCAACTTACTGAAATCCTATTTAAACTTATTATTATTAAGTTGGCTTGAGAAAGCCAACTTACTGAAATCCTATTTAAACTTATTATTATTATTATTATTATTATTATTATTCTTCTTCTGAGACTAAAATTTCTGACTGCTACTCCTCCTAGAGCTTTAACTCTACAAACTCCAAACTCAGCCCAGATCTTCAGACTGGTCTGACTCGAGTTGCTATATCTTTTCTAACTGATCGGACTTACAGTTTTCATAAAAATTAATATTAAAAATCATAAAAAATCCCATAGACTTACATTGAATAGTCTGAACATTCCGTGAACTCCAACTGTCAAAAATTCAAATCTAAACACACTGAAGCCCATTAGACTCAATCAGACTGCCCTTCTATGTACTATTTCTAACCCATTCAAACTCATTCAAACTCATCTATCTAATATTTCTAATCTATCTATCTATCTATCTATCTATCTATCTATCTATAATCTCACTCTATCTATCTATCTATCTATCTATCTATCTATCTATCTATCTATCATTGACTCTATCTATCTATCTATCTATCTATCTATCTATCTATCTATCTATCTATCTATCTATCTATCTATCTATCATCTGACTCTATCTATCTATCTATCTATAATCTCACTCTATCTATCTATCTATCTATCTATCATTGACTCTATCTATCTATCTATCTATCTATCTATCTATCTATCTGAGATCTATCACACACACACACACACACACACACACACACACACACACACACACGCACACACACACAAACAAACATACCTTCCCTATTTAACACATACACAAACACACGCACACAAGAAATAGACAGAAAATGTGAAATATATAATATATACACTGCATTTATTCGCATTTGTATTAGCATTATTTCTTAACCCTCATAAGACCTGTTTTTCCTGTTTACACCTGTGTCCTTTGGGGTCAATATGACCCCAAAATTAAAAGAGTAATTGTAAAACATTTATAAATTTTTAATCATACAAATAATATATCATTTTATTTATTTATTTATTTTTTTACTTCTCATCTATACATTAATGCTGTGTTTTGGGAGAAATGAAGTACTTTTGTACCTGTTTACCACAAAAATCCTCAACTACACCATTAGTTTGCATGTGAAATATTAAATTTTTATGAATAAATCTCTTAAATGATGATCTAAATTTAATTTAAATTGTTTCTGGAGATTGATCTAGGTGTAAGGTGTACAATTCTGCCATCTGGTGGTTAGAGAAAAACTTGTGAAATCAGTTTTTGAAAGAATAGTGTAATGACCATATATATCCAGCAGAGGCCCATAGAGAGCCATTCATTTATAAATTTGAGGGAAGAGGTAAAGACTAATGATTTGATATCATATTTATATTTTTAAATTTATCTTTTATATTTATTTCATATTTATGAAAATGTATGGCTATACATATGTTTGGATTAAAATCCAGTATAATTTTATTTATTTTATTTTTTTTTTTTTTTACACATATATATATATATATATATATTTTTTTTTTAATGTTTTTATATATATATCTGAAAGCCTTAAGATATATCTGAAAGCTAAATGAAGCCTGAAGTTGGTGTAGTTTTGAAGATTTCACTGTTTGAGCTCTGTTGAGAATCTCCATAGGGTTCAATAGGCCCATCTAGTGGCTGAAAATATAAATGCAATTTTTTGTCATTTTTCCAGCCAGATGGCCTCAGAGACACTCAGTGACCCAGTTCCTGATGGATAATGATGTTTAAAGTAGAAATTGTGTCTTTGTTTTTTTTTTTTGTTTGTTTGTTTGTTTTTTTTTTGGTGAAATTATGTATGCAAATATGCTAATTTCCATAAAAAATTCTGAATTTAAGGAAAATAAAATAAAATAAATCACAAAAAATAATAACAAAACCTACTTTTTTTTTTTTTTTTAAATAGATAAAAGAATTTCAGGACTGAAAAAAAAATTAACGTTGAATGCCTTCGGGTCATTTGGACCCATGAGGGACACTTTTGTTATAGGTTCGGGAGGAATGGATGAGGGTTTAAACATGCCAAACTAACAATTTTTTATTATTTATTTATTTATTTATTTAATTTATTAATTATTTTTTTATTTAGCCATTTTAGTTGTTTTATCTATCTATCTATCTATCTATCTATCTATCTATATATATATATATGTATGTATGTATGTATATGTAAGGGATAATCAACGATAATAATAAGGGATAATATCTCTCTGTCTGTCTATCTATCTATCTATCTATCTATCTATCTATCTATCAAACTTTAAACTTTTAAAACTACGTTAAACTGTTTCAGACTGAAACTTAAGACTTTTTTAAACTTCTTAAACTTTTTGAAATTTTTAAACTTTTCAAACTTTTTAAAACTTTCTGGTCCGGCTTTCTCAAGCCAACTTAAAGTTTGTCTCGACAAACTTTTTTATCTAGTTAAGTTGGCTTGAGAAAGCCAACTTACTGAAATCCTATTTAAACTTCTTATTATTATTCTTCTTCTTCTGAGACTAAAATTTCTGACTCTAACTCCTCCTAGAGCTTTAACTCTACAAACTCCAAACTCAGCCCAGATCTTCAGACTGATCTCACCGAGTGTGCTATATCTTTTCTAACTGATCCGACTTACGGTTTTCATAAAAATGAAGATTAAAAATCATAAAAATCCCATAGACTTTCATTGACGGAATGTTCAGATGGGCCAAGACTATTCAAACTCCAACTGTCAAAAATTCAAATCTAAACACACTGAAGCCCATTAGACTCAATCAGACTGCCCTTCTATGTACTATTTCTAACCCATTCAAACTCATTCAAACTCATCTATCTAATATTTCTCATCTATCTATCTATCATCTTACTCTATCTATGTATCTATCTATCTATCTATCTATCTATCTATCTATCTATCTATCTATCTATCACCTGACTATATCTATCTATCTATCTATCTATCTATCTATCTATCTATCTATCTATCTATCTATCTATCTATCATTCACTCTATCTATCTATCTATCTATCTATCTATCTATCATCTGACTCTATCTACCTATCTATCTATCCTAGCGACATGCTAATTATGCTAGAAACATTAACAACATGCTAGTAGCATACTAATCATGCTAGCAACATGCTAATCATGTTAGAAACATGCTAGCGATATGCTAGTAATTTGCTAATCATGCTAGCAACATGCTAGTTACTTGCTAATCATGCTAGAAATATGCTAGTTATTTGCTAATCAAGCTAGAAACATGCTAGCGACATGCTAGTAACTTGCTAATCATGCTAGAAACATGCTAGCGACATGCCAGTAACTTGCTAATCATGCTAGTAGCATGTTAATCATGCTAGAAACATGCTAGTGACATGCTAGAAACATGCTATTAACTTGTGAATCATGCTAGCAACAAGCTAGTCACTTGCTAACTTCAGAGCAACACTCTAGCAACTATCCAAACCAACCTAGCAACCACCCTGAGTATCCTAACAACACCATTGAAACCACCCCGAGTACCCTAGCAACCACATAGCAACATCCTAACAACCACCCCAGGTAGCCTAGCAACTGCATTGCAACACCCTAGCAACCACCCCAGGTAGCCTAGCAACTGCATAACAACACCCTAGCAACCATCCCGGGTACTTTAGCAACCGCATAGTAACACCGTAGCAACCACCCCAAGTACCCTAGCAACTTCATAGCAACACCCTAGCAACCATCCCTGGTATCTTAGAAACCGCATAGCAACACCCTAGCAACCACTCCGGGTACCTTAGCAACCACATAGCAACACCCTAGCAACCACCCCGGGTACGTTAGCAACTGCATAGCGACACCTTAGCAACCACCCCGGGTACCGTAGCAACACCCTAGTAACCAACCCGGATACCTTAGCAACTGCATAGCAACACCCTAGCAACCACCCAGTGTACCCTAGCAACTACATAGCAACACCCTAGCAACCATCCCGGATACCTTAGCAACCACATAGTAACACCCTAGCAACCAGCCCAAGTACCCCAGCAACTGCATAGCAACACCTTAGCAACCACCCCGGGTATCTTAGCAACTGCATAGCAACACCCTAGCAACCACCTTAAGTACCCTAGCAACCACAAAGCAATACTCTAGCAACTGCCCGGGTACCATTACAACCGCATAGCAACACCTTAGCAACCACCCCTTGTACCCTAGCAACACCCTAGCAACCACCTCGAGTACCCTATCAACCGCATATAAACACCCTAGCAATCACCCAGGTACCTTAGCAACCACATAGCAAAACCTTAGCAACCACCCCCGGGTACCTTAGCAACTGCATAGCGACACCCTATCAATCACCCCAAGTACCCTAGCAACCACATACCTACACCCTAACAACCACCCAGTGTACCCTAGCAACTGCATAGCAACACCCTACCAACCGTCCCGGGCACACTAGCAACCACCCCAAGTACCTTAGCAACCACATAGTAACACCCTAACAACCATCCAGAGCACCTTAGCTACCACATAGCAACACCCTAGCAACCATCTAGAATGCCCTAGCAACCACTCTGCGGTTCTTAGCATCTATCTATCTATCTATCTATCTATCTATCTATCTATCTATCTATCTATAACCTGACCCTATCTATCTATCTATCTATCTATCTATCTATCTATCAAACTTTAAGCTTTTAAAACTACGTTAAACTTCAATCTAATTCAGACTGAAAACCGTCAAACTTAAAACTTCTCAAACTTTTCAAAACTTAAACTTTTTAAACTTCTTAAACTTTTTTTAAACTTTTCAAACTTTTTCAAACTTTCTGGTCCGGCTTTCTCAAGCCAACTTAAAGTTTGTCTCGACAAACTTTTTTATCTAGTTAAGTTGGCTTGAGAAAGCCAACTTACTGAAATCCTATTTAAACTTATTATTATTATTATTATTATTATTATTATTCTTCTTCTGAGACTAAAATTTCTGACTGCTACTCCTCCTAGAGCTTTAACTCTACAGACTCCAAACTCAGCCCAGATCTTCAGACTGGTCTGACTCGAGTTGCTATATCTTTTCTAACTGATCGGACTTACGGTTTTCATAAAAATTAAGATTAAAAATCATAAAAAATCCCATAGACTTACATTGAATAGTCTGAACATTCCGTGAACTCCAACTGTCAAAAATTCAAATCTAAACACACTGAAGCCCATTAGACTCAATTAAGCTTCCCTTCTATGTACTATTTCTAACCCATTCAAACTCATTCAAACTCATCTAATATTTCTTATCTATCTATCTATCTATCTATCATCTGACTCTATCTATCATCTGACTCTATCTATCTATCTATCTATCTATCTATCTATCTATCATCTGACTCTATCTATCTATCTATCTATCTATCTCATCTGACTCTATCTATCTATCTATCTATCTATCTATCTATCTATCTATCTATGTATCTATCTATAATCTGACTCATCTATCTATCTATCTATCTATCTATCTATCTATCTATCTATCTGAGATCTATCACACACACACACACACACACACACACACACACACACACACACAAACAAACAAACAAACATACATTCCCTATTTAACACATACACAAACACACGCACACAAGAAATAGACAGAAAATGTGAAATATATAATATATACACTGCATTTATTTGCATTTGTATTAGCATTATTTCTTAACCCTCATAAGACCTGTTTTTCCTGTTTACACCTGTGTCCTTTGGGGTCAATATGACCCCAAAATTGAAAGAGTAATTGTAAAACATTTATAAATTTTTAATCATACAAATAATATATCATTTTTTTTTTTTGTTTACTTCTCATCTATACATTAATGCTGTGTTTTGGGAGAAATGAAGTACTTTTGTACCTGTTTACCACAAAAATCCTCAACTACACCATTAGCTTGCATGTGAAATATTACATTTTTATGAATAAATCTCTTAAATGATGATCTAAATTTAATTTAAATTGTTTCTGGAGATTGATCTAGGTGTAAGGTGTACAATTCTGCCATCTGGTGGTTAGAGAAAAACTTGTAGAAATCAGTTTTTGAAAGAATAGTGTAATGATCATATATATCCAGCAGAGGCCCATAGAGAGCCATTCATTTATAAATTTGAGGGAAGAGGTAAAGACTAATGATTTGATATCATATTTATATTTTTAAATTTATCTTTTATATTTATTTCATATTTATGAAAATGTATGGCTATATATATGTTTGGATTAAAATCCAGTATAATTTTATTTATTTATTTTATTTATTTTTTTATATATATACATATATTTTTAAATGTTTTTATATATATCTGAAAGCCTTGAGATATATCTGAAAGCTAAATGAAGCCTGAAGTTGGTGTAGTTTTGAAGATTTCACTGTTTGAGCTCTGTTGAGAATCTCCATAGGGTTCAATAGGCCCATCTAGTGGCTGAAAATATAAATGCAATTTTTTGTCATTTTTCCCAGCCAGATGGCCTCAGAGACACTCAGTGACCCAGTTCCTGATGGATAATGATGTTTAAAGTAGAAATTGTGTCTTTGTTTTTGTTTGTTTGTTTGTTTGTTTGTTTTTTTGGTGAAATTATGTATGCAAATATGCTAATTTCCATAAAAAAAATCAGAATTTAAGGAAAATGAAATAAAATAAATCACCAAAAATAATAACAAAACCTACTTTTTTTTTTTTTTTTAAATAGATAAAAAAAGAATTTCAGGACTGAAAAAAAATTAACGTTGAATGCCTTCAGGTCATTTGGACCCATGAGGGACACTTTTGTTATAGGTTCGGGAGGGATGGATGAGGGTTTAAACATGCCAAACTAACAATTTATTATTTATGTATGTATGTATGTATGTATGTATTTATTTATTTATTTATTTATTTATTTATTATTTAGCCATTTTAGTTGTTTTATCTATATATATATATATATGTATGTATGTATATGTAAGGGATAATCAACGATAATAATAAGGGATAATATCTCTCTGTCTGTCTATCTATCTATCTATCTATCTATCTATCTATCTATCTATCTATCATCTGAGTCTATCTCTCTATCTCTCTATCTATCTATCTATCTATCAAACTTTAAACTTTTAAAACTACGTTAAACTTCAAACTAATTCAGACTGAAAACCGTCAAACTTAAAACTTCCCAAACTTTTTAAACTTAAACTTTTTAAACTTCTTAAACTTTTTTAAACTTTTCAAACTTTTTTAAACTTTCTGGTCCGGCTTTCTCAAGCCAACTTAAAGTTTGTCTCGACAAACTTTTTTATCTAGTTAAGTTGGCTTGAAAAAGCCAACTTACTGATCTACTATTTAAACTTCTTATTAAGTTGGCTTGAGAAAGCCAACTTACTGAAATCCTATTTAAACTTATTATTATTAAGTTGGCTTGAGAAAGCCAACTTACTGAAATGCTATTTAAACTTCTTATTATTATTCTTCTTCTTCTGAGACTAAAATTTCTGACTCTAACTCCTCCTAGAGCTTTAACTCTACAAACTCAATGTTCAGATGGGCCAAGACTATTCAAACTCCAACTGTCAAAAATTCAAATCTAAACACACTGAAGCCCATTAGACTCAATCAGACTGCCCTTCTATGTACTATTTCTAACCCATTCAAACTCATTCTAACTCATCTATCTAACATTTCTAATCTATCTATCTATCTATCTATCTATCTATCTATCTATCTATCTATCTATCTACAATCTGACTATTTCTATCTATCTATCTATCTATCTATCTATCTATCTATAATCTGACTCTATCTATCTATCTATTTATCTATATATCTATCTACAATCTGACTATTTCTTTCTATTTATCTATCTATCTATCTACCTATCTATCTACCTATCTATCTATCTATCTATCTATCTATCTGATTATTTCTATCTATCTATCTATCTATCTATCTATCTATCTATCTACAATCTGACTATTTCTATCTATCTATCTATCTATATTCTGACTCTATCTATCTATGTGCTAGCAACATGCTAGTAACTTGCTAATCATGATAGTAACATGCTAATCATGCTAGAAAAATACTAGTAACATACGAGTAACTTGCTAGTCATGCTAACAACATGCTAGTCATCCTAAAACATGCTAGTAACTTGCTAATCATGCTAGCAAACATGCTAGTCATTTGCTAGTCATGCTAACAACGTGCTAGTCACTTGCTAATCATGCTAGTAACATGCTAGTCACTTGCTAGTCATGCTAGCAAACATGCTAGTCACTTGCTAGTCATGCTAAAAACATGCTAGTCATGCTAACAACATGCTAGTCACTTGCTAGTCATGCTAGCAAATTGTTAGAAACATGCTAGCAACATACTAGCAACTTGCTAATCATGCTAACAACATGCTCGTAACATGCTAATCATGCCAGAAATGTACTAGCAACATGCTAATCATCCTAGAATCATGCTAGTAGCTTGCTAATCATGCTAGAAAAGTGCTAGCAATATGCTAGTAAGATGCTAATCATGCTTGTAACATGCTAGTAGCTTGCTAATCATGTTAACAACATGCTAGTAACAACCTAGCAACCACACGGGGTACTGTACCAACTGCTTAGCAACACCTTAACAACCGCCCTGGGTACCGTAGCAACCACATAGCAACACCTTAGCAACCACCCCAGGTACCCTAGCAACCGCATAGCAACAGCTTAGCAAGCACTCAGAGTACCCTAGCAACTCCCTAGCAACCATCCCAAGAACCCTAGCAACCCCAGAGCAACAACCTAGCAACCACCTTGGACACCCTAGCAACCGCATAGCAACACCTTAGCAACCACCCTGAGTACCATAGCAACTGCATAGCAACACCCTAGCAACCGTCCTAGGTACCCTAGCAACCGCACCAGATACCCTAGCAACCATATAGCAAAACCCTAGCAACCTCCCAGAGTACTCTAGAAACCACATAGCAAAACCCTAGCAACCACCCTGGACACCCTAGCAACCGCATAGCAACACCTTAGCAACCACCCTGAGTACCTTAGCAACTGCATAGTAACACCTTAGCAACTACCCTGAGTACCATAGCAACCGCATAGCAACACCCTAGCAACCGTCCTAGATACCCTAGCAACCGCATAACATTAACCTAGCAACCACCCCAGGTACCCTAGCAACCGCATAGCAACACCCTAGCAACCGACCTGGGTACCTTAGCAACCGCATAGCTACACCCTAGCAACCACCCCAAGTACCCTAGCATCCACATAGCAACACCCTAGCAACAATCCAGAGCACCTTAGCAACTGCATAGCTATACCCTAGCAACCACCCCAAGTACCCTAGCAACAACATAGCAACACCCTAGCAACAATCAGGAACACCTTAGCTACCACATAGCAACATCCTAGCAACCACCTAGAATACCCTAGCAACCACTCTGAGGTCCTTAGTTGGCCTCAGATCTATCTATCTTAGCATCTATATATCTTAGCAGATCTATCTATCTATCTATCTATCTATCTATCTATCTATCTATCTATCTATCTATCTATCATCTGACTAATTCTATATATCTATCTATTTATCTATCTATCTATCTATCTATCTATCTATCTATCTATCTATCATCTGACTAATTCTATCTATCTATCTATCTATCTATCTATCTATCTATCTATCTATCACTGACAGACTGCATTGCCTTCAAAACATCTAAAATTTAAGCTTTTAAAACTACTTTAAACTTTAAACTGTTTCAGACTGAAACTTAAAACTTTTTTAAACTTCTTAAACTTTTTGAAATTTTTAAACTTTTCAAATTTTTAAAACTTTCTGGTCCGGCTTTCTCAAGCCAACTTAAAGTTTGTCTCGACAAACTTTTTTATCTAGTTATTATTATTCTTCTGAGACTAAATTTCTGACTGCTACTCCTCCTAGAGCTTTAACTCTACAGACTCCAAACTCAGCCCAGATCTTCAGACTGATCTCACCGAGTGTGCTATATCTTTTCTAACTGATCGGACTTACGGTTTTCATAAAAATGAAGATTAAAAATCATAAAAATCCCATAGACTTACATTGACGGAATGTTCAGATGGGCCAAGACTATTCAAACTCCAACTGTCAAAAATTCAAATCTAAACACACTGAAGCCCATTAGACTCCATTAAGCTTCCCTTCTATGTACTATTTCTAACCCATTCAAACTCATTCAAACTCATCTATCTAATATTTCTAATCTATCTATCTATCTATCTATCTATCTGACTATTTCTTTCTAATCTATCTATCTATCTATCTACAATCTGACTATTTCTATCTATCTATCTATCTACCTATCTATCTGCTAGTAACTTGCTAATCATGATAGTAACATGCTAATCATGCTAGAAAAATGCTAGTAACATGCGAGTAACTTGCTAGTCATGCTAACAACATGCTAGTCATCCTAAAACATGCTAGTAACTTGCTAATCATGCTAGCAAACATGGTAGTCACTTGCTAGTCATGCTAACAACGTGCTAGTCACTTGCTAATCATGCTAGTAACATGCTAGTCACTTGCTAGTCATGCTAGCAAACATGCTAGTCACATTCTAGTCATGCTAAAAACATGCTAGTCATGCTAACAACATGCTAGTCATGCTAGCAAATTGTTAGAAACATGCTAGCAACATACTAGCAACTTGCTAATCATGCTAACAACATGCTCGTAACATGCTAATCATGCTAGAAATGTACTAGCAACATGCTAGTAACTTGCTAATCATGTTATCTACATGCTAATCATCCTAGAAACATGCTAACAACATGCTAATCATCCTAGAAACATGCTAGTAGATTGCTAATCATGCTAGAAATGTGCTAGCAATATGCTAGTAAGATGCTAATCATGCTTGTAACATGTTAGTAACTTGCTAATCATGTTAAAAACATGCTACTAACACCCTAGCAACCACACGGGGTACCGTAGCAACCACAGGGCAACAGCTTAGCAACCACCCCAAGTACCCTAGTAACCGAATAGCAACACCCTAGCAACCGCTCCGGGTACTGTAGCAACCGCATAGCAACACCTTAGCAACCAACCGGGTACCCTAGCAACCGCATAGCAACCACCCAGTGTACCCTAGCAACCACATAGCAACACCCTAGCAACCACCCCAGATACCTTAGCAACCGCATAGCAACACCCTAGCAACCAGCCCAAGTACCCTAGCAACCGCATAGCAACACCTTAGCAACCACTCCGGGTATCTTAGCAACCGTATAGCAACACCTTGGCAACCAACCCGGGTACCCTAGCAACCGCATAGCAACCACCCAGTGTACCCTAGCAACCACATAGCAACACCCTAGCAACCACCCCAGATACCTTAGCAACCGCATAGCAACACCCTAGCAACCAGCCCAAGTACCCTAGCAACCGCATAGCAACACCTTAGCAACCACCCCGGTTACCCTAGCAACCACATAGCAACACCCTAGCAACCGCCCCGGGGACCGTAGCAACCATATAGCAACACCTTAGCAACCGTCCCGGGTACCCTAGCAACCGGATAGCAACACCTTAGCAACCACTCAGAGTACCCTAGCAACCACCCTGGACACCCTAGCAACCACAAAGCAACTCCTTAGCAATGACCCTGAGTAACACAGCAACCGCATAGCAACACCTTAGCAACCGCCTTAGCAACCACCGGAGCTAGCCTAACAACCATCATAGCAACCACTCTAAGTACCCTAGCAACCACTCTGAGGTCCTTAGAATCTATCTATCTATCTATCTATCTATCTATCTATCTATCTATCTATCTATCAAACTTTAAACTTTTAAAACTACGTTAAACTTCAAACTAATTCAGACTGAAAACCGTCAAACTTAAAACTTCTTAAACTTTTTAAACTTCTTAAACTTTTTTAAACTTTTCAAACTTTTTAAAACTTTCTGGTCCGGCTTTCTCAAGCCAACTTAAAGTTTGTCTCGACAAACTTTTTTATCTAGTTTTATATGCTGTTTGTGCAGCAGCAGTATGTCTTGAATACTCACAGCGCCGTATCGCCATATGCATTGGCAGTAGTAAGTTCCTGTACTTGCTTGCAGCAGCAGCAATAATCTACAACTAAAGCAATTACCAACAACAGCAGCAATTCAGCAGCAGCAGCGTAGCAGATCTATTCCGTCAAGACCAAATACATTAACATTATCATATCCGTCACCATGCTAAAATTTTCCGAGAGTTGTCATGATTAAAATGGCCCTTTTATAACGGTAAAAAAGTGTCCTAGAAATCAATTTAATATAATAATAATAATAATAATAATAATAATAATAATAATATTAAGTATTATAATATTTAATGTTCCTTAAGAATAAAATATTTTTTTTACAAGTGAATGACTGATTTACGTGTCCAAATGGCAAGCACAAAACAAGGCTTAATGTCGAGCCCTGCATAAAACTGTTACATGCTATGGTATAATTATTAGCCATAAACATGCCTAATAATTCTAAACACCTGAATATAAAGAGTTTTTCACTTCTAGACTTCATGGACAATTATCTATCAATTATAAATGATTAAATACAAAATTAATAGTAGTTATTAAGATTGATGTGGTTTGGAATTGGTAAAATGTGCTTGGAAAAAAAATATCATCAGAATATCAACGTGCCTAATAATTATGCACACGGTGTATATATGATCACACACTTGCATTTAATTTCTGAAAATAATACTCAAATGGAGTTAACAAGGTTTTTGACG
This sequence comes from Spinibarbus caldwelli, assembly GCA_039654775.1. Classification (NCBI taxonomy): domain Eukaryota; kingdom Metazoa; phylum Chordata; class Actinopteri; order Cypriniformes; family Cyprinidae; genus Spinibarbus; species Spinibarbus caldwelli. Next base: position 362,801 of record JBCAMP010000261.1, read on the forward strand.
ACCGAATGACAGAGATCTGTTTTGTCCTTTATTATCATTAGAATGGACGCATCTGAGGCAGTAAATAAATAGCATCATGTTTTTTCATCAGTTTGCAGGTTTAAAGTTTATTGTAGCTATATGGGCACTCGGTTTCTCTTATTTTTTAATACATTTGGCCAAAATCTCACGATATAAAACACGAACTGCTATGCACAGAATATTTGAATTGGCGCGTCGCGCCACTTTTTATTCTGAATGGAGGCGGGGTGGAGTAACTGTATGAGATTTGACTGACAATTTGAGGATCCAATGGCATTACGAGGTTTAGTCACAAGCTCTTTTGAATGCTTTTCATTGGTTAAATATTTGTAAAACCCACAAACAGACATAACGATGACCAATAGCACTGATTTAAAATAATAATAATGAAACTGAGATAAGGAATTTTTTGATAATTTTCCAAGGCACACCCGACAACCTGTCACGGCACACTAGTTGGGAAACACTGTCTTAGTGGTTGGTTCAGGTCATGTGACTCTTAGGTTAGAGGTTAACCAGGAAATGACTGCAGTGTTCTAGATTCATCCATGCAGTTAGCCAGAAATTGCTCCTTTCCTTGTTTCCTTCACATGTTGTGCCTTGGAGAGCCTTTGCTTTTTTACAAAAAAGAGAAAAGAAGAGGAAAATAACATTTCCTCCTGTGTTCAACCCTTTTCTCAATCCTGTTAGCTATCTGTCAAGTTTGCATACATGGAACACACATCGGGGCAATAAAACGTGCAGCCTTATAAATACATGGCATGAATTTGTATTGTAAGAGTAGTAGTATAAACAAGATACCATACTGTACAGAGTTAACACATTTTAAACAAAACAACAACAGAAACAGCAGCAGCATAACAACAAATTAGCTGCACTTTGAGTCTACCCTAGTAAAAAAGTAATATATTTAAAATACATTTATTTCACACAGTATAGTTAAAATCTATTAACATTTTACTGACATATTGCTTGAGACTTACTGATATAAAAATTATAATTCAACTTTATAAGTACTACTTGTGTACAATGCACATTTCTTAATTTTAAGCCTAAAATGTGTTTTAATGTCACTATTGATAAGGATTGTATTGTAGTGGACAGCACATTCCAGGGCCCGGTTTATGGCCGGGCCCCTCTCTGACCACTATAGTGGACAGAGGTTTGCTACATTTTGATTGGATCTTGGTGGACTTACATAAGCAAACTGTCCAATGCCATCAGATAAAGATGCCAGGACAACAGCCAGACACCTCTTAGAGGGCAAGAAGAAGACCTTTGGTACAAAGCCCGGGAAGGACGGGACTTCCTATTGGTCAAAATGCAGTTTTTGCCCTTCACCCACCAACAGACAGATTCCTCAGGTTTTGGCCCGTGACTGCCATAAAAATTCCTTAGGACCTCTGGACACAGCAGCAGTGGGTGAAACAAACAGGGATCACAGAGTTCCATCCAAATCCATTCATAACTATGTTCTCAAACCTTAAACCGGTGCAAACTACAACACACACATCTTATACTTACTCAGAGAAATAAGTATTCTCAGTGACAGCGATGTGTAGTGCAACATCTTACACAAACTCAGCTGTTAATGGACAAATGAATGCATGCATGACAGTTCAATCTTCTTCCATCATGTTTGGACAGAATGTGTTCGTAACATTGCCAAAGGTATTCTGGTTGTGGTTTGGTAAGTGAATGATGCATTGGTAAAACTTTAGTGACACTTTTCTAAATGTGTGTTTGGACTATGCAAATAAGTTCCACGTGAGAAAAGAAGGGTGGGCCACACTGTCCCCCCCACTCTGATGGAAATAGCCAATCACAGCCTGGAAATGGAGAAGCGCCAGATTTCAATCTCCTCCTCATCGGAAAGAGATAAAGGTACCTTCCCAAAAGACACTCCTCGTTCTGGGTCTCCGGCCCGTAAGGGAAGGGACAGTAACAGACACATCCGTTCTGAGTCTGAGTCCCGAAAGGGAAAGACGTTAACAGATAAACCAGTTCTGAGTCTGAGCCCTGTAAGGGTGAGACAATAGCAGATCAACCTCCGTTCTGAGACTGAGTCCTGAAAGGGAGAGACTCTATACAGAAACACTGAAACCTCTGGCCGTGAGGGAAGAGGCAACAACAGATACCAAGTCCTGAGTCTGCAGCTTTGAGGCAGCAACAGATACGACCACGTTCTCCACGAGTCTCCAGCCTGCGGGAAAAGAGATAATCTATGTTCAGACTTCATTCAGAGGCTTCGTCCAGCGAGACAACAACAGATGCAGCACATCCTGAGTCTCCATCCTAGAGAGACAAAGTGGATCGACCAAGTTCTGAGTCTCTAGCCCAGAGAGGCAGAAGACACACAGACATTTGCAACAAGGTTAAGCTCCGGCGAGCAAACCTTCACTCCAAGGTACCTTTGCTTTTGTGTTCCAGGCTAAGGACCTTCTGCACCTACTCCAGGGCCACATCTGCATGATCCAGATTATAGGACCCTTTGGTGCTCCAGGAGATCAGCATCCTCCAGCGCTTCGTGTTCAAGGCTGTCGAAACGGATCCCTGCTCCTTTCCCCACTGCATTGTTACCAGCACAACCAGTGGATGAAGTCACTGCCACCGGACTGCACACTCAACCACAGAGAACGTAACTATCACCTATCCAAACCTCTTCCAGAGACCTTGGCATTGTTGTGTATTATCAGTATATGATTTTTCTAATTGACATTAGATGTTATATAGCTGATTGCGGTTGATAACAAATAATCTTTCATGTATTTGTTTGATGCATAATAAGGTTCTTCACCTTACTTGTTTCAGAGTAGTGACAGTTTATCTTTCCAGATAATGTAGCTCTGACATAGCAACATCCAACATAATCACTTGCATTTTATGCATCTTATGCACTTTATTCCTTTTTCATTCATGGTATTCATTTAGTAGCTGTTGATTACTCTTGTCTATCTTTTGTTAATAAAATTTATTTTATTATACTTGTGTCTTCCTTGTGTTGATAATGCAGTAAGGTTCTACAAGTTAGGTATCCCACCAATCTTTCTTATGTGATGTACTCCTAACCACACCTTAAGTGACACGTGATCCAAAAATCATAACGTCACCTGTGACGTGAGTACCCATCACTACACTATTTCGCCTCCTTAGGTTGGCGAAAGCAAAATTCGCTACAGTATGATCTTTGAATAATATCAAGATATTTAAAGTCTACCTGAAGTATACTTGCAGTAGTTCCACTTTAGCACAATTAAATATACTTCAGCATATCTTTAGTTGCACTACTTCTGCACATTTAAAGTGCATTAAGAACAAAATTAGTTGTTATAATTTAGCAGATTTTAAGTATACCAGTTTAGTATACCAAAAGTACAATATATTTTTGTATATTTATTTTTCACTAGGGTAGACTAACCTCTGGTAATGTCTGTATATGGATAGACTTAAATTGTTCATTTCTCTTAAAAAGACTGTTCTCACCATGTTCACATCTCTTTCCAGTATATCCAGCCAGGCAGGCACAGTGGAAGTAGTGAGAGGAGTCTACGATGCAGGTGCCATCATGCAGACATGGAGAGGATATGCATTCTACACAAATACATACATTTACATGTCAGTCATTCAGTTCCAACAATAATACATTATGCATTATATACATGCCTAAACACACATAACAATATAAAAAATATATATCACATAAAGACTTTGTTAAATTTATACAAGATAAGATTTTTATTTTTTTTCTTTATTTTTTTTTTCTTGAGAGGCAAAATTGCATACAGTACATGTATTAGGACTTCTTGTAATTAAAGAGGATATTGTCAAGGGTTATCTTTTTGGACTTTATTTGTTAATAAAACCTGCACATAATATCTCAGACTCCTGCTTGCAATCAGTTGCAAATATATCTTAAATTACAGGAATTTTATTAGAATTGTATTTTCCCCCCTCATTTTAACCATGGAACATGCAACGATCGCAGACAGCCACAGATTATTGTTGTATAAAATTCACAGCACGTTAAAACATCATACTCTTACTTGATCTGGACAAACTGTGTATCATTAGGAAGAGTAAAGACTCCAGCTTCGATATTTGACCACTGTTTATGATAAAACTCAGTTGCAGTGACAGTAATTTCTTAATTTATGTCAGGAGTGCAAAATAATCAATCTGTAATTTATGATAATTTGAGTAGAATAACGACACACATTCATATTCATTTGTGACAATGTGTCATTGTGACTTGTGTTGCAGCCTGGAAGTAAACCACTCCATGCTGGCTGGTTTCATCTGGCCAGAGGAGCACTGGCCCCCGACTGAGCCTGATTTCTTCCAATTTTTTTTTTCTCCATTCCTGTCACCAATGGAGACTTGGTTCCTTGCCACTGTCACCTCTGGCTTGCTTAGTTGGGGACACTTAATTTCTGGCAATACTGCCAACTTGATTGCATAGATATTGTTTGAAGAGAACTGAACTGGCCTGGATGATGACATCACTGAATCAATGATGAACTGACTTTAACTGAAAAATTGACTGTTTACAATCTTTCTCCTACATTATTGACACGCTACTTTCCTGTTTAACACTGTAAAGCTGCTTTGCCACAATCTGTATTGTATAAAGCGCTTTATAAATAAAGGTGACTTGACTTGACAATAATTTTATGTATAATAGTTTTAAATGGTTTAAATGTTTTCTTAGTCCATTTTATTCATCTTACTATTTCATGTGTGCATGTCTTTAAGTAATGGAAGTGGGAAACCTGTATAAAGAGAGCAGCATGGCAAACAAATGGACAGTCGCTAAATACAACAACTGCTATTCTGGATTGCGGAGTTACCATTATGGGGATTTACCTTTCCAGACACAACTTCAGGGATTTGGATCATCTCTTTATTGGATACACCATTTTAGACAATTTCACAGTGGAACTTACCAACACACACTAGGATTCTTATGGACTATTTTATTTTAGGGATCAAGGGAGCCAAGGGCTCTTACATAGTACATATGTATGATAAGTACACAGTAACTAAATGTTCTTTGAGTGAAGTGATTGGTAAAGGTGTTAAGCATCCAAGTCCAATCCCATAATGATTGGATACAACAGTTCTGATAGATTTGGAAACATGTCTGTTTGTATTTTACATATCCATTTTTTAATTTGCCTCCAATGAAATGTGTAATACGACCTCTGAATATACATATTAAGGCCACTGAGACTGAAGGTATGCCAGTGTTTTGCCATCCCCCACTGTTTTGCCATCCCCCACTGTTTGGAAAGAACAGTGCCAGGTGAGGTTTACATGATTTTAAATAGTTATGGAACTTAGATCTCAATCCAAACCTCTCTACAAGAATGTTCCTGTGTGAGAATAGAACAGTAGCTGATCAATGGCTGCCCCCACCTTTGTGCACAGTTTTGCTATTTGCTACATGACTTTAGTGGTTGTGACTTAGCTGCTTCTAGGACTTGGTCAGGACTTGATGCAAGTGCTTGACAATGAAGCATAAAATGAGTGGCTATGATTTTTGGATTAATAGTTGAATTTAGGTGACAACTCCACTCTTGTGCCCTGTCTTTCCTGCTGGATTATCAGTGCAAATAGCCACATACTTTTCCGAGATAAATGTTCTTCACCTGGAACTTGTTTTCTTTGGAAATTAAAATATCTTCCAAAGTTTTAACATCCCATGATTATCGAACACACACTAACAATTGTGCTGCACAGTTAACATAAGTGCAAACTGCTCATACAATTTAAATCGTGCAGTCATATTTTAGATGAAAATAAAGGTGTGACCTCCTTCCAAGCCAACACTCACATATCCACTGCTGATGTAAGTATTATGTCCTCTCCAATTGTGTGCATCTTTTTAAATTTGGCTATTTGCAGGAATGCAGTGCTTACGAATGCTTGCTGCACTTTCTCAAGAATTATTGTAATGTAAGTCAGTCATACATTTTCCTTTACACATTCTTTTTTCTTTCTCTGAAGATAGATAAAAATCCTCACTTTTATTTGTAGTAGTAATAGTAGCATATATCTTTTGAAACAAGTATATATGGGTTCAGCACTTCAGCACATAAAATCTGCTGTAAACTGTCAACAAGTATTGCAGTTTGTTTATGATAACTTGAGAACCCTTCAATGGCTGGTTTCATCCCAACACTTCCATTACAAACAGTAAAAAAAAAAAAAAAAAAAGCAATCACAAGCAAATACATCAAAATGAATGAATGCATGAATGAATGAATGAATAAATAAATAAATCTGTCTGAAAGGAAACCCTAATTGTTTCAAAACGTTGTTCTGAATGATTTACTGATGTAATCCAAAGAAACCTTTAAAAAGTTGAAGTCATATCTGTTTAAAATGTAGACTTAAAAACTTGCTACCATCTAGTGGTTAAAACATAGAGTTACGTCTTGTAATGTTCCTTCAAAAAAAGTTTAAGAGAGGCAAAGCTTACAAGAAGCTTAAAATATATGTCCCTATTACTAAAACTAAATTAATAAAATACTTTATTCCAATTTTTTGAGAGAGGGAGGGAAAAAAGTGTGACCTAAGTCTTATTGGTCACTTTATTTTGGGGACCAATTTTCACTATTAACTGACTATTAAATATGATTAATAATATAATTATTAATAGTAAGGTAGTTGTTAAGCTTAAGTATGGGGTTGGATTAAGGGATCTAAAATATAGTCATGCAGAATAAGCCATTAACACATTATGTGCTTTATATAGCTAGAATGCTGGCAATATACATGAGCAGTCCGTAAGGAGGACTACCTGTCAAGAATGATTTATGGCTTTAACTTTTGACCTTTCCCCTCCCCCACACGGCCCACCCACATCGTGTTGACCCCGTAACCTGTTAAAGCTATCCAGATTTGGAAATCGGCATATGTGGAATTCTGATGTCGACCTGTGCCCTCTGGGGAAGAAATATGATGTTTGTACAGTTCCGTCCGGTGACAAGTCATAAATGAACATTTCAGGTTCGTTTTTGAAGATTTTTTGGTCCATTTTGAACACCCACATCAGGTGGTGTCCACCATCTGACGCTCATGTGTCTGGTTGCATTTTTGGTCACTCACTCTCTCTCTCTCTCTCTCTCTCTCTCTCTCCCTCTCTCTATGTGAATGTGAGAAAAAGGTTGTAATGATGAATAAACAATATTAAAAAGTAAAGGAATTTAAGAGAACAATTTTAAGAGACACACACTCTCTCTCGCTCTCTCTCTCACACTCACACACGCTCATTCAATCACCCGAATCTTATTCTCTTCTTTTAAATGAATATAAATAAATAAATTATGTGTTCACACATGATATGAAACAAAACAAAACATTTACACTAGTTTTAGGTGTCACTAAAACTATAAAAATGTCATACATTTTTCCAGGAGTGGGAAAAAGAGTTTTTGTCATGTAAGAAAAAAGTTATCGAATGTAATGAGGAACCAGCAACATCAAAATAAGTAAAGGGAAAAATATATAGATATATTTTTTTAACAGGTCAAACCATAAGGGCTACTGGGGCACCCAACATGTCCGGGCATGTCAATGTCATGTTTTATGGAGGCTTTCCATAGACATAATTCAATTCAATTTGTGTTTATTTGTATGGGTGCTTTCACACCTGCCTCATTTAGTTCGGTTGAATCGCACTAGAGTTTGTTTCCCCTTTTGGTGCGGACCTTTTGGGCAGGTGTGAATACAGCAATTGCACTCTGGTGCAGACCAAACAACCGTACCGAGACCCAGCTGAAGAGGTGGGGTTGAACTCTGGTGGGGTTGAACGGATGAACCAATGAATGGATGACCTTAAGCGCACGTGTGGTTTTGTTTACAATTTTTGGCTTGCTTGCTAAAAGCACAGTGTGAAAGCGAACTGCACCAAAAAAAAAACAAAAAAAAAAACATTCCATTTGGTCCAGACCAAAGCAAGTGAACTATCGGACTTTCCTGGTGTGAATACACCCTATAACTTTTTCACAAAACAAATTGTTGTAAAAGCAGTTTCACAGAAAATTAAAGTCAGTACAATATATTTAGAAAGTGTTATATTCATATTTACATTATATTTTTGAATTTTATACTGTATCACCCCCTAAACCTACCCATCATTTAGTATAATTTATAATTTAAAAAAGCTGTTATGCTCATGAGGACAAATTTTGTTTAGGTCAAACATTGTAGAAGTATTACTACACATCTGGTTTGTGAGGACACTCCATAGACATAATGTTTTTCTTTTGTTTTTTTTTTACTGTACAAACTGTACACCTACCCATCACACAAAAAATTCTGCATACTTAAATTTTTAATAACTATTGTTTGTGAGCAATCTTAATTATGAGGATTTCATCATAAACCACATTTACGTTGTTATATCAGTGTAGCTAAAGAATGAAGAAAGTGTAATGTGCACATATCCAAAAACTTTGGGTAGTGTGCCAATTTTTGTTTATTGACTATATCAGTGTAGCTCCCATGTCATTATACAAATTTGTGTTCTGATAAATCATATAAAGCACACACATACATAATCATTTCAAGCTGAAAAAGAGACTCATCTCTATTTTAAACAATATGGTAATAAATAAAATAGAAATATATATAACAGCATAGTACACTGAAAAAAAAAAAAAATGTTTAGTTGGTTCAACTTAGAAATTGTATATCGTCTCAGGTTACATATGTAACCATGGTTCCCTGAGTAGGGAACGAGACACTGCGTCCTCTAGGGGTCGCTATGGGGAACGCCATCAGCGTGACCGGTGTCTGAAGCATATATCTAAACACGACAATAACATTGGCCGGCGACAGCCTATGACGTCATTACCTGGCGCCGCCACAGTATACAGGGATGCCGGGAAAATACGTCATTCACTTCTTCGCCTGAATCTTGCATCCAAAGCATGGCACTGAGCCTAGAGGACACAGTGTCTCGTTCCCTACTCAGGGAACCATGGTTACATATGTAACCTGAGACGTTCCTTTTCGAGGGAACTTCGAACTGCATCCTCTAGGGGTCGCTATGGGGAACGGAATACCCATGCCACCATGCTTAGGGGAGTGCAAAGCCAGGCACAAAAGGCGAGCACTAAGTACCAACTCTACCCGGCTAAGGGAGTTGCCCCTGGGACGGGTGGATGGCTATCAGTGACATTATCCCCTTCGGCCAAAAACCTGAGCTGCATACCCCAGAACTTACCTGTTAGGGGCCAGGCCTCTTGGACCCAGGGTAGAGCTCAAAGGCTTGGAATCAGAAGCAGAGATTCCTTTAAGGGGATACGACCAAGCGCCTAGGATAGTAACTAGGTCTTGGCCTGTCACCCAGGGGCTACTGCTTGCTCTGCATGAGCTCGCTGAAGGAACTGTCTCAACAGATCCTTGGTAGCAACACCCTGTTCAAGTCAGTATCACTAAGGATACATAGATAGAGTGGGGCCCAAGGTGAAACCGGGGCCTGACCGACTCAAAGAATGGGCATGAAGCCGCAGCGCGTAACCCATACCGTACATGATTTTAGAAAGACCGCAAAACACTTGGTGTGCGATCTTACTACAATGTGGCTTCAGAAAGTACACAGAGACTAGCGTGCGTACTTACCATAACATGGATTGTAAACACCGTTCTAGGGTTCTGGAGAGCATAGGGTCACAGAGCTCTGGGGGAGCGGAGAACCCAACTCTCAGCATGAGAGGGAACTCAGACGCTCAGAAGGGAGCGGCATGCTCATAGGTAACCCTCTATGATGAGGGGAGCAATGCTAGCTCTATCAACAAGGAGAGCAACCCCACAGGGAGGCATAGAGAGGCCTAACAACCTGAGGCTGCTGATGACAGAGCTCTGGGGGAGCGGAGAACCCAACTCTCAGCATGAGAGGGAACTCAGGCCCTCAGAAGGGAGCGGCATGCTCATAGGTGACCCTCTATGGTGAGGGGAGCAATGCTAGCTCGACCAACAAACATAGCTCTGGAGAGCGGAGAACCTAATTCTCAGCATGAGAGGGAACTCAGACGCTCAGAAGGGAGCGGCATGCTCATAGGTGACCGTCAATAGTGAGGGGAGCAACGCCAGCTCGACCAACAAGGAGAGCATATGGTCACAGAGCACTGGAGAGCGGAGAACCTAACCCTCAGCATGAGAGGGAACTCAGACGCTCAGAAGGGAGCGGGATGCTCATAGGTGACCCTCTATGGAGAGGGGAGCAATGCTAGCTCTGCCAACAAGGAGAGCAACCTAACAGGGAGGCATAGAGAGGCCAAACAACCTGAGGCTGCTGAATGACAGCTCTGGAGAGCGGAGAACTCAATTCTCAGAATGAGAGGGAACTCAGACGCTCAGAAGGGTGCGGCATGCTCATAAGTGACCCTCCATGGTGAGGGGAGCAATGCTAGCTCGACCAAAAGTAGCCTGCCAGGGAGGCAGAAAGTAGCCCAACAACCTGGCATGACTGCTAGATGGAGCTCTAGAGCGCGGAGGTCCAACTCTCAAATAAGAGAGGAACTCAGATGTTCAGTTTGAGAGCAGTATGCTCATAGGTAACCCTCTAGGGTGAGGGGAGCACTGCTAAGCTCAACCAGCAAAGAGAGCAACCTTACAGGGAGGCAGAGAGAGGCTTAACAACCTGAGGCTGCTGAATCACAGAGCTCTGGGGAGCGGAGAACTCAACTCAGAATGAGAGGGAACTCAGACGCTCAGAAGGGAGCGGCATGCTCATAGGTGACCCTCTATGGTGAGGGGAGCAATGCTAGCATGACCAAAAAACAGCCTACCAGGGAGTCAGAAGGTGGCCCAACAACCTGGCATGACTGCTAACTGGAGCTCTAGAGAGTGGAGGCCTAACTCTCAAATAGGAGAGGGACTCAGACGCTCAGTTTGGGAGCAGTATGCTCATAGGTGACCCTCTAAGGGCGAGGGGAGCACTGCTGAGCTCAACCAACAAGGAGAGCAACCTAACAGGGAGGCAGAGAGGGGCCTAACAACCTGAGGCTGCTGCTGGACCCGGTGATAGGAGTCCTCAGATGCTCGACCGGGAGCGGCAAAGGTAACCCTCTAAGGTGAGGGGAGCATTGCCAGGCCTGACCAACAGGGACCCAATAACCAAACATATCTGGAGAGCTATCGCTCCTCAGAGCCAAAGCACTCAGGAAGGGTTCCCGCAGAAACACCTCTCACTCGTACCTCCGGGAAAGCAGTGTACTCAAGCCCACTCCACAGAGGGGCGATTCACTGATTCGACCGTAAGTGATGGTTAAGTGGATGACTCAAATCTCAGGAAGCCTCTCGAGGCGAGACATGAGTAGTACGTCCTGGCTGGGGCAGCTTCTCGAAGCAAACACTCAGCCAGGACGTCAGGGAGCACATCACAAAGCATTACACTCTGAAAAAGGCTCAGCCTGAATGGAGGACTGCGAGTCCTGGGGTTGCAGCGCTATACTGGGGACCTGAAGGCCAAAGAGGCTCCCGCAGAAGCCTAGCGACTTGGCTGCATGATCCAGCAAGCATGAAGCTGAAGAAGTAGGCTATCATCCAGGCTGGATCCAGTACCAACGGGTGAGACCATCAGCACAATCAGTCGACAGATCGAGAGGTTCTGACTAGAGTCAAAGCGTACAAAAAACAGGCCCACATAGCGCTGCGGAGAAATTAAATGGATCGTACTCACCCACCACAGCTCCCGTGCAGATCCAACATGAGAGACTGTAACGCAAGTGCAGGAGGGTGGTGGCTTCAGCAAGCATCGAGGAGACTCGCAAGCCAACACTTGAGCACGGAGAGTCATACAACCCCTGCAGAAAGAAGGGCTCCTGGAGTGCAGTATAATGTGGTTAGAACATGTTATAAAATACCTTAGGAAATTACTGATAGGGAAGATTTCCCGTCAGGTCCTTTCCACGTTCTGCCCATGAACCGCGAATCGCGGGCAATGGGCAGATAATTCTCACCCCACCCGCAACGCGCAGCATGTATTCAACTCCCACGGGAGCTAAACCCGCTCCGCCCACACGCTAGATTACCTCGGAAATTAAGCGAGAACAGAGATTTACAAAAAAAAAAATAAACAAATAAATAATAATAATAATAATAATAATAATAATAATAATAATAATAATAATAATAAAACAAAAATGTTTAATTTGAAATACAACAAAAACTCCTCGGTCCTCAAGGGATAAACTCCATAGTGAAATGATTTGAATGCTTCAGACCCACTCAGAGACGGGTGGAGTTACAGACCAGAAGATCTGAGATGTAGTCTGTTAACCCTTTTCCAGAGTGAATGTCTTGATATTATAAAATTTATTATTAAAGCATAATATTAAGAGTGCAAAATAAGATATTTTGAAATTAAAATATCATTTATATGAAATCTTAAACGTTTTAAATAAAATTATTTGCTTGCAAATTTAACCTAAATTATGATTTTTTAATTCAACACTATATGTTCAAAACTTATTCCTGCTTAAAAGGCTAAATAAAAAGTGTCCATATCTTAGAGTATTCCTAGGGTGAACCTGCAATCAATATCTGACATGCTGTTGCTCAGATCTAGTCCTGCTCTTATTGTTCTATATCAGACTTTTCTGAACACTCTTTATCAGTGAGATAAATATCTGGGTGAAACATACCCTTAGCTGAAAATATACTTGGAAATATATGTAGACATATGTCATATATATGACGATGTAACTGATTGTCTGTTGGTTTTTGAAGAGTGAGTTTATGACTTTAACAGGAATCTATCCCAATAACATTCTGGTTCATTTAAAATGTTTGTTTGAACAACTTGTCTGGTTATACAGGGTAAGTCAACTACAGATATGAGAAAAGACTTTTGAAAAACGTTCCATGTCACCATGACACACATTCTTTGGATTCCATGCTTGAATGAAATAACACATGTGAGGTCTTCATCCTGAGAATATTTAATTGCACTTAAAAAGCACAGATTAAGCTACATGGAAGAGTGTACACCACACCAGGCTTTCGATGTCCTGAGTTAGAAAATGTCTAAGTTGTTAAAACCTATATACAATATGTTACATTTTAAGGTAGCTCGTGTTTCGTGTATATGATTGTGTGTATGTGTATGATTTTACTTTTCTTATTTTTTTTTACAAAGATTCCATTTCAATTCAAGTCCTTGTAAATGTAAGGCCAAAACATGAAATTACAAAAGAATCATGTTGACAAATGGGGTTGTTTTTAAAAATAGGGAATGCCAACTCCAAACAGATCCCCACACCCACGCACACACCCACACACACACAATGACGTCATTCAGGAAGGTCAGCAGTTTTCAAACTTTTTCTTAAAAACAAGTATTGTACATTTGAATAACACTTACTGATTTTAAGGCAGAAACTTGCTTTATAGCTTGAATAAAACATTACCAAATGTAGTTTCATACCCGTTGTGTTCTAACAAAGTCATTAATCTATTATCTTTGTTTTATATGATTAACTTTTATTACTTCTACGGAGGATCACGCTACTTTTATAAGTTTGTTAAATATTTGGCCAATACACAATGAAACGAGAAAGTGAAGTGACGTGACATGTGGCCAAGTATAGTTACCCAAACTCGGAATTTGTGCTCTGCATTTAACCCATCCAAAGTGCACACACACAGCAGTAAACACACACCCGGAGCAGTGGGCAGCCATTTATGCTGTGGCACTCAGGGAGCAGTTGGGGGTTCGGTGCCTTGCTCAAGGGCACCTCAGTCATGGTATTGAAGGTGGAGAGAGCGCTGCACATTCACTCCCCCCACCTAGAATTTCTGCTGGACCTGAGTCAACCTTTAGGTTACGAGTCCGACTCTTTAACCATTAGGCCATGACTTCCCCAGGCCATGACTTCCCTACCAAGAATCATGCTACCAAATAAATTTGACACAATGTTTTTAAGAAAGGGGTTTTATTTATTTATGTATTTATTTATTTATTTATTTTTTAAATATAACTAAACCAGACAAACCTACATTTCAAATGATTTCCTCCGAGGCGTTCATCATTCAAGTGGAATTGCTCATAAGTTCCAATACAGGGAACCAGATAAAACTTCTTAACTGATCAAAGAAATCACATTTCACATTCATTCAACATATTTTATTCAATTTTTATTTATTTATTTATTTATTTATTTATTATTTTCACGAGTACCATGGTTTCATGTCTTTTTTTAAAGACTTGTGTAATGCTTTAGATGCATCAGAATGTGGATTTTTAACGATCCAACATGAAATTAAAAAGCTGTATCAGCTGAACTTGTTTCAACTGTTTATTAACATTTTCTTTGGTTATTATTATTATTATTATTATTATTATTATTATTATTATTATTATTATTTTTCCTCATGTATAGAATAGGTATAGAATAAACTTAATCGTCCATGCTTTCCCCCCTATACAGACCCCAATCACAATTGTAAATTCAAGAAGCCTAGTTACCCAGAAAACAGTTACACATCATTTAAGAAAAGTGCCATAATGCATACAGAATACAGAAAACCTCCTCTTGATGTATTATGACAGGCGCTTTACTTAGTCAAATGATCAGGATTACGGATGACACTGTACACATTTTGTTTGTTGGACTGTATATGTCTTTAGGTAAGGCCTTCTTTCTGAGAGCAATCAGCATTCAATGCTTATAGAAATAAATGAAACTTCAGAAAATTCCTCCCTACTTGACAGTGTTTGACTAAATTGGTATTACTTTTAGGACAATTATCCATCTCCATATAAATACGATGAACCGTCAACACGAATAGTAAGGCTTGCTGATTTACACATACGATTACAACTGAAACATATTTCACCATTGAGCTCAAAGCTACACATTCAGTAAAGTTTGAGGTTGTTAAAAGTTAGACTCTTGAAAAGGCTACAGACACAAAATATAAAGGTATTTTGTGAGAGCAAAACCCTGATGTAACTCAAGAGACCAAATCACTAAGAAAACTGTCATATGAATACAGACAATTCCGCTCGGGGGCATTTGTGTATATTTTTTGAAAACGTTGAATCATAAATTACTTTTCCTTACTTTTTCCTTCCTTAGGCCTCTTGTTCAGATAGATGATGACGATGTTCACATTTTATTTGGTGTACTCGTTTCTTTCAACATTTCTGCTTAACATTAAAGAGTAGGCCTATGTGTACTCCCTTTCGGTCATAAGCATAAGCCTCTACCGAGTGCTAAAATTTTTCTGTTTTGTCCACTTTTAGCAGATTTGCTAGATGGCCTATGTCATCTTGTTGTAATCTGATCACAGTTAAGAACCATATCATTACACTACATCCCCTTGAAAAGGTTATAGACATAGTCTTTTATACAGGAAATATGTTTGTACAATTTACAACAGAAATATGTTACAGTGTAAGAAAGGAGACATGTGGCTATAATGAATACATAATACTGAAATCCTCTCTTCTAAACTATTGTGAAAGTTTTTTTTTTTTCTTTTTTTTTTATGTTGATTTTGATTGTCTGCCCCACTAGCTGTATACCTTAGTCATTGTTTTTGTACAGTTTTTAGATGAAGACTATTCTCAGACTTTGGTCAAACATGCTGCGAGTCTTCGCAGGAAAACGAGAACAAATGCAATATATGAGTATTAAATGAAAGTCCTTCTACAAGAGAGTGTTTAAACTAAAACTGTGGTAAGCAGGTTTTTTTAAACATCTCTTAATTCTCTTAATTTTTCACAATTGTAAATGTTTGTTTAGCTTAAATATTAGTTTTAGTCGGTTACATAGGTGTCAGGCATGAAGTTTATATGTATTTTTAAATAATTATGATAGAGTTACAGTTTCCGGGGTAGTCGGATGTCAGTAAGTGGTAAAATCTCGACAGTAAATGTGACCGAGATGAGAGTGTTACTCAAACAGTCCACGCATTATCTTTTAATAAAATATTGCGTAGCATGTTACTAGGACAAATTCTGTAACAGCATTCATTAAAACATTGAAATTAATATAAGTGTACAAATAATCATAAAAATCCCAACTGACACAACAAACTGATCCCTGCTAAGTACACAAAAAAATGTCTAGATATCTTGACTGTATCCATGTGTTTAATGACGCTACTACGCTAGACCTTGTCACACCATTGTGAGATATAAACCGCAAAGTTTTTTCATAGCGTTACACTTTGAAACCAGAACAATTTTATTTGTTTCCACGATTGTGTTCTTTCTGTTTGAAATTTGTTTCCCATCCACCTGTAATTGTTAGCCCTAAGCATTGTTTCCTAGTTTTTGCTGACATGTTAGCGAGCTCTTTGTTCATATATGTCAATATTTCTGTGAATTTGCTTGATTTAATAAAATATCGCTTTACTGAGACATTTATGTTATATTATTAATACTATCCTAATTTATATCAGGTATAGATACAAGATCATTTCTAAATAATTATTTCCATCTACACTCGTACATTCTATTCCGTCTACTCGTTTTCTTTTTAGAAAATTGATAAATACTGCAATCAGAGGCTCTCATGAACTACATGAGTTTACACTTTCATAGTTTGCCAGAAAACCTGCTGATAATTTAAGAGATAATATCATGCTGAATGCTTTAAAGTGCACATTTTATGACTGTTGAAGGTGTTACTTTCCTTGGTTGTTTGACACACACCCAAACTACTTTCAGAATTTGGTATTTAAATAAGGTATAGGGGTTTCTGCATTGTTTTCTACATTGTTACAATGGCCTCCGCTGCTCCAATCACTCCTAAAACAAGAGCGATGTCTGTAACACCGTCAAGAAGTTCTGTTGAAATGGGTGAAGATACGTACCGGGAAAGACATGGTCTGACAAAGATTCTCCGTGAAGATGAAGATATTGTGAAACAAGATTTCACAGTGTCTGATGATTGTGTGGGGAGATTTGTGTTTGACAAAACATTACAGACTGTGAAACTCTATGTTTGGATTCTTACGAGGAATATACATCCGAAAGTAACTACCTACTTTTGACACCCATAGACTGGACATACTTCTACAATCAAATTAGGAGAGAATTTAATTTTGGTGGAAAAATCTGGTACCAGTGGGATGGTGCCACACCTGGTATGCGGTACCGTGCGACTCATTATACAGCTCATTATGTGGGCCTTTGTCTTCTCAGGTGTGAATCACAGTATTATTCATGACCATTCAGGGATCCTCGCATATGCCCTTTTGAAACAAAAAGTGTCTTAGAAAACTGAAATCAATATATTGTTTTCTGTGAATGAGTGAACAGAATGATTTTCACATCATTTTGAACCAAAAACTCTAGGATACAAGATCCAGTTCTCTAAAGTCTTGTGAACAAATGTTCTGTATGTGTTTTATGGCCATATTTCAGTGACTTCGAAATTTTAGTTTCTCACTAACCACGCATAAACTTTGCTTTCTCAAAAACACAATCATGTACATACATGCTGCTCACATATTATTGTAGCACAGTTTGTGCTGATTACAGTGTTATTAGACTTTAGCCATTAATATGTTTATGAGCAACTGAAAAAAGAACAAATGTCAGGGCATGTCAAAACTTTTCCAGGCCTCCAAAACACCCTTAGACCCCAAAGGGTTAATTGTGATCACATTACAACAACGTGACATAGGCCCTCTAGCAAATCTGCTAAAAGTGGACAAAACAGAATAAAATTAGCATTCGGTAGATGCTTATACTTATGACCGAAAGGGAGTACACATAGGCCTACTCTTTAATGTCAAGCGGAAATGTTGAAAGAAACGAGTACACCAAATAAAATTTGAACATCATCATCATCTATCTGAACAAGAGGTCTAAGGAAGGAAAAAGTAAGGAAAATAAATTTATAATTCAACGTTTACAAAAAATATACACAAATATTCCCGAGCGGAATTGTCTGTATTCATATGACAGTTTTCTTAGTAATTTGGTCTCTTGAGATACATCAGGGTTTTGCTCTCACGAAATACCTTTATATTTTGTGTCTGTAGCCTTTTCAAGTGAGTGGAACTTTTAACAACCTCAAACTTTACTGAATGTGTAGCTTTGAGCTCAGTGGTGAAATATGTTTCAGTTGTAATTGTATGTGTAAATCAGCAAGCCTTACTATTCGTGTTGACAGTTCATCGTATTTATATGGAGATGGCAGTGGCGGGCCGTGCATTTCACACCTAGGCCTTCAGTGGCGTCCTACATGAATTAATCCACCTCTTAATACCATAATAATGATGTCACGGCTATAGAAACCATAAATATTACACAGAAGTGCAGTATAACAGGGCATTGCATCACAGACAGGTATCTCACATAGCGAGAATGAATGCTATTACTAAAGCAAGAAACCCAGTTAACACATTTCAACAAGTTGCCACAACTATGCAGTGCATCATCTCTAGCTCAAGCATAACCTAACAAAATAACACAAATATAGTCCACCCGATGTTCTTACAGACATTTATTAACGCAAACTTATTTATACCTTACAGATAACATTGGTATAAAACAAATAAGGTGATTACATGTGCTTTAAAGTTGACCTAACAGTTTATCGAACTCATACGGCTTTCCATCTTCACGAGTCTCCCCGCCGGTCTGCCAGTGCACTGCGGGAGGAAAATACTAGTTAGCACAGCTTTACTGGGAAAGCGAGCAAGTAGCATTAAAATAATTCATACAAGATGATGAAGAAAAGTGTATACATGTGTTTTAACGTATCCCTAGGACTCTCATCTTTACGCCGATTCTCCCTGCCGGTCTGCCTCTGCCAGCGGCGCTGCGGCCGGAGGAAAAAAACAGTTGATACAGCTCGACTTGGGAAACTGAGATATTCTTACGGAACCTTAAACCTGGCTTTATATCTTGCAAATAACATCAGAATACAATGCATAAAACAATAAAAAAGAGTCAAAAATGAAATTTAACCTACCATACTCTAGTGGTTTTTTATCTTCATGATGAGTCTTTCACAGCGCCGGTGCTGAGGATGTGTGGTTATTTCTCGTGGTCATTTAGTACTTTAGTATTTGGATTTACAGAACGTGAATATTTTTCAGAATGCACTGAAAATCTACAATAACACACTGTACACAGCATATACGGTAAGAAATCTGAGAAACAATAATAATACTGTGAAAACAAAAATGATTTATAGTGATGCTGTTTGCTAGCTTTGACTAGTACACTCTCTGACCATCCAATCAAATGACGAGAAAACGCTGACGTTATCGTAATCCTGCTAGATGGCCCTGGTGCTCTCAACTCGAAATCTTATAGCAACGGTTTCATTGCCATTGATTTTAAGCTACAGACGCCTGCACTGTCGATTCTGAAGGTCTTAGGCAGATTTCTTTGTCCCTGACAACACAATTGCTGAAAAATTATTGATAAAAGCTCTTATAAAAACATACACTGCTGGAAGCAGCACGACCAAGAGAAAAGCTATAAAATGAAGAGAATAGACTATTGGAAATAATTTAATACACATTCATGGAAAAATATATTAAAACTAAGTCAGTGATTCTGATAGTGTTTAGGCCAGCAGAGAAGGCTTTGCTAGCCCTGACGGCCCACCACTGGGAGATGGATAATTGTCCTAAAAGTAATACCAATTTAGTCAAACACTCTCAAGTAGAGAGGAATTTTCATTTATTTCTATAAGCACTGAATGCTGACTGCTCTCAGAAAGAAGGCCTCATCTAAAGACATATACAGTCCAACAAACAAATGTGTACAGTGTCATCCGTAATCCTGATCATTTGACTAAGTAAAACGCCTGTCATAATACATCAAGAGGAGGTTTTCTGTATTCTGTATGCATTATGGCACTTTTCTTAAATGATGTGTAACTGTTTTCTGGGTAACTAGGCTTCTTGAATTTACAATTGTGCTTGGGATCTGTATAGGGGGAAAAGCATGGACCATAAAGTTTATTCTATACCTATTCTATATGTGAGGCAAAAAAATAAAAAATAAAAATAAATAAATAAATAAATATAATAATAATAATAATAATAATAATAATAATAATATTTTTTAAAGATAACTTATGACAGATTTGTAAATCGTTAGCATATTACTTAATCATTTTTGAATGTAGTCATGTTTTGTAACTAATCACTTGTAAATGATTTATAACTTAATCTACAAAACATAAATAAAAATATTAACATATCATTTATTAATCATCTATGAATGCATAGGCATGTTTTGTAAATGATTAGTAAATCATTAACTAATTACTTGTAAATGACTTGTAAATGAATTAAGAAAACATAATTTCACAAATTATGTTATAAACATACACAAATTGTTAGCATATCACTTATTAATCACTTATGAATGTTTTATAAATGATTAGTTTATCATTAAGTAATCACTTATAAATGATTTACAACTGAACGTTATTATAAAGTGTTACCAAAAAATATACAAATAAACGTGAATTGAATTGAATTATTTATGGAAAGCCTCCATAAAACATGACATTGACATGCCCGGACATGTCGGGTGCCCCAATAGCCCTTATGGATTGACCTGTTAAAATATATATCTATATATTTTTCCCTTTACTTATTTTGATGTCGCTGGTTCCCAGTGTTGGGGAAGCTACTCTGAAACTGTAGCTTGACCAGCTACAAGCTACTCGTAAATTAAAGTAGTAAAGCTACATTCAAGCTACCCTTCTGAAAAAGTAGCAAGCTACACTACAAGTTACTATCAAAAAGTAGCTAGCTACTTTGAAACTACTTTAAATTTTTTGTATTATTATTATTATTATTATTATTATTATTTTATTTTATTATTATTTTTTTTATTATTTTTTTATTTTTTATTTTTTTTTCTTACAATTAACATTACAAATAACTAAATAATTGTTAATGAAGAATTATAATGAAGTTATAAGTAGAATATTTGGGGTTAAAACATACTGTAATGCAATCATGATTTCAAAGAGTAGGGTGAATTCCGGTTGATTGGGACACTTTTCCAAGCCATTTCAATGACAAAAGTGTCCAAATCATTTGATTTTGTAAACTATTCGATACACACAATAATGAAATACTGTACAATTATATAGATATATTATCTTAAACTGACTGTCAAAGTGCAGAATTGCTACTAAGGTAACATCAATGCAAGAACAAAATGTATGCAACTTAAACTGGATACGGAGGAGTCATAAAATAAACAGGTTAAATTCACATCACATGCGGTATTTACTGACTGTGAATTGAGAGGTCAATCATCAGCTGCATGAGTGAACACTGCACTTTGTGTGAATCCCGCCGCAACCATCCTTTGCCAAATGATAAGCACACTACTATATTGCAATTTTATTTTCTGTTCGATTAGTGTTCATTACAAAACTGTGGGGGGACAGATTATATTATGACCGTTCATCATTGTAAAATAGACATTTGATCTAGAGTGCAATAAAGAAGAAAAATTAATCAGTTTAAAAGGGCTATTATTCACCTCCTGTATGTGCTTTAAGTCTTTGATGTAGACCGCATTTCAATCTTTGTTTTGCATAAATTACAGTTGATTCATGTGAAATATCCACTCCTGCACATCCTTATGTATCATCAGACGATCTCTCGTCGGTGGAAAGACTGTAAAGCCACGAGATGCGTGATATCACCACAGATGGAGGTAATGATCAAATTTAGTTTGTGATCTAGTCAAAAAAAGACACTGCACTGCTTCAATGCATTACAGGCTCGTGACTTGTCAGAACGCAAAATGGAATGTAGAGTTTGGTCGCACTACACCGCAACTTGCTGGAAAAAGTAGTTAGCTACAGGAAAACTACACTGTTTTAAAAGTAGCGTCGCTACTTGTAGCTAGCTACTCCCCAACACTGCTGGTTCCTCATTACATTCTTTTTTACATGACTTTCTTACATGACAAAGTCTTTTTCCCGCTCCTGGAAAAATGTACAACATTTTTATATTTTTAGTGATGCCTAAAACTAGAGTAAATGTTTTGCTTTGTTTTATATTGTGTGTGATCACATAATTTATTTATTTATATTCATTTAAAAGAAGAGAATAAGACTCGGGTGATTGAATGAGTGGGCGTGAGAGAGAGAGAGAGAGAGAGAGAGAGAGAGTGACCAAAAATGCAACCGGACATGTGGGCGTCAGATGGTGGACACCACCGGATGTGGAGTGTTCAAAACGGACCATAAAATCTTCATAAATGAACCTGAAATGTTCATTTATG
Organism: Spinibarbus caldwelli; assembly: GCA_039654775.1. Taxonomy (NCBI): domain Eukaryota; kingdom Metazoa; phylum Chordata; class Actinopteri; order Cypriniformes; family Cyprinidae; genus Spinibarbus; species Spinibarbus caldwelli. The sequence goes on from JBCAMP010000261.1 coordinate 385,068, forward strand.
ACTTGTCACCGGACGGAACTGTACAAACGTCATATTTCTTCCCCAGAGGGCACAGGTAGATAGCTTTAACAGGACACGGGGTCAACACGACGTGGGTGGTCGCGATGTGGGTGGGTCAAGGGTCAAGGGTAATAAATCATTCTTGACAGGTAGTCTTCCTTACTGACTACTTACATGCTAATAAGCAACTAGTTAATCATATAAAATACTAAATCAACTATTCTATTTAACATTTTATTTTGACAGTTTAATTGAATAATTGGATAACTGATGGCAGACAAACACAAAATTATATATTTGCAGACTAGCACATTGTTAGTTGTAATGCAAAAACTTATGATTTGCACTGAGATGAAAGAGATGAGATGACTCGATCCATGCGCCGACCTGAAAAATGAACTCTATTCATGAAGAGCAAACTGATAATACTCTTACCTGAGCTCTCCTGAAAGATGGCGAAAAACCCATCAAAGTTCTTGTAACCATCTGAGATGAAAAGAATGTGCAGGGAACTGCCAGTGCTTTTGATTGGAGGTGGTCGCTCATTTCCACAATAACGTCCAATCACACGTGAGTTCAAGCTCTCTCCATCCCTCACTTCAACATAGTCATACTGACAGCTGTGGTCAAACTCCAAACTGAGCATCATGAACCTGAGATACAGAAAATGGCAAGTTCAGGTGATTAGGATATGAAATTATGTCTATTTATTTATTCTGTTGCCTGCAAAGTACAATGGTGGCAACTGGGTTGTTGATGGACTGATTGTGATGTGGTGTTTGTTGTCTAATAATTTATTGTGTTGTTATGTAATGTACAATAGTGGCAAATGAGTTTCCCCTTAAAGGGATTAATAAAGTTTCTAACTAACTATTCAGGTGTCAGGATATGCAGTAATTGTGTGATGATGTACAGTCTTAGTAAAGTAATGAAGATTAGAAAAGTCTTCTGCATTCTCCACAACTAAGCTCTCAGGATGACCTGCAAGATTAGCAACACAGATCATGTAGGTAGGTTTGCATGGTTATCTGTTTGTCTATTTATTCATTCATTCATTCATTCATTAAAATTTACATCAGTAAATCTGGTCCAAAAAAAAAAAAAAACATAAGTAACTTGGATCCCTTAGTGGGAAAGAGACTCTATTTTTGTTGTCAGGGAATATCAGACTCTGAGACACGAAGATAGTTAAACCTGAACCGGTATATTATCGCAGGAAATGTATATTGACAGTCAGGTAAGTAAAATGAAAATTGTAGTAATACGGCAGTGCTTGTGTTAGGGAATCCAGATTCAGAGAGAACAACCGAGGAATTCCATTAACATGGTTTTATTAACAGCAATGAGCAAACACACAGGAGGGAAAGATGGCAATATGCAACACAGGTGAGAACAGAGGAGAGAAGATAACTTGGAACACTGATGTAGGACTCGCTGGAGCAATGAATTGCTGGGGCCCATTTCAATAAGGAGAATTCAATTTCAACCAACTCTCAGTTTAAACTTTGAGTTGACTTACCATGAGATGGGAAACTCAGAGTTTTCGGTTTCAGAACGGCTGAATTGTGTTAGTTCATTCAACTCTGAATAGGCTGACTCTGAGTTTAGCGCGTGCACCACGACTATGAAAAGTCATGATCAGTGGAGCGCCGAAATTATGATTCATCCGAGAAAAATGACGTCCACGTACTTCCGTCAATATGTGACTTTAATTCTTAATAACTGTTAATAACTTAATAACTGTTATAATATTAGATAATTAGGTGAAAATTGTAAATTATTGGACTAATATTCATTTTAATGGTATCCCATGATTCATTTTAATGGTATCCCAAAAAAAAAAAAAAAAGGAGGAAAAAGAGAAAAAAGAAACAAGAACGTGGCAGCAGTGGCTAAAAATGAAGTATAAAAACACAATTCAATCAAGGTACAAGCTTTAAGCATAAAAGGTTCATGGGTGTAGGCTAAATGACTTTGCAAACATTTGACATTAAATATAATTCAGTATCTACTTCAATGCATTGCAGCTTTTTCCACATAGTCTAACACTCTTTTCACATTAATACAGTAAATATTCTCTAATCCAACCTGTTACATTTCTTAATTAGAGTAATATAATTAACTACTGCCTTGCACTCAGTCGACAGCAAGAAGCCAGAGGCTCGCAAAAAGGGGGGTGAACCTGCACCAGCACCACTGACAGATGAAGAGGAGATGGCCAAGTATTGGAAGAATTTTAAAATCCAAAAGGAAGAATAACTATTGCTTTTGTATTTGTAGGAAATAAAGATTACCAAAACAATTGTGAATAATTTGTGTTTATTTAACAGCTGTGGTGGTGGTTATGGCATATATCTCATACTACCCCTCCATCTGACATCCTTCCATTCCATACAGTAATCAGTTTCATTTTCAGAAGGTGCGATGGTGGGGATATGCTTGTCATCAATGCATCCAACCACACTGAAAATCCTGAAGGAAATTCTGATAACTTACAGAGGTCACAGAAAGATGTTATTAAGTGAATGTAATTTATCAGAGTAGCCTCATTTAAATTTATTGCTACACCACTGACCTACTGTCCTGTGAAACTCTTTTTTGACGGATTTATGCCTGGGAAAAAAATTCTCAGACTGAGTGTTAGAGCAACGCACACTTTCCTTATTGGTCTGCATACAGCGGCCTTACTAATGTGCTCTGCATCTCCGATGTTTTAAAGAAAACTACCATTTAAAATGCTACCGCTCAACTAAATATGCATGTGAATATGGCAAAAAATAAATACATCATTAAATAAAAATAAAATAATAAAATAAAATAAATAAAAAAAATGACAATCTTCTTTCCATGAAGGGAAAAAAAATGAATTTAAGTGCATTTTTCTTATTTTGCAAATTATCTGTCAATGGGGTGAGAAATTAAAAATATTCTTGTTTCCATTTGCATTAAAATTATTTTTCTTATGGTGGACAATTTTACATGTTTGCACTTAAAAGGAAAATCCCCCGGGAAACAAGACTAAATATCTATAACTGGTTTGGCCTTGGGACCCACGTTTTCCCATGGTCATCAAGCCGCGACCCACTTATATATATACACACACACACACACACACACACACACACATATATATATATATATATATATATATATATATATATATATACACACACACACACACACACACACACATATATATATACACACACACACACACACACACACATATATATATATATATATATATATATATATATATATATATATATATCAGAATCAGAATCAGAATCAGCTTTATTGCCAGGTATGTTTGCACATACGAGGAATTTGTTTTAGTGACAGTAGCTCCACAGTGGGACAGAATGACGGCGACAGGACAGGACACAGATAATAATAATGTACAAATATACAAAATGGACAGTATGCAAAATAGTACAAACACAATATACAAAAAATAGACAATTCAGTATGTACAGGTATGTTAGGTGCAAATTTGAAATGTAATAAGTATGTGTTAAATAAAAAATAAAAATAAAAAGTAGATAGTGTTGTGTGTTTCATGTTTATTGTTAAGAGTTCAAATGTTCATGAGATGGATTGCCTGAGGGAAGAAACTGTTCCTGTGTCTGGTCGTTCTGGTGCTCAGAGCTCTGTAGCGTCGACCAGACGGCAACAGTTCAAAGAGGGAGTGTGCTGGATGTGAGGGGTCCAGAGTGATTTTGCCAGCCCTTTTGCTCACTCTGGATGAATACAGTTCTTGGAGAGTGGGGAGGGTTGTACCAATGATTCGCTCAGCAGTCTGAACTACCCTCTGTAGTCTTCTGAGGTCAGATTTGGTAGCTGAGCTGAACCAGACAGTTATTGAAGTGCAGAGAATGGATTCAATGATGGCAGAGTAGAACTGTTTCAGCAGCTCCTGTGGCAGGTTGAACTTCCTCAGCTGGCGAAGGAAGTACAGCCTCTGCTGGGCCTTTTTGACAATAGAGTCAGTGTGATTGTCCCACTTCAGGTCCTGGGAGATGATGGTGCCCAGGAACCTGAATGACTCCACTGTCGTTACAGTGCTGTTCATGATGGTGAGTGGGGGGAGAGCAGGGGGGTTTCTCCTGAAGTCCACGATCATCTCCACTGTATTGAGCGTGTTGACCTCCAGGTTGTTAAGACTGCACCAGACAGCCAGCTCCTTAACCTCCTGTCTGTAAGCAGACTCATCACCGTCCTGAATGAGGCCGATAAGTGTGGTGTCGTCTGCAAACTTCAGGAGCTTGACAGAGGGGTCTTTAGATGTGCAGTCGTTGGTGTACAGGGAGAAGAGCAGTGGGGAAAGAACGCAGCCCTGAGGGGCTCCAGTGCTGATGGTGCGGGTGCTGGATGTGTATTTTCCCAGCCTCACTAGCTGCTACCTGTCTGTCAGGAAGCTGTAGATCCACTGACAGATGGAGGTGAGTACAGAGAGCTGAGTTAGTTTGGGCAGGAGGTGGTTTGGGATGATTGTGTTAAAGGCCGAGCTGAAGTCCACAAACAAGATCCTCACATAAGTCCCTGATCTGTCTAGATGTTGTAGTATGTAATGCAGTCCCATGTTGACTGCATCATCCACAGACCTGTTTGCTCTGTAGGCAAACTGCAGGGGGTCCAGTAAGGGTCCAGTGATGTCCTTCAGATTAGCCAAAACCAGTTTTTCAAATGACTTCATGACCACAGATGTTAGAGCCACAGGTCTGTAGTCGTTGAGTCCTGTTATCTTGGGTTTCTTTGGGACGGGGATGATGGTGGAGCGTTTGAAGCATGAGGGGACTTCGCACAGCTCCAGTGATCTGTTGAAGATCTGTGTGAAGATGGGGGCACAGGATTTCAGACAGGCTGGTGTCACACCGTCTGGGCCTGGTGCCTTCCTTCTTTTGTTCTTTTTGAAGACCTGGCGCACATCATCTTCTCTTATCTGCAGTGCAGGTATGGGGGAGAGTGGGGTTGCTGGAGGTGTGAATGGTTGTGTGGAGAGGTGTTCAGGGCGGGTGTGGGGTGTTTTTTCAAACCTGCAATAGAACTCGTTCAGATCGTCTGTCAGTTGTTGATTCTCCAGAGTGCTGGGGGATGGTGACATGTAATTGGTGATGTCTTTCAGACCTTTCCACACTGAAGCTGTGTCACTGGAAGAGAACTGGATGCTTAGCTTATCGGAATAATTCCTTTTTGCCACTCTGATCTCCTTTTCCAGTGTGTATTTGGCCTGTTTATACAAGACTCTGTTCCCCTCTCTGTAAGCATCTTCTTTGGCCTGATGGAGCTGTCTGAGTTTTGCAGTGAACCATGGTTTGTCGTTATTGTAGGTTAGATGAGTCCTGGTGGGAATGCACATATCCTCACAGAAACTGATATAAGATGTTACAGTCTCTGTGAGCTCATCCAGATCATTTGCATAAGCCTCAAAAACACTCCAATCAGTAAGGTCGAGACAGGCTTGTAAAACCTGCTCTGTCTCAATATTCCATCTCTTTACAGTCCTTAATACAGGTTTAACTGATTTGAGTTTCTGCCTGTAGGTAGGAATAAGATGAACCAAACAGTGATCAGAGAGTCCTAGAGCTGCTCATGAAACAGAGTGATATGCATCCTTTATTACTGTGTAACAGTGATCCAGTATATTACTGTCTCTGGTGGGACATGTGATGTGCTGTCTGTACTTTGGCAGTTCACGAAAGAGATTGGCTTTATTAAAGTCCCCAAGAATGATTAAAACAGAGTCCGGGTGTTGTTGCTCAGTCTCTGTGATCAGATCAGCTAGTTTCTGTAAAGCGGAGCGCACGTGCGCTTGCGGAGGAATGTAAACACTCACGAGAATGAACGAGTGAATCTCCCGCGGCGAGTAGAAAGGCTTGCAGTTAATGAAGAGCGTTTCCAGATCAGAACAGCACATCATCTTTAACACAGTTACATCTGTACACCACCTTTCATTGATGTAAAAGCACGTCCCGTCGCTGGGCGATTTCACTGTTGATTCTGCCTCGCAATCTGCTCTGATCAGCTGAAAGCTCGGAAGATGTAGCGCGCTGTCCGGAATGGCGTCGTTCAGCCAGGTTTCCGTGAAACACAGAGCAGTAGAGTTTGAAAAGTCCCTGTTTGTCCGGGAGAGCAGAAGGAGTTCATCTGTTTTGTTGGGTAGAGAGCGGAGATTCGTCAGATGGATGCTAGGCAACGCCGTTCTAAATCCGCGCTGTCTGAGCTTCACGAGCGCGCCGGCTCACTTCCCCCGTCTGAGCGTCCTGAAGCGTCTAAACAGCACCGCCGCTCCGCCGACTACTATGTCCAGCAAAACATGGGTCAGAGTTCAGTGGAGCTTGGGGTAAGAAAGGGGAGGGGGGGCAAGGTCGGGAGGGAGTTCAGCTTCCTGACAGCCTGATGGATGAAGCTGTCCTTCAGTCTGCTGGTCCTGGCCTCGAGACTCCGCAGTCTCCTCCCTGATGGCAGCAGACTGAAGAAGCTGTGTGTCGGGTGGGTGGGATCACCTGCAATGCAGATGGCTTTGCGGGTGAGACGGGTGTTGTAGATGTCCTGGAGGGAAGGGAGAGAGACACCAACGATCCTCTCAGCTGCTCTCACTATGCGTTGAAGTGACTTGCGGCAGGACGCGTTGCAAGCGCCATACCACACAGTGATGCAGCTAGTAAGAATGCTCTCGATGGTGCCTCTGTAGAAGGTGCACATGATGAGGGCCGGGGCTCTGGCTCTTCTCAGTTTGCGGAGGAAGTAGAGACGCTGTTGTGCTTTCTTGGCCAGTGCTACAGTGTTGTTAGTCCAGGAAAGGTCCTCTGTGATGTGCACACCTAGGAACTTGGTGCTGCTCACTCTCTCCACAGTCGCACCATTGATGGTCAGAGGAGCATGCTGAGTGTGCACTCTCCTGAAGTCAACAACAATCTCCTTCGTCTTCTCCACATTCAGAGAGAGATTGTTGTCACTGCACCACCCGGCCAGGCGGCTCACCTGTGTGTGTGTGTGTGTGTGTGTATATATATATATATATATATATGTGTGTGTGTGTATGTGTGTGTATGTGTGTGTGTGCGTGTGTGTGTGTATATATATATATATATATATATATATATATATATATATATATTTATTTTATTATTTAATTTATTTAACGAAAATTAAGTTAAGACTGTTAAGAATGTTACTAATACTGAATAAACAGCCTATAAGGTAAGGCTATTAAATAGCAGTCCCAAACTAGTTTTTGTTAATACAATTAAGTTGGTATGAGACACCACAGTCATTTAAGCATATACAAAATAACACAAAGTGAAATAACATGATATTTTTGGGTTATGGAAACAACCGTTACCATGAATAACATGAACTATTAATAACACGTGAAAACTGCTCCTGAATATAATGAATATCATACCTTCATGCAAATCCTTCCCAGCTCACACACGCAGTGCAGTTATGTGATTTATCGGTACTGTACTTTTATTTCATGCGTTGCATGTTTGTAGTTTCTGTGCTTTAGTGAAGTGATATACAGCGCGTGCTACAGAAGAGTACGCGCTACGAACACTGTATAACATCTGACAGGATAGTTTGTTTTTCTGAGATGAGAGACTTTTTATTTACATTTACATTTAGTCATTTTGCAGACGCTTTTATCCAAAGCGACTTACAATTGGGGAATACATGAAGTGATTCATCTTGAAGAGGCAATCAGACAGAGGAAGTGCTCGTAACAAAAAGTCTCAGGCATTGTTCAAAAAAGTACAAGCTAGGAAGGAAAGGAATAAATAAAGAGAAAGAAAGTTTTTTTTTTTTTTTTTTTTTTTTAAATAAAGTTTAGGATGAAGTCAAGTAGTGCTGAAAGAGATGAGTTTTCAGTTGTTGCTTGAAGATTGATAGGGATCCAGCATTCCGGATAGGGGTGGGAAGATCATTCCACCAGCCAGGAATGGTGAATGAGAATGTTCTGGAGAGTGATTTTGAGCCTCTCTGTGATGGTACCATGAGGCGTCGCTCACTAGCAGATCTCAGACTTCTGGAGGGGGTGTAGATTCGTAATAGTGAGTGGAAGTAGGCGGGTGCTGAGCCTGTGGTTGTTCTATATGCAAGCATCAGTGTCTTGAACTTGATCCGAGCTGCAACTGGTAGCCAGTGCAAGGAGATAAAGAGAGGTGTAACATGGGCTCTTATGGGCTCATTGAAGACCAGTCGTGCCGCTGCATTCTGAATCATTTGTAGAGGTTTGATTGTGTTTGATGGAAGTCCAGCCAGAAGAGCATTGCAGTAGTCCAGCCTAGAAATGACAAGGGCCTGGACAAGAAGTTGTGCACCATGCTCTGTCAGAAAGGGCCTGATCTTTCTGATGTTGTGTAGTGCAAACCTGCAAGATCGAGCAGTCTTTGCAATGTGCTCTTTGAAGGTCAACTGGTCATCAAAGATTACACCAAGATTTCTGACCGAAGTTGATGGGGCAATTGTTGATGTACCTAACTGAATCGTGAAGTCATGCTGTAGAGTTGGAGTAGCAGGGAAGACAAGAAGCTCAGTCTTTGCCAGGTTGAGCTGTAGGTGATGTTCTTTCATCCATGCCGAGATGTCCGCCAGGCAGCCTGAGATCCGTGCAGCTACTGTTGGATCATCTGGTTGAAAAGAGAGATAGAGCTGTGTGTCATCAGCGTAGCAATGGTAGGAGAAGCCATGTGCCTGTATGATGGGACCCAGTGATGTCGTGTATGTGGAGAAGAGGAGGGGTCCAAGAACCGATCCCTGAGGAACCCCAGTGACCAGTTGATGTGCTTTGGATACCTCCCCTCCCCAGGCCACCCTGAAAGACCTACCAGTGAGGCAGGATTCAAACCAGCGAAGTGGAATTCCAGTGATGCCCAGAGATGAGAGGGTAGACAGGAGGATCTGATGATTAACAGTGTCAAACGTGGCAGATAGATCCAGCAGAATGAGGACTGATGATTTGGAGTCTGCTTTTGCAATTCGCAGGGCTTCAGTGACTGAGAGTAGCGCAGTCTCAGTTGAATGGCCACTCCTGAAACCTGACTGTTTAGCATCCAGTTTGTTGTTCTGTGAAAGAAACAATGAGACCTGGTTGAAGACAACTCGTTCGAGTGTTTTTGCTATGAATGGAAGGAGAGAGACAGGTCTGTAGTTTTCTATAAGAGAAGTGTTTAATGTAGGTTTCTTGAGCAGTGGGGTTACCCGAGGCTGCTTGAACGCAGTGGGGAAAATGCCTGTGAGGAGAGATGTGTTGATGATGTGTGTGAGTGCTGGTAAGAGTGTGGGAGAGATTGCTTGGAGAAGGTGTGAGGGGATTGGGTCTAGAGGACATGTTGTAGGATGGCTGGAGAGGAGAAGTTTGGATACCTCTGCCTCAGTGAGTGGACAGAAGGAGAAGATGGGAGTTTTAGCAGTGGATGTGGTTGGTTGGAGGTCGTGTGTGTGTGGAGGAGAGAACTGACTACTGACTACTTGCTATTTCATAGCAAGTTACGAAAATAACGATAGAATAATGCCACTGACAATAAATCTGGCTACATCTCACCTGACCGCAGCTACTGAATCTGGACAGCGCGTTTTTCTCAGGAATTATTACTGCATCTGACAGAAGTGTCAACAGCTTTCATGCACTTCTTTTAAAATAAAAGTCTAGCATCAGAAAAAAAAAAAAGAAAAAAAAAAAAAAAAAAAAAAAAAAACATTTAGAGTTACATTTTTTGTTGTTGATGTCATTTATTTGGCCGTACACTCCGCGACCCACCAGTTGAGAACCACTGTCTTAGACCATTTTTCATCTATAGAAAATGCATCTTAACTAGGGCTGTCAGTCAATTAAAATTTTGAATCTAATTAATTACATGATGTTTCGATTAATTAATCTAATTAATCACAATTAATAGTAAAATAAATTTGACTGTGAAAATACCTACAAAATATTTTTTAAAGCTATAAGAAAGTATCAAGTAGACATTACAAACTGTAGCTTTAGAAATATTATATTTGACTCAAAAAAAAAAAGAAAAAAAGTTACACTTAGGCTACAACAGCCTAACATAAACTATGGAACATAAGAGAAGATAATTTGGTAAAAAAAAAAAAAAAAAAAAAACCTCAGTATTGTTTGTTCATACAATGAAAGTCATTGGTAACCAAAACAGCTTTGTTACCAACAGTCTTCAAAATACCTTCTTTCGTGTTCCACAAAAGAAAGGTTTGAAATGACATGAGGGTGAGTAAATGATGACAGAATTTAATTTTTTGGGTGAACTATCCCTTTATTGTTTATTATTATTATTATTATTATTATTATTATTATTATTATTATTATTATTATACTCTAAATTAAACTAAATCTGACAGCAGGTGGTGGTAAATGTAATTCATTCGATTCGTTAAAATGGCTGATTCATTCAGGAATGAAGTAAATGGCTCCCTTTATGAGTGGGTCTTTGAATCATTGGTTCACACGATTCGTTCAAAACGCGGATTCTTTCAGAAACTAAACACCGCTGTGTTGCTCAGAGACCACTGATCTATAATAGAGAACTGGTTTGCTCAAGATGTCATAAAAGTGAAGCTGCCACACCACCATATTGGCATTCCCTAGTGTTCCCATACATTCTATTGAATTAATAGGAAATCATACGATTTTATTGAGAAAACATCACCCAACAAGTCAGAATTTTTATATCTGAAGTATCCCTGCACATTTTTACAATGCAAATGTCCTAAGCATGAAAACGATAATTTGTTTAATGTCGGGAATTTTCCCTGCTTATTAAAAAGTTGCGTTCATATACATTACAGCAGCGTACATCACCATGATGAACATCAGACTGATGAGATCCTCAACATAAGTATTACAAATGACAAAGAGCTCATTCTGAAATCTGAATAAAGATTTATGCTTTGTATACACATACCTTAACTCGCCTTGTACAGTTATTCACTGTTTATGTAATTTTGTTATAATGTTTTTATTCATACAGTAGGCTAACTGCAAATAGCCTATTTCAGCAATGATTTTGTTAACAGCATTCATTTTGAAGCAGGAATTTAAATGTTGGTTTAATTATTAATTTAACATATATACATAACATTTTACATGGAAATGGTAATGCTAGTAAAACGCCATATTTGCACGATCTTGGGGAGTCTGAAATAGATGTTGCTCAATCAGGACATTAAAAATATACACATCATAACTTATTCAGAGAAATAATAATGACAACATATGGCACAGACTTCAAGACATAAAGCTTTATTTCCAAGACGATGCATGGTAAGCTTTTCATTTCAATGCAGCATAGAACAATATAGTAACAGAGGCTTGTATTCTTCATTGTATATTTAAATTGATTTTGGATGTTATATAATACCTGCATAATTACGTACAGTACATAAATAAATATATTTTGTGTTGGATCAGTTACCTGTGTCAGCAAGTGTGCAGCAGACACACCCACCTTAATGATTTAAATATATCGCTTATCCTGCCTAAAAAGACCATAAACGTTCCAGATAACATCTGAAGTAAAAATTAATTTACATATACATAACATAAAAACTAATCCTCTGTGACTGATTCACTTCAAATCGGGTGATTTTAGGTCAGTGTTTTTGCTGTTGCTCAATGGTGCTCTCTGCCAGTTTGGAATAGTAAGATGGCAGCTCGAACACTTCCGGTGGCTTCACCACCTGTCTGCAGTTTAGAACGCAATGAGCAATCCAGTCATTATATATAGATCAGTGTCGGAGATGAACAATAATACTGCTATGGCTTTAAAGGTAATTATGTTCTCTGCAAAATTGAACAAAAACACATATTGTGTTTAAAATATAACACAATATCAACTTCTTATTTACTGAACTGTTGTACAGTATAAAATCATATTTAGACTCGTGATATTCGGGACAAACAGTACTCATGTGATACTGCTCTTGCTGCTCTTATGATATTACTTATAGTATGATATAAATATGAGAAGAAAAAAAACACATACAGAAGCATTTTTGCACCAATATCTTGAATTTTAGGGCATAACAGCATTTATGGACTTGTTGCCCTGCATCATATTTGTCAACAGTCAACTGTATGAAACGTAAGATGATGTAAAGGTCTGGGGGCGGGGCCAGTGCGTTAACTGTGTTAAAATATTTGAATCACATTATTTTTTTTATAACTAATTAAGTTAACACATTAAACTGACAGCCCTAATCTTAACTTAAGAACTTTTAGATACTTTTACTTGAAATAAGACAAAAATACTCAGTAAGAAAAGCATTTTTGCAGTGCGAATGAATGAATTAGTTATTTAAACATCGCTTACGCTTTAAAACAGGGGAGGAAACCGAAAGAAACTCTTGGTTTATCGAATAAAACCTGCTCCCGACAAAGTTTGGTTCACAGAGTAAGTTACCACGGTAACTGACTCTGAGTATAAGTTACCACTCTTTCAGAAACGGGTTTGACTTACCCTGCTTTCTCGGGTTTGACAAACCTCCCATTTTGAAACGGAAAACCCAGAGTTTCCCTCATTTCAGGGTTAACATACACAGAGTTTTCACTTAACCTCGTTTCTGAAACGGGCCACTGGTACGTCGATCGCAGCTAAGTAGTCGGGTTTCCACATTGGAGAATAGACAAAGACTGAGGCTGAGGTTTGTGTTTCAGTTGTGGTCTTGATTAGTGTGGTGATGGGTGACAGGTGCAGGTGATCAGAACTCAGATGATGGTGAATGAGGTGAGGGAGGGATGGTGGAGCCTGGTACTTCTGTGACAGGATCAAGCTGAAGAATAATGGACTTTTCTTTATATGTGATGGAGTGGTGATGGGAAGATGACCAGGATGGATCCAGGGAAGCACACACCTCACACGAAGGCTGCTAAGTGGTAAGGTATTCTACTTATTTTCACAGGGATGATGAGGAGGAGACCTTAGGACTGTCATTGCTGCTAAAATAGCAGGAATGACGTTTTCCTAACAAGAGATTGGTGGTTGTAGTGCTTCAGGCCTCCTCTCTCTCCCATTCTCTTCTCTTCACATTATGTTCCAGTTCCTGTCAGGGCTTCTGTCTTTTCTCCATTTATGCACATTTCTTGTTCAATTTGGTTGGCTCCCGTTATCGAGCTGCTTCAGGACACTGAGTCTTTTGCGACTCCAGGGCATCTGTGCATTAAATTATATCGACAAGTAGCTGAAATTAGCTCAGTCAGAGAAGATTGTGGTTCAACATCGAGATGCTTCTGACTCTTAAAATAGCTCTGCTTATTACATCAACTTCCCTTAAGAGGGTAGGGGACTTGCAGGCCCTTTCAGTAGCTCCCTTGTGCCTTGACTTAGTTTTGTGTAGCCAGACTTTCAGACTGACAACAGAAGTTCTGGGAACCCTGGTTTTGAATGGCCAAGGACCACCCAAGAGGCCATATGACTGACAGGTAAAACAACCAATCACATTTTGTTTTGTTCCGCGTCATGTTTAGTGTCACCACATTAAGAGTGTAAATCTACAGTCTGCCGAGAACTTTACATATTTCACATATTTTTGAAAATCCAGCATTTAGTTGCTCCTGATAAGCGCTCATTGTCACAGTTTTAAATTTGACGGCTTCCTTCTTTCATGAGGGGGTTTGGTGTCACGGCATCTTTGTTTCCAGGCGGAACATTAATCCTCTGGGGTTGACAAACGCGCCGATGCGTTTTGTTGCATTTCTTCCTGATAACCCCTAAATGAACTTAAATTACTCAGTCGTTTCTGATCGTACAGATAAGAGCAATACACCATTCGAATCTGTAAAGGATCTACTTTAGTAGTCCCTAGCCTACGGCAAATTCCAGAATGATTAATGGCTTTGACCTTTCGTGACCTCATAATATTATTATTAATAATAATAATAATATCCATATGTGACCTTTGATCTCATAACGAGTTTCAGATGCGGAAATCGGGCAAGCGTGAAACTCCCTTGTCATCCGGGGACGAGATATATTGTTGTCCGGTGGAAAACCAATGTTTTTGAAGATTTTTATGGTGCGTTTTTGAATTTTCCTCATAGGAACATCTGTGGTGCGCGCCCCCCTCCCTTCTGAGGTGCAAGTGTCAGGTTGCGTTCTGAGGCGCGCTTAGATAAATAGACCGTGGTATTTCTGTGGAAAATCAGAAAAGAGCTGTGAAAAACATAGACATGGATGTCTCATACTCATCTAAAACTCCTGAGAAGGACTGGGATGAAGAGATGATGGAAAATCTGACTTTGGCACCGAGAAAGCCGTACAATGGTAATTTGTGCTTGACAAAGTTTCTCCACGAAAATACGGAATGCGTGAGAGACGAATTTTTCCTGATCAGCGGACGCATATTCGGGTACATATTTCACAAATCGGCTCGAACGGTTATGCTCTACACGGCTGATGAGACCAACGAATTTGTACAGGATCAAGATCCCTGTCTGGTATTTCCTGATAAAGACTGGCAAGTTTTTTTCCATCGTATCTGGAAAGATCTGAACGATTGTGGAGAAGAGCCTTTGTACGTCGGGGAATGGGACGGGGAGGCACCAAATATCCGGTACCGAGTGGTCGGTGACCACACTCAAAAGAACCCGGACGACTGCGTGTACATATTCGCCTGCAAAGACAAGACAAAGCTTAGCGACCGTTCGGGGGGTGCCCTGCATAAGGAATATCACGAAATGTTCACCATGCAGTTTTTATTCGAGTGGCGTGATCTGCATCTGTTGAGTGCTCTTTTTTTGGTCGTAAACAAAATGTTCAGGTGGTGCGAAATGCGTGACGGATACAACAAAATTAAAGCACAGCTGTTTCACCCCGAGAGTTACCCCGTGATGGGGCATTGCCGTCCCCGCCCATCTGTTACAGCCATTATAAAGAACAGTGAGTAATCCTACCCACACCACATTTTCAACATGTGTCAAGAAGACTCTTTACAATGCGATTACGCTCCTTTCAACCTCAAACCTCCTGATGATAATGCTGTTGATTATATTCCAACAGACAATGCCCGCTTACCCGACCTACAGAAAGAATGCTTGGATAAATTCTGCACGGAGCTCGGATACCGTAACCTGAGCTACCTAAAGGATCTGTGTACTACCTCCACCCACACAGGGTTCGACACCACAGACGGATGCTTCAACGGACTCGGATTCAGAATCATAAAGGCCACGATCGTACTGCTGCTGCAGCACATCATCGACAACAAACTGAGAGAAAAGTGCGAGGGTTGTGCGACGGACCATCCGAGCCAACTGCAACATTCCTGCCTGTTTGAACCCGCCGCCTACTATTTTGACTCACGCTTTGATGAACTGCGCCGCAAACTGTTCAAACCCGATCTTCAGACCATCATCGACTTCACTCTACGCCGCTGCGGTTTAATGACCAACAACAATCTGAGGATTCAAGGAACTACCGGGGCTATCCTGCACGAATTAAGAGACGAGCCATTCATTGTAGCAAAGCTGCAAGAAATCAGGGAAAAGCTGCTGGACGAGTCCTACAAGAAAGTCGTTTACGACGCTGTGGATCTCTGGCAAAGCAGTGTGTCCACCCCCGGAGTGTGACCACGACAACATGGGGTCTGTGTGTAGCGGAATCAGTTTTTTCAGAGACATCTCGCTTACCCTCCGTTATAAAGAACAAATGATTGAAATGATGACCACGGTCATCGAGCACGCATGCGATCCGAATCATGATTCTACGGGAGATACCAAGCGTGTCAAAAATCTCGAGAAACAAATGTGTGTTATAAGAGGTCTGACCGATTCGTGGAATGAATTGACTGACGTGTGTAAACAGAACCAATCACCCCTCTGTAATGCTCAGAAAAATTATAGATGAGATATCTGCAGCCGGTGAAGAGATAGGAGTTAGCGAGGTCCTTTGTATGTGCACGTATGTAACCGATGTATGTGTGAAGCTTGTTTCAAAAAGTGAGAAAAACAAGGTATGCGAAATGGTTGAAGTTCTGGTAAACTACGTGCTAGAACACAGCTATACGGCATGTGTAAATTGTCTTTACTGGCTAGATAGTATGTAACATCATTCTATCAGTTGTAACATCAGTTTTATTATTATTGTTATTATTATTGTTGTTGTTGTTGTTGTTGTTGTTGTTGTTGTTGTTATTATTATTATTATTATTATTATTATTATTATTATTATTACGTAGACATATGTAACCAATTTGAAGTCTATTCTTGTCACTATGTAACCAATTTGAAATCTATTCTTGTCATTGTGTAACCAATTTTAATTCTATTAACGTCACTATGTATCCATTTTTAAAACTATTTTTTATTATTTTTTTAATAAAAGACTGAAACGTAATGCTTGTACGTGTTATTCTTTTGAGGAGGGTTGAAACGATAACATGTCTGAGCTCATGAAAAAAGTTTATTACACACCTGCCAACCCCGGTTCTTTAGGTGGTAAAAAACGGTTAATCTGCAGGCACCACTTAGACATCCAGCCATTGAGTGACGATAGTCTGCTATGTATCTCGTCACCCTGGTAAGCAGGGAGGGAACCAGAGCTTATTACAGTGTCTGACATCGTACTTGCAAGTTCACACACCTCTTTAACATTATTTTTAGTGATCTCAGACTGGCGAAATCAAACATCCTTAGTGCCGACGTGAATAACAACCTTACTGAATTTACGTTTAGCATTAGCCAGCACTTTGCCAAGATGCCAGGCGCTCTGGCTCCCGGTAAACATTGGACTGTGGTGGCTGGTGTCTCTATTTTCACGTTCCGTACAACAGAATCGCCTATAACTAGAACACTTTCATCAGGTTTGTCAGTGGGTGTGTCACTGAGTGGGGAGAACCCGTTTGATGTCCTCCAGTGCTCCATGATCCAGTCCCACCTCTGCTCCATGGTTTAGACCTGCCCTTGTCCCAGGGTCCAAGTCCATCACTGTTCCATGATCTATGCCATGACTCATGGTCTTGCCCAGTGTTCCACGCTCCATGCCATGATCCAGGTCCTGTTCCTCTTCACTGGCCCGGCCCTCCGTCCCTCCCCCAGTTTCGCCTTAGCTCCACCACCCTCCTGGACTTGTTGGGTTTTGGGGTTTTTTTGGGCGTCTGGAGCCACCTTTAGAGGAGGGGATGTGTCACGCCTG
Organism: Spinibarbus caldwelli; assembly: GCA_039654775.1. NCBI lineage: Eukaryota > Metazoa > Chordata > Actinopteri > Cypriniformes > Cyprinidae > Spinibarbus > Spinibarbus caldwelli. The sequence goes on from JBCAMP010000261.1 coordinate 402,218, forward strand.
GTTTTGGGGTTTGTTTCATGTTCTTGTTTTCATGTCTTTTATTTTGTAATTTGATAGTGTCATGCTTCCCTTGCCCTCATGTATTTCTGCCTTGTGTATGTGTCATGTTGTGATTGGTTGCTCAAGTCATGTGTCTAATTGTTTCTCATTGGTTAATTGTCCTGTCATGTGGTTCTCAGTTCTGTTTGCTCATTGGTTGGTTCTTGTCATGTGACCCTTAGTGTTTTTGCATCAGTATTTTTAAAAGGATGTTGCATTTGAGCAAAATTCTCATATAGAATGGGGTACAGAACACTGTCATTCTTTGCACTAGGAAATACTTGCTGTAAAAAAAAAAACCCTTCCCTCTTCTGAGGGAGAAATAATTGTTGCACTGAAGTAAAATCTACAGTAATGGCACATGAGTGCTTATAAGGAGTCTGTCTGTGATGTACTTCTTTATGGCCACTGCTTTAGAACCATCAGCAGATAGATTAGTGTGATACTATTCGGTTTTAGACTGTGTGACTATTGACATTGTTATTTTGCACTGTAGAGTTCTTAAGAAAGAAAATAACAGAGAGCACATGTTAATAAACTGTGTTGTCAGTGCCACAATTCATTCTTGGGGAACTCCTCCCTCAAACAGAATTATCTGACCATTTTATTGACTCCCATAAATATTTTATTTCCAATTAAATGATATTATATCTTTTTTAGACTTTTAATTGGTAGAATGTAAACATGGAAAATAGAATAATAATTCCTGTCTTTTATTAATCCAAATTCAGGTTTTCATGTCTTGTTTACCTCCAGCATGAAGAGGTAATATTTTCCTGGCTCTGAAACACTGACATGCATTTGTTTCCTTTGCAGCAGGCAAGTGATAAAGTATTGCCAGATTTCTTGAATGTGTCAGATTTTCCCGATTGTTGCACTCACCACAACTTTGTCTAGACAAAACCAGCAATCTTACTAATGAAATTCAAAACTCCATTACAATAATGTTTGACTTTACTGTTGGATAATATTGGTAAGGAAGACATGATGATGATGTTGACTCAAGACATCAAAACATCTGAGGAACATTTGACATGACTTTGCTGGATTAAAACACTACTATGCTCTAATAATTGACTGCACATAAAATAATCAATTTGGTTGCATTTGTTAAATATCAGATATGCTTACTAGAATTTGAGTAGAGGGCTGCATTGGGACTGGGATCTCGTGGGATGCAAATCTCACAGCAGCAGGCAGTTTTACCTTTACTGTGGGCAGAAGTGGGCAGTCAAGAAAATATAGCTCAGGTTCTGCCATCCTGCCATCCCACAATTTGGTGCGTAACAAGAAAAATGGAATTACACAAACAGTAGGCTTGCTAGCCGGTGTTACACTATGTTTGGTTGTACACTGATTACATTACTTATCCACCACGGCACTGCCCTCACTGTCGTTTTGCTTTTTTATAGAAATAAAAATAAATTGGTTCATTTGGAAAACACACTACAATTCTAAACTGAAAGCCTCCGCTCTGCTCCATACAGCCAGTGTTGTCAGGTCTGTGTGACAAAACTAGCCCATGCCAGTTAAAAACAGCCCAAAGCGGCGCAATGACCATATCCCAAATATCAAAATCCAAAATATGTAATTTCCATACCTAAAATACAAATTTTACAGTCACTGTTATGGACATTGATCTTAAACACAGCTAAAAGGCTTTCTACCAGTGGTCCTCCTTCACAAAATGTAACATTTAGTGCAGTTTTATCATAGGTTGAACGCAAAACATTTCAGTACAAACATTTCAGTCAAATGTAATTTATGCAATATTTCAAACCTTTAACCCACACAGAAAAATCAATCTATGGCAACAGTTTAAAAGTAGCCCAAATGTTGAAATGTTGAAATCCAAGATGGCGGCGCGATCAGACGCAGCGGCTTCTCCGGATCCAAAAGACGGTGCTTTTATGTCTTTTAATGTCATCTGTTCGTCTCCAAATAGTGTCAATTTACCGCTAATTCATCGGGAGATCACTCCGGGATACATCTATGATCGCCAAAGCCTTTTGGATATCGACAACACATAAAAACACAAACTCTCGCCGGCGGCTACTGAGAAGCTACGAGGCCTTTGTTTACTGCTGGAGCCGGACCTCGAGACCGCGGCCTCGCCTACTGACGCTACCCGCACAAGGCGGCGTCGCAAACGGTGTGAGAGAGGACGGAAGCGCGGTAAGCGCGGAGGTATACGAGCTAGGCTGAGGGCTAACCCCACAAGACCGGCTCTTCCAACACTCATGCTCTCAAACGTTCGCTCTCTGGAAAACAAACTGGACTTAATTCAACTCAGTCGATCTACACAGCATGAGGCAAGGGATTGTTGTGTGTTTGTTTTCACTGAAACATGGCTAAATGACAACATCCCGGACTCCGCCATTCAGCTGCACGGCCTAACCTGCTACCGAGCGGACAGAGATTCATCACTGTCTGGTAAGACTCGCGGGGGTGGCTTGTGTGTTTACGTCAATGTAGCGGGTACAGGACTTCTGCATCAGCTGACAGTTAAGTGTTCCCAGCAACCTTCAGCAACCACTATCACAGGTCACACATCTGTGGAATGGTGGAATAAAGACAGGACAAAAACGTGCGTGTGATCAGCTCTCGTCTTGCTGGGTTATATATTTTTCAAAGATGTTCACATTAGAATAAACACAACTGTCAAATAAAAATGCATTATGTGACAATAAATTGCTTTTTTTATGCAAATGTCCAGTGTTTCAGTCCCTTTCTTGTGAATACACAGCATTTCCATGAGGATCTGTCCATCAGCCAATCGCTGTGTTACTCGTTTGCATATTCACATGCTATTCGGTGTCACACGACTCTGAGTTTCCCCTAGATCCAACTGTATCAAATACACATTCAAATATGACATTCTCTGAATGTTTTACCCATTTTAGATCGCTCACATGCATTTTTAAAGTAAACTAAACATTGTAGGAACTGATATACAAACACATCAAAGCATATTCACCTTCAGCAACCACTATCACAGGCCACACATCTACTCCAATCGCGGGTTAACATCGCAATTTCAATTAATGATTAAACATGCAAAACTTTATCAAAACAAATCGATTTAAGGCACTTGATATGCACTAACATGTGTTCTTTCAACATCCATAAAGATTGACACATTAAACAATCGACTAACCTGTGGAATGGTGGAATAAAGACAGGACAAAAACGTGCGTGTGATCAGCTCTCATCTTGCTGGGTTATGACCAGCAGCTTAGCAAAAGCCTTACAACACACTGCACTCTCATAGCGCCCTCTATTGGTCTAGTGGAACCACCATTCCCTTAATGCATTTACACATGCTGAAACAGTATTAGTGTCATCAATTGTGAAGAACCAACAATTGGGGCATCACACTCTCCCCACCACAGAAGGTGAAACTCTTAACTTTTCTTATATGCATATATATTTAATAACTTGGAACCATAACTGTAATTGGCACCACTTGGTATGGATTACTGACATGGCCCAACCATGTATGTGCAGATGTGGGTGGCAATGGTAGTGATTGGATTGTGTTGGCTGTAATTGTGTTTAATGTAGGGAATGTTTGGAATGCGGGTTGTCCAAGGAATGGGTAAGTCATTCTTTGAGCAGGTCTTCTTTCTCTGAGTGACCGTCTGCTTGTTCCGTAGAGTTCCCGCTGAGGTGGCTCTTCCTCTTGATACTCAATGGTCTGCTCTTTTTGTGGGCCTTCGCTTTCTGACTCCATGCCTTGTTCTGGCTCTTGACACTCCTCAGGTAGCGAGTTATCTGCTGTCAGGTCAGCATCATGAGGTATGTACTCTGGTTCTGTCGGTAATTGTCCTAAAGTCCCTCTTGTGCCAGCCCTCGGCGGATCATCTCTTTCCATGGTGTCAAGTCTTTTGTGTCCTCCCTGGTGTAGCCCACTTTCTGGATCCACTCCTTCACATCCTGAATGTTTTGGATAGCTTATTCTTCTCCAGTAGTATCCTTCCACTTCGTCAGAGCTAGACTCTTCATCTCCTCCAACCTCATCTTTTTGTGTCACCTTTCTCTTCGGATGTCCCCCTGTCCCAACATTTCCTCTTTTAGAGACCTCCTGTCTCCTTGGGTCCAGGTTCTCCGGTGTTGGTAAGTCATTCACAAGTAGGAGGTGGTTTCGGTGCAGTGTTCTGATCTTGCGCTCATCCTTTTCAGGGTGCACTTTGTATACAAAGTTGTCACCTAACTGCTCTTTCACCACATAAATGGTGGGCTCCCAATAAGAGCGCAGCTTCCCCGGGCCACCTCTCTGACTCAAATTCCTCACCAAGACACGGTCTCCAGGTCTTAGGATGATACAGCTGGCTTTCTGATCGTAGTATTCTTTATTACGCAGACTCCTCTGCTTGCTACTCTGTGCTGCAATCCTATAGGCTTCAGCCATCCGATCTGCCCAGCGTTCAGCATACTCACGTGGGGTGGTGAATCCATCCTCCTGCACCAGCCCAAACAGTAAGTCAATAGGGAGTCGGGGATGGCGACCATACATTAGGTAGAAAGGAGAGTACCCCGTCGACTCATGTTTGGTGCAATTGTAGGCGTGGATTGCCTTCGGCAGATGTTCCTTCCAGCTCTGTTTGTCCTTTTCAGTCAGCGTCCGCAGCATCTGGAGCAGGGTTCGGTTCAGTCTCTCTACAGGATTACCTTGGGGGTGGTATGGAGTAGTCCTGGAGCGACCAACCTCAGAGAGCTTCTGCAGGGTGTGGAAGAGGGAGTTTTCAAACTCACGCCCCTGGTCATGGTGTAGTTTTGCGGGGAACCCGAAACGAGGTATGAAGTCGTTGAATATTTTCTCAGCTGCAGTCTTCCCAGATTTGTTCCTGGTAGGATAGGCCTGAGCAAATCTGGTGAAGTGGTCAATTACCATAAGGATGTACTCATACCCCCCGCGACTGACCTCAAGATGCAAATAATCAATACACACCAATTCCAGGGGTGCGCTTGAGGTGATTCCTCCCATTGGTGCATGGCCTTGCGTTACAGGCTGTTTCTGGGTTATGCATGGACACTGACGGGTCACATACTCCTCCACACTCCTCCGCATCCCAGGCCAGTAGAACCTCTCTCGAGCCAACTGCAATACTTTCTCTGTTCCAACATGATTCATGTGGTTATGCAGCTGCTGAAGGACCATCTGCCGATACTTTGCGGGTAGTACCAGCTGTCGCCTTTGCATCGTTCTCCTATACAGAATGTTGTTTTCTAGGACCAGCTTGTGCCATTCTCTTAACAGCTTCATTGTGTCACTAGCTGCCATGCGCCGAACATCAGGGGTGACTGTTTTACCAGCTTCCTTTAATTCGATTACTGGCCCAATCATCAGATCCTCCCGTTGCGCTCTACTCAATTCATCAGGACTGATGGCCGGTGTAAACTGGTCATGGAGAGTAACTGTGTCTAGCGCTGTCAAGTTTAGAGCTGCTACCCAGGCTACATCTCCATTCTTGGACATCATGTTACCCTCCCAGGTTGCTTGGATGGCACTTTGTGACAGGCCCTCTGTGCACTCACTGATGTATCGGTCCATGTCCAAGGGACAACGTGACAACATGTCTGCATCGTTATTACTCTTGCCGGGACGGTATTTGATCTCAAATCGGAAATCTGCAAGTTCCCCCACCCAACGATAACCCGCTGCATTTAGCTTTGTGGAACTCATCACATAAGTGAGAGGGTTATTGTCGGTGTAAATTGTGAAATATGGGGCATAGAAAAGGTAATCGCGAAACTTTTCGCACACCGCCCACTTAAGTGCGAGAAATTCCAGCTTGCCAGAATGGAGTCTGTAGTTTTTCTCAGCAGGCGACAATGCCCTCGAGCCGTATGCAATGACCCGTAATCTCCCTTCTTGCCTCTGATAAAGCACTGCCCCTAATCCTTGCTCCGAAGCATCAGTGTGCAGTTCAAACGGGGCATTGAAGTCAGGGTATGCAAGCACAGGCGGGTTGGTAAGCATATCAATGAGTATGTCCAAGCTCTGCTGGTGTTTGTCTTCCCACACAACCGGATGTCGAGATGGCAGCTGTGGACTCCTCTTCCTTTCCTTCTTCCTTTCTACTTGTGATGGAGTTTCTGATGTATTAGCCTGAAGCAGCTCATAAATAGGTTTAGCTAACCTAGCAAAATCTTGAATGTAACTTCTGTAGTAACTGAGGAAGCCTACAAGACGGCGAACTTCTCCAACGTTCTGAGGTGTTTTGTCACGGAGTACCCTCACAGCCACCAGATCTTTTGGATCCACTCTTACTCCATCTGCCGACACAAGACGACCCAGGTACCGTACCTCTTGCTTAAACAACTCACACTTCGCTGGGCGCAGCTTGACTCCATGCTGCCGAAGGACTCTGAACACAACACGCAATTTCTCTACATGCTCTTCAAAAGATTTGGCAAAGCACAGAACATCATCCAGGTAGGGCAGGCAACACTCATCACGGATGGACTCTAACATTTCTTCCATACTCCGCTGAAAAGCGGCAGGGGCATTTGATAGGCCAAAGGGTAACCTTACCCATTCGAATAGGCCCCAAGGGGTCACAAACGCTGTCAAGTGCCTCGACCCTTCGGCCATAAACCCCTGGTGATAAGCCTTTCCCTGGTCGAGTATGGAGAACCAGCGGTAACCACCCAAGGTGTTCATGAGATCCTGGATTCTTGGTAGAGGATGACGATCGGGAACGGTCTTCCTATTAAGCTGTCGGTAGTCTATACATAGTCGTAGTGTGCCATCTTTTTTCCGGACGCACACTACTGGTGCAGCATAAGGTGAACGAGATTTTACTATCCAACCCTTAGCAAGCAAGTCCTGAACATACTCTTTTACCTCTTTTAAGAGTGGCTTGGGTATAGAAGTGTAGGCCCTCTGCACAGGGATATCATCCTTTAAACTCAGCGTCATCTGTAGGCTGGGGATGTTCCCAATGTCATTTTCATTACGCGCAAACACAGCTGACTCTTCATAAAGTAGCTGTCTCACAACTGTTTGATCACTTGCTTTCAGGTGACTCAGATCTACAGGAGGATGCCACAGTGTGTCGCCGTTTTCCGGCTCTGCTGGCTGAGATGAGGTAGTCCCCTGTGGGTTGTTCGATTCAACTTGGTCCGTCTGGATAACCTTAGCAATGCCTGCTATTTCCCCAAGTATAGTTCTTTTTGGAATGGTCACATCATGTTTAGTGTGATTCCCAACTGGGACTCTTATATATGACCGCTCCCTTTTGTGCACTTCAACCAGTCCCTCCCCAAGGTCAAGATGTGCTAGAGGTGAGATCTCTTCCCTCGGCTCAAACAGGACTGTAGGGTCAGCATTGTTGAAGTTAGGAGGTACCCTACATTTTACATTGGCGACCTGACCAGGCCGAATGGTGACACCTTGCGGCCCTACCCTCACCCGAGCTGTGTCTGCATATACTTTATCTGCACGGATGAAGCCAACCGACACTTCAACCAGGTCATCTTGTGTATTTCCGGTGCTACTCATCAGGGAACGCAAGGTGGTAAGGATCCCTTCTCTATCTCTAGGTCCTGTAATTAACTCTGAGATAACATTAAACCCCAACAGAGGCCTCTCCAATTGTAACTGACTGACCAGAAAGGGGACTTGGATGGAGTAGCGAGTCCCATTATGTCCGGGTAAGCTTACTGTGGCTTCGACCCACCCGCTAAATGGAATTAATTCCCCATTGATAGCGAACACCTCCAGACCAGTACTGGGTCCCACTATTTCAGATAAGGACCGAACATCATGTGTTGGCAGGTACTTTTTCCTCCAGTCTTGATCGATAATGCTAACCTGTGCTCCAGTGTCGAGAAGCATGCTTACTTGATGACCTCCGATTTCTCCTTCCAGTAGACACTTCTTCCCAACAAACTGGACAGTCTTTTCTCCTGAATCCTCAGGTTGTCTTGTTTGTGGTTTTCTTGCAGTCTTACCCATGTGATTCCATGACCCCGCATTAACGGTATAGTTACGGCAGGACGACTCTGAATCGGGGACTGCTGTCTGCGGTATACTCTTTGGCCTGACGTTGGGCACTGACCTTTTTTGTCTGTTCAGGCAGCCAACAGCCCGGTGACCCTCCTCACCACAAAAGAAACAGTGGCTGCAGGTCTGCTCTTTCCCTTGCTTGATACAGTTGGGACAACCTGGTCTTCTCCTCTTTTCAGGTGCTTTAGCCATGTATTGACACTGCTGTTCTTTCTCCTTGGCCTGTTGCAGTGAATTTACTACATTTGTCAGGGCTTCTACTTGGGCGATAAGTTTGCGAATCTCTTTATCAGTCTGTTCCGTAGTTGCAACTGCTGCCTTAATTTCTGAACCCCCTTCAATCTGGGCGCTCCGAGCATGAGTGACTTTAGGTCGTGGAAGTGATTGCAGCCGACGCTGCCTCTCCTCTTCCTCACCTGTAACCTTTACAAGCCGCCTCAGAAGCATGTCATCGGTTACATCTCCAGCAGCGACAAGTTGCTTAAACTCACGACGAAGCTCTCTGTGCTTGGGCCCCAAACCCTGGTAAACCGTGTGGAGAAATACTTCTTGAATGGTCTTAGCATCATACCTTATATCAGCAGTGCTGTGTTTGGAAGCAAACTGAATCTTTTGTTTAAGGCCAATGACACGATAAAGAAATTGCTGCGGATTTTCATTTTCCCCTTGACGTGCACACATCAAATTTTGGAACAGCTCAGTGCTACTCTTATCACCTAAGTGCGACTGCAGCAGTCCTTTCAACTCTTGCACTGTCAAATCCTCTTTTTCCATTAACATCTCCTTGAAGTGACCAGGTTTAGTGATTTTTAGCACCCCTCTGATGATTTCACTCTCACTGAACTGTTCGTGTAGACCCTCTTCGATTTGTCTGCATAAGCTGTTGAAGCTAATCTCAGAGGTGGAGTCACCGATCTGCCCTCCATGAACTCTAAATTCCCTCCGTGAGAGATATGGAAGTTCCCTCCTAAACATCTGGTCCTCTGCACTGCCTGGAGTTGCGGAAGTCTGAAAAGGAAGTGGGAGAGTGCTGGATGGTGGGGACATGGCGTAGGGATTCGTAGCTTGAATCTTTCTGCCAAGCTCCTCGTACATCTTTAACATCTGTTGATATTCATTGTCTGCTGTGTATGTGTGGGTATGACTAGTAGTTGTGTTTGTGTCAGGTGTTGTGCGATCAAGATGACCCTGAGCTTGCCCTGTACTCTTGTCATGTGTTTTATCTTTTTGTGCTGCTTTGTGCTGGGATTGAGTAGTTTGTGAAATTTTATCTCTTAGATCGAGTAACACAGACATCCCCTCATCTTCCCTTCCCATCAAGCTCTTACAGCACAAAAACTCACTTACAAAGTCAAAACATCCCTCTTCATCCCCCAGTTCTACTTGTGATTCTTCCCTCTCGTCGATTTGTTCAATGTTTTTAGCGATAAGGAAGAGTTCATCAGCAGGCAATTCACAGAGTGCTTTCCTGATCTCTCTCACCAAATTTCTTCTCTCGTTTGCCATCGTATTGACCTCCGAGCCACCGTTAGCGACACTCAAACGACAGCAAGGATTCCATGCAGAGATCCACGGCAAGCTGGTCTTTGGATTCTTTCGAATGAGCTCCACTCCCCCAGCAGGTGGCGCTGATCCCGGACGAGCCCCCAAGAACTGTAGCGGGTACAGGACTTCTGCATCAGCTGACAGTTAAGTGTTCCCAGCAATCTTCAGCAACCACTATCACAGGTCACACATCTGTGGAATGGTGGAATAAAGACAGGACAAAAACGTGCGTGTGATCAGCTCTCGTCTTGCTGGGTTATCTATTTTTCAAAGATGTTCACATTAGAATAAACACAACTGTCAAATAAAAATGCATTATGTAACAATAAATTGCTTTTTTTATGCAAATGTCCAGTGTTTCAGTCCCTTTCTTGTGAATACACAGCATTTCCATGAGGATCTGTCCATCAGCCAATCGCTGTGTTACTCGTTTGCATATTCACATGCTATTCGGTGTCACACGACTCTGAGTTTCCCCTAGATCCAACTGTATCAAATACACATTCAAATATGACATTCTCTGAATGTTTTACCCATTTTAGATCGCTCACATGCATTTTTAAAGTAAACTAAACATTGTAGGAACTGATATACAAACACATCAAAGCATATTCACCTTCAGCAACCACTATCACAGGCCACACATCTACTCCAATCGCGGGTTAACATCGCAATTTCAATTAATGATTAAACATGCAAAACTTTATCAAAACAAATCGATTTAAGGCACTTGATATGCACTAACATGTGTTCTTTCAACATCCATAAAGATTGACACATTAAACAATCGACTAACCTGTGGAATGGTGGAATAAAGACAGGACAAAAACGTGCGTGTGATCAGCTCTCGTCTTGCTGGGTTATGACCAGCAGCTTAGCAAAAGCCTTACAACACACTGCACTCTCATAGCGCCCTCTATTGGTCTAGTGGAACCACCATTCCCTTAATGCATTTACACATGCTGAAACAGTATTAGTGTCATCAATTGTGAAGAACCAACAATTGGGGCATCACATCAACAAAAAATGGTGTAACAATGCTGCGGTAGTATCTAAACACTGTTCATCACTGGTGGAGTTTATGGTTGTGAAGTGTCGACCGTTCTATCTGCCGCGGGAGTTCACGGCCATTGTTATTGTCGTGGTTTACATTCCTCCATGTGCAAACGTTAAGGACGCGCTTTGTGAACTGTACAGCGCCATCAGCGAACAACAAACAAATAACCCCGACGGCTTTTTCATCATAGCCGGTGACTTCAACCACGCAAACTTAAAGACAGTTTTGCCAAAGTTCTACCAACATGTGAACTTTGCAACAAGGGGAAACAACACACTGGACTTTGTTTACACAACAGTTAAGAACGCATACAAAGCCGAACCCCGCCCCCACCTCGGGTACTCGGACCACATCTCTGTTATGCTAATCCCAGTATATAGCCCACTTCTCAAACTCACCAAACCGGTTCAAAAGCAGATCACAGTATGGCCAGACAATGCCACCTCAGCACTGCAGGACTGCTTCCAGGACACAGACTGGAACATGTTTAAAGAGGCGGCCACTTACAACAACCACACAGACCTACACTGAAACTGTGACTGCTTACATCAAAAAGTGCACAGATGATGTGACAGTCACAAAGACCATCACCACATGCGCCAACCAGAAGCCATGGATGACAGCAGAGGTTCATGGGCTGCTAAAGACCAGAGATGAAGCTTTCAGATCAGGAGATAAAGCAGCCCTCAAAACAGCAAGAGCCAATCTGTCCCGCAGCATCAAAAATGCAAAACGGTCATATGCTCAAAAAATCAACAATCACTTCACAGACAGCAGAGACACACGGAGTCTGTGGCAAGCCATTCAGACCATCACAGACTACAAGCCCCCGCCACAGGCCTGTGATGATGACACATCCCTCCCAGATACACTCAACCACTTTTATTCACGGTTTGAAATGCAGAATGACACACCTGCACAAAAACTGCCCACACCTCCCAATGACCTGGCGCTCTGTCTGTCTCCAGCCGACGTAAGGAAGACCCTATCTAGGATTAACCCACGCAAGGCTGCGGGTCCCGACAACATACCTGGCCGTGTACTGAAAGACTGTGCTGTACAGCTGACAGATGTCCTAACAGATATCTTGAACACCTCGCTGAGCCAGGCAGTCGTCCCCACATGTCTCAAATCCACAAGAATCATACCGGTACCAAAGAAATCACCTGTGTCCTGTCTAAATGACTACCGTCCCATAGCACTGACTCCAATCATAATGAAGTGCTTTGAGAGGTTAGTCATGCACAACATCAAAACCAGCCTCCCCAACACACTCGATCCGCTCCAGTTTGCATACCGTCCAAACCGCTCCACAGACGATGCAATTTCCTCCACCCTCCACCTGGTCCTTACCCACCTAGAAAATAAAGACTCTTATGTTAGAATGCTGTTCATTGACTTCAGCTCAGCATTCAACACAATAATCCCACAACAGCTCACAAATAAACTAAACCTACTGGGCCTTAACAATTCCCTCTGTAATTGGATTCTGGACTTTCTAACCGGAAGACCTCAGTCAGTCCGTGTCGGCCACAACACCTCGAGCACTACCACACTGAGCACAGGTGCCCCACAAGGCTGTGTGCTCAGCCCGCTGCTCTTCACGCTGCTGACCCACGACTGCACTGCCAAGTTCAGCTCCAACCACATCATCAAGTTCGCTGATGACACAACAGTGGTAGGTCTCATCAGCAACAACGATGAAACGCACTACAGAGAGGAAGTGGCACAGCTGGCTGAATGGTGTGGTGCAAACAACCTGTCCCTCAATGTGAGTAAGACAAAAGAGGTTGTGATGGACTTCAGGAGAAACTCCGCTGATCACCCCCCACTGACCATCGACAGCTCGCCTGTGGAGAGAGTCAGCAGCACTAAATTCCTGGGGGTGCACATCACAGAGGACCTCACCTGGACCACCAACACCATGTCACTCTCCAAGAAGGCACAACAGCGCCTACACTTTCTCCGCCGGCTGAAAAGAGCAAGTCTCCCTCCACCCATCCTCACCACTTTCTACAGGGGCACCATTGAGAGTGTGCTGACCAGCTGCATCACTGTCTGGTACGGGAACTGTACTGCAGCAGACCGCAAGACCCTCCAGCGGACAGTGAACACAGCTGCAAGGATCATCGGTGCCCCTCTCCCCTCCATCCTGGACATTTTCCTCACACGATGCTCCAGCAAAGCCAACAGTATCCTAAAGGACTCCACACACCCCTCCCACAGTCTCTTCCAGCTCCTACCATCAGGTAGACGGTACCGGAGCATCAGAGCCCGCTCTGCCAGACTGCTCAACAGCTTTTTCCCCCAGGCTGTGAGAGCCCTGAACTCAAATCACCCCGCCCCTCTCTGAAACCCCATACAAACCCCCTACCTCCTGAAACATGGACCATCTGGAACTTATGGAACTTTGTTTGTGCAATCGAAGGGTGCTACAGGTGAGTGGGCCTGTACAAACAACCTATAGTAGCACACTCTCTTCCTCTATGCGCACTAGCCACTTTTCACACACACTGCTGTGTGTACACAAATCCCACTAAAAGACTCAGTAATATCAGTAATATATGTATGTTTACATGCTCATGCACTACAAATCATCCTGCACTGTTCCCCAGCCAGCTGCTTGAACTCACATTGTCTCTCTTTGCACATGTACAGTATTTATCTGAAGCATTCGTATAGTCTGTATAGTTTGTATAGTTTGTATAGGTAAATTTTTTATATAGATAGTATATTTATAGTCAAAATCTATTAGTAGGATAGTTTGTGTATAGGTTTATATTGTTTTACTTCATTGCTGTATGCCTGTATTTATGTAGCACCGTGGTCCTGTGAGGCACGACATTTCGTTCCACTGTATGCCCCCGCATGTAGCGGAATGACAATAAAGCTCAACTTGACTTGACTTGACTTGAAATCCGTGGAAAAAAGGTAGACCTGACAACCCTGCATCCAACACAAGCTGCTGAAGTCAGATTTGAATGATCACGGTTCAAGAGTAAGGAGAGAAGACTGATAAGACCATGGTGGTGTATTTGCTGTGCAACAGATCCTATGCTCATTGACAAATATCTTATCTTGTAAAATTTGCACAGAGTATGCCTGATTGGGAAATTGAAAATTTCGCTTCATGAGCGAGTGCTCATTCAAAAGCTATTTCAATACTCTGCATATTGATAGCAGCTCCCTGATGCATAAAAAAGACTATATACAATATTAGAATGTTTGCGGGTGCAAGCGGGAGTGGAAACAAAAATCATGAAAGTGGGAAGTAATGCTCAGGAATTCAACGGGAACAGACGGGAGCGGGATTAAGAAAACCGTCCCATGCAGGGCTCTACATATGGAGTTAAGGTTTAGTGTTAGTCCTGACCCCTTAGACCTTTTTTGTCATATTGCCCTTATACAATATTAAAAATATATAAATCACCATTATATCTGCTTGCATGGGCGTAGAATACACAGGTGATGTGTAAATTCGTCCCCCGCACTTTTTCGGGCAAGTGTGTTCACGTAGAAGTTTTCAGTGGCCAGTGTGAATAAATCTAGATTTAAATTCAAAGAGAAAAGATAGTCTATGCATGACCTAGTGCTGAACATTCTCATGCAGTGTATGTTTCATTCATACTTGAAGCCGGAGGGTGCTCTCTTGCAGAAAGTCCAAAACGGACTCATAGTAGTAATAATAACTTATGACATGCCAGGAAATCCCTAATATGGACAAAGACGTCCAATAATAATAAAATACCTGTCAATTAGACCCCCCCCCCAAAAAAAAAAAAAGAAAAATGGCTATGCCCATGTCTGTTTGTGCACTAATATTTCAGTGATATCTCATAGGTATTCATATGTATTTTACATAAAGCGTAAAAAAATCAAACCTGATTAAACTGATTTTGAACTTTTATAAAGATACAAATAGCACACAGATATGTTTGGCCATAAATTACTAAGTTATTAAATGCATAATAATTTTCAAAAGAGTTCTTAGCATGAGAGACCCATAACTAGTAGATCAATAATTTGTCTTCTCTCCAGTACAGAAGGAAAAAAAAAAGTTCAGTTTTATTTAAATTAAATAAAATTTGGAGTGTGTATATGATTTACACGTCCCCCAGATTTTCAGGCATCTTTGCAGGTAGGTCTCTTGAAGCATCTTGGAGACGTTGCCACAGTTCTTCTGAATTTAGTCTGTCTCGGTTTGTTTTGTTTGTTTTGTTTTTGTTTGTTTGTTCAGACAGACTGGATGATGATGAGATCAGATCTCTGTGTGGAGCACTGGCTGTTGTCAGACTCCTTGTGTCGACAAAAATCTCACTGGATTATTGCAATTGATGGCAAAATGAATGTTTGGAAATGTAAAATGATATTTCCTACTGACACACTACAGCAAAATATAACTTAAAACAATTTTTAGCTGAAGAAATTACTAATGTTCTAATAATTTTGGCACCACTGTAATTAGTTATGGAAAAAATGTGTTAAGATTTTTAACGCAAATAACGCAGACACCCCATCCCATGTATGATACAGTGATCGGTATGTGCAGGGCTGCTTCAAGTCGAACACAACTATAGAGTTCATTGGTGACAAATATGATGCAGGACAACAACTCACTGCATGATGTAACCCATAGAATGAAGTTATATGTATCTAAAATTCAAGAGAATGGGGCAGAATTGGCCCTGTATGACTTTTCGTCTCATATAATATAGTTTCGTGTCATATAATTGTGTAGCAATGTCATGAGCAACGAGTACAATTTCACACGAGTGCTGTTTGTGTCCTGAATGCATTTCCATGAGTGCAAATGTGATATTGATGTGTATGTGTATATATATATATATATATATATATATATATATATATATATATATATATATATATACACACACATGTCTGGTTTGCTATCCTTGTAGGGACTCTCTATAGGCATAATGGTTTTTCTACTGTACAGACCGTATATTCTATCACCCTACATCTAAACCTACCCCATACAGAAAACATTGTGCATTTTTAGATTTTCAAAAAACTTCATTCTGTATGATTTATAAGCTTGTTTACCCATGGGGACCTCAATTTAGGTCCCCATGGTGACATGAGTCCCCATGAGTTTGTGTGTATTCAGGTTAAAGTCCCCACCGGGTTATACTGTATAAACAGGTACGCCAAAACCATGAGGAAACAATTTTCCTGGTCTTACACATATTTTCCTAGAGAGATAATTATAGAGAAACACTCATAAACACAGTTTTAACAGAAGCACACATATACAGTAGAATATATATAGAACAAATCATACAAAAGTAACACAGCTTGTTCTGGACAAAATTTATTTTATATATTGTTTCATTTAATTGTCAAACTTTTTTTTTTTTTTTTTGGACATTTCTAACATTTCTTTCTCTTTAATGATTACTTTAAGTTTGACATGTTATGCCATAAATGAATTCTCTGTGACAGAATTATGGAACATTGCAGCTTCTGACATGCTCAGAAAAAACTTCACTGCCAGGAACCCTTATGTTTTCAGAGCAAATAAAGTTTATATCCCTAATATAGAAAATATACAAAAACATGCATACTGTTTGGATAGACACTGAAATGTATTGACAGTATCTTCATAAACTTTACTAGTACTTACACCTGTAAAAGCATAAAATATTTATGAATCCTGACTGTGTGTGTGTGTGTGTGTGTGTGTGTGTGTGTGTGTGCGCGTGCGTGTGTGTGTAATATCAGTTCTCACCTCAGATCAATGGTGAATGGCCGGTCTACTTTTAGTGTCCACTCGCAGCGAGCATTGTTTGGGTAACTCTCCAGAACCAGTTGACCTTGCCTCTTATGAATCACTCCTCCACATGCT
Organism: Spinibarbus caldwelli; assembly: GCA_039654775.1. Lineage (NCBI taxonomy): Eukaryota > Metazoa > Chordata > Actinopteri > Cypriniformes > Cyprinidae > Spinibarbus > Spinibarbus caldwelli. Next base: position 418,739 of record JBCAMP010000261.1, read on the forward strand.
AAAAAAACAGACACAGTCAAGTTGCTGTGTCAATTGCATTAAAAGCAAAATACCATACTTGTATTGTGCTCTGTCCAGGAGCAACAACATTGCATGTGTTTAATAACATCTGAGATTTAGTCATTGTCATTGTCAGACATGTAAGCAGGAAGAACAGCAGTAAGTGATATTTAGTTAATTGTTGTAAGGCTGATGCCATACTGTATGTCTTGACCTCAGCAGGGCCACAGTCTGGGAAAACAAAGTACTCTTACGAGAATCAACATCTGAACTCTGTCTCACAAACCGAATATTCTCATTCAAAACAACACAACCCACTGAGGCAGACAAAAGGGTCACATCTTGTAGTGGATTCTCCATATCAACTTCCTTCACTATTTCTCCCCCTCACTCCCTCTCCTACAGAGGCTACACTACAGAGATAAACCAAAATAATTTATTTTAATCACTGTTTACAAGAATGTAACAATTCATGTTTGGTGTCATTTGAAAGGTCTCAGTGTGTCTGTTAAAAGGGTCTCATTCTCTTTGGATTAACCACCATTGAGATTCAAAAAATACTAGAAACAGACTTCTCTCAGGACTCTCACACAAATTACCTCCTTGGTATTATTATTTTAGTATTATTGAATGTTTTATATGATTGATCAGTGTTTTATATTGTTTGAATTTGATTTTGAATTATTATCTTGATTACCTGCTGAAAAAAAAAAAATATGTTTGATCTTATTCTGACATACTCTGAAATTATTTTCTCAAGTAGATTAAGTGAAGGTGTTTGTTTCCACAAATTTGCATTCAGGGTTAGTGCATACTAGATCTTAGGTTAGACGGAGCAAGGGGCACATCAGGTGGGATGCTAGATTTCTGACTAACCGCTTGACTTTATTTAAGTTGTATGCAGTTGCATTAACTATGGGGGCTAGTTATAGTCATAAGGCCACTAGTCATAACCGCTGGTTGTCGTCTCAACTTTATTCAAGTTGTATGCAGTTATATTAACTATCGGGTGCTAGATAAAATGCTATTGAAGTATTAACAAGCCTGGGGAGGCATACTTCATAGTACTAGCATAATGTCTGATTATTGTTTGAACCTTAACTAAGTTATACATACTGTAGGTAACAGTAGAGGGTTAAACAGAACTACTATTTAAAGCATGGCAAGCATGAGGCGGCGTATTAAATAGTATTAGTCATAACCTCTAGCTAATGATCAAACTGGCGAGCTTGTGACCATGAAATCTGTGTACACCGGCTGACCCAAGATATTCTGAGTCACATAGATTCCTAATGAACAAGTAAAATACAAAATAAAGGGTTAAATAGGATGAAAAAACATTTATTCAAATTTAGTAATCTTTAATATCATTAAAAAATATTTTTCATAATTGGAGTCAGATGAAATAAATGAAGTAATACAAATAAGAAAATGTATTTATTTTGTTGTTGCACTGCTTAAAAGAAAGACAGTCCTTCTGCCGTGCCACTGGTAGACCTTACACTGTCTTACAACATTATAAATTATTATACATATATGTACATTTATGTACATAAATACCACAGTGGGTAATTCACACTGCACCGACAAACGCCAACCAATGGCAACAAACATGTTCTTGTGGTTTTTTCAGATCAGTGCACTGTAAAAAATAAAAAAAAATCTGTTAAATTTACGGTAAAATACCGGCAGCTGTGGTTGCCAGAATTTTACCGTGAAAAATACGGTAGCAACATTTTAGGATTTACAGAACTGTTTAAATTTACAGTGAAAAACCGTATTTCATTAACTGACTCAATGTTAATATACAAACCTTTCAAGTTAATTCATTTTATTTGCAGAAACCGACTGCACTTAAATTGTCCAACTGCCATTTGTTTATAAATTATTTATAATGTTTAAGTAATGTGAGCATAATGGTATTGAGAACTATTTTGCTTAATTCCATGAAGAAAAACCTACTGATTTATGCAAAGCCATTAAAAGCATCAATCCAACTCAAATCTTTTTGCAGATAACAACAGCACACATACATGTGTGATTGAAATTAGCGAAAAGATTCTCACTGCATCAATAACTACACAGTTACTGCCTTTAAATAAAGCAACGTGCAGCATAACATCAGTGTTTCTCTGTCCGTCCCACCAAACACAAAACACAACAGGAAGCTGATCGTTAGGTTTTACAGTATTTTGCATTTTTTTTTTTTTCTCTTGATTTTACGGTGAAATACCAGCAGCTGTGGTTGCCAGTAATCTACTGTTTTTTACAGTTTGCTTCCGTAAATGAAATTTACAGTTTATTTCTATTAAAATTACGTTTCACAGTGTTTTTTTCCATCTCACATATTTAACCCCTTTAATCCCACTGCAAAGTCCTCAGTTTTAAAGAGCACTTCTATGTGTCCACACTACATAGTGTTGAAGTAACACTGAAGCAGTGATCAAAGTCAAAGTCAAAGTCAACTTTATTGTCATTTTTAGTACATTGCTTGGCAATGGTTAAAAGCGAGACATAGTTCCTTCAGGGGACAACGGTGTCACATATATAGAAAATATTACAACAAAAACAAACATGAAAACAAAAGACAATAGTACAACAATAAGATAATTGAGGGGGAGTAAATGAGTAAACGGGACATTGATACATACATGGAATATAGCAGCAATTGGTAAAGTTGTAGTGACACAGGTAAATAACTGTAATCTTATTGACATTATTATATATAAATATGAATATGACCCCATGGGTTCCTGGGTTCAAACTAGTTGTTGAGTCTGATTGTTTGAGGAAAGAAAGAGTTTTTGAGTCTGGAAGTTCTCGCTTGAATGCTTTTTCCAGATGGGAGAGGCATGAACAAGGTGTGGAAGGGTGAGAAGGATCCTTCATGATGGAGGTTGCCCTCTTCACACACCTGGCGCTGTAGATGTCTTCAATGGCAGGAAGACAGGTCCCAGTTATGTGCTGTGCCGTCTTCACTATCCGTTATAGTGCTTTCCTATCAGATGCTGAGCAGTTTCCATACGCCGTTGGGTCTTTTTTACAATAGGTGTTTAGTGAACGTGAGGTCGTTGGAGATGTGCAGGCCCAAAAATTTGAAGTTTTGTGTAGTTTAAGCCTGAGTTCCGTTGATAGATAAAGGCTGGTGTTGGGCTTTGGTTCGTCTGAAGTCAAAAATCATCTCTTTTGTCTTGTTGACGTTCAAAGACCGCTTGTTGTAATCACACCAGGCTATGAATTGGTTCACTTCATCCCTGTATGCTGTCTCATCATCATTTCTGATGAGCCCCACAACCGTGGTGTCATCTGCAAATTTTATAATACTGTTATACAGAAGAACACAGCCTTGTTGTGCACCAGTGCTCAAGGTAATGGGCTGGGAGGTTTGTGTATTTATTCTGACAACCTGTGGTCTGTTAGTCAGGAAGTCAAGAATCCAGTTGCACATTGATGTGCTTAATCCAGTTACAGACAGTTTTCAAATTAGTGTTTGTGGGATGATTGCATTAAATGCTGAACTGAAATCAATAAACAGCATTCTAACATATGAGTTCTTGTTTTTTAGATGTTAAAGAGCCTGGTGAATTGTGGCTGCAATGATCTGTGCAGCGGTTGTGTCTGTATGCATATTTTTGCGGGTCTAGATTGGGTGGGATAAGTACTTTGAGGTGAGCCATGACCAATCAGTGATGAAGTTAATGAGAATATTTAGTGACTAATTAAATGAGGATTGAGCTTTAGTGATGAACACCTGCTGTTAACAAGTAGAATCACCTGAAGGAAAAAGAAACAAGAGCAGAGAAACAAAACTTACAGCAAAAGCCAAAGATGAAATCAACTGAAATAAAACACATTAAATCTCTCAAGATCTCAGCTGATTAAACAACTCCACAAACAGCATCACTAACCACTTTGACTTTATCTCTGTCATATGTGTACAAAAGCTCTTATTGAGATTTTAGATGTTGGACGTTCATTTGAAGTCACCATAATGGCGATCAGTGGTTGATTTAGTTGGGCTCTTGAACCTTGACTTTTTTAAAATTAGTTTTTTTTTTTGGTTGCTTTAGTTAACTGTGTTTTTAAGCACAATTTTTAAAGCAAGAAAAGCCAAAAGAATCTGTGATCAGATGAGACTGATGTTTGTGATGTCCAAACCGTCATGGTTGTTTCACTGAATGTACCCAATGTTTAATCTCTTATTAAATATGTGATATGTTAACACTCAAATTGCACCACTGATACTACAGTAGTCAACTGTTGTGAAACGCTTCTAAGCACAATATGCACAAATAATCGTATTGAACTACGGCAGAACTTAAACACACAGAGACATCAACAATCAACGTATGAATCTCAAAATTGGTGACAATCAAAAATGATTAAAATATTAATAAATAAATAAATAAATAAATAAATAAATTGGTTCAACTCTGAACATCACAAAACAGTCTACTGAAAAGTCACAACAAAAACAACACCAAAATAAAAGCAAATAAAGAAAATAGAACATTCAGCTGCATAGTTTATTCATGCTGCAATGCATGCTGGGAGTTTTGTACTGGCACCCAGCATGCTTTCCAGCATGAATTGTTTTTTTATTATTAATAGTCACCATTGCTGAGGTTCATGTGCTTATTCTTGATGTTTGTGTGTCTAAATGGCACTGTAGCGCTAAAGGTTTTGTGCATAAAATGTTTTTAAATTCCTTCATAGTTTATCAACTTCTCTTGTGGAGTAATATTACTACCATACACCATATGAAATTAATTACAAATCACCCATATTTTTTGACACCAATTGAGATCAGTGAATCAAGTCATTAGATTTGGACATCACAATTAACCAAAACTGCTCAATTACAGTATCGCTTGGCTTTTCTTGTCATAACAAATGTGCTTCACAAACACAGTTACAACAGCGAAAAAACTAACATTAGAAAGTCAAAGTTTAAGAGCCCAACTAAAGCTAACACTAATCACCAAAATGGTGAGGTCAAACAAAACATTTGAAATAAAATATAAACCTCTGTTAATTCGTAGATATATGACAGAAATGAAGTCAAACTGGTTAGTAATAAGCAGAGTTGGTAATGCTGTTTGTGGAGTTGTTTAATCCTCCTCTGCTGTTTTATTTCAGTTGATTTCATTTAAGGCTGTGGCTGTATGTCAGTTGTAGTTTTGTTTCTTGTTGTTTCCTTCAGTGATTGTGTTTGTTAACAGCAGGTGTCCATCAGTGTCTGAATTCACTCATTTGTTCTCAATCACTCCGTCTAGTGGACTATTATATAGTGAACTAATGTAGGGACTAGTGAATGAGGGTGTAGGGTGTGGTTTCAGACATGGTCTATGAGTGTCGATTTTGAGGCTACTTTCTCAAAAACAAAGGTTAGATCTATTACAGTTATTCACTGTATATAGTAAGGAAACTTACTGTTAATCATTTAACAGGTTTTTACTGTGGCATTTTTACAGTCTTTTACCGTTAAAATCACAATCATTTTTTTACAGTGTGCGTTACCCCGTCAGCATCTGTTGGCATAGGTCAGCATTTGCTTTTGGCAACTGAACATATTCAGTTGCTGTTTGTTGGGTCATGGAACGTCTAATAAGTGATGATCTAATCTATTAATCAATGTTGAGCAGTTTCTGTCGGTGCAGTATGAATTAGTCTTAAAGCTGCTTCATATGGAACAAAGGTAACACTTTAGATTATAGAACACTATTCACTATTAACTAGTTGCTTGCCATGCATGTTACTAGCATATTGGCATTATTAGTACTTAAAAAGCACATTAATGCATGACCACATTATAGATCCCTTAACTCTATCAATACCTATACATAACTACTACAACAACTAACTTTCTTACGATTAATAGGCAGTAAATTAGGAGTTTATTCAGGGGAAACCCTTTATAGTGTTTACTAGTGTTAATAGTGAAAACATGTTCCCTAATTTAAATTGATACCGTAATAATTGTATGTTTTTAGTTTGCATGTGAGTGAAACTAAGAATAATGATGCTTATCCAGGTAAGCTGGCTTATTTTTAATAGAAAAAAACTGCATCATGATTAAAGTACGCAAACACAGAGCATTTCTCAGACATGTTGAAGGGAAAGAAATTCCCAGAGTGGGGTATCTGAAATATATCATTACTTTGAATACACAAAAACTGCAGTGTAAGGAACTTACTTAAACAGTCCCCACCGGACCAGCCTGGGCGACACTCTGCACAGTACTGCCCTTTTACAAAGAAATCGTCCCTTGGACTCCATGTGCCATTGTTACAGCGCTTGCAGTTCTCAAATATGCTGCAGCCTGAAGAGGAAAAAGGAAAACACTTAGAATTAGGAGGCGGCATTAAAAATTGAGATTTAGTTCTGGTGAACTAGCGTAATAGATGTAAATTGCGTTCACGTTTTGTGCCATTTTCTGTAATTAAACCAGACATTGTGACTGAGATGACACTGTTCTGCATTCATCACCAGCATCCAGTTAACACTGTGAGGGCTGTTCAAAACTTTTCCATGGTACTAACACTAAATATAATGTTATTATAACATTTCATATTATAATTTTCATATTGCATGAAAAACTGTGTCCTTTCTAATCTTTCAGTTTATTTATGTATTTATTTTTTATTTTTATTTATTTTTTTTTTTTCAGAGTACTATTCATGTAAAGTGCTCTTTCGGTCTGTCATGTGCACTTTTGCCAAGTCCACACTCATGGTGGGTCCACAGCAGATTTTTACTTAAGAGTAGGGCTGTCAATAGATTACACTTTTCAACAGGATTAATCACACCCTTTTTTTGTCGTCTTTAAAAAAAAAAATAAAAAAATACACTTGCAGACTCCAAAAGGACACCAAAGAAACAAATGATATAACCCTTATGAAAATTAACCATGGTTTTATTATAGTAAAACTGTTTAGTAACCATGGTTTTTGCCATATTGATTACCATTTGTATAACCACAGTTCTATCTTGGTAATGGATATGAAAATGTTAATGTACATTATTTGGTCTTGGCGGAATAGATCTGCTACTCTGCTGCTGCTGAAATTGCTGCTGCCGTTGGTTATTGGTGTTGTTGTAGATTATTGCTGCTGCTACAAAGCAAGTAAAGGATATGTATTGCTACTGCCAATACATACTCCAATACGGTGCTCCGAAGACATACTGCTGCTGCACAAATAGCATATATAATAACCCATAGCAGATCTATGCAGATGGAGCTGGGGAAGGTGGAGGGTTTCAGAGGAACTCTGAAGCCCCTTGCGAATTGCTCTAGTAAAAGCTAAACAGCCATTTAAATATAAAGCAGCAAGCTCATTGGCTGTGTATACAACATGAACCAATCAGCTTGTGCCAAGTAGTTTAATGCTGTGAATATCATCAATTTATGTTAACAACCCATCAGACTGCGCCATCTAGAGCTTCATGACAGAACTTGGACAGAATTTGCTTTATCCAAACAAGAAAACATAGTTTGCTTATCGTCTGTCTATACAGCCTCTGGATGTTTCGACATTCTGTTCAGTCTATACACACAACACGATGTGTGAGGGCTCACACACTTCAGAAACAGTCAAAGAATATGACAGAGCTTGTGTTTTGAAGTGAAACACTGGAATGAATAATTTAATGAAAACGCAATGTGAGTCTCCATTCTCTCTGCCCTCTCAGAGGCCTGTTGCAAAAGGCTAATTTGGGATTGGAATTATAATTATTTATATTTCATGTAATATATCAAAATAATTATTATAAGAATTGGCAATTAATATTAAAACTTTTCATTTAAATTAATTTAAATATACACATATAAATGAGATTTAATATATGAAGCTTTTAAAATAACTAAAGTTATGTGTTCACCTTCAAGGAAACTCACACTGCGTCCTCTAGTGCAGTGGTTTTCAATCCTGGTCCTGGGGACCTACTGCTCTGCACATTTTGTATGTCTCCCTTATTTAACACACCTGATTCAGATCATCAGCTCGCTAGGAGAGAGATCCATGAACTGAATTTAGTGTGTCAGATAAAGGAGACATACAAAATGTGCGGAGCAGTGGGTACCCAGGACCAGGATTGAAAACCACTGCTCTAGTGGACACCTGTAATGCACGTCATTTTGTCATCAGGAGTCGTATGTTTGTGTTCATGTAGGAAACACTATGCAAAATGTTTCAGGTAGTGCGTGCCTCTGTTTGAGGACCAGAGGACATGCATTATTGATGCATTTTGTGCGTGAGTGAGGAGTGTGCATGTGTGGTTTAGAGCAGGGGTGTCAAACTCAGTTCCTGGAGGGCCGGAGCGCTGCAGAGTTTAAATGCAACCCTAATTAAAAACACCTGATCCAGCTAATCAAGTCCTTCAGGCTTATTTGAAAACTAAATGGTTTGTGTGTTGGAGCAGGGTTGGAACAAAACTCTGCAGGGCTGCGGCCCTCCAGGAACTGAGTTTGACACCCGTGGTTTAGAGCAAACTGAACAAGCTCATTGAAAGGTTTTGCTTTGATCAGGGGCGTAGAATTAGGGGGAGGCACCTGTCCCTACCAATATCCAGCAACTACCAAACTGTCCCTAGCAATAATTTTGATCAAACAATTAAATATATGATTTTTGTCATTTCGGACACATCCGAAACGTCATACCATTGATATTACCTAAGACGTTAAAGTAAATATGTTAGAAAACTGCACGCTTTCAAGAAAGCATATTTACTACATTGGCTGAGTAAGAACGTAGTCGCACACCGGAGGAGAAGCGCAGCCGCGTTTAGAACAATTCACAGATATAATATTGCACCCAGTTCAAGACAGCAGTCCATAACAGTTAATATAAAAGCTCACTTCAGGAATAACAAAGTTGCATCGATAAGTTTGAAGTACGGTGTTTGACAAAACAGAGAAAACGGAAAGAGAAAGTGTGATCTATGGCTATTATTAGCTCTCTATATAAAGCATACGGACAGAAAGACAAAGGTTGTGCTGAAAGATACACAATCTTCCAGCCTAGCATAATTTGGGACAAATATTGTGATTTATGGAAAAATCAGTGGAAGTTGTTCAAGGAAAGGCAAGGCAAGGCAAGTTTATTTATATAGCACACTTCATACACAGTGGTAATTCAAAGTGTTTTACATAAAAGGAAGTGAAATAGTCATAAAAATATAATCACAACAATAAAAACAAGTAATTAAAAACAATAAATAAAATTTAAAAATATATATATTTAAAATGAATTTAAAGTAGTTAGGAAAAGAAAATGGTTATACATAAAATACAGTGCAATTAGTTCGGACGCAGCACAGTGCTCATTCAACAAATGCACAGCTAAACATATGAGTTTTGAGTCTGGATTTAAATGTGGCTAATGTTTTAGCACATCTGATCTCTTCTGGAAGCTGGTTCCAAACTGCGGGCTGGTTCCAACTGTGAACCCTTGGTATTTCTAACTGACTCGATCCTAATGATCTGAGTGGTCTGTTAGGTTTAAATTCTGTGAGCATATCTGCAATGTATTTAGGTCCTAGGCCATTGAGTGATTTATAAACGAGTAAAAGTACTTTAAAATCAATCCTAAATGTAACTTTGAAGCCAGTTTAAGGACCTGAGGACTGATGTGATATGCTCAGATTTTCTGGTTCTAGTCAGAATCCTGGCAGCAGCGTTCTGGATGAGCTGCAGCTGTCTAATGGTCTTCTTTGGAAGGCCAGTGAGGAGACCATTACAATAATCCACCCTGCTGGTGATAAAGGCATGAACAAGTTTCTCCAAGTCTTGACTGGAAACAAAACATCTAATTCTTGCAATGTTTTTGAGATGATAGTATGCTGATTTAGTTACTGCTTTGACATGACTACTAAAACTAAGGTCTGTCTCCAGAATCACCCCAAGATTTTTTACTTGATTTTTAGTTGTTTGACCCCTAGAGTCAAGGTATGCATTCACCTTGAGAGCTTCGTCTTTGTTTCCAGATGCAATGACTTCAGTTTTCTCCTTGTTTAACTGAAGAAAGTTCTGGCAAATCCAACTGTTAATTTCATCAATGCATTGGCAGAGGGAGTCAATGGGGCTGTAGTCATTTGGAGATAAGGCTAGGTAAATCTGGGTATCATCAGCATAGCTGTGATAGGCAATTTGGGTCTTTCTCATTATTTGAATTAGTGGGAGCATATACAGGCTAAACAAGAGTGGTGCAAGAATTGAGCCTTGTGGGACTCCGCATGTCATGGATGTCCACTTAGACTTGTGCTCTCCTATACTCACATAATAACCTCTCCCTTCTAAGTATGACCTGAACCATTTGAGTACCATCCCAGAAAGCCCGACCCAGGTTTCCAGTCTCTCTAGAAGTATGTTATGATTCACAGTGTCAAACACAGCACTAAGATCTAGTTGCACTAGCACTGATATTTTGCCAGAATCAGAATTAAAGCAAATATCATTTATTATCTTAATGAGTGCTGTCTCTGTGCTGTGATGCGCTCGGAAACCAGATTGAAAATTGTCCAGGTATCCATTTGAGTTTAAGTAGTTGTTCAGCTGATTAAAAACTACCTTTTCAATAATCTTACCTATGAAAGGAAGATTTGATATTAGTCTATAGTTGCTCAACATGGTGTTATCAAGATTGCGCTTTTTCAGAAGGGGCTTAACAACTGCAGTTTTCAGGGAGTTTGGAAAAGTCCCAGAAAGAAGTGAGGCGTTCACCAGTTCTAAGAGATCTACTTCTAAATAGTTAAGCACACTTTTGAAAAAAAAAAAAATATGTGGGAAGTGTGTCAAGATAGCAGGTTGACGATTTAAGCTGCTGTACTATTTCTTCCAAAATTCTGCTATCAATTGCTTCAAAAATAGACATAGTCTTTTCTTTTTGAAATTGCGGTTGAATCTGTATGACCTTTGCATAACTTGAGGATGTGCCAATCTCCTTCCTGATATTACTGATCTTTTCAGAAAAGAAGGAAGCAAACTCATTGCATTTGCTGTCGGAGAGCATTTCACTGGGAATCTGACTTGGGGGGTTTGTCAGTCTCTCAACAGTAGCAAAAAGAGTGTGAGTGTTGTTTAAGTTACTGTTTATGAGGTTTGAGAAGAAGGTCTGTCTAGCTGTGGCTAGTTCCACACTGAAAGCATGAAGGCTCTCTTTATAGATGCTACAGTGAATTTCGAGTTTCGTCTTCCGACACATCTGCTCAGCTTTTCTGCATTGTCTTTTCATACTCTGAACTGCTGTTGATTTTCTCCAAGATGATTTTTGTCTGCCAGTCTTTTTGCTGACCTTTATCAGAGCAATATCATCAATAACACTCGTTAACTTTTGCGTTAAATGAGTCCAGGAGAAGATCAACAGAGTCTGCAGAAATGCTTGGTGTTAAAGATATAGCCTTCATAAATAGCGCACTAGTGTTCTCGTTTATGCATCTCTTTCTGACAGAGACAGATCTAGATTCAGCGGTAACAGAAATCAATATATCAAAGAAAATACAGAAGTGATCAGATAGTGCTTAATAACAATGGATGAAATGTTCAGACCTCTACTGATGAGTAAATCTAGAGTGTGTCCACGATTGTGTGTGGGTCCATGCACATGCTGAATCAGGTCAAAAGTGTTTAAAACAGTTATAATTTCTTTTGTAGTTTTGATTTCTGCATTATCTCTGTGAACATTAAAATCCCCTGCAATAGCAAAACAGTCAAACTCTGAGGAAATCATTGATAACAGTTCTGTGAGCTCTTCAACAAAGGCTGTAGAGTATTTTGGAGGCCTGTAAATAATGATAAACAGAATGTGTGGAGCACCTTTCAGCACAATACCTAGGTATTCAAAAGACAAGTACTGACCAAATGACACTTGCTTGCATTGATAAACATCTTTAAATAGAACAGCTACACCTCCACCTCTCCTAACAGTCATGCAGACACTTATAAAATTAAAGTTAGGAGGAGCTGTTTCATTGAGGACTGTTGCACTGCAGCTGTCTTCTAGCCATGTTTCATTTAGAAACATAAAATCCAGGTTGTTTGTGGTTAAGTCATTGATCAGAGCGAATGTTTAAAAATGCTATCTTGATGGAATTACATTTTGTCTCTACAGCAATCTTAGACTGATTCATAATAGGCCACAGATTAGATGGGTCGGCCGTATGGCTTGAGAAGGCCTTAGATTTTCTATCACGTGATAAAACAGAGATAGAGAAAGCTACAGGCATACTGGGTTCCCGCTTGTTCTGTAAACATTTGTGTAAGTTGCTGCTAACATAGTGGGGACCCGACACACATCACTGAGGGCTGTTTTCAGTTGTTTTTGGTTCACCTACAGCAGATGGAGGAGGGTTTGGGCCCTGGCGTTGTGGCAATGGTCAGAGAGCTCTCACAGGAGGAGGAGGGAGAGCTGGACCTGCAGTCGTTGGTGGTTGTGGGGCCCGCCGTTTTTTAGTTGATATCTGGGGGCTTGCAGCGAAAGAGTGAGAGAGTTTGGTCCCAGCATACACCAGTTCCTCCATTTTCTGTGAGAAGCTAAGAAGTGGAGATGCTGGAGAGAGAGATAGTATCTCTGGTTTTTCCGGTGGCTGTGATATGTTGTCCTGGCTTCCCTGGCTGTTTTCCAGAAAGTCGTCCTTGGGTACTGAGTCTTGGAGCTGATGTAGTACGTCACAATCTGTTTGTGATGAGCTCTGTGGGCAGGGCTCAGCCAGGATAGTTTCCATGAGCAGAGTTTGTTTTGACTTGCGTGGTGTTATCAATGTCCTTGTGGGATGTGTCAACCACATGATGACTCGGAAGATGATATGAAGTCCTCTGGTTACTCATATTCTGTCCAGGTGTGTGTGTGCCATTCAGGCCAAGTGGATTGGCAGACACTCCTGAATGATGACGGAGGGAGAAATAGATATTGTCCTTTAGCACTCTTGCACCAAGTTTGTTTGGTCGGAGGCCATCCAGTTTAAACAGCTGTCTATGACCCCAGAACATATTGAAGTTGTTGATGAAGTTGACTCCTTTTATATTGCAGGTTCTTTGTAGCCATGTATTCAGTCCAAGCAGCCATGAAAACATGTTAGTTCCCCTTGCTGGGAGTGGTCCACTGATGAACAACTGCACTTCAAGTCTTTGAAGTGTTTCAAAGAGTTCACTGAAATCCTTCTTAAGGAGTTCTGATTGCTCTTTCCGAATATCATTCTTCCCCACATGGATAATGACTCGATTTGCAGTCTTGTGCTTCATCAGAATGTTCCGAAGTTCCTTGTTCACATCAGAGACGGTTGCTTGAGGAAAGCAGCATGTAGTTGTAGTCCTGCTACTGATGTTTCTGATAATAGAGTCACCCATTATCAGAGTCCTGGGCTCGGCTGCACTCTGAGCTGAGTGCCGCTGTCTGCTAGACCTTGAGTGTCTGTTAGTAGCGATGTTAGCTGCTGGCTGATCCGATTCATGTTCAATCACATTTGGGGATTCCTCACCCACATTCATCAATGCTTCAAATCTGTTCTCAAGATGTATAGGGGGTTGTAGAATACTAGTGTTTGCAAGCCTTGTCATAGCCGTATCTGGGGTAGAGGATGCTATGGCAGCAAAACGAGATACTCGTGACAATCTGATGTCTCGAGTGCCTTTGGGTCTCGCTCCCGGTTTGTGCCATCGATTAGTCTGTTGATCAGTTTCGGCTTGTTCCTCTACACTTAATATAAACTGTTGAGATTCACTAGATTCACAGGACTCACCGGCTGTATGCTGAGGGGTCTGTGATGACGATCTGCTGTGTTTTCTGCCTATTTTGGAAGTCCAGCAAGTAACTTTGTTTCAAGAACCACAATGCTTTGTAGAAGTCTGTGGCAGTTCATGCAGCAGGTAGATTCCACAAGAGGCATTTTCTTTGCCGTCTGTTAGAATGTCGGCAGCTGTGTTTTCCCGTCTTTGGAATGTAAGCTGCTGGCAGTGGGAGGCAAAGAGTATTCCAGTCCCAAAATGTCTTTAGTTTGGTAATTGTGCCAAAACTGTGTTGTTTGAGAACTGTGCTGATCTGCTGAAGTTAAAGTCTTAGAAAAATCTTAGAAAAGTACATAAACAGGGAGCAAAGCGCAGATCAGTAAGCGAGAGCGTCCGAACAGTAGTGAAGCCGGAAGCTTAGAATGTACAAAGCAAACTGTTAGCTGAAAAAAAACTTATATTGTGTAATTATTGTCTGTTAAACATAACATTAAAAAAAAAAAAAAAAAAAACTCTGTTTATGAATTATGAATATGGGGGATGGGGGATGGTTCGCCCATGTCAAAAGCAACCTACACCCTTGGCTTTGATACCTGCAGATTCACACGAATCATATGTTGTATGTGTGGGTGAGAAGCAGGAGCTGAATGCACTCCTTGCATTTATTTCTTTGTGAATGTGCTTATCGTATGCATTCGTGGGACTACTGAGAGCAAAGGTAAGAAGCCTAGTTCTTCTTGCTTCACCTTTTAACCGAGATTGTAGACAGCATTTGTATGAGCAAAACAAGGTAGTTGAACAGGTTCATAGCAATGCATTTGCAGCAAGTGGATTCTTTTCTCGCTTGATTCTTGAGGGAATCTAGTGTCTGTATGAAGCACATTCGGCTTTTCTTTTCTGTTCTCTCCTGAGGTATAGTAGTCAGCATTTGCACAAGTACGTCCGGCTCTCAAGGAGATTATAGTGATGCTTGAACCAATCACACTTAGCTCTCGAGGGAGTTAAATAGGTTTTGTGTGATGTGCTCGCAATAATTGGTTCCAACCAAGCTTTACTCTCTCTCAAGAGATGAGCTCCTACACTCGGTTTAAGTGGATGGTTCCTCTTTTTTTGGGTGCTTCGATCGAACTCTCGTATAGTCTCTTAGGTCGGGCTGCCTCCCCTGTATCAGGGGATAGTAAGTTAGGCGGTCCACCTATAGCAGCCTCTTTTCCAATGGTAGCTGTCTGAGGATAGTTTCCCTTTGACGAGCTGCTCTTGGCTTGGGCTGTTTCTCTTGTAATTAAATGTTTAAGTAGAATGGTCCAACTATGGCTATAGGTTGAGTCTCTTTTTAGGCTCCCTATTCAGGAAGTATTGCCACCTTGAACTTGAGTCATAATTTACATGAATATGAAAGCTGAATAAATAAGCTTTCCATTGATGTATGTATGGTTTGTTAAGATAGGATAATATTTGGCCGAGATACAACTATTTGAAAATCTGGAATCTGAGGGTACAAAAAAAATCTTAATATTGAGAAAATCGTCTTTAAAGTTGTCCAAATTAAGTTCTTAGCAATGCACATTACTAATCAAAAAATATTTTTTTGATATATTTATGGTAGGAAATTTACAAAATATCTTCATGGAGCATGATCTTTACTTAATATCCTAATGATTTTTGGCATAAAAGCCATACAATGTATTTTTGGCTATTGCTACAAATATACCCCTGCTACTTAAGACTTAAGGTTTTGTGGTCCAGGGTCACATATTTCTGGTATCAGGGTTGGGCTACCTCCCTGCTTTCTAGGGCTTTAAGTAGGCGGCCCCCTCAGGTTCCTTTTTGATATGTTAGGCTGACTACTCTGATTTCAGGGTATTTTCATGCATGAAAATGACAGACCCCCGGAATCCCACATGCTTTGGGCTGACTACCAGTTCTCCTCCATCCCCAACTAGATGGCCCATTGTCTTACGAACATAGCTGTTTGAGGACAGTTGTGTTCCCAAATTGGTTGAATGGGATGGCCCTCACTAATATTAGAGTTGGTTGGGTTCCCCATTTCCCCAAAGTTATTTTAGCTCTCCGGGCATCATTGGCATGCCCCTCTTTTTAAATTGGTTTATGTCTGCCACTATGTTTGGTGCACTCAAACTCTGAGTTGACAGAGAATGTTTATATCGAGCTTTGTGAGCCCGCTGAAACTGATCTAAACCAGGTTGGATTTGTTTGGTTTTGTCAACTCTGAACCTACTCTGAGTTTGTTCAGCTAGCTTCATGCAACAGGTCACTGATGTAATGAGCCTGATTTTCTTTATATTAGTGCTGTTTTGCACTGATTGTTTGAATGCACTTGCTTACTGGATTATTGGACTGAAAACTTTCCCAGAGTTTAACAGTTTAAAATGACCTGATCGTAAACAGAGAAGCGAAATTGGGTTAAAGGCTTAGAATAGAAATCAATTGTGTTACTTTTTTTTTTTTTTAACTCATTTGTTTTTTTTTTTTAATTAATAACATGTGTTAACACATTAATGTTGACAGCCCTACTTTAGAGTCTATGGACAGCAAGGGATTGGGGGCCATTTGAGAGATGGCCAGTAACATTAACAGAGCATACAGAACATGTGCTTTGTCCTGCTTATGACGGGGCGGATGTTTGACGCCCTTTAATACGCTCTATAGCAGGGGTTCTCAACTCTGGCTCTCAAGGTCCACTTTCCTGCATAGTTTACCTCCAACCTTGATCAAACTCACCTGCCAGTAACTTTCTAGTAATCCTGAAGGCCTTGATTAGCTTGTTCAGGTGTGTTTGATTAGGGTTGGAGCAAAGCTCTGCAAGAAAGTGTACGTTGAGGGCCAATGTTGAGAACCCCTGCTCTATGGTGTAACAGTTAGATAAGTACAGGCTGATGATTATTGACATTAATAATCATACATTAGGTTAATACACAGAGCCAAATTTAAATTCCAGAGTTCCAAATGTCAAAATCAACAAATCATAAAACAGCTTGAGCTAATGGAATGTTTACAATACATACAACATATATGGTATTCATATTTCTATCAAATATTTGACCACTTTCAAGCTGTACAATTATTGAATATATAGGATCAAATGAAACTATTATTAAACCATGAATAACTATAAAATATTTATCACAAGAAGAGAAAAATGAGAAATAGTTGTAAATGTGTTTGTGTGTTATCTGCTCACCAGGATGGATGATGCAGGGATCACATTCATTTGCAGCATTACGACAGCATGGCACTGCATAAACTACTGAAGACCCTTGAAGAGGACATTTACAGTGGATGACATCATATTCACAGCATCCCCTACACATCACACTCCACTCTGGCCCTGGACAGTAGTTGTACAGAAACCTGTAATCTAACAAGTAAAACACAATATCATAGGCAGTACATACTGACGACACACTCTAATTATCAAATGACAGTGAGAAACGTTATAATATTAAAACAATAATATAAATAATTTGCTTTTATGTCAACATGTCTAAATAACTTGTTTGGACTTGTCTTATTTTAGTTGCACTAACTTATATCAGTTTAGTCTATTTTAGACGTTTTCTCCCATCACTACATAATAATAATAATAATAATAATAATAATAATAATAATTTGTTTGTCATTTTTCTTTATTTTTAGTTTTTATATTTTAAGTTTGTATTGTTCGTATTGCTACTTTAGTGTTAAAACAAACTTTTGCCATTCAAATAAAGAACTATTCCAAGCCCAGAGTTGATTATTCAAAAATAACTAGTTTGTTTTGACAATCTTAAATGGGTCTGAGAGCAATTATTGGATAACATTATATTGTAGACAGATTGTAGATTAATCCAAATAAACATGCCACTACAATAAAAAAAAAACAAAAAAACAATAACATTAAAATACCATTAAAATACTATTTCTCTTATCCATCTTGCAGTCTATCATGTAGGTGGTTGTAAAAACACACACAAAGATGAAGGCAAAGGCAAATGGGTAAAGTTTAAAGAATCTAACAGGTAATCCAACATGAACAGAGCAACGTACAACACATCCAAGATAGATGACACCGGACAACTAGACTGAAACAGAACTGAACTTAAATACACATGATAATGAGACACACACACAGCTGAACATAATGACTAAATCAAATGAATGCCCATGACAACCAACTAACTAAGGAAAGACAGTGCAAACTGAAAACAAAGTCCATGGCTGCGTCCGAAACCGCCTACTTCTCTACTATATAATAGGCGAAAAGCAGTAGGCGAGCGAAGAAGTATGTCCGAAACCTCAGTATTCATAATAGAGTAGGCGAGAATTACCTGGGTGACATACTAATTCTCGCGACATTCGGACGTGCGTCTACTTAAAGTGCATCCGAAACCGCCTACTTCTCTACTGTATAGTAGGGGAAAAGCAGTAGGCGAGCGAAGAAGTATGTCCGAGATCTCAGTATTCATTAAAAAGTAGTCGAGAAGTTCCCAGATGTCTTATTGCTTCAGACCAGATTTTTGAGTGCTCATCGATGGATACTTTTCAATCCCAGAGGGAGATCAATACGTCATCATTGAACGTGATGGAGAACAGCGACGAGGCTGTTTACAAATGTGAGTATTAGCAATCATAAACACGGTTACGTATGTTAAAATCGCATTTGTTGAGCTACTGTATAGTAAACTGTTGATTTGCTGAAGGTGTAAAGATGCTAGACAGTAACGTTACAGTATATTTGTGATTTTTCTGTAAAAACATGTTTTATTATGTATAGCGAACAGCGGAGCTCCAGTAAACACACATACGTCTCCAAAGTGAATTTACATAAAGCATATTCATCTTAAAGACGATTACTAAAACCCAAGATGGCGGCGCGTGCACACGCTGCGGCTTCTCTCTCTCCCGACAGAACGGTGTTTTCGTGTTTTTTATCTTGTAAGTCGAAGTGTTTTTGTACGTCTTCGTCGCGTCTATCTGTCTTTAAACGTGCATACAGTCGTGAGTTTCTGCTCGACGTCAGCAGAACCACATTTTTAGAGTTAAACCTCGCGCACGCCGAAGAGCTGCGGGACCTCGGTCTGCTCCGGAGGCCTACAACATCACCGACCCCCACTACTGCATCTCGCCCAGAGCGGAGGCACCACAAGCGGCGCAAGAGAAAGCAGAAGAGGGGAAAGCGCGGAGGTATCCGGGCTAGGCTAGCGGCTAACCCACACAAGCCAGCTATCCCCACCATCGTACTGGCTAACGTACGCTCTTTGGACAATACACTGGACTACATCCGACTGACTACGCTAAACACTGTTGTTTAAAGTGATAATATATAACTTAATTCCCATCATATTTCTGGTATTATATATCAAACTAATCTAACTAATTTGATCGTTCGCTTTTAAAACGGTTCCATTCACGTTTCTATTCGCGCCTATTGTTTTCTTTTTTCTGGCTCCATTTTCATTTCTCTCTCGCTCCGTTTTTCACAAGTTCATCAAACAACAGTGGTAAGTGGTAAGTTAAGTTGGTATCATTCATCAATCACGGTGAGTAATGGCTTCTCCTTCTCTTGTTGTTTGCACTTCATGCCACATGTACAGTTTATCTCTCTCTGTCGGCGACGAGGGATTCACATGTGATAAATGCAGGGAAATAGTTAGGCTGACAGAGAAGATTTTAGAACTAGAGACACGCTTCCAAACTTTAGTTGAGGATAGTAAGAATGTGAGGGCTGTAGATACTGCTTTGGATGCGACTAGCTCAGGGACTCCTGTACATTGTACGGTTCCGGTTGTGCCCGTGCAGCAGGGCAACTGGGTGACTGTGAGGCGGCCTAGTCGCGGGTCAAAACAACGCTCTTCCGTTCCGATCAGAACATCAAACAGGTTCTCCCCACTCAGTGACGCACCCACTGAGAAACCTGATGAAAGTGCTCTAGTAATTGGCGATTCTAGTGTACGGAACGTGAAAATAGAGACACCAGCCACCATAGTCCAATGTTTACCGGGAGCCAGAGCGCCTGACATCTTGGAAAATTTAAAAGTGCTGGCTAATGCTAAACGTAAATTCAGTAAGATTGTTATCCACGTCGGCGCTAATAATGTTCGACTTCGCCAGTCGGAGATCACTAAAAATAATGTTAAAGAGGTGTGTGAACTTGCAAGTACGATGTCAGACACTGTAATATGCTCTGGTCCCCTCCCTGCTTACCGTGGCGATGAGATTCATAGCAGACTGTCGTCACTCAATGGCTGGATGTCTAAGTGGTGCCCGCAGAATAACGTAGGTTTCATAGACAATTGGGAGAGTTTTTGGGGCAGACCTGACCTGTTGAAAAGAGATGGTGTTCATCCCTACTGGGGTGGTGCCGCTCTTCTCTCTAGAAATATGGCACATAGTCTTAGAGTTCGTACTTGACTAACTAGGGCCCAGGTCAGGGAGCAGACAGACTGGCTAAACCGACCATCTACTACCTGCCTCACGTCACAGAAGTCAGTTAATTCTCAGCACATAGAGACTCCTTCACCTAGATATCACACTATAGAGACTGTGTCTGTTCCCCGTACTAAAAAATACAGAAAACGTCCAAACCAAAGTAATAGTAACAATTTAATTAATGTTCAACAAATAAAAAATGTTTACAATACGGAGAAACAATTGATAAAACTTGGCTTACTGAATATCAGGTCCCTTTCTACAAAAGCACTATTTGTAAATGATATGATCACTGACCATAAACTAGATGTGCTTTGTTTGACAGAAACAAAGAAAACCAGATGAATACATTACTTTAAATGAGTCTACCTCCCAAGATTACTGCTATAAAAATGAGCCACGTCCAAAAGATAAAGGGGGAGGTCTTGCTACAATTTATAGCAATATTCTCAGTATTTCTCAGAGGGCAGGCTTTAAGTATAACTCGTTTGAAGTTATGGTGCTGCATATAACATTATCTAGAGAAACACGTGTTAGTGATAAATCCCCTGTGATGTTTGTATTGCTACTGTGTACAGGCCACCAGGGCACCACACAGACTTTATTAAAGAATTTTTTGATTTTCTATCTGAGTTAGTACTGGCTGCAGATAAAGTCTTAATTGTTGGTGATTTTAATATCCATGTCGATAATGAAAAAGATGCATTAGGATCAGCATTCATAGACATTCTGAACTCTATTGGGGTTAGACAACATGTTTCAGGACCTACTCATTGTCGAAATCATACTCTAGATTTAATACTGTCACATGGAATTGATGTTAGTGATGTTGAAATTAAAAAGCAGCAAAGCGATGATATCTCAGATCATTATCTAGTCTTGTGTAAACTCCATATAGCTAAAACTGTAAATTCTACTCCTTGTTACAAGTATGGTAGAATCATCACTTCTACCACAAAAGACTGCTTTATAAGTAATCTTCCTGATTTATCTCAATTCCTCAGCATATCCAACAGCGCAGAAAAACTTGATGATGTAACAGAAACTATGGACTCTCTCTTTTCTAGCACTTTAGATACAGTTGCTCCTTTACGCTTAAGGAAGATCAAAGAAAACAGTTTGACTCCGTAATATAATGAGCACACTCGCACCCTAAAGAGAGCAGCCCGGAAAATGGAGCGCAGCTGGAGGAAAACAAAACTAGAGGTATTTCGTATAGCTTGGCGGGAAAGTACCCTATCCTACAGAAAAGCATTAAAAACGGCTAGATCTGATTACTTTTCATCTCTTCTAGAAGAAAACAAACATAACCCCCGGTATTTATTCAATACAGTCACTAATTTAACGAAAAATAAAGCATCAACAGGTGTTGGCATTTCCCAAGAGCACAGCTGTAATGACTTTATGAACTACTTTACTTCCAAGATCGATACTATCAGAGATAAAATTGTAACCATGCAGCCGTCAGCTACAGTATCGCATCAGATAGTGCACTATAGATCCCCTGAGGAACAATTCCACTCATTCTCTATTATAGGAGAGGAAGAATTGTATAAACTTGTTAAATCATCTAAACCAACAACATGTATGTTAGACCCTATTCCATCTAAACTACTAAAAGAGCTGCTTCCAGAAGTCATAGATCCTCTTTTGGCTATTATTAATTCATCATTGTCATTAAGATATGTCCCCAAAACCTTCAAATTGGCTGTTATTAAGCCTCTCATTAAAAAAACACAACTTGACCCCAAAGATCTAGTTAATTACAGACCGATCTCAAATCTACCTTTTCTGTCAAAGATACTAGAAAAGGTAGTATCCTCACAATTATATTCCTTCTTAGAGAAAAATGGTATCTGTGAGGAATTCCAGTCAGGATTTAGACCGTATCATAGTACTGAGACTGCTCTCATTAGAGTTACAAATGACCTGCTTCTATCATCTGATCGTGGTTGTATATCTTTATTAGTTCTACTGGATCTTAGCGCTGCGTTCGACACTATCGACCACAACATTCTTTTGAATAGACTAGAAAACTTTGTTGGCATTAGTGGAAGTGCCTTAGCATGGTTCAAATCGTACTTATCTGACCGCCATCAGTTCGTAGCAGTAAATGAAGAGGTATCATATCGATCACAAGTGCAGTATGGAGTACCTCAAGGCTCAGTACTAGGGCCGTTACTTTTCACGCTTTACATGTTACCCTTGGGAGATATTATCAGGAGACATGGTGTTAGCTTTCACTGTTATGCTGATGATACTCAGCTCTATATTTCTTCACGGCCACCAAATTGAGAAACTAACGGAATGTATAGTCGATATAGAAAACTGGATGACAAGTAACTTCTTACTGCTAAATTCTGAAAAAACAGAGGTGTTAATTATTGGACCTAAAAACCCCACATGTAATAACCTAGAACACTATCTAACACTTGACGGCTGCTCTGTCAATTCTTCTTCATCAGTTAGGAACCTAGGTGTGCTGTTTGATAGCAATCTTTCATTTGAAAGCCATGTTTCTAGTATCTGTAAAACTGCGTTTTTCCATCTCAAAAACATATCTAAATTGCGACCTATGCTCTCAACGTCGAATGCAGAAATGCTAATTCATGCGTTTATGACCTCAAGGTTAGACTATTGCAATGCTTTACTGGGTGGTTGTTCTGCACGCTTGATCAATAAACTACAGTTGGTCCAAAATGCAGCAGCTAGAGTCCTTACTAGAACCAGGAAGTATGACCATATTAGCCCGGTTCTGTCAACACTGCACTGGCTCCCTATCAAACATCGGATAGATTTTAAAATCTTGTTAATTACTTATAAAGCCCTGAATGGCTTAGCTCCTCAGTACTTGAGCGAGCTCTTATCACATTATAGTCCTCCACGTCTGCTGCGTTCTCAAAACTCTGGCCATTTTGATAATACCTAGAATATTAGGTACCGGGAACACTCCTCATAACACACGATGTACTCGTTACATCGTAAGAAGAATGGCATCTACGCTAATATTTGTCTGTTTCTTTATTATTCTGTTTCTCAGTCCGTGTCCGGATCAGATGGTGGATCGGCGCCGGGAGATGATGTCTGCGACCCTGATCGTCGGCGGAGGCCAGACATCTGGATGAGCCCCGGGGACATATCCCCAGTGAAGACCTCGACTTAAATACAATAAAACTTAAAATTAAACAAAATAACTATAATATAATAAAATACCTAACTATATAATACTGTTATTGTTAGAAATTGCAACAATATAAAAATAGAAATATAATACATTTATACATTTAAAATTTAATTAAAACAATAAGTAAAAAAATAAATAATAATATCCTGGCCAGAGGAGAACTGGCCCCCCGACTGAGCCTGGTTTCTCCCAAGGTTTTTTTCTCTATTCTGTCACAGAGGGAGTTTTGGTTCCTTGCCGCTGTCGCCTCTGGCTTGCTCAGTTGGGGACACTTAATTTCTAATGATTATCGTCAATTTGATTTCATAGATACTATTTAAACTAAACTGAGCTAGACAATGACATCTCTGAATTCAATAATGAAATGCCTTTAACTGAAATTTGAGTGTTTAATCTTATTATTATACATTACTGACACTCTATCCTCCAATTTGATACTGTTAAGTGCTTTGACACAATCTGTATTGTTAAAAGCGCTATATAAATAAAGGTGACTTGTAAGAAACTGTTGTGTTTTTGTTTTCACGGAAACATGGCTCAACAACAGCGTTCCGGACTGCGCCATTCAGCTCAACCAGCTAACATGCTATCGAGCGGACAGAGCTCTCATCGAGGGAGGTAAGACCCGCGGCGGCGGGCTTTGTGTTTACATTAATGACGCATGGTGCCGCGGCGCTGTTGTGGTCTGCAAACACTGCTCACCCCTGGTGGAGTTTATGATTATTAAGTGCCGGCCGTTCTATCTACCGAGGGAATATACAGCCATACTGCTCGTTGCTGTATACATCCCTCCCAGCTCCAACAACAACATCAGGAGTGAGGCACTGAATAAACTGTATCAGCACATCAGTGAGCAGCAGACAGCCCACCCAGATGCTTTTCTCATCTCAGCTGGGGATTTCAACCACGCAGACTTAAAGAGTGTGTTCCCAAAAATACAACAACACGTAGACTTTCCAACACGAGGAAACAACACTCTGGACTTTGTTTACACCACCCAGAGAGGAGCTTACAAGGCCCTTCCCCTCCCCCATCTTGGCACCTCAGACAATATCACTGTAATGCTAATGCCTGCATACAGACCGATCATTAAAGTCACCAAACCAGTTCACAAACAGATACAAGTGTGGCCAAAAGGGTCGTCAGAGGCACTTCAAGACTGTTTTAGCACCACTGACTGGAATATGTTTAAGCAGGCTGCCACATACAATAACACCACAGACCTCCAAGAGTACTCAGAGACTGTCACTGCCTACATCACCAAGTGCATTGATGATGTAAAAGTCACAAAGACCATCACTGTCCGGGCCAACCAGAAGCCGTGGCTGACAGGGGAGGTCTACAGACTCCTGAAGACTCGTAATGCTGCCTTCAGAGCTGGAGATGAGGTGGGCCTGAGGACAGCTAGGGCCAATCTATCCCGCGGCATCAGAGAGGCTAAGAGACAGTACTCCAGGAGGTTAGCCCATCGTTTCAGTGACAGCGGGGACACTCGGAGCCTGTGGCAGGGGATTCAGACCATTACGGACTATAAGCCCCCACCGCGCACCTGTGACAGCATCATCCCCCTGCTGAACGAGCTGAACGCCTTCTTCGCTCGCTTTAAGGCACAAAACAGCACAACTGCAGAGAAGACCCCACCTCCTCCCGGGGACCAGGTGATGACGCTGTCCCCGGACAGCGTGAGGAGATCCCTCAGCAGGATCAATGCACGCAAAGCTCCAGGTCCTGACAACATTCCTGGTCATGTACTGAGAGACTGCAGCGGAACTCACTGATGTCTTCACAGACATTTTCAACGTCTCACTAAGTCAGGCTGTTGTCCCCACATGCTTCAAGGCTACCACCATTATTCCAGTCCCGAAGAAGCCATCTCCATCCTGCTTCAATGACTACCGTCCAGTCGCACTTACTCCTATCCTCATGAAGTGCTTTGAACGGCTAGTCATGCATCATATCAAGTCTGCCCTCCCTCCCTCCCTCCCTCCCTCCCTAGACCCCTTCCAGTTTGCATATTGGTCCAACCGCTCGACCGATGATGCCATCGCCACTGCCCTCCACTCAGCACTCACACATCTGGACAAAAAAGACTCGTACGTCAGAATGCTGTTCATAGACTTCAGTTCAGCATTCAACACAATCATCCCTCAACAGCTCATTCACAAACTGGTCCAGCTGGGGCTCAACACCTCGCTGTGCAACTGGCTGTTGGACTTCCTGACTGGGAGACCTCAGGCAGTACGGGTCGGCAGTAACACATCCAGCACCATCACACTTAACACAGGGGCCCCTCAAGGATGTGTGCTGAGCCCCCTCCTCTTCACTCTGCTGACCCATGACTGCACACCGTCACACAGCTCCAACCTCTTCATTAAGTTTGCGGACGACACGACTGTGGTGGGTCTCATTAGTAACAGAGATGAGACAAACTACAGGTGCGAGGTGAGCCACCTGGCCGGGTGGTGCAGTGACAACAATCTCTCTCTGAATGTGGAGAAGACAAAGGAGATTGTTGTTGACTTCAGGAGAGTGCACACTCAGCATGCTCCTCTGACCATAAACGGTGCGACTGTGGAGAGAGTAAGCAGCACCAAGTTCCAGGGTGTGCACATCACAGAGGACCTCTCCTGGACTGACAACACCGCAGCACTGGCCAAGAAAGCACAGCAGCGTCTCTACTTCCTCCGCAAACTGAGAAGAACCAGAGCCCCGGCCCCCATCATGTGCACCTTCTACAGAGGCACCATCGAGAGCATTCTGACGAGCTGCATCACTGTGTGGTATGGCGCCTGCAATGCGTCCTGCCGCAAGACACTCCAACGCATAGTGAGAGCAGCTGAGAGGATTGTTGGTGTCTCTCTCCCCTCCCTCCAGGACATCTACAGCACCCGTCTCACACGCAAAGCCCACTGCATTGCGGGTGATCCCACCCACCTGACACACAGCTTCTTCAGTCTGCCTCCATCAGGGAGGAGACTGCGGAGTCTCCAGGTCAGGACCAGCAGACTGAAGGACAGCTTCATTCATCAGGCTGTCAGGAAGCTGAACTCCCTCCCGACCTTGCCCCCCTCCCCTCTTTTGCCCCATGCACCACTGAACTCTGACCCTCCAACTCCCCCCCTGCCATGTGCCATGTGCCATTTTATCTGCCATGTGCCTTATGCCACTTAATCTAACTCTTTTCTACAATGTCCTTATTTGTATATCTGTATAGTTTGTTTTTATATTTTAAACTGTATTTATCTGCATTTTACGTCTACTGTTAGTGTTTTATTGTTAACTGTATACACCATGGGTCTGAGAGTTACGCAATTTCAATTCTCTGTATGTATGTGCTGTACATGTGGCAGAATT
Source organism: Spinibarbus caldwelli (assembly GCA_039654775.1). Taxonomy (NCBI): domain Eukaryota; kingdom Metazoa; phylum Chordata; class Actinopteri; order Cypriniformes; family Cyprinidae; genus Spinibarbus; species Spinibarbus caldwelli. Next base: position 445,426 of record JBCAMP010000261.1, read on the forward strand.
GACAATGAAGCAGACTTTGACTTTGACTTTGACTAAATGTCTATTTAACATGAGACAGGAAAATATTCTAAAAGAATTACAGATGAGCACATGACAACATGAACAGACATCGGAGTGAGAGACGTATGTGTGTTATGTAGAATTCACTGTCAACACTGCTTTAGATGAATGTAAGTAATGTAAATAAACAAATATACATGGAGTAACTAAACATAAGTTATACATTAGTTCATTAGTATTGTTGATATATTGAGGAACATTTGTGTTGGATAAAAAGTGAGTTAACGCATCAGCAACCACCTCAACATGTAAATAAAGTACTGAGCAGATAAATCACAGAGGTGACTGACTCTTGTCTGTATGTTACAGGGACAGATGAGACACACGAGTGTTTATCCGCTGAAGAGTGACTGATGGAAGAATGCTGTTATCAAAGGCTTTGAGTGAGAACACTACAGAAATGAATAAAACATATTTTAAATCTTAAGTTGTAGTTTATTTTAATTACTGTGATTTCAAACAGAACTATTACAGAACTTTTCTTATTCTTGATTGCTGTACTTTTGCTGCAGAGCTTTTGTGGTGGAGCAGGTGACGCCGGCATTTGTGGAAAGAAAAGAAGGAAAACCTGAAACAAAAATATAAAGTAAGAAATTATTTTGTTACTTCTAAGATAGAAATCAAATGACATTGTGCTGTTAAAATGACTGCTTGTGTATTATATTTGTGCATCTTTGCAGAATCTGAAATGTCTGCAGACTGGTGTGAGCAGTGAGGATGGAGAAGTCCACAGCAGCATCCTAGAAATGGTCCAGTGTCATGGATGATACCCTCTATCACTCCACCTACTCTTACTGCCTCATCTGGACCGGATGCTGCTGTGGTCTCTTCATCCTCAGTGACCACAGAGCCAGCAAGAACATCTAGAAAAAGACCAAAAGATATTGAGGATGTGATTTTGATCAAGTTTGTTCTGCTGATTTCTGTTCATACAACAGCAGTCAATGAAACCTGAGTTTCAGAAGCTTCAAAAGCATCGTCAAATAATTTCATGAAGAATCTGAAAGTCAGGCTCCATTGAGTGATATTGAATGAACAGAAACCAGCAGGACAAACTTGAACAAAATCACCTTTTGTGTTTGGGGAAACACACACACACACACACACACACACACACACAAGGATTGAACAGCGTTAAGGCGAGTAAATAATGACTGAATATGTCTGAGTGAAATAACCCTTTAAAGCCCCAAATAGAAATTGTATGAAATATATGTAAGCATTTATATTATAGTAGTACCTTGAAGAAATAAACTTTAAGAAATTAGCAGCTTTGTTGAGCATTTATTCCCATTTTAATTTATTTATTTATTTTTTTTTTTTAATTTTTTTTTTTTTTTACAATTTACAATTATGCATTTGGCAGACACTTTTATCTGAAGTGACTTACATTGATCTTATTACAGGGACCCCAATCCCCCTGCAGCAATCTGGAATAAAGACACTGGTGGTGACGACTGCAGAGATCGAACCAGCAACCTTCTGCTGACCACTTCATCACACCACAAAAGTAATGAAGCTATATCAAAAATTATCAACATGAGATGTAAAATGTTTTACTCTGTGTAAATGTTTTACAGGTAGTGGTGCTCATGGAGAGCAGGCACACAAATATTTGGAGCAGACGGAGCGGCAGCTAGATTGTCCCACACACGTTCTCCTGCTCTTGTTCAAGATTGTGTGGTACGTGGGGCCTCTTCCTCTCTGTGCACTCAGGCAATGATAGCCTCGATGTCCCTTTCTCATCCATGATCAGATTCAGTCTCACAGCAGCAGTGAGAGACGTGATGGGCAGCAGAGACAGATGAAGGTGGACACGATCATCAGCTGCTTCATCAGAATAAAGCTGCAGAACTGGCTCAGCTGAGTTGAGATGCAGTAGGACGTCGGTTCACCGCTTGTAAATACATGATTGTCAGAACAATATGTTTGAATAAAGCTTTGTTTCATGTGTTGTACACTTGTTTATTTATTGTCATGGTTACTTTTATTTACATTTTACTTATTTATTCGTGTTTCCTGTTGTTGTCAGTAAATAAAATATAATTGTTTCCTTAACATATGCTTTAATTCATTACTTGACTGAAAATTGAGATGGATTCACCTTGGTTGCATTTGTCTTGTGTGAAGTCATGCATAGCTATGGCATATGAAAAAGCAAATTACATTTTGCTTGTTTTACAAAAAAAATATAATTATTGGTCAGCATTTATCATTATTATTGTTCATAAGTGATGGGCTAATTGATAATCTTCATTTCTAAGTATTAATACTTACATTTTTCGAGTGTAAAATCAACAGTATTCTCCAAAGACGAGATTTTCTAGCAGCCGATCGATGTGTCCTTTGTGCAGATATTGCAAACATGGAGGAAAACATACTAGGTAGGGTTGTGGATTTATTGATGCTATGAGGTGTTTGTGCGCCTGTCACTCTTATTTTCTTTTTATTATTATTTATTATTATTACTGCAGAACATACAAACTCAGGGAAAGATGGTAGTATCTTTAACAATGAACAATCATAATGACCAAAAAAACAACAATAGAAAACATAACTATAATGGGTTTGCACACATCATAGTATGAGATTATATACACGGGGAAAAAAAAAGATTAAATATCTTTGAATAATCATAAAATTCATATAATCATAATGCATTAAAATTGCATTTGTTTTTGAGTATTTATAAGCCTCATGGGTGAAACGAGAGAGACATTCAACAAGAAAAATAGGAAAACGAGATTTAAGCCAGTTTTGCGTGTGGGTGAGCAATTTTGCACATAAAATTAAGAAATTAATAACATATTCAAGAGATAACGATTTTAGTTTTTCATAATAAAAAATAATATCTTTAAGGATTAAACTGTGGGTTATATTAATAGAGTTAAAAATATAAAAACTTAAATCAACCCAAAATTTATTGGTTATAATCATAAGGGCAGCTGTTTCTTCAACAAGACCAAAAATTAGCAAATTTCATCAACATCAAAATATTTACAGATGCATTAAGCCTGTCGCTCATATCTTTTAAGTTTGTTTTTGTGCTTGTTATAACATCATAGATCACATGATAACGTCAACATGGTGGATCGCATTCATACTCAACGAGATTTGGCTGTAGAATACGCATTCTTTTAGTGCTCGTTAAGTAAGTTCTTATTGAAATTAAGTACCTAATCATTGAGTAGGTGGTTTCGGACGCAGCCCATGTGATGTGTGTGAGTGTGCTGATATGCCTTGCCAATAAGGTGGCGTGTTGATTATGCATCTGCAATAACTCACATGTGTGCAAGGAGTGCTAACGATAAGATCACAGCAGCAGTAGGGTCATTCTTGAAGTGACCTTTTGCCTGAATGGTGATTGAAGTCACTGTTTTGGATTGCTACCTTGAACTTGAGAATGTAAGTACATCTTGGGTTACTTGACTGAGATGATGTGTTTCATTAATGCAGATGTGAAAATTATTTGCTCAACCGGTTGTGAAGCATGTGTGTCCAACAGGCCAAGAATTTGGCTTAAATAATCTCAGTTGGTTATGGACACACCTTCAGGTTATGATAGCAGCAACATTCACAAATGTTTACAGAACAAGTGGGAACCCAATGTGCCTGTAGGTTTCTCTAGTTCTGTTTTATCACGCGATAGAAAATCTAAGGCCTTCTCAAGCCGTACAGCTGACCCATGTAACCTGCAGCCTATTATGCATCAAACTAAGATTGCTGTAGATACAAAAAGTAATGCCATCATTTTTAAACATTCGCTCACTAAAAAAAAAAAAATAATAATAATAATAATAAAAAAAAATAAAAAAATAAAAAAATTCTGATCAATGACTTAATCACCACAACTTGAATTTTATGTTTTTAAATGAAACATGTCTAGAAGACAGCTGCAGTGCAACAGTCCTCAATGAAACAGCCCCTCCTAACTTTACTTTCATGAGTGTCTGCAGAGCTGTTAGAAGAGGTGGAGGTGTAGCTGCTCTATTTACAGATGTTTATCAATGCAAGCAAGTGTCATTTGGTCAGTACTTGTCTTTTGAATATCTAGGGATTGTGCTAAAAGGTGCTCCACGCATCCTATTTATCATTATTTACAGGCCTCCAAAATACTCTCCAGCCTTTGTTGACAGAATTGTTTACAGAACTATTATCAATGATTTACTCAGAGTTTGATTGTTATTGCTATTGCAGGGGATTTTGATATTCACATAGATAATGCAGAAATCAATACTACAAAATAAATTATAACTGTTTTAAACACTTTTGACTTGATTCAGCATGTGCATGGACCCACACACAATCATGGACACACTCTAGATTTACTCATCAGTAAGGGTCTAAACATCTCATCCATTGTTATTAAGGACGTAGCACTATCTGATCACTTCTCTATTTTCTGATATATTGATCTCTGCTACCACTGAATCTAGATCTGTCACTGTCAGAAAGAGATGCATTAACGAGAACACTAGTGTGCTATTTATGAAGGCTATATCTTTTTTTTTTTATTATTATTATTTCTGCAGAACCTGTTGATCTTCTCCTTGATTACTTTAACTCAGAAGTTAAGAATGTTATTGATGATACTGCTCCTACAAAAGTCAGTAAGATGACTGGCAGACAAAAAGCACCCTGAGAAAATCAACAGCAGTACAGAGTATGAAAAGACAATGCAGAAAAGCTGAGCAGATGTGGCGGAAGACGAAAATTTAAATTCACTATAGCATCTATAAAGACAGCCTTCATGCTTTCAATGTGGAACTAGGTAAAGCTAGACAGACATTCTTCTCAAACCTTATAAACAGTAACTTAAACAACACTCACCCTCTTTTTGCTACTGTTGAGAGACTGACTGACAAATATTATGTGATAAAGTAATCTGTATGAAACCAACGCCATGTCCAGTTTCTCTGTCTGAACTAATTATTTTTAATGTGACCACGCCCATGAGCTACTTTCGCTTTTATTATAACAATTGTCCACGTGAGACGCGCAACATGTAAACGCCCACATCAGCTCCGAGCACAAAACCTGAGGATTCATCTAGTTCATCTTGGCTACTGTTCATTTCTGGAAGAAGAGAGGAATAACCCAGGATTTATCTCATTAAAGACGCGCTGAGAGATAACACAGAATGTACCTCAAGATGTGTCACGCAAGATGACCCAGCCGCGGAGCGGTTCATTCTAATGAGTAAGTAATGTTTATTTTTGGCATTAGTTTACTTGTTATTGTGGCATAAACTTGAACACATTTACTAGTTGGGTTTTTCCCAAACTATAATTCCTGACTAAAATGTTTAAATTCGAGTGAAACATCTTGAATATGACAGGCACTTCATTGTATCTAAATTTCTTACGACGAGAAGACATTTTTATGCTCTATATAATATAAAACAATACAATATATAAAAGCAATATGAGTGCATGATGTAATATGAGTACATGATGAATGCTACGAGTCTAAGAATGATTAGATCATGTTTATTATTAATACTCTGTTCGCAAATATATTTATATATATATATATATATATATATATATATATATATATATATATAAAATATACTATAAATGTTTAACGTCCTAAAAATAATAATTTGTTTCTTGGATATAAAATGTCCTTTTTACGATAATACAAAGCATGTGTGGGTCTATGACTACAAAAACATACTATATATAAATATATAGGCTACATATACTAATATTACCATGCTCACAAATGTTTTTGTTTGTTTGTTTTTGTTGTTTGTTTTTTAGTGATCAGATACCTGCACCACAGATGAATGCTGCTGACTTTCACTTGAGTCTCTTCAAACTGTTTTCCTCTAAAAGCACTGTACCAACATCAGATGTTCAACTACACTGACATTCTATGGTAAAACAAGCTCCTTGACTACTGATGATGGTTATTTTTTTCTTGAATCCATGGAAATAAGCAGAAAACACTTAAATATCAGATATGGTTTACATGTTTCACTTGTTGAACAGAATCTGTTTTCAGGAATGACTCAAAGTCTCTGTTGTTAGATCTGTGTGCTCAATAATGTGCCTTTGACCTTAATTATGTATTAATTATACTGTGTTGTGAATAAAATACAAATAATTAAAAATATATATATATTTTTTTTTTTTTTTTTCAATCTCCTCATATTCTTTCTTACCTGCCTCAAAGTAACAGTCACACTGATGGGCCATTAGGGGAGGGTCGTTTGTCTCTCAGGTGTAAATCACTAAATATTCAGGGCTATTGTCACTCCCTCGCATACAGGCTTTCAATCACAAAAAATGTCTTTATAAATTTAAATCAATATATTGTGTTCTGTGAATGAGTAAGCAGAATGATTTTTACATCATTTTGAAGTAAATATTGTAGCCTACAAGACTGATATAGGAGAGCATAAGTCTAAGTGGACGTCCATGACATGCGGAGTCCCACAAGGGTTGATTCTTGCACCGCTCTTGTTTAGCCTGTATATGCTTCCACTAAGTCAAATAATGAGAGAGAACCAAATTGTCTATCACAGCTATGCAGATGACACCCAGATTTACCTAGCCTTATCTCCAAATGACTACAGCCACATTGACTCCCTCTGCCAATGCAATGATGAAATTAACAGTTGGATGTGCCAAAACATTCTTCAGTTAAACAAAGAGAAAACTGAAGTCATTGCATTTGGAAACAAAGATGAAGTTCTCAAGGTGAATGCATGCCTTGACTCTAGGGGTCAAACACCTAAAAATCAAGTCAAGAATCTTGGTGTGATTCTGGAATCAGACCTTAGTTTCAGTAGTCATGTCAAAGCAGTAGATAAATCAGCATACTATCATCTCAAAAACATTGCAAGAATTAGATGTTTTGTTTCCAGTCAAGACTTGAGAAACTTGACAAGGAGAAACTTGTGCATGCCTTTGTCACCAGCAGGGTGGACTATTGTAATGGTCTTCTCACCGGCCTTCCCAAGAAGACCATTAGACAGCTGCAGCTCATCCAGAACGCTGCTGCCAGGATTCTGACTAGAACCAGAAAATATGAGCATATTACACCAGTCCTCAGGTCCATACACTGGCTTCAAGTTACATTTAGGATTTATTTTAAAGTACTTTTACTCATTTATAAATCACACAATGGCCTAGGATCTAAATACATTGCAGATATTCTCACTGAATAGAAGCCTAACAGACTGCTCAGATCATTAGGTTCAAGTCAGTTAGAAATACCAAGGGTACACACAAAACAAGGGAATCTGCTTTTAGCTATTATGCCGCCCATAGTTGGAATCAGCTTCCAGAAGAGATCAGATGTGCTAAAACATTAGCCACATTTAAATCCAGACTCAAAACTCATTTGTTTAGCTGTGCATTTAGTGAATGAGCATTGTGCTACGTCCAAACTGATTGCACTGTATTCTATGTATAATATTTTTCTATTCTCAACTGTTTTAATTCATTTTAAATCAAATTTAGATCATTTTAAAAGTTTTTAATTTCCTTGTTTTACTGTTGTGATTATTTTTTTATGATTATTTGAATTCCTTTTATACAATGCATTTTGAATTACCATTGTGTATGAAATGTGCTCTATAAATAAACTTGCTTTGCCTTGCCTTGCCAATGTGATATTGTCTGCCTAATGGCAGCTGCATCCAGTTACGTCCCCATAGCATATGAAGAGCTGCTCCAACTTATGCCACTGGCTGATGCAGTGGACATAAATATGGAGATCACCGAATGGACAGAGTAAGTGAAGTCTCTTCACTGTTATAAACGGTGGAGGGCAGAAGGCTTCAAGAATGACTGGATTTATGGTCAAGGACGGAACTTTAGGAAGATAATTAGGGTGAGGGTGCGAAATAGCTTTGACCAGCCCAGGGGCAAAGTCTGCCCCTGAGAAGTAATAGCCATGAGAAAACCATCTTTAGAGTCAGAAGCTTGACAGGCACTGGTTCAAAAAGTGTTTTTCTTCAGAGACCCATCAATCAGAGCATGGCAAGCCAAAATAGCAGCAACATAGACTCTGAGAGTATAAGGACTTGCACCTGACAACAGTTTTTTTCTTTCTAGTACTGTTTTTTTCTTTCTAGGAACTCTAGCACTGAAACAACTTGTGTCTCCACAGTATGTCAAACACCAACTTTTGAAAACACGCCATCTGAGGGCATAACTTCTACTGGAAGGAGCCCTAGAACTTAGAATAGTCTGTACTACATCAGCTGGAAGTCCAGCATCACTTAGTTGCCAGACATGAAGGTTCCAGAGTTCAGGCCGAGGATGACGAAAGACTGAGAATGGAATCGCCCATAGCGAGTCGTCTAGGAGGAATATTAGATCTGAGAACCACACTCTGGTTAGCTAATGAGGTGCTACTAGTAAGAGGTGAGACCCTGGCCAGGACTCCTAGAAGCAGGGGTGCTGGAGGAAGTATTTCAGAGTCCGAAATACAGCCATCATTTTGAAGCAATTGATGTGCCAGTCTAGAAGATGACCTCTCGAGATCCCTTGGGCTGGACGGCCATCTAAGACCGCACCCCAGCTCATGAGGGAAGTGTCTGTTGTTACCATCTTGCAACAAGAACTGTCTAGAGTGGTACCCAATGTCAGAAACCGGGGTCTGGACCACATAAAAAGGGTACGAAGACCTCGGCGCATCCTTATCAGCCTCTGGGGATTGACCCTTGGATGAAATCCCCTGGTTCTGAGCCACAACTGACATGGTCTCATGTGCAGGAGGCCCAAAGGTATCACAGTGAATGTAGCTGCTATGAGACCTACAGCATTTTGAAAGTAATGGACAGTAACTTTCTGGCCTAGTCTGATATTCTTTAGGGTGTTTAGAATGGATTCGACATGTGCAGAGGACAGCTTTGCCCGCATCATGATTGAATCCCATACAACCCCACATATGTTGTCCTCTGGGTAGGAGAGAGAACGCTTTTCTTACCGTTAAGTCTCAACGAGAGAGACTTGAGATGAGCAAGGATGACATCCCAATGTTGAAATCCAAGCTCTTGAGTCTGGGCCAAAATCAGCCAGCCTTCTATGTAATTTAAAATGCGGACGCCCTGGAATCACAATGGAGCCAACGCTTCATCCATGCATTTTGCGTATGTGTGGGATGACAGGGCTAGGCTGAATGGAAGAATCCGATACTGCTAAGGTTAGCCCCAAAAAGCTAACCTCAGGAACTTCCTGTGTTGTGGCAAAATTTCTATATGAAAGTATGCATCCTTGAGGTCGATTGTCATAAACCAATCCTTGAATTGGATCTGATATACAATCATTTTGATTTTGTCAGCATTTTGAACATGCACTTGTTCCGGTTTCAAGGTAGTGTAAACCACGGCACTGAAATATGGAGGACGATGTGCAACCTGTATACTGTAGCCTTTCTCTACAGTCCTTTTGACCAGCGGAGAGATATTTGGCAGTAGCTTTCACACTAACAGTTTCTGTGAAAGGGGGAGTAGTTTTGACACTTCACTTTGCTGGGGTGCTGTTAGATGTTCACTGTCCTGAAACATGGCAGGAGACAACCGAAAATGTAACATTTTGCTGGAAACCATGGCCCCCTGAAACACCGGTGGTGGTGGAGGTTGTTTAGTGATTCCCTGAGGGTGCCGGGAAGGAGTCCCTACTCTCTGTTGGAAATTTTTGCACCCACACCGAGACACACCGCCACGGTCCTGGGCACACCACCCTCAGGAATTCTTCTTAAAGAAGATGAACGTTCTCAGGTATGGCTTCTTGGTGGTTTGTAGAGTGCAGTGAGCCGCTCCCCAATCTTAGTGATGAGGCACAGGACTCGCCATACTGAGGCGAGAAGCTGGACCTGGTTGGGACTGGGTGTCTGACAGCCTTGACGCTGGAGTACATCGGGGGAGAAACTTTACAAAAGCTGCTTTGTAACGCTTCGCTTCTCAGAACCTACTGACGACTGCGTTGACATGGCCACCAAATAGGCTGGAAGGTGACACGGGGACATCAAGGAGGAATGCCTGGTCTCTGTCCTTGATGTCCATGAGGTTTAACCAAATGTGCCTCTCTATCGTGACCATAGCAGCCATTGAATGGCTGATGGCGTGGGCCTTCTGCTTAATGGCCCAGAGAGTCAGATCTGTGGCCCAGCGAAGTTCTGAAAATGCCTCCTCATCATTGCCCTTGCTTGTGCTTCAACTTTGTGCTTTGGGTGGCAAAGATGTAGAAAATGAGCAGGAGTCAATGGCTGAGGTTCATTCAGTTCGTTATAAACGTAAGTGAGGGGTCTTGAATTCAGCACAGCCTCTACTTCAGTTAGCTTCTGCTGGGCGGGCTCACTGAAGGGAGGAGGACAGAAGGCCTGCAGTACAATAGGCTGTGGTGTAACAGAGGGAACCTTCGGTACATAACCCGCTCGAGGGTATAGAAACTCTTTGGCCATGCCGGGCGCGAAGTCAAGATGAGAAGGGGCCACTGACAGGGCCTGCAGATCTCCGACTCAAGTCAGAGCTAGAAGGAAGGCAGTCTTAATCCTGAGATGTCAATCAGATATCTGTTCAATGGGCTCGAATGGAGCCTTACAGAGAGCCTCCAACACCACAGCAAAATCCCACGGGGGAACTCGGGACTATACTGGTGGCTTCAGCCTCAGCGCACCGCGGAGGAAACCTGTAACTAAGGGGTGTCTACCCACTGACTGGCCACCAAGAGGGGCGTGGTAGGCCGCAATGGCCGCCACGTAAACCTTTAGTGTCGAGTGTGTTAACCCTGCGGAGAATCGGGCCTGCAGGAACTCCACAAGGAAGTTTCCACAACTCCGGGCGGGGGTGAAAGATCGTACCGCCCGCCTGTGACAAGAGGTCCTTCCTGACAGGAATCTCCCATGGAGAGCCATCGAGGAGAGACATCAGGCCCGAGAACCATACTCGGCCCTGCCAGAAAGGGGCTACTAGCAGTAGACAGACCCCGTCCCGGTGCACTCTCTCCAGAACTCCTGGAAGCAGAGCGATCGGCGGAAAAGCATACAGATGAAGCCTTGGCCAAGTCTGCACCAAAGCATCTAGTCCCAGAGGAGCTGGGTGAGTCAGAGAGACCCAGAGGGGACATTGCGATGTCTCTCGAGTCGCAAAGAGGTCCACTTGAGCCTGGCCAAAAACTCTTCATATCTGCTTCACCACCTCAGGGTGAAGCATCCATTCCCCGGGCCTCGGCCCCTGTCTCGACAGGATGTCTGCTCCCATATTGAGATGCCCAGAAATGTGCACTGCTCTCAGCGAGAGGAATTTGCCCTGGGACCACACAAGGATCTGGTGCGCTAGCTTGTACAAAGGGTGCAAACGCAGACCTCCCTGATGGTTGATGTAAGAGACCACTGCTGTGTTGTTGGTGTGCACCAACACATGACGATCTCTTAGGTCTGGGAGAAAGTTTTTGAGTGCTCGAAACACCGCCAGCATCTCCAGGCAGTTGATGTGCCATGTGAGATGGTGGCCGCTCCACAGACCACGGGCAAGGTGGCAACTCAGACCGCTCCCCAACCGGTGAGGGACGCATCTGCCGTTAGCGTTACGAGGCAACAAGGAACTCCCAACACCGGGCCTTGAGACAATAATCAAGTTTCTTTCCACACATCTAAGGCACGAAATCATTTACGCGTGACCTTGATGGTGCGAAGCGGGTTTCCCCTTGGGGAGAACCCCTTTGTCTTGAGCCACCACTGTAGGGTCTCATGGACAGCAGGCCAAAAGGTATGACATTGGACGCAGCTGCCATCAGCCCCAGCAGTCTCTGAAACTGCTTGACAGTGAGTGACTGGCCTTCTTTCACTCTCTTGACTGCTGTGAGGATCGACTCGATACGAGCAGGGGACATACGTGCCTGCATCATGTTCGAATCCGACACCACACCCAGATAAAGTGGTTCTCTGTAATGGAGAAAGCACACTTTTCTTGGCGTTCAGTCTCAAACACAGCTCCCCCATATGAGTGAGAACGACATCTTGATGTCAAACCGCCATCTGCTCTGATTGAGCTAAAATCAACCAATCGTCGATGTAATTCAATATGCGGATGCCCTGAAGTCGGAGTGGAGCGAGAGCAGCATCCACACACTTTGTAAATGTGCGAGGTGAGAGTGCAAGGCCGAAAGGAAGAACTTGATATTTGTATGCTTCGCCCCCGAAAGCAAACCTCAGGAACTTCCTGTGAGAGGGAAGGATAGAGACATGGAAGTATGCGTCTTTTAGATCTATCGTGACAAACCAGTCCTCGGACCTGATCTGAGACGTGACTTGTTTGAAAGTGAGCATCTTGAACTTCAGTCGCATGACTGAGCGGTTCAACTGACGCAGATCTAAAATGGGACGCAACCTCTCCTCCTTCTTTGGAACTATGAAGTAGCGGCTGTAGAAGCCAGAATCATTCTCGTGAGGAGGGACCACCTCGATGGCCTCCTTTCTCAACAGAGTGTTCACTTCTTGTTCCATTACCAGAGCCTGCTCGGGGCCAACCAGAGTAGGAATGACCCCGCTGAAACACGGCGGTGGAGTGCCGAACTGAATGCGATAGCCTTTTTCTACCATATGCAGGACCCACTGAGACACATTTGGCAGTAGTTTCCACGCTGCTAAATAGTCTACTAAGGGAATCAGTCTCTCGAGACTGACCTCTGGTGTAATTGGGGCAGCTAGATTGGTGCCCTGAAGAGGCGCACCGCCAGGAGACAACCGATCTAACAGTCCTAGAGACCTCCGAAGAGGTGGCGAGCCTCTTAGGTCCCCTACGTTTCCGGGCGGACATAACTGAAAGTAGCGCTCGATGGAGACCGCTGCACCCTGGAGCTCTGGCAGGGTTGGCAGAACGACCCCTTGAAGTCACTGAGGCGAGATGGGCACTGTGTAATGCGGTGTAACCCGCTGCACCCCAGTAGGAGCTGCCCTCAGAAGTCCTGAGGCTGAAACATTAGGACTTTTTGGCTGAGGACTTCTTGGCTTCGAAGTCCCCGGCCCACAGCGTCGCTTAAGCTCCCAGTCCCGACGCCGGGGAACGCGGGAGGTGACGCTCTGCTTTTGAGCCTCTCTGTACGAGGAGCTGGTATGTGGTTGGGCTGGTCCCGCCCAGCAGCCCCCAGAGAGCGACGAGGGAGGAACCACTGGAACGCCTCCGCCTGTTTACGAGCCTCCTGGTACCTGTCAACGACCGAGTTGACGGCGTCGCCGAACAGTCCAGATGGTGCAAGCGGGGCGTCCATGAGGCAGACCCTGTCCTTCTCTTTCATATCGGACAAGGTCAGTCACAAATGCCTCTCCGCTACCAGCATAGCTGCCATCGACCGCCCAATGGCGCGGGCAGTCTCTTTGGTAGCGCAGAGGGAGAGATCAGCAGTCTGCCGCAGCTCAGAGATGTCCTCAGACTTAATCTCCACCCCTCGTCAAGCTCTTTCAGCAGGTCGGCTTGGTACGCCTGTAACACAGCCATAGTGTGCAGACACGCACCAGCCTGACCTGCTGCCGCATACCCTTTGCCCACCAACGCTGAAGATGTGCGCAGCGGCTTCGTAGGCAACACCGGAGCCTTCAGAGATGATGCCGCACCGGGGACAGATAGATCGTGAGCATCTGTTCGACCCGGGGCATTGCTCTGTAGCCACGCTCACTCAACCTCGCCACATTGCCAAAGTAGTTATAAGCGGGGATGAAGATGCGGGCAGAGGCAGAGAATGGCCGTCCCCACGATCTCGACAGCTCAGTGTGGAGATCAGGGAAAAAAGGCAGGCTCCGGCGTGGAGGTGGTGTCCTCATGCGCAGAAAGCGTTCGTCTAACTTGCTTTTCTGCGGTTCGGCTTGTTTCTCGGCGGGCCAGTCAATGTTCAGCTTGGCTACCGCACGAGTTACCACCTCCAATAGCTCCTCGTACTGGGGCGATTGAGGTGCTTCCTTGACGCTCTCCACATCAACCTTCTCGGAGGAAGAGAGGCGAAGCGTCGAGCCCTGAGCCTGGGGGGAAGAAACCACGGATCAGGCTTCCGATCCCAGGGAGGGAGCGCAGGATCTGGTGGGTGAGGAAAAAGATAGGGACTGGCCCATCTCCATTCCCTCCACCAGATCCAACTGCGAACCTCACGAGTGCAGCTGCCACTCTGCCTCGGCAGAAGCAGGGCCAGCACTGCGGGGAATGCTGGTGAAGGCTCCCTCCTCAAAGAGAGCCTTCCGGGAGCGAAGCATACGCAGTGGCATGCATTCACAATGCACACAGTCGGCTCCCTCGAGAGCAGACTCAGCGTGCTTCGCTCCCAAGCAGACCACGCACAGACTGTGTGTATCCCCTCTCATGATGTAGCGAGGGCAGGGAGGAACACACAGTCTAAAATGTGATCTGCTCTCGCCCAAATGCTTCACTTTTTTAGAAGCCTTCGACATGGTGGAGCTTATAGTGGTAGAGACCAATAACACTAAATATGACTCACAACACAGACTGATATGACAACACACACAGAGCGCTTGCTGAATGACAGAAAGCTGATGCCGGTTCCACCGCACATGCTTTTAAGCTTCCTGGTCGTTACTCACAACACAGACTGATATGACAACACACACAGAGCGCTTGCTGAATGAAAGAAAGCTGATGCTGGTTCCACCGCACATGCTTTTAAGCTTCCTGGTCGTTACGTCAACCCTCCATTGGTTGACGTCTCGCCCATCCATTGGACTGATTACACGTGATTCAGAGCGCGGTCACACTGAAGGCATTCCCATAGCGTTTTCAGACGCAGCTCGAGTTTCTGAAGGGGAACAAGCTTCAGGCAAGCTCACAATGAGATCATCCACATACAGTGATTCCTGGAGTAGTGATACAGTTGTTGGATGTTCAGATTCATACTGTTTGAGATTAGTTCTAATTGTCGCTGTCAACAGAAAGGGGCTTGATGCAACTCCAAACACAACTCTGTTCATTTTCATGATGCAAGGTTCCTTTTCAGAGTTCTGTGATGAGGGATTGTAGATCCATAAGAACCTCACAACATTTATATCGCTCTCTTTCAATCCTATTTTCAGAAAAGCCTTTGCAGTTTCAGCTGTGAAGGCGACCTTGTGAAGGTGGAAATTAATAAGCACATGAAGAGTAAGTCTGGGTTTAAGTTGGGCCCGATAAGTAAACAGTCATTGAGGGAAGGCGAACCCTCTTCGTGTGAAGACACATTAAACACTATTCTCAATTTGGTTGTTTTCAAATCGTCTCGGATTACTGGATGGTGTCCCTTACGAAAAAGAAGTTTATTCAAGTGTGCTATTGGTATACTTATTTTAAATTAAAAATAGGAAAGTATACTTTGTCTACTTTTTATGTACTTCTCAGAAATATACTTAAAATGACATTTAAGTATACTTGACTTATACTTAGAAAAAGTCTAAATTTATTTGCGCTATACTTGTGCTCCGAGAATGTTTTCATTGTTATACGGTAGGGGGCACTATTACAAATCTTCTGTACAGAATTTCCAAAACATGGAAACACTGAAGAAGAAACCGAAAAACAACAGCTGTTTCCACACATAATCTGACATGATCATCAGACATAAAACAGCATCAAAACTGTGTAACGTTATGGAATAAAATGTCAACCCATGAAGAAGTAATAATGACTGGAGAGTTGTTCGGTTCCATATACATTTTTATTATCATTCTGAATCCAATTCATAGTCTTTTTTCAGCTTTTTGTTTAAAATGTCGTTTATTTTTTTTTATTTTTGAAACTTACCCACATTCAAGTGTTTATAAAAAAGAATGCATGAAGCTAGAATAAAATGTTTTTGTTTATAAGCATATACCTTGTTCTTTCTTTTGACGTTTTGTATGTTCAGAAAATCATATAACAAAAAATATACACATTAATGAATAGGGACATATTATACTTAAAGTATGATGTAAAGTTCACTTAAAGAAATCTTACAAGTATATTTGCAGTATAAAACTACTAAACTAGTAGTTTACTGAGACTATACTTCAAAGTGTACTATTTTTTTAATGTAACAAGTAATTTAATTAGTAAACTATCAGTATACCTATAAGTTCACTTTCAGTATAGTTGCAGTACGAACTAAAAACATAGAGATAAACTAGTTGTGTACTCAAAGTTTACTACTGTTATACTTAAAGTATACTTAAAGTATACTTTTATATACTAGAAAGTGGGCCAATTTAGTCCCAAGGAGTATTGAAATAGTGCACTTACAAGTATATTACTAGTACACTGATATTTGTATACTTACTACATAAAGTATACTTAAAAATATACTTGAACTTTACTTAAGTATGCTTAATAAAATAAACTTGAAGTAATAATATTTTTGGTAAGGGGTGGCATGTAATACTTCACTGTGCTGGCCTGCTCTACAGTTACAGCTAATGTTACAGTTGTCTTTAAGTTGTGATCTGTCTCTGCCATGTTTCCAGGGCAACTCCACTAGGTAGCGTCTGTCTTTAAAGCTCACTGTCTTTTCAAAGGTCTCTAGTGCTTCAGCTTCTTCTACACTAGGTGTTTTGTCATGGACAATGCCGAGAGATTCAATTTCCCAAAACGCGTGTAACTGCTTTGAGATCTGATTGTCTTCTGCTACACTAATGTACATACATGTGGTTTCCATTTTGCTTGAGTTTGAAACAATACCTTGAAAGGCCCTGCCAAAGGCGCTGTCCAGAGCCACAAGGGAGTCAGTTAATCTCTCGATCTTCCCAGATAAAAACTTCCAGTAGAAATCTGCTCCAATGAGCACTAGAAGTTCTGGGTCAGCACCCTCAAGTGGAAAATCTGAGAGCTGCAGTTTCCTCTCTCTCATCAGTCTTTGAATTTGATCATCAGGTACCTTCATGACAGCTGAGGACACTTGTGGGGTCTCAATGGCTTTAATCTCAATTTTCTGTTGTGTGTTCCACACATTTTCCAAGATCATTTTCACAGTGTTACGCTTGGTCGTCACAGAATTGGGAGAGCCAAAGGTGTGAAAGTTCATTGTCTCTTGTTTCATTACTGGCAGCTGCAAACTTCTCACCAGCCTTTCATGAACAAAATTTTTCTCCCCCCTGGACTCTCAGTCCATGCTTTCTCTGTCTGCAGCAACACTGTGTTTGGTTCTCTTGATTTGATATTTACTGTACTTGATACAGATGAAACCACAGTGTCTGTCTTCATGCTAGAAGTTTCTGGGTTTTCTTCGCTTTGTTCACACGCAGACTGATGATGGCGATGACTGCAGAGTGGACATGTAAAACATCTGCCCAATTTGACAAGATGGGCGTGATTGTATAGGGCTTCATGGGTGGCCACGCAAGAGACGTTTCCCATAGTGAGATGTCTCACTCATCTCCCTCAGAGAACCAAGGTTATAACCATAACCCAATGGTGTGTAGCTTGGCAGTGGCTGCAGAATATTAACAATTATGTTCATCAGATGGTACAGCAGGATTATGGGATTATGCTTGTGAAGACTGCATCCAAATTTCTATGGTAATGAGAAAGGAGAATTCTCCATCTATGATCCAGTGAAAATTCAGTGAATACTGGATACTGGATTTTCAAGTATTTTGATTTTATCGGCCGATTCTGATGGCATTGTGATAATATCTTGCATCCCTACTTTATTGTGTACCTCTGTGGGAGATCTTTCATTCATTCTCCTTTTGATTCTGCAGTTCAGGCTTTATGTTTAGTTAAAATCCACAGGGATCTCTTCATTCATAGAAAACACTTAACTGTGTAGAATACATATTTCCAGAGATGTTGGGGGCTAAACGGAAATTAGCTGTGCTTTCTAAGCCTGCAAAAAACACTCTACCCACACCAAGCTCTAATGTTTGGGATTGTCAACCCAGACTCTTCAGATATGATATGACATATTGTATGGTTTAGTAACTTTATTTGGTAACATTGTTACTGCTAACTTTTTGTAATATTTAACATACAATTTAACTATTGCAGATTAGCATAATGTTTGGTGTTTGTATTTCCCTGTGCATTTTTATTCATTGCTGAATTTGTTTTTATGCATGTGAGATAAATAAAAAGCACCTGTTGCATAAATCATTATTTGTTTGGTGTCTATAAGCAGCACATACAGTATATTTTATTATGAGTAAACGATTTTGACTTAGCTTTATTAAAAAAAAATAAATGTTTACACTACAACATAAATACAATTAAACAATTTCAATTAATCACAATTATTTAAAAAGATTTTCTTTTACAGCTGTTGTTTTCATCTAAAAAATATTTGATACAAAGAGAACAAGATGCAAATGTAAAATATGCTGTGACAATATTGATGGAGCAAATTAATGTAGGCAAGTGAAAATACAGCTCTGGAAATAATAATAATAATAATAATAATAATAATAATAATAATAATAATAGACTTCTGCAAAGTTTCTATGGTTTTATGATGTATATAGTTATGTGTTTGAGTAAAATGAACATTTTTGTTTTATTCTATAAACTTCTGACAACATTTCTCCCAAAGTCAAAATAAACATTGTAATTTAGAGAATTTATTTGCAGAAAATGTCAACTGGTCAAAATAACAAAAAAGATGCAGTGTTTTCAGACTTCAGATAATGCAAAGAAAAGAAGTTACAACAACAAAACATGCTCTCCACTAGTCTATCACATTACCCCTGGCACAAAAATTCAAGCAGCTCTGCTGTATTTGATGGCTTGTGACCATCCATCTTCCTCTTGATCACATTCCAGAGGTTTTCAATAGAGTTCAGGTCTGGAGATTGGACTGGCCATGACAGGGTCTTGATCTGGTGGTTCTCCATCCACACCTTGATTGACCTGGCTGTGTGGGATGGAGCGTTGTATTGCTGGAAAAACCAATCCTCAGAGTTGGGGAACATTGTCAGAGCAGAAGGAAACAAGTTTTCTTTCAGGACAACTTTGTATGTAGCTTTATTCATGCACCCTCCACAAAGACAAATGTGCCTGATTCCAGTCTTGCTGAAGCACCCCCAGATCATCACCGATCCTCCACCAAATTTCACAGTGGGTGCGAGACACTGTGGCTCGAAGCACTCATCTCTGTCTAACCATAAGATGACAAGGTGTTGGGCAAAGCTGAAAATCGGACTCATCACAGACAATGACCTTACTCCAGTCTGCTATGGTCCAGTCCTTATGGTCTTTTGCAATCCTCTGCCTGGCTCTTCTTTGCTTCTCATTGATGAAGGTTTTTTCTAGCTTTGCTTGCGTAACTTCAGCCCTGCTCCTTGGAGCCTGTTTCAAACTGTTCTCACCATGTATTTTACCCCACCTGCTGTTTGCCATTTTTTAGTAGGTCACTCAATGCCATCCTACAGTTGTTGAGTGAGATTTTAATGTTGTTGAGGG
The DNA here is from genome assembly GCA_039654775.1 of Spinibarbus caldwelli. Classification (NCBI taxonomy): domain Eukaryota; kingdom Metazoa; phylum Chordata; class Actinopteri; order Cypriniformes; family Cyprinidae; genus Spinibarbus; species Spinibarbus caldwelli. Next base: position 464,846 of record JBCAMP010000261.1, read on the forward strand.
ACATTCTAATGAGTCGGTGGCCATTCCAGTCAGTGGAGAGTTGTTTTCGCCCTCTGTCGGTCTGTAGCTTTGTTGTCCCCAACGTCTGCAGGTAGGCCTTATTCTTATGAACCACTGTCTTTGAAATTTTAAGGATGGAAGCAAACTGATGCTCACTGTATCCCTCTGTCAGTAAAACCAGAAATGAACACTTCTTTTCCTCAGAACTTTTTGAATGGTCAATAGTTATTATTTGATTCTAGTTACTTTCAAGGTATTACTTGCACTGTTTTTGCCATCCAACTGGTCCTATTGCAAGAGGATAGTGATGACCACAGCAGTTTTTTTTTTTAAATTATATTTATATATATATATATATATATATATATATATATATATATATATATATATATATATATATATATTTATTTATTTATTTTTTATTTTTTTTTTTCCTCATTAAATTACATTTGGCTGAGGTGATCACCTACTTCATTAAGCAGAATGAGGTGTGCCTGTGTTGGAATTCAATAGACAATGAAATGGAATGGAATGGCTGCCATATATGTAGAGATGCTGTTTAAAAAAAAAAATAAAATAAAAAAAAATGAACTGGTCTCTTAGTTTTCTCCAGAACTGTATGTTTAGAACTGAGAAAATATTTATGGAGATAAATAGTAGTCTATATCTCACACAGCAAATGTTCACATGATATTTTATGCAAACAAATCTTTAAATTACAGTTCTCTCTGTAGTTCAAAGCATTCATTTGAATAGTCTGCACTGAGGAAAGCACAAAACATTTTCTGATCCAGGCAGGCTACATGTTACCAGTGTACAGGCATAATCCTAAAATTTCTTAGGATTTATGCCTATTTTCTGTTAAAATGTTACACAACAATGCATGCAATACAAATATTTTGGAGAAAATATTTATTATTATCATGGTGAGTAAAGACAGGTAAAGGTGCATAGTTACCTGATGGGTCTGTATGTATTTTTGTGGACAGTACAATGTATTTCATTCATTCATGTGACTCAAATGTATTTGAGTTTCAAATGCCATTAGCTCAAGTAATAGTTATGTACTGTAGCTCTTAGAAGTATTTAAGTGACATGTAGAGCCTGTAAACCTGTATAAAGGGTAATTTTTGGTTTTCTCCGACTCTCCGCACCAGCATCAGGCAAAACCAGAAGTCTATGCACAAACTAACTAGACAGGAAATCCAGCATAGTCATAGTGTTGGTTTGAGCCCATTCTAAAATAATTTTGGCTCATGTACTGTATTTCCAGAGAGATTTCATTTGGAGATCTGAACATAATTAAATTAATAGTCTTTAAAGGTAGCTTCCTGAGGTGCTTTGGTGTTGACACTATTTCTAATCACCAGTAAAACCATTTATGTGTTCCTCCAGCTGAATGAAATCATCACTCAACCAACTACGGTCTGTAGTCGCTACTCTCAGCCCTCTACTTTCAACATTTTAGTGGTTTTATATGACAAACTTTAACATGCACAGACAGACTAGAAAAACATCAATGTCCTCATATTTGTGTGTGTTTCTGTAAAACTTCAGAAAAAACAGGGAACAGTAGTGTGGGAGGTGTCTGTAACCATTTCAGTTCCAACCATTTCAATTCAAGAGCATAGTTCTGGTATGAGCTCATGTTCAGTATGTCTCATGGAGAGAACTGCATTAAATACTGTTATTATAGCTATATTGATACATTAAATTGTTGTGTTGTGTTGTTCCTGTCCAATGTCTAGTTAAGATTCAAAGCTATAATGTTACAACAAAACTACATTTAGGCATACCCTCAAAATAATAGGCCCAATCCCCTCAATGCAAAAATAATTTTATTCATTACACCGTATTTCTAGAAACAGGGTTGGGAACCACTGTTCTAAATAATTATGCTCTGAACTGCACAGTTTAGTGAACTGGATGTTGCATATGCAAATAAAATATGGTTTTAACGGGTGTCATTCTTAGCGATTTTTTTTTTTTTTTTTTTCAATTTGAGTTTAATACAGTATTACTGCAGTATCTTTTGCTATCAATATTACTTGACATGTAAGTTCAAACTTTACACTTTAGTATAGTAGCTGGATATTCCACAGGCCTGAATGATTTAGCAGCCATGGAACAAGAAACTCCACTGGGTCCTAGCAGGGCTCTCACTCTGAATAACGACTACTAAACTCTATATGCTTTCACTCACACATAAAGGAAACAACAGTTCTCTAACTAGTCTTTGCTTGAGGGATGTTTTGTGCAACTTTGTAAATTGTCCAATGTATTTTTGGATGTCTGTACATGAGGTAAGGCATAACCTTTAATTGAACTAATACTTGTTTTCAAAATGTGACTTGAGGACGTGAATTTGAAGGGAAGAGTTCTGTGAAATTACTTTGTTCCCCTTTGGATGGTCTTTGCCAAAGGGTGGTGAGCAAGGGAATACAAAGTCAATGATCTGTCTCTTCATCTATGCTAGAGACTGTCTCGGCATGTATCTAATCTTGGGGTCTGTAAGATGATGAACGGGTATTATGAAGTTTATGGTTTCAGTCAGGGGCTTCGCTAGACCCCTTTTACTGGGGCACGTGCCCCAGTATAAATCTGCTGTGCCCCAGTATAAATCTCAAGTTTAAGTTTTAACGATTTACTTTATTTGTCAGTGTATTCATTTACAATGATATTCGCGGCAACAAAAACTGGTCTATGTGCAACGTAGTAACCTAATTCACGCTTGTAAAGCGATGCAGTTGCGCACTTTAACTGAAAACACAAAGTCGTGCAGTCCTTTTGCGAAGAAATGCCTCCATCGCGATATGATTGGATAAGATCGGTTATGTCTGAATGTAATTGGTTCATGTGATAAATCTCGCCTCTTGTTTCGTGCAAGCTCTCGCCTGATGAAGAAAAGTAAGTAAACAACTCACCCGCTTAGATATATCACTGCTATGTGTCACGTCAAAATAAAACTTAAATGGCCTGAAAATGTAATGACCGTGTCAGTTATGGCGCTTTTCCACTGCGTGGTACGACTCGGCTGGGCACGGTTCAGAATGGTACGGCACGCTCAGTTCGGCTCGGTTTGTGTTCCACTGCAGATTAGTACCGCTTTAGAATGGCGGTAGTACTCAATTAGTACTCAAACTTTAGAATGTACTGCCATGACTCCTGAAAACTTTTAATTTCGCGTCGCTCCATCACGCTCTCGCTGGATCCGCTCCTCGGACTATCAACGAGAGGAACATCTGTACTTCCTCAACAGACCACGAAACAACCATTTTTTGGTTGTTAAAGAAAGGTGCGCTCATTCAAAACAGTTGTGTTTGATCCTTCGCTGACTGTGCTGATTTAAATCTAGCGGGTCTGTTGTGTCTCGTGCCGCAAGTTCAATGACGCAGGCAGTGACGATTTTCTCCGGCCAATCAGTGATCAGCAGAGTTTACACGTCATGTTTTGGTAACGGTACGGCTCGCTTGGAACCTCGGCCGAGGTGGTACTAAAAAACGTACCAGGTACCAGGTACTGTACCCAGTGAAAACACCACAAAAGTGAGCCGTACTGAACCGTACCGTGCGCACCATGCAGTGGAAAAGCGCCATTAGTGAGCATTCAACTCGATGAAATGAAAGATGTATCTTCGTGTCTGTGACAGTGTTTTACAGGGTTTTATGATGATGACTCGAAAATAAGTTGACTACTAAAAAGAACAGCTGGACATCACTTCACTATTAAAAAATGGAGTGTCTATTACACTTAAGTGCAAATAGGCCGCCTTGTTGGCAGAAGCTGTTTACACTAACTCCGCCCATCAAATGTAAGGTTACTACACAAGACGATTGTTAATTAACAAGTCCAGTGTCGAAGATAGTAAATTGCGTGCCGAAGTCATTTTGATGCGATCGACCCGGGTTCGATTCCGCCCTTTACCAAACTTTTTTTTTTTCCCCGTCAATTTTCAAATCTCATATCACATCGGGTAGGTGTAGGGAGGGCTTATACTGTCCAATATGGTGACATCCATTTAATATTTTGAATTAAAGTTATAATTTACACTCAGTGTTATTGCATACTGTTTATAATGTTCCACAATACTAAGCGTGCAGATAATTGCCACTATTTGAAATTAGTATAATAGCAGAAATCCTGCTATTTTAACAGGGTAAATAGAATCTATAGTTATTTGCACTTAGTGTAATAGCATATCGCTAAGAAAATACTGCTATTTTCACTTAGTGTAAATAGCAACTAAGATTAATAAATGCTGTAGAAGTGTTGTTCATTCTTAGTTCATGTTAAATAATGTTAGCCTAACTAATGAAGTCTTTCCAAAATATTGTTCAAATTGTTACTAGCCTTTTATTATTTTGAAATAAATGTAAAAATGCATATAACACTATGAAATGTATAATTATTATTTAAAATATTAAATAAAATAAAAATATTGTTAATAAAATACAAAATATAATTATCTTTTTATGTATGTTTATTTAACCAAGAAAATGTGAAAACATTAAGTGTAACAGGCACATGAATTTATTATATATATAAGGAAAGGAGAGATAATGAGTTTGAGGGAGGTAAGACTTAATAAATAAACTACTGTACATTCCCAGCCAGACAAGTCTCAGACATTAGAGGAAAAAGTCTCAGGAAAAACTGTCAAGTTTGTAGAAAAAAAAAAAAAAAAAAAAAAAAAACATTGATGTGTTTCTGTACTTTCAGATATGAAATTAATATTTAATCCACTAGCTCTAATTTAGAACATTACATAAAAAGTTGGCAGTAACTATGACTGAGATAACTATGTGCTATTATAGGCAGTACAGTTTAATGCTCAAATAATGAACCAACCTTGGACTTGGCTGGGATCCCTTTTGTTTTGTTTTTCTAGATTAAATATGTTCTTATTTTAGTTGCAGCCATAAAATGACCAGTTTCTGAAATATTGTAATTGTAAATTCTTGAAAATATGTAATTATTTATTGTTATCATTGTGTAATGTAGAAGAATGCAGATGTGCAAGAAAAAAAAAAAAAAAAAAAAAAAAAAAAACTTCTCTTTGCTTTTATTATTTCCATACAGTGAATGCCATAAGTATGTTAAAGATACTTAAATATATTTAAATACATACATGTTGACCTTCCTCAGTATCGTTGCACTGTAGGAATAGTGGTTTAAGCAACTGAAGTTTGTACAAGTGGATGTTGCACACAGCAGGCTTTCAAGAAAAAAGTGATTGAAAAAGTAATGGGAGCCTGTGCCCCAGTAGAGCTTTAGGTCTAGCAACGCCCCTGGTTTCAGTAACATTTGTTATTTACTCACTATGTTAAGTTTTATTAGATTTCTAGATTTGAATCCAAATGCTAAGCACAAACAATAAATTCTACCCATTTCACTTCTAAAAATGAATGCCTCTTAACCGCCCCCCCCCCCCCCCCCCCCCCCCGCCTCAAAAAAGTTTTCACATTTCACATTCCATTCCGTTATCTCAGATGGGAGAGTTTTGTTTTGTTTTGTTTTGTTTTAAGAACATCACTAAAACATTACAATTAATTACTGTAATGTGAAACAAATAAAGACTGGTACAGCTCATATACTTCAAGCATTTGTAAAAAAAAAACAAAACAAAAAAAAAAAAAACAAAAAGAAAAAGAAAAAAAAAAAAACAACAAAAAAAAAACCAAAAAAAAAAACAGAGAGACAGTGTGTAAGGGACAGTTCAGTTGACACTGACTCTCAGACAACAAAAGAGTGTGACTCTTGTTGAAAGCAAATAAATCAGACCTACCATATGGCCAGGCTGTCCCTTGAGCTGACAGGAGGAAGATAATAAGTAGGGTACTGCAGGGTACAGAGATGTGGTTTGAGAAGAGAATGTGGCCTGCCCGCTGGCTGTGCCTCTTCAGCTGTACAGATAAACACATGCTGCAGTCTTAAGCTCTGTTTACTCTCTGAGCTCAACTGCTTTGACATCACCACTTCTCTTTACTTCCCTCCCTCCTGACTCACATTTTCCCCATCTCTCTCCCTCTTCCTGCATAATACCCTCAATTTTTCTCTTCCCAAACCTCTTGTATTCTTTACACATTCAGCACCCTTTCCCTCTGTCTTTAAATTTACTGTACTCAAAAGAGGAAGTCTCTCTTTCTCCCTCTATTTCTCTCCCCTCCCTTGGTTTCAGGTTTCAGGTTTCAGGTTTCAGAGTCAAGCATGTAAGAGCCTCCGCTAATCAGCAGCTCTGCTGTTAAAACACCCTCACTGTTTCAGAATAAAAGTGCAGGAGCACACACAGTGGTTTAGATATGTTCATTTGAAAAAGATTGCTTTTAAGACAACCAAAATAACTGACCAAGAACATCAATGCATTCTTTTCTATTTTATTCCAGGAATAAATGGTCACATGCTCACAAAGCCTGACTTCTGACCATTAGCATAAGGTCTGATCCAGTTTGCAACTTATATTTGCCAAGAACTGCCCACTTAAGCCCAAAGTATACTTTCTATGCAAATGCTCAGTGACTGATATGACTGTACATTTTGTTGTTTCAAATCAGCAAAGCATGTTCAAAAAACACATGAATTACTAACAGGCAAAATTTGTAGCATTACTTTTCTAGTTATGACAATGCAATATTTTTAGTCTTTAATGATTGTCACAGACTAACTGCGACCTATGACTTTATTTTGAAAGGTCTGCTGAAGTGCATGTGCACACAAAAACAGTTTCCACCATTACTCTTTCTCTCACATACACACACAATCTAAAAGTCAGCAAAATATTGTAGATGTCTGTTTGTTTTCCTGTGTTGTATACAGTAAAATCCTGAGTGTTAAATTAACACCGCTCGGAGCATATATGGTCCCACTCTAAAAGAGTTTTAAAGTAACACTGAAGCAGTGTTAAAGTTAATGAGATAATTAAGTGATTAATTAAATGATGATTGAGCATTAGTGATGAACAGCTGCTGTTAACAAGCAGAATCACTGAAGAAAAGAGAAACACAAAAACTACAACTGACTTCAGTCACAGCCTTAGATGAAATCAACTGAAATAAAAGACATTAAATCTCTCAAGATCTCAGCAGAAGATGATTAATCATCTCCATCAGCATCACCAACTTCACACATTACTAACCAGTTTGACTGTTTTTTTTTTTTTTTTTTCTGTCATGCATCTAAAAATTTCTTATTAAGACTTAACAGAGGTTTAGATGTTAATGTTTATTGAACATCATAAAATTTGAAGTCACCATTGTGGAGATAAGTGTTTGCTTTAGTTGGGCTCTTGACCCTGGACTTTTAACATTAGTTTTTCTCTGCTTGCTGTAACTGTGTTTATGAAACAATTGTTATGGCAACAAAAACCAAGAGAAAATATGATCAGGTTATATTGGCCATTTATTGATGATAATATAGCTGTTATGTATAACCTGATTCACTGATATCATCAGTGATAATGTATAATTTAGTTTATGCTATTGACTACAAATGCATTTTAATAAAATATGAAAAACTTTAAAAACACTTTGCACACCAGTTTAAAACATCGGTACTGTTTAGACACACAGCCATCAAGAATCAGCATCTGAATCTCAACAATGGTGACGATCATCAGACCGATTCATGCTGCAGTGCATTCTGGGTGCACCAATCATAACTCATTCATGGCTCCCAGCATGCATTACAACATGAATAAATTATGCCGCTGCATTGTCTTAGTATTTTCTTTTATTCTTACTATTTGCTTTTATTTTTGTTGTGACTTTTTACTGCCTTGTTTGTGACGTTCAAAAATCATGTCAAAATTATCAGAATATTTTGTTACCATTGCTGAGATTCACATACTGATTCTTCATGTCTATGAGTGCCAGAGTTAAAACCTCTTTATGAACCATATTTATAAAAGTGGTTTATAAAGTTTTCTCACATTGTCATCCCATATCATAGAACTGCAATAAAACAGAAATCATAAAAGCACTACAGATATAGATAAAATACAATCACTTTTGAACTGCTGACTCAGACGCATTAAATGATTTTGTCATAAGTTCCTTGCCATCACATATGCGCTTTATAAACACAATTGTAACAGCCAAAGAGAAACTTGGAGCTGTTTAATTATCTTCTACTGAAATCTTGAGAGATTTAATGTCTTTTATTTCAGTTGATTTCATCTAAGGCTGTGGCTGAAGTCAGTTGTAGTTCTTGTGTTTCTCTTTTCTTCAGTGATTCTGCTTGTTAACAGCAGCTGTTCATCACTAATGCTTAATCAACACTTAATTAATCACATAATTATCTCATTAACTTTAACACGGCTTCAGTGTTACTTTAACACTCTTTTAGAGTGGGACCATATATGCTCCAAGCGGTGTTAATTTAACACTCAGGATTTTACTGTGTAGTTTTGTAGTATGGTCCTCTGTTTAATTTTTTATATATTTAATTTTCTATTTTCTTTTGTCTAAATGTTTAATATTCAGCCATACAGTTTAACATCAACAGAAGGGACACCAGTTCCTTTACAAATGTTAACAGATTTATCTATGTAACTAAACATACAAACATTTACTGAGCGCTGTACTTGCTTTGTTGCATTGTGGTTCACCTCTCACCAGCCAAACCTGTGCCCTGAAAAAGCTTCCATATTTAACCCTCTGGGGTCTGAGGGTGTTTTGGGGGCCTGGAGAAGTTTCGACATGCCCTGACATTTGTGCTTTTTTCAGTTACTTATAAAAATATAAATGGCTAAAGTCTAATAACACTGTAAACAGCACAAACTGGGCTATAAGAATATGTTAGCAGCATTTATGTACATGATTGTGTTTTTGAGAAAGCAACGTTTATGCGTGGTTAGTAAAAAACTAAAATTTTGAAGTCACTGAAATAAGGCCATAAAACACATACAGAACATCTGTTTACAAGACTTTTGAGAACTGGATCTTGTAGCCTAGAGTTTTTGCTTCAAAATTATGTGAAAATCAGCTTGTTTACTCACTCACAGAAAACAATATATTGATTTAAATTTGTAAAGACATGTTTTGTGATCAAAAGCCTATATGCGAGGGAGTGGCAATGGTCTTGAATATTAAGTGATTCTCACCTGAGAGACAAAGGGCCCTCCCCTAATGGCCCCCCTAATGGCCCATCAGTGTGACTGTGACTTTGAGGCAGGTAAGAGAGAATGTGAGGAGATTGAAAAAAAAGTGTTTTTTTGTTTATGTTTTTTTTTTTAATTATTTGTATTTTATTTACAACACAGTATAATCAAAACATATATAATGAAGGTCAAAGACACATTATTGTGCACACTGATCTAACCACAGAGATGTGAACAGACTTTGAGTCATTTCTGCAACAGATTCTGTTCAACAAGTGAAACAAGTAAATCATACCTGATATTTACTTGTTTTATTTAAGTGTTTCTGCTTCTTTCCATGGATTCAAGAAGAAAAAAAACAATCAGTAGTCAAGGAGCTTGTTTTACCATAGAATATCAGTGTAGTTGATATTTATCGACTATTTTCTAATCCTGAAATCTATTTTACACACCATCATTTTCGTTTCTATAACGTGTGAATATATCCCCTATCGTATTCTACAACAAAAACAATCAAAGCGCCTTGTTATCACTAGTTTTATTTTGATTTCCAGAGTCCGCTATTAGCTTATAGCCCGTTAGCATCGCCAGCGTGGTTGCATTAGCGGCAACCAAGGAAGGTTGCCGCTAATCTCGCTTCCATTGCTAATACTCTATTCACACACATAACCTTCGTTTTACTCACTGCTACTTGCTTAAATGGCGGATGTGTGTCTACCTTTGAGTGCAGGCGAGGACACGTTCGAGCTACATTCGGTGCAGCTGGAGCTGGAGGCCGTGGAGAAGCAGATCCGTGAGCTGGTGGAGAAGCAGGCCCAGCTGAGAGAGCGGAGAGCCGCGCTGGAAACATCCCGGGCTGACGCTCACAAGTCCGGGGTAAGTATACAGCGCGCCGCTAACACTCCCACCACCTCTACTCCGTGAGTTTCTCTGCACAGATCCTGTGCACCCAGGACGCGATCTTCCCAGATGTCTTTCACTCCGGCGCCGGGACACCACGGACCCTGGGTGCAGCAGCAGCGGAAGACGCGAGCCAGGCCCCGGGCGAGGACCTCTCCCCCTCCGCCGCCTCCGGTCTTCGAGATCTCCACCCGGAACCGCTTCGCCCCCCTCCGCGAGACGGAACGCGACGCTGTGATCGTCGGAGACTCCATCGTCCGGCACGTCCGTGCTACGTTAGCTGAAGGTAAAGCACACACTCACTGTTTCCCTGGCGCTCGTGTTCTCGATGTTTCTGCGCAGATACCCGCGATCCTGAAGGACGACGAGAGCATCAGCGCGATCGTGCTGCACGCGGGGGTGAACGACACCAGGCTGCGGCAGACGGAGACACTGAAGACGGACTTCAGGAGCCTGATCGAGACGGTGCGCAGCGCATCACCCGCGGCGACGATCATCGTGTCTGGACCGATTCCCACGTATCGACGAGGACACGAAAGGTTCAGTAGACTTTTTGCTTTAAATGAGTGGTTATTGTCATGGTGTAAAGAACAGAAACTGCTCTTTGTTAATAATTGGAATCTTTTCTGGGAGCGTCCTAGGCTTTTCCGCGCTGATGGCCTGCACCCCAGCAGAGTCGGAGCAGAACTCCTGTCGGACAACATCTCCAGGACTCTACGCTCCATATGACTAGTAAGCCCATTCACAAATAACTGCTATGATGACTTTTGTTCTACCCACTTAAATGATAGAAATACTTGTGCTGTCCAAGCTATAAAGACTGTGTCTGTTCCCCGAACAGTGAAGCCAAAATATAAATATAAATTTAATGCAGGATCTAGAAATAATCTAATCGTGATTAAACCAGAAAAATGCAAAACAAATAAACAAAAGCAATTTTTAAAGCTTGGGCTCCTAAACATTAGATCACTCGCACCCAAAGCTGTTATTGTAAATGAAATGATCACAGATAATAGTTTTGATGTGCTCTGCTTGACTGAAACCTGGCTCAAACCAAATGATTATATTGGTCTAAATGAGTCTACTCCACCAAGCTACTGTTATAAGCATGAGCCCCGTCAGACTGGCCGTGGAGGCGGTGTTGCAACAATATATAGTGATATTCTCAATGTTACCCAGAAAACAGGATACAGGTTTAACTCATTTGAATTACTTCTGCTTAATGTTACACTGTCAGATATGCAAAAGAAATCTCTCCTATCTCTTGCTCTGGCTACTGTGTATAGACCGCCAGGGCCGTATACAGATTTCTTAAAAGAATTTGCAGATTTCCTCTCAGACCTATTGGTTACTGTTGATAAAGCGCTAATTGTTGGAGATTTTAACATTCACGTCGATAATACAAATGATGCGTTAGGACTTGCGTTTACTGACCTAATAAATTCTTTTGGAGTCAAGCAAAACGTCACTGGGCCCACTCATCGTTTTAATCATACGCTAGATTTAATTATATCACATGGAATTGATCTTACTGACATAGATATCGTACCTCAAAGTGATGATGTTACTGACCATTTCCTAGTATCGTGCATGCTGAGTATTACTGATATTAACTATATGGCTCCGCGTTATCGTCCAGGAAGAACTATTGTTCCAACCACTAAAGATAGATTCAAAAATAACCTGCCTGATTTATCTCAACTGCTCTGTGTACCCATAAATACACATGAACTAGATGAAATGACTAGCAACATGGGCACTATCTTCTCTAATACATTAGAAGTTGTTGCGCCCATCAAATTGAAAAAGGTTAGAGAAAAACGTACTGCGCCATGGTACAACAGTAATACCCATTCTCTCAAGAAAGAAACTCGTAAACTTGAGCGCAAATGGAGAAAAACTAACTTGGAAGTTTTTAGAATTGCATGGAAAAACAGTATGTCCAACTATAGACAGGCTTTAAAAGCTTCCAGGGCAGAGCATATCCGCAAACTCATAGAAAATAACCAAAACAATCCAAGGTTTTTATTTAGCACAGTGGCTAGATTAACAAATAAACAGACGCCACCCGATCTAAATATTCCCTCACAATTTAATAGTAATGACTTTATGAATTTCTTCACTGATAAGATAGATAACATCAGAAATACAATAACAAATGTAGATTCTGCAGCGTCTAGTACTTCAGCTCCATTCATTGCACCCAAAGAAAAACTGCAGTGCTTTACAACTATAGGACAGGAAGAGCTAAATAAACTTATCAATGCATCTAAACCAACAACATGCCTATTAGATCCTGTACCCACTAAATTACTGAAAGAGTTGTTACCTGTAGCAGAAGAACCGCTTCTCAATATTATTAACTCATCGATATCTTTAGGTCACGTTCCAAAATCATTCAAGCTGGCGGTTATTAAGCCTCTTATTAAAAAACCACAACTAGATCCTAATGAACTAGCAAATTACAGACCCATTTCTAATCTTCCGTTTATGTCTAAAATTTTAGAAAAAGTTGTATCTGCTCAGTTGTGCTCTTTTTTGCAAAAAAATGATCTCTATGAAGAATTTCAGTCAGGTTTCAGGCCCCACCATAGTACAGAAACTGCACTTGTTAAAATTACAAATGACTTGCTTCTTGCGTCAGACCAAGGCTGCATCTCATTGCTAGTTTTACTTGATCTTAGTGCTGCGTTCGACACTATAGATCATGACATACTCATAGATCGATTACAAAATTATACGGGTATTCAAGGGCAGGCTTTAAGATGGTTTAGATCCTACCTGTCTGATCGCTTCCACTTTGTTTATTTAAACAGGGAGTCATCTCAATTATCACCAGCAAAATATGGAGTACCACAAGGATCTGTCCTAGGTCCTCTGCTATTTTCAATATATATGTTGCCCCTTGGTAATATTATTAGAAAATACGGGATTAGTTTCCATTGTTATGCTGATGATACTCAACTATATATCTCAACAAGACCAGATGAAACTTCTAAATTATCTAAGCTAACAGAGTGTGTTAAAAATGTAAAAGATTGGATGACCAGTAATTTTCTCCTATTAAATTCAGATAAGACAGAAATATTACTTATTGGACCAAAAAACAGTACACAGAATCTCTTGGATTATAATTTGCAACTAGACAGATGTACTGTTACTTCCTCTACAGTCAAAAATCTGGGTGTTATATTAGACAGCAACTTGTCTTTTGAAAATCATATTTCCCATGTTACAAAAACCGCATTCTTCCATCTTAGAAACATTGCCAAGCTACGAAACATGTTACCTGTTTCTGATGCAGAAAAGCTAGTTCATGCATTCATGACCTCTAGACTGGACTATTGTAATGCACTGCTAGCTGGTTGTCCTGCATCTTCAATAAACAAGCTACAGGTAGTCCAAAATGCAGCGGCTAGAGTCCTTACTAGGTCAAGAAAATATGATCATATTACCCCAATTTTACAGTCTCTGCACTGGCTACCTATTAAGTTCCGCATCAGTTACAAAATATTATTACTTACCTATAAGGCCCTTAATGATTTAGCTCCTGTGTACTTAACTAGTCTTCTACCACGCTACAATCCATCACGCTCCCTAAGGTCGCAAAACTCTGGACTTTTGGTAGTACCTAGGATAGCAAAGTCAACTAAAGGAGGTAGATCCTTTTCACATTTGGCTCCCAAACTCTGGAATAGCCTTCCTGATAATGTTCGGGGTTCAGACACACTCTCTCTGTTTAAATCTAGATTAAAGACACATCTCTTTAGCCAAGCATTCACATAATGCATCTCATGATCTTGTACTGCAGTTATATCTGATCAAACACGCACTATTGTTCTTTAGCTTGGATTGAACAAATCATTTTTGCTTGGTTGGAACAGCAGCTACGCTAATTATGTCTCTATTTGTTTCTCTGTTTCTGCCACGGGATTAACATCCCGTGGTAACTAGGATTTACACAAGCTTCAGTCTGGATCCAGAACACCTGAGAAGAGATGATGCCAACCCCTCAGAGGACCTCAGATGAAGCATACCCTCAGACAACATACAGAACTACCAAATTTCGCCATAAGTTAAATATATTAAGTTTCTACAATATATAAATATATTGTAGAAACTTAATTTCCTGTAAAGCTGCTTTGCAACGATTTGTATTGTGAAAAGCGCTATACAAATAAACTTGAATTGAAAAAACTTGAATAGTTGAAAATCTGATGTTGGTACAGCGCTCTCAGAGGAAAACAGTTTGAAGAGACTGAAAGTCAGCAGGATTCATCTGTGGTGCAGGTACCTGATTCAATAAAATACAAACAACCAAAAAAAAAAAAAAAACATTTGTGAGCATGTTAATATCATGAGCATCTGTATATATGTAGTCATAGACTCACGCATGCTTTGTACTATGGTAAGAACAAAAACATTTTATATCTGAGGAACTAATTATTATTGTTTGGCACGTTATTAAAATTTATTTTTGAACAGAGTAGGCTATTAATAATAAACATGTTCTAAACATACTTAGATTCGTAGCATTCATCATGTTACAGTGTACATTCATATTACCTTTGTTTTATATAGAGCATGAAAACATCATCGCACTGTAAGAAATTTAAATACAATGAATTGCCTATCATATTCAAAATGTTTTACTCAATTTCAAACATTGTAGTCATGAATTATAGTTTGGGAAAAACCCAACTATGATTTTGTAGTCATATAGCCATACTGAACATCATGTATGATTTTATAGTAGCCTAAGATATGATTCTGCAGCCATAGACTCACGCATGCTTTGTACTATAAAAGGATGTACTTTTTACTATAAAAAAGGATATTTTATATTTGAGAAGTAATTGTTATCGTTTAGCACGCTATTAAAATATATTTGTGAACAGATTATTAATAATAAACATGGTCTAAACATTCTTAGATGTGTAGCATTCATCATGTTGTAGTTTGGGAAAAACCCAACTAGTAATGTGTTCAAGTTTATGTCACAATAACACGTTAACTAATGCAAAAAAAGAAACATTACTTACTCATCAGATTGATCTCCTCTACTGGATGAAATCTTGTTCTTCTTTTGAGGGAAATCCAGCCTTTACTCAGCGCGTCTTCTTGCGGAAACGGACAGTAGCCGCGATGAACGATCTCCTTGCGCTTTGTTTATGTTGGGCGTTTCCATGCGCACGTGTCTCACATGGATATTTACATATGAACGGCGCGAGCCGCGAGGGGGCGGGATTGCATTAAAGATAATGAGTTAGACGGGAAAGACTGAACATCGTGTTGGTTTCATACGGATTACTTTATCACAGAATATTTGTTTTTGATAAGACTTACTTCATTTAAAAGTAGACACTTCAAGCTTTCTATAGATATAACTCCCATGTCTGTGTGCTGAGTATTTGCTGAGTTACAGATCATTTTAGTGACGCGTTTCTAAAAGCAGCTCGCGGAGACGGAGAAGGCAGAGAGCGCACCCTGTTTGTTTTCTTTATTCGTCAAAAGCACAAAGTTTAGTTGTTATAATGAGTGTATACAAATAAAAGTAGACCCCTTACAGATTTGAATGGTGTATTGCTCTTATCTGTACGATCAAAAATGGCAGAGTAATTCAAGCTCATTTCGGCCTTATCAGGAAAATCTGCCACAAAACGTGTATCCGCGTTTGTCGACCCCAGAGGGTTAAAGTCAAGTCACCTTTATTTATATAGCGCTTTTAACAATACAGATTGTGTCAAAGCACTTAACAATATCAAATTGGAGGATAGAGTGTCAGTAATGTATAATGATAAGTTTAAACACTCAATTTTCAGTTAAAGGCATTTCATTATTGAATTCAGAGATGTAATTGTCTAGCTCAGTTTAGTTTAAATGGTATCTGTGCAATCAAATTGACGATAATCGCTAGAAATTAAGTGTCCCCAACTGAGCAAGCCAGAGGCGACAGCGGCAAGGAACCAAAACTCCCTCTGTGACAGAATGGAGAAAAAAAAAAAAAAAAAAAAAAAAACTTCGGAGAAACCAGGCTCAGTCGGGGGGCCAGTTCTCCTCTGGCCAGCATATTATTGTTTATTTATTTTTTTTACTTATTAATTAAATTTTAAATGTATAAATGTATTATATTTCTATTTTTATATTGTTGCAATTTCTAACAATAATAGTATTATGTAGTTAGGTATTTTATTATATTATAGTTATTTTGTTTATTTTTTAGTTTTATTGTATTTAAGTCGAGGTCTTCACTGGGGATATGTCCCCAGGGCTCATCCAGGTGTCCGACCTCCGCTGACGATCAGGGTCGCAGACATCATCTCCCGGCTACCATCTGATCCGGACACGGACTGAGAAACAGAATAAGAAAGAAACAGACAAATATTAGCGTAGATGCTATTCTTATTACGATGTAACGAGTACATCGTGTGTTATGAGGAGTGTTCCCGGTTCCGGTTGATCTAATTAATGCAGCCTAACAATCCTTTAATGGATTTGAATAATAGAAGTGTATTAGTGTGTTATGTGTAAGCCAGGTTAAAGAAATGTGTCTTTAATCTAGATTTAAACTGACAGAGTGTGTCTGCCTCCTGAACAGTCTTAGGTAGATTGTTCCAGAGTTTGGGCGCTAAATAGGAAAAGGATCTGCCGCCCGCAGTCGATTTTGATATTCTAGGTATTATCAAACGGCCAGAGTTTTGGGATCGCAGCGGACGTGGAGGACTATAATGTGATAAGAGCTTGCTCAAGTACTGAGGAGCTAAGCCATTCAGGGCTTTATAAGTAATTAACCCTCTGGGGTCTGAGGGTGTTTTGGGGGCCTGGAGAAGTTTCGACATGCCCTGACATTTGTGCTTTTTTCAGTTACTTATAAAAATGTAAATGGCTAAAGTCTAATAACACTGTAAACAGCACAAACTGGGCTATAATAATATGTTAGCAGCATTTATGTACATGATTGTGTTTTTGAGAAAGCAACGTTTATGCGTGGTTAGTGAAAAACTAAAATTTTGAAGTCACTGAAATAAGGCCATAAAACACATACAGAACATCTGTTTACAAGACTTTTGAGAACTGGATCTTGTAGCCTAGAGTTTTTGCTTCAAAATTATGTGAAAATCAGCTTGTTTACTCACTCACAGAAAACAATATATTGATTTAAATTTTTAAAGACATGTTTTGTGATCAAAAGCCTATATGCGAGGGAGTGGCAATGGTCTTGAATATTAAGTGATTCTCACCTGAGAGACAAAGGGTCCTCCCCTAATGGCCCCCTAATGGCCCATCAGTGTGACTGTGACTTTGAGGCAGGTAAGACAGAATGTGAGGAGATTGAAAAAAATGTTTGTTTTTTTTGTTTGTTTTTTTTTTTTTAATTATTTGTATTTTATTTACAACACAGTATAATCAAAACATACATAATGAAGGTCAAAGACACATTATTGTGCACACTGATCTAACCACAGAGATGTGAACAGACTTTGATTCATTTCTGCAACCGATTCTGTTCAACAAGTGAAACAAGTAAATCATACCTGATATTTACTTGTTTTATTTAAGTGTTTCTGCTTCTTTCCATGGATTCAAGAACAATCAGTAGTCAAGGAGCTTGTTTTACCATAGAATATCAGTGTAGTTGAAAATCTGATGTTGGTACAGCGCTCTCAGAGGAAAACAGTTTGAAGAGACTGAATGTCAGCAGGATTCATCTGTGGTGCAGGTATCTGATTCAATAAAATACAAACAACCAAAAAAAAAAAAAAAAACATTTGTGAGCATGTTAATATCACGAGCATCTGTATATATGTAGCCATAGACTCATGCATGCTTTGTACTATCGTAAGAACAAAAACATTTTATATCTGAGAAACTAATTATTATTGTTTGGCACGCTATTAAAATCTATTTTTGAACAGAGTAGGCTATTAATAATAAACATGTTCTAAACATACTTAGACTCGTAGTATTCATCATGTTACAGTGTACATTCATATTACCTTTGTTTTATATAGAGCATGAAAACATCATCACACTGTAAGAAATTTAAATACAATGAATTGCCTATCATATTCAAAATGTTTTACTCAATTTCAAACATTGTAGTCATGAATTATAGTTTGGGAAAACTTTGTAGTCATATAGCCATCCTGAACATCATGTATGATTTTATAGTAGCCTAAGATATGATTCTGCAGCCATAGACTCACGCATACTTTGTACTATAAAAGGATGTACTTTGTACTATAAAAAAGGATATTTTATATTTGAGAAGTAATTGTTATCATTTAGCACGCTATTAAAATATATTTGTGAACAGATTATTAATAATAAACATGGTCTAAACATTCTTAGATGCGTAGCATTCATCATGTTGTAGTTTGGGAAAAACCCAACTAGTAATGTGTTCTTGTTTATGTCACAATAACACGTTAACTAATGCAAAAAAAGAAACATTACTTACTCATCAGATTGATCTTCTCTTCTGGATAAAATATTGTTCTTCTTTTGAGGGAAAACCAGCCTTGACTCAGCGCGTCTTCTTGCAGAAACGGACAGTAGCCGCAATGAACGAACTCCTCACGCTTTGTTTATGTTGGGCGTTTCCATGCGCACGTGTCTCACGTGGATATTTACATATGAACGGCGCCAGCCGCGAGGGGGCGGGATTGCATTAAAGATAATGAGTTAGATGGGAAAGACTGAACATCGTGTTGGTTTCATATGGATTACTTTATCACAGAATGTTTGTTTTTGACATGACTTCATTCTTCATTCTAACTTCATTGAAAAGTAGACACTTCAAGCTTTCTATAGATATAACTCCCATGTCTGTGTGTTGAGTATTTGCTGAGTTACAGTTCATTTTAGTGACGCGTTTCTAAAAGCAGCTTGCGGAGACGGAGAAGGCAGAGAGCGCACCCTGTTTGTTTTCTTTATTCTTCAAAAGCACAAAGTTTAGTTGTTATAATGAGTGTATACAAATAAAAGTAGACCCCTTACAGATTTGAATGGTGTATTGCTCTTATCTGTACGATCAGAAATGGCAGAGTAATTCAAGCTCATTTCGTCCTTATCAGGAAAATCTGCCACAAAACGCGTATCCGCGTTTGTCGACCCCAGAGGGTTAACAAGATTTTAAAATCTATCCGATGTTTGATAGGGAGCCAGTGCAGTGTTGACAGAACCGGGCTGCTGCATTTTGGACCAACTGTAGATTATTGATCAAGCGTGCAGAACAACCACCCAGTAAAGCATTACAATAGTCTAACCTTGAGGTCATAAATGCATGAATTAGCATTTCTGCATTTGACGTTGAGAGCATAGGTCGCAATTTAGATATGTTTTTGAGATGGAAAAACGCAGTTTTACAGATACTAGAAACATGGTTTTCAAATGAAAGATTGCTATCAAACAGCACACCTAGGTTCCTAACTGATGAAGAAGAGTTGACAGAGCAGCCGTCAAGTGTTAGATAGTGTTCTAGGTTATTACATGTGGGGTTTTTAGGTCCGATAATTAACACCTCTGTTTTTTTCAGAATTTAGCAGTAAGAAGTTACTCGTCATCCAGTATTTTATATCGACTATACATTCCGTTAGTTTCTCAATTTGGTGTGTTTCACCGGGCCGTGAAGAAATATAGAGCTGAGTATCATCAGCATAACAGTGAAAGCTAACACCATGTCTCCTGATAATATCTCCCAAGGGTAACATGTAAAGCGTGAAAAGTAACGGCCCTAGTACTGAGCCTTGAGGTACTCCATACTGCACTTGTGATCGATATGATACCTCTTCATTTACTGCTACGAACTGATGGCGGTCAGCTAAGTACGATTTGAGCCATGCTAAGGCACTTCCACTAATGCCAACAAAGTTTTATAGTCTATTCTAAAGAATGTTGTGGTCGATAGTGTCGAACGCAGCGCTAAGATCCAGTAGAACTAATAAAGATATACAACCATGATCAGATGATAGAAGCAGGTCATTTGTAACTCTAATGAGAGCAGTCTCAGTACTATGATACGGTCTAAATCCTGACTGGAATTCCTCACAGATACCATTTTTCTCTAAGAAGGAATATAATTGTGAGGATACTACCTTTTCTAGTATCTTTGACAGAAAAGGGAGATTTGAGATCAGTCTGTAATTAACTAGATCTTTGGGTCAAGTTGTGGTTTTTTTAATGAGAGGCTTAATAACAGACAATTTGAAGGTTTTGGGGACATATTCTAATGACAATAATGAATTAATAATAGCCAAAAGAGGATTTATGACTTCTGGAAGCAGCTCTTTTAGTAGTTTAGATGGAATAGGGTCTAACATACATGTTGTTGGTTTAGATGATTTAACAAGTTTATACAATTCTTCCTCTTCTGTAATAGAGAATGAGTGGAATTGTTCCTCAGGGGATCTATAGTGCACTATCTGATGCGATACTGTAGCTGACGGCTGCATGGTTACAATTTTATCTCTGATAGTATCGATCTTGGAAGTAAAGTAGTTCATAAAGTCATTACAGCTGTGCTCTTGGGAATTGCCAACACCTGTTGATGCTTTATTTTTCGTTAATTTAGTGACTGTATTGAATAAATACCGGGGGTTATGTTTGTTTTCTTCTAGAAGAGGCAAAAAGTAATCAGATCTAGCAGTTTTTAATGCTTTTCTGTAGGATAGGGTACTTTCCTCCCAAGCTATACGAAATACCTCTAGTTTTGTTTTCCTCAAGCTGTGCTCCATTTTCCGGGCTGCTCTCTTTAGGGTGCGAGTGTGCTTATTATACCACGGAGTCAAACTGTTTTCTTTGATCTTCCTTAAGCGTAAAGGAGCAAATGTATCTAAAGTGCTAGAAAAGAGAGAGTCCATAGTTTCTGTTACATCATCAAGTTTTTCTGTGTTGTTGGATATGCTGAGGAATTGAGATAAATCAGGAAGATTACTTACAAAGCAGTCTTTTGTGGTAGAAGTGATGATTCTACCATACTTGTAACAAGGAGTAAAATTTACAGTTTTAGCTATATGGAGTTTACACAAGACTAGATAATGATCTGAGATATCAACGCTTTGCTGCAGAATTTCAACACCACTAATATCAATTCCATGTGACAGTATTAAATCTAGAGTATGATTTCGACAATGAGTAGGTCCAGAAACATGTTGTCGAACCCCAATAGAGTTCAGAATGTCTATGAATGCTGATCCTAATGCATATTTTTCATTATCGACATGGATATTAAAATCACCAACAATTAAGACTTTATCTGCAGCCAATACTAACTTAGATAGAAAATCAGAAATTTCTTTAATAAAGTCTGTGTGGTGGCCTGGTGGCCTGTACACAGTAGCCAATACAAACATCACAGGGGATTTATCACTAACACGTGTTTCTCTAGATAATGTTATACGCAGCACCATAACTTCAAAGAGTTGTACTTAAGTGCTTTGACACAATCTGTATTGTTAAAAGCGCTATATAAATAAAGGTGACTTGACTTGACTTAAAGGCATCTCTCTCACTGACCACTTCGTCCTGATCAGATTCAAAATGGTCAAAATATGATCTACATACATGATCTACTGTATATATGATCTACATTTTCTCTGACGCTTCCATTTATGGCAATTGTCTTCTATTCGCACCCTAAAGACCCGGAAGTCTCGTAACTCATTCAGGACATGCGCTAGAGCTTTCCTTACCGTAATACACCTAGAACACGGATTGCTGTAAAAACTTGTCGTTGACGTGGAAGCGTTGTCTCTTAATTGACGAGATATCTCGTCAATGGCGGGGAAAGTGTTAATGTATCAGATCATCAAACCACACCCAGGCCTGATTATTGCCACACTTGTTTGCAATCAAGAAATCACTCAAATAGGATCTGCCTGACAAAGTGAAGTAGACCCAAATATCCTCAAAAGCTGTACATCATGTTGAGATCCAAAGAAATTCAGGAACAAATAAGAAAGAAAGTAATTGAGATCTATCAGTCTGGAAAAGGTTATAAAACCATTTCTAAAGCTTTGGGACTCCAGCGAACCACAGTGAGAGCCATTATCCACAAATGGTGAAAACATGGAACAGTGGTGAACCTTCCCAGGAGTGGCCGGCCGACCAAAATTACCCCAAGAGCGCAGTCATGACTCATCCAAGAGGTCACAAAAGACCCCAGAACAACATCCAAAGAACCGCAGGCCTCACTTGCCTCAGTTAAGGTCAGTGTTCATGACTCCACCATAAGAAAGAGACTGGGAAAAAGTGGCCTGCATGGCAGAGTTCCAAGACGAAACCACTGCTGAGCAAAAAGAACATAAAGGCTCGTCTCAGTTTTGCCAGAAAACATCTAGATGATCCCCAAGACTTTTGGGAAAATACTCTGTGGACTGACGAGACAAAAATTGAACTTTTTGAAAGGTGTGTGTCCCATTACATCTGGCGTAAAAGTAACACAGCATTTCAGAAAAAGAACATCATACCAACAGTAAAATATGATGGTGGTAGTGTGATGGTCTGGGGCCGTTTTTCTGCTTCAGGACCTGGAAGACTTGCTGTGATAAATGGAACCATGAATTCTGCTGTCTACCAAAAAATCCTGAAGGACAATATCCGGCCATCTGTTCGTGACCTCAAGCTGAAGCGAACTTGGGTTCTGCAGCAGGACAATGGTCCAAAACACACCAGCAAGTCCACCTCTGAATGGCTGAAGAAAAACAAAATGAGTGGCCTAGTCAAAGTCCTGACCTGAATCCTATTGAGATGCTGTGGCATGACCTTAAAAAGGCGGTTCGTGCTCGAAAACCCTCCAATGTGGCTGAATTACAACAATTCTGCAAAGATGAGTGGGCCAAAATTCCTCCACAGCGCTGTAACAGACTCATTGCAAGTTATTGCAAAGACTTGATTGCAGTTGTTGCTGCTAAGGGTGGCCCAACCAGTTATTAGGTTTAGGGGGCAAGCACTTTTTCACACAGGGCCATGTGGGTTTAGATTTTGCTTTCCCTTCATAATGATAATAAAAAAAACTTCATTTAAAAACGGCATGTTGTGTTTACTTGTGTTATCTTTGATTTATATTTAAATTTGTTTGATGATCTGAAACATTAATGTGTGACAAACATCCAAAAAAATAAAAAATCAGGAAGGGGGCAAACAATTTTTCACACCAATGTATGTATATATATCTATATATCTCTATCTCTCTCTCTCTCTCTCTCTCTCTCTCTCTATCTCTATATATATATATATATATATATATATATATATATATATATATATATATATATATATAATAAAACATTGGTCTTAACTGGCAGAAACGTCTCAATCCTCTCTGGGTAGACTGAACCTGTATGGTCAAGTGTTGGTTCGTATCCTGGGGTGGAAGTCCCTGGGTGGCGTAGTTGGCTACTATTGCAAATTTTAAGTCAAGGCTGCAGTCTCTTTTTCCTTGATTTATTTCTCTGCCTTACTGTCCCGCCACACATGGTTGCATCCTGGTATGGCCAGCTGACAGTTTGAAGTGGATAGCTTCTCCCTGGTTCAGGCCGATCGTTCTGCAGCATCGGGCAAGAACCGAGGTGGGGGTGTGTGCGTGTTTGTGAATGATAATTGGTGTACCCAATTCACTGTGAGATCTATAATATGTAATTCCAAAGTTGAACCACTCTGCATAAGTTTAAGACCATTTTATTTACCAAGGGAGTTTGGTAGAGCATATTAATGACTAGTTCAACGACAACTTCAAAGCTCACCCAGTGCGCCTGTCTTCATATTGGGGGATTGCAACCATTGCAAACTGGAACTGTCTTTACCTGGATTTGAACAATATGTCATGTGTGTCAATACAATAGAATTTTTGATAGATGTTATGGGAATGTCAAAAGGGCTTATGTCGCAAAATCAAGACCCCCACTAGCAAGTTCGGACCACAATACAGTGCATCTACTTACAATGTATAAGACAGTTTTAAAAAGTTCGAAACCAGTGACTAAAGATGTTCTTGTGTGGTCTGAAAATAGCATTGAATCCTTGAAGGGTTGCTTTTTATGTACTGATTGGGATGTATTTAACAGTGTTGACTTGGATGGAACAACTGAAGTAATAACTGATTATGTAAATTTCTGTACGGACAATGTGGTCACTAAAATGCAAGTCACTATCTATCCAAACAACAAAGTGTATATCACTAAAAAGATAAAGTACTGCATTCATAGGAAAAAAGCTGCTTTCAGAAAACGTGATCGTGTTGAGTTAAAAACTGTGCAGAAAGAACTGAATCAGCTAGTCAGAACCGCAAGGATAAAACAAAAAAAAATATTTTAGAAGAAAATTTTTATCAATCAAATACTAAAAGTATGTGGAATTATTATTAATTGATCGTGTCCAAGTTCAGTCACTATTCAAACAGATGTGTCCAACGAAATCTGCTGGTCCTGATGGCACCTCATCCTTTTTATTAAATGTCTGTGCAGAGGAATTGTCATCTGTATGGTGAAAAAAATTATATATTTCAAAGGTCCATTGATTCTAAAGTAGTCCCAGCAATTTGGAAGAAGTTTCTTATAATTCCTGTTCCAAAAACACCCCGTCCTGTGGATAACAATGATGTTAGACCTATTGCTCTTACATCAGTAGTGATGAAGTGTTTTGAGAAGTGTATGGTGTCAGTGTTAAGAGAAAATGTTATTAATTAATTAGATCCACTTCAGTTCCCTTATAGGTGTTGTGTCTTTACGAAATGCAAATTGTCCCTTCTGTGTTCCTATAGAGAATGTGAAGCTACAGCTGTGTCCCAAAGTTTAGTGTAAGCACTTCGGAGTGCGTATTTTAAGTGCGAATGCATCACAGTGGCGCGACGAAGGCTGTCCCAATTCAGAATGTGCCCTCCAAAGACCACATTCCAAGGCCGATTGCGTCACCGCGGCGTGACGAAGGCTGCCGTAATTTGAAAGCGACGTCAAATGCACCCTCTGTTTCCCAGGAAAATGAAGTGTACATCTGATGGACTCTTCGCACCCTACCATATCCCAGAATCACTTGCGCGCAGATGACGATGGAATTTATATTAAAGAAAAAAAGTTCTGTGGGGGAATTCACATTGAAATGCAAGTATTGTGTTTTTACTCAATTAAGTTAACCTAGCGAAAGTGTTAAAAGCCAGGTGTTTTTTACACAAAGCCCACAAACAATAAGACAACCAGTATATAATAACATATATATTCCCTTTGTTGTGTTTTTGTAGTGCGGTCGTGTAAGATATGTCTACACATTTTAACCAAACTTGAGCACTTCAGTATTTTTTATGCATGTGCTGCTGTCATAAGTGTTTCCATTTTCTCTTGTTTTAGGACTGTTCTGGAGAAAATGAGCCTGCTAGTGAAGGACTTAAAAAATACAAAGTAAGCAAGTTAACAGAGAGATTTTGGCTGAAATTCATTGTGCTGTTGTTGTTAACAGGCATGGTTTATTTGCTCTGCTTTAGGATTGCAAGTGTCCTGGGACAAGTGAGGCAGTGTGTGGAAGCTGATGGAGCTACTCAGAGAGGACATCAAACTCCAGAGAGAGAGAGAGACAGAGGAGAGAAGAGCACAGGGGAGAACGGAGAGATTGTTTTCTCTTCTTGAGAGAATGCTTAACAAATACATTATTTATTAGCCAAGAGAAAACAGTGGGAAAAAATGGGTGCTTTACAATTTTTCAATGTATTTTTTTAAATGTCACATTGCCAATGAAACCTAATTTCTGTAGTTTATTTTTGTGATGTAAGTGAAAAATTAAATGAATAAGTTGTATATGTTATTCATTTTTGTAATGTAATTTATTTGTAAATGAGTCTGAATACTTTCTGTACATTTTGCATTTTTTGTTATGCATATTCACATGTAAATAAAAGAAGTAATTATGTACATTGTTCATTTTTTTTAATGCAGCTTATAATTTTTAAACAAAACATTATTCTTTACCTTTATTTTTTGTCCTGTAAATACATTTTTTTACACATTAAAACAAATTGTTGTATATGTTACTGAAAGTACTTTTTACAACATAGCTTAGGTTTAACATCAGAAAAACAACATCAGTTTTAAGCCCAGCTCTGCCTCCAGGTGTTCTGGGGACTTTGGGAGGTGAATCTCTTGGTGAATGGCCAGCACCTCATCAGCGACTCGAAGGACAATGTGGTGGACAGTGGAACAAGGCATGTCCAACACTCTGGAGACCACTCTGTATGATGCACCACTGGCCAACAGAAAAGAAACACCAGGGTCTGGATTGTGGCACCCCATCTGTGTCATCGTTCACTTCTCAGAAGATCCAGCAGCACTGTCAGGGCCTCCCTGCTCTGCCCAAAACCATTACAAACCTGTCCAGCGCTGAGACATTCAGCTTTATCCTGCAGTACAGGGGTCTGGTCTGATTTAGGGAAAGTAGGAAAAGATAAATTGTTTAGAGCTATGAGAAAGTAATTGGTAGAAGAAATATTGAGATACTTTAGTAAACTACTTTTAGGAACTACTAATACCACACTGGGGAAAAACTACTTGTCATATTTAAAACCTTAGTTATAGGGATAGCTCAACCAAAAATGAAAATTCCAAACCTGGAACAACTTGAGGGTGAGTAAATGATTACAGAATTTTCATTTTTGGGTGAACTATCCTCTAGTTAAAAGTATTATCTCGCATACTCTAATATACTTAAGGTATTGAGAGTAAAAGTAAAGGTATAGGCCTACAGCATAGTTCTGAAAAAGAATTTGTCAGGATGTTTTTGCATTAATATTACTGATGCACTAATATGTATGTTGCATTTTACTTCTGAATTATGTTCAAGGTTGTTACATTTAAAGTTGCCTGCTTCATATACTGTCGGGTAGTTTAATCTACAACACTGCATCATGTTGTAAAAGACCACATTTTTGTAGTGTTGCTATCCTGTGAGAAAAAAAAAGAAGAAAACTTAGTACTTCATATTTGTACGAGAATACATAACAAATGTACTTGCTTGCAGTCCACCACTGATTATTTTGAAAATTAAAGCAACAACATTTTGTCAGAATATTAACAAATTGATGCTATATCAGAGGCTGCATCTGAAGGACTCGGACCGGTCATACAGAGCACTGGTCAGCTGTCACAGCTGCCGCTGAACATTGAGCTGTTCAAAGCCCTATTTATTTATTTATTTATTTTTCACCGTTTTATTTTTATGCTTAACTGCCTAAAAAAATCCGGGTTGCAATCCTGTCTACATATGCATGGTCAAGACAATGAACTATATAAAATTGCACCTTTGTAAGATATCAGTCAGCATTTGAACTGCTGTGTGTGTTTGTGTGTATTTTGTAGTTTTTCCATTATTCAAGTAATCTCCAAGCAATACCTGCATTTAAAGTTGTAATCTGGCAATTAAGGATGCAGCAAACCAGTGTAAATTACCTAGCCTCGGTCTTGGCTAAGCCTGAGGTACATCACGTCTCCTCCATTATGACGTAAAACATAAAAACAAAAATGATCAATTCTGGCTCCACCTGTCCTGTCAGGATGGCAGCTCTCCTCTCGCACCGTTGCTATGCGACTGGAGCAGTAATCGGGAAGACCTGGCGGCGGAATTAGGAAATCCTGCAAAGGCGGAGAGTCTCAAGCACTTTGGAGGGTCCTTCGTGCACTTAGGAGGCGTGGCCTTCGAACTCCATGCACTCCGAAGTGTGTACACTAAACTTTGGGACACAGCTTACGTCACGCCGCATTGAAAACTGGGGTGCCGCCACCATTTTTCAACAAATGACAACTAAATGAAATCCCTGGAAGCTTGAACAGTTTTGTAACATTTTAAAATGCTGGTTTAATGTAGTAAGACGGTGATGCTAAAGACATGCAGATGAGGCCAGAATATTAACGCAACTTGTTTAATTACACGTTATTCATTAAGACAGTATTTAAAGTTCATATTTTGGGTTCATCAGCTTTTATGAAGATATTATGCTTTATTAGTAAGGTTTGTACAGAATGTGGTCTATTAATATTACTGTCTCAGTACATTAAGCATTCTTTAATGCTTAATGAGAGGAAAATGCTTAACGTGTAAATAAATGTGTTGCGTATCTGCACGTAGTATATGCTTTACAATTTTGTCTTTATCACTGTCTTGGTACATTAAGCCACATGAAGCGTTATTTGTGTTAAGAGTTTTAAAGGTGAATACGTGTAAACCAAAGGGGTAAATGGGTTCTTTTATGTAACAGTTTTCTGGCGATGGCTTACAGATTCATAATGTGTCAAGGTACGAATTATACCTACAGATAACGATTAGAAAACATACTTAGAAAACCTGTGAAATACTTGGAAATGGGTAACATCTTGCAGATGCAGTATGGGGTGATGTGGGTGACTCTTCAGGAAGCTTTCTGGTTGATTAAGAAAGAGGTCTTATCTCAAGAAATTGTATACAGCTGCTGTGAGCAGGGCATTGGTCGTCTCTTTTGCTCACATTTTGTGTGTGCTTCTGTGTCTAAAACTGATCATTTTCTTCAGAAAATTAAAAAAGAAAAAGACAACTCTGAGACTGACTGGTCTTTCATTTTCAGTCTTCACGAATCTTTTGATTTTCTTTTATTAAAAATCCACAACAGTACACGTCATTGTAGGGAGAAATCCTATCCATTTGTGACGATCTCTGCCCTATTAGCATAAACACAGCCCTGAGTGAGAAGAGATTACTGGAGATATACAATGTCAACGCCAAAGAGACATTACAAGTGTTTCTTGAAGTTTTCTGATGTACCAACAATCATGACCCCTTTAATGTCTGTTGCATAATCCAACGTTTTAGGCAAAATATTGCAAAGAGAAAATTATCATCATGTGTGTGTTAATAAATTCACCGATCAACTTTAAAATTGATTCAATTTAAATGACTATTTGTTTTATTAAATGCACGATATTCTTTGCATTCTGCTCTAGGTTGTATGTGAAAAAAATCGTTTGGACCACTTTTTACTTTGCAATGCATGAATAAAAGAAATGCATCAAAGAAAATCTGTGGTCTTCTCTCTTGTAGAATTAAATCCTCATTGGCCTAATATGCGATTCCCTGATCGATCCTCTAACAGAAAATATACGAATCAGTCAGATAACATAGAAATTGATTTCAGCGATTTATTAGTTCAAGGAGTGCAACGAGACTGGAGTAAAGAGATCAAGAAGCAGAAGAAGAGGGAACGTCGCAGGTGTGCCCAGGAGAGAGCTGGGGGATCCAAAGATCATCTTCAAGATGAAAGCAATTCTGAAGCTGATACGGAAACAAGAAACAATGAATAAAAGGGTTGCAAAGTTAATAAAAGAAGTGATGGAGTTACAGGGTTTTTCAAAGGAATTACAAATGTTAATGAGTGATTTAGAGAAAATGGATTTTCAATCTTCTGTTTCAAAGGGGTAAATGTCAGGAAAGTGTTTGAGGGTATATTCTATTTTAGGGGCACAGATGCTGAGTGCTCTGTGGTTTGTATCTGCTATGTAGTTGCTTCGCTTATTTTGTAAAAGGGCGGTTAAGAGCGAGGGGATGCATCTCGCAACATGGGTGCGAGATGGAACTTCTAGCCGAACCGTTACTTAGAATCAGATAACACTTGCTAGAGGTGTTACATTGCGGTTTAAGGTATAGGTGCTTAAGCAGGGCTCATAGAAGATGTCACTATTTTCCCTATATCTGAAAATAGAACTAGACATGCTTGCTATTCAGAAGTGATGTTTTTTAATTTGTATTTTCTTTCTGTTTGAACTTTTGATACTTGTTTGAGTCAGACTCTGTGACAAAGGTCATGCTTCCTGTTTTCAAGGAGGAGGCAGTCGTAGGCAGTAGCAGAAGGAGGGTTTTATTATGCAAGGTTATAAAATGCCTGGGAGACCATTGTCCAGAGCCGACAATTCGTGGTGAAGACTTTACCCGTTGTTATTTTGTGTTATGTACTTATGAGTTATTGTTTTAATAAAACGAAACCATTGTATTGGTGATTCGTTAAACTTTTAAAACAAGTCTCTGAGTACTTCATTAATAATAACCAGTTATCTGAACCTGAATTCTACCCCATCGAGCTTCAAGTGGTTTGAACTTGACTGAGCTAGGACGGACACCGAGGAACAGGACCTGAAACTTCCAATCATATCCATCCAGACACGAGGTAACTATACAGCGGTTGATTGTGAACTGTTTATGGATATTAGGATTGTGAATTATATGTTTTAGTCGTTTATTCTGGTGTACAAGCAAAACACTCTCAAACACCAATCTCTCTTCAGCTGATCTGAATGAACAAAACTCTCAATCTGAGCAATAGCAGCTCAACCCTCCTGAGCCGCGATTCCGGCGAACTGAAGAAGAGAGGAGACATTTACATTTACATTTAGTCATTTAGTAGACGCTCTTATCCAAAGCGACTTATAAAAAGATGCAGTCCCACACAGTATCGATCCTTGGTAAATATTGAAGTTTATTTACACAAGCAACGTTTCGGTCCACTGACCTTCATCAGGCATATACCTATATATATATATATATATATATATATATATGATGAAGGTCAGTGGACCGAAACGTTGCTTGTGTAAATAAACTTCAATATTTTCAAAGGATTGATAGTGTGAGGGATTGCATCTTTTCATGTTTTGGACTTGACAGTTTTGTTGAACAATTTTTCCTACGCACCTATCATTTTTTCAGGTGTGCTGAGTTTGTGTTGATTATCCAAAGCAACTTACAAATAAGGACAATGGAAGGAACCAAAATCAACAAAAGAGCAGTGATGTGCAAGTGCTATAGCAAGTCTCGGTTAGCTTAACGCAGTACACATAGCAAAGGTTTTTATTTTAATTATATAATAAATAAAAAGAAAATAGATAGAATAGAAAAAAAGAACAAAGCAAGCTAGTGTTAGAGGCCTTTTTTTTGCATTTTGTTAATTGTATAATAAATAAAAGAAAACAAATATATAGAATACAAAAATAATGGAGAAGCTAGTGTTATTTTTATTTATTTATTTATTTTAAGAAAACAAGTAGTTAGACAAACAGGAGACAAATACGGAACATGACACTCTCTTAAAGGGGCCACACCCCATATTTGATAACGTACCCAAACCATGGCAAAATGAAAGCATATGAACACAAATAAAATTAAATATAATGAATATACAAAAATAATAAATTTCAGAATATTAAAATAATTGACAAAGGAAGAGTTTTGATAGCAACTCAAATTGGGTCAAATCAAGCAAGCTTCCTAACCCAACAGTCTCAGCCGAGCGTTTGGATTGAAACAATAACCCAGCTTTGTTTTTTTTTTTATTTTTTTTTTTTTTATTATTATTATTATTTATTTTATTTTTTTTTATAAGTGTAGGCTATTAAAAAGTACAGTGTATGTTTTGGCTAAATGGCTTGCAAATATAAGATTGTTGTTAGGTCATACACGCCACGTAATATTAGAATAGGTACCCCTTAGTTTCAAAATACTTACAGTAGAAACAATTTGTAATTATACAGGTTATAACTCTTTATTCCCCAAACTTAGCATATTATTCCCTTATACCTACACGGAGGTACTGAATAGGTAAACTATAATTACAAAAAAGTTACACTGTAAATCCTGTTTACTTACGCTGTACATTGTGAGCGTTACCAACGATTTTGATTTTAGAGATAAAGATAGTAAATTACATGAACACTACATGTCATATCATGAATTACTTGTTATATATACATATGCTATCATGACTTCAAAGCAAGAATTGTTGATCTAACATATTATTGTACTATTGGTTTGTAGGGGAAATATTTGAGAACATGAGAAAAAGAAAATGGAACAATAATGTCTCTTGATTCTCTTATTAATGTAGGATGAAGAGATACAGGCTCAGGATTAGTAACAAGCTTCACTTTTATTAACATTGTAAATTTTCACATGGGGGTCCTGTCTGTCTCCATGCTGAAACTCTTTATACAAAGTGTCATTCTAGACAGCTCAGAACCTATGAGTATAGTCTATTATACTGACTTTCATACAGTCAACTATCATTAATAAATGTTCATATGTTAATGATTCTTCATGATTTCCATCTTAAATCATATGCTAATGGTTCAGTTTTACTGGAATCACATTCTGCTAAGCTCCTGTTCTTTTAAGGGAAACAGTAGGTAACCACTGAAAGTGTTGTAGTTAAACTGGTCATCATATATCCTCCTATTAGGCCAAAGTCTCACATAGACGACATCTCCAACCTCCAGGATCAACACAACTCCCTTTGAGGCATTTACATCGTACTGAGGCTGATGAGCATGTGCTACAACCACCTTCTCTCCATTCTTCACAATGGAGGCAGTTGATGGATTTGCGGGATTAGTAAAACCAAAGACAGAGAAGTTGAACATGTACGCTCCTTTCAGTGGGGCAGTGAAATCACCTAAAGCAAATAACAAAGATAAAGAAGAGAATCAGCTGTGCACGGCATAATAGTTTTGAAACATGGAAGATCATTCGATTATCTTATTCACATTAAAAAA
The DNA here is from genome assembly GCA_039654775.1 of Spinibarbus caldwelli. Lineage (NCBI taxonomy): Eukaryota > Metazoa > Chordata > Actinopteri > Cypriniformes > Cyprinidae > Spinibarbus > Spinibarbus caldwelli. The sequence continues at coordinate 497,387 of JBCAMP010000261.1, forward strand.
ATTGCAGAGAGGTTTGAATGGAGCAGAAGGATTGTTATTACTATAACTGAGTTTTGTCATTGATAATTACCTATAATTGGGTTGTAGGCATTCCGTATGTTTGTGAAGACTTTCCTGTAGGTTAGTGTGATTTCAGTGGTGAAAGGGCCAATATGTCCACTGCCAGACTCCATCAGTGCAGCTGAAAATGCTATCTCTCTGTCTGTGATTGAAAAACATAATCAATACTGTGATATATTACTGTTTCACACTGAGGATATAAAAACTGAACTTAATATAATTCAAACACACTGTTTCACCTCTCAGCTCCTCCACTTGACTCTCAGTAAGATTTGTAATTTCTGTGAAGGAATAAGGATTGTGTTAAATGATGTTTAAAATGCTTTTTATTAGGGATGTCCCAATCAGGTTTTTTGTGCCCCCAATCCGATCCGAGTCATTGAATATTGAGTATCTTTCGATACCGAGTGTCGGTCTGATACTTGTATATATTCCTAGTGTTTGGTGCACAATTCAAGTACATTAACTCCCTGGGGTCGGCTGTCTCGCCGGTGAGACAAGCTCATTTTTTTTCTTATCAGTGTGAAAGACACTAAAAATACTCCATCGATTTTGGTCATACTGCTATTGTTCGTTTCTACAAGAAGAAGGCTGGATTTCCCTCAAAAGAAGAACAAGATTTCATCCAGTAGAGGAGATCAATCTGATGAGTAAGTAATGTTTCTTTTTTGCGTTAGTTAACGTGTTATTGTGACATAAACAAGAACACATTTACGAGTTGGGTTGTTCCCAAACTACAATATGATGAATGCTAGCATCTAAGAATGTTTAGACCAACATTATTATTAACACTCTGTTCACAAATAGATTTTAATAGCATGCTAAACAAAAATAATTAGTTTTTCAGATATAAAATACCCTTTTATAGAACAAAGTACATCCTTTTATAGTACAAAGCATGCGTGAGTCTATGGCTACAGACTCATATCATAGGCTACTATAAAATCATACATACTAGGCTATATGACTACAAAATCATAGTTGGGTATTTCCCAAACTATAATTCCTGACTACAATGTTTGAAATCGAGTAAAACATTTTGAATATGATAGGCAATTCATTTTATTTAAATTTCTTATGGCGCGATGATGTTTTCATTCTGTTTCCGTTGCTGGAAAAAAATTCCAAAACAATACAAAATGGAGTCTCCAAGCAATGAGGATGATTTTGTTGTCCTCTCTTCTTAAAAAGAGTAAAAGAAAGAGGAAATATTGGGTCCATCTAATTCTGAGACTGCGTAGAGACGAAGGAGAATTCCACCTCTTCAAGGGGCTGCGGGATTATCCCGAGCGATTCAAAGTTTACTACAGGATTTTGATGCTTTGGTAGCAATACTAGAGCCACATATTTAAAAGAAGACCATCAATTTCCGTGAAGCAATTGTTCCTGAACAGAGACTAGCAGTATGTCTAAGGTATGGACACACATGCACCAAACTGTGGCATCGGATAGGTAGGCATTGAAACCAGCATACAATTTTGGCTTTTGCTTCTATGGTGATTTCGGACTCGGTGTGCAGTGACCTTTAGGTTTTAAAAATGAAGCACTGTGATCAGCGAAAGAGTACATGGTGATTGGATCAGTCTTTGATCAATAGATTGCTGAAGTTTTCACTCCTGCCTTCCACAAGTGATAAGCTTGAGAGATAATAAAGCAATTCCTGAGCTGAGGTTATGCGGAAAGGTGTTTTTCTGCAAAAGGATACCATTTCTTGTGTTTTATACATATAGCCTGCCATCTTCAGTATATTCCGTAATTTAGTTAAACATTAATAGTAAGGTAAGAATAGAATGTATTTATTTTTATTGTTTATTGTTTATTAATCCATGCACTGTTGATATAAGATGTTGTTGCATGTGGGGGAAATAACATTCAAACTCCATCAGCAACATCTGTGGCATGATATCAGTCACCACAGAAATAACTGTTAAATCATTCTTTAGTTAAAGCAGTAAACATTAAATCATGCCCTATTTCAGTAGTATTCTCACAAAGCTTCAACATATGTAAACATTACTTGCTGATTTTGTCTCCGTAAACCTACATTGTGTTTATTTGTTTGTATTTCTTTCTTTCTTTCTTTATTTTTCTTTCTTTCTTTCTTTCTTTCTTTCTTTCTTTCTTTCAGTCAGTCAGTTGGTAAACCTAGTATTTTTGTAAGATGCACATGGATATCAGAAAGTGGTGTGACAATCTATATCAAATAATTTTTTGTTGTCTTCAACATTGTGCCACAAACATTATAAATAGAGTTAAACATCTACTGAACCCAGAACATCCCTTTAAATACAATTAACAATTAACTTTAACTACGTTATTTTATCTGAAGCACTATAAATCAAGCACGAAAGTCAATAAACAGGACACTGTAAAAAGAGCATGAGGGTCTGTGAGGATGACAGAACAAGAGCTGGACGCAAACATCGGTGAAGAATGAAGGGTTGGTTATGCACACTGCTGCTGCTGGAAACCTTTGTGTTTGTGGTACAGCAGCAGGTAGATGGAGGACTCGCTGAGAATGAGATCAGTCAACAGCTCAGCAATGAGGACAGAAGACAGAATCCAGCTCAGACAGACTCTCTGAGAGATGAAGCTTCAGCTGACAGCCAACAATACGGCCATGTGAGCTTCTCTGACATCCACGCAGCACTGAGAGAACTGACTGCCACCGTTATAGAGCAGAAAGCCAACATCAGAGCCTTAGAGACGCGGCTGAGAGACGCAGAGAAAACTGCAGAATAACAGACGGTCATCCTGGAAGAGCTGAACAAGAAAAATGATGGTACCTCACTAAAACTTTCTCTCTTTTATCAGTAATCCTCAGAGTAAAACAGAACTGTAAAACACTGCATAGTGTAAATAGTGTAAAATTGAGTGTGAACTGTTATCTCTCTGCTAAAATAAGCCTTAGAGACATGACTGAGGGACTCAGAGAAAACTGCAAAACCAGCTGAACAAGAAAACTAATGGTATATTACCAGAACATTCACTCTTTTATCAGTTGTCGTCACAGGAAAACACCAATGCAGTACACTTCATAGTGTAAATGTTAGTGTAAAATTGAGGAGTCACTTTGTAAATCGTGTTATCTATCTATTATAATAAGTAGGGATGTCCCGAGCTGATCTCAAGTATCGGGATCAAGGCCAATCAAGTGATATTTTAACTGATCGGTATCAGCTCTCCTAAACCTGACCCTTATTTTATGTAAGCTGTCATGCTGGTGACGTGCAGTAGGTGGCAGTATTCACCTTCCAGTAGATTTGCCATCCGCCATTAAAAGGAAAAGAAGGAGCTAAAATCTGCATGTTCAGATGCCATTAAAACCAAAATCAGAAGAAATGTGTGTGACGTGCGAGAACCAGTGAGGTCTGTTCTAGCTCGTCACAAAATTTGAGTTTATAATCCTGTATATTAAATTATATTATATTATACTGTGTATGTATACATGCATATATTACTTTTATTTTCTGCTCAACTCTGTATACATTGGATTGATTTTAATAACTTTAATCCTTAGCGCATTTTATATTGTTATTAGTAGTAGAATTCGTAGTAGTTTTATCTTATCAATTTTTCCCCCTTTTTTTATAGAAACACTAAATGACAAACAATATCTTAAGCACCACCACCAGTCCTAAATTCAGTCAACATGACAAATATGCATTCATACTTGGTTATTCTAATTACTAAAGTTCTATCATCATATAATGCTAAATTATCATATTATAATGCTTGACTGACTGATGCTAAGTGTCAGTAGATAAATAGTGTAGATTAATGTACAATGTTTTGTAATAATAATTTATTCTATTTAGAGTCCATTTCATTAATTTAACATATTTAATATTGGGGCATCCAAGTTATTTGACATTTGAACTTTTTTTTCTTTTCTTTTTTTAAAGTAACGCAATAGTTACTTTCCCTGGTAATTAGTTACTTTTATAATGATGTAACTCAGTTACTAACTCAATTACTATTTGTGAGAAGTAACTAGTAACTATAATTAATTACTTTTTTTTAAAGTAATGTGCCCAACACTGGTGATGATAAGTTTTTCTTTTTAGTAGTCAACTTATTTTGAGTCATCAGTCATCAAAGCCTGGTAAACCATGCCGGTTTATGATTAATTTAATTTCACCAAGCTGATTGCTCACTAAAAAACCCTCACACACCATGTATTCAAGTCATTTCAAGCTTGAGTTTGATGTGACATAAAGCAGTGATAACTAAGTGGGTGTGTGATTTATTTATTTATTTTTTAATTAGTCTTCCCAACAACACCATTACTTGATTATTCAGACTAATTCACAAACACAGAGCATGATTTGAAAAAAAAAAAAAAAAAAAAAGAGGCAAAATTTATCATGAGAACAGTCTAATAGTCAATTATAGTGTGAAGGAGGCATTGCTGCCTCTCACATGACTTTTCCCTATTTATACTTAATCCTCAACCAAACGCACTGCTCACTTTATATTGGTTCAAGTAAAACACCAAATATCTGGGTCCTAGGAGTCACAGCCCTGTCCGTCGTGTCTTGTGTGTTTTCCCATCTATGCCCTTATTTGGTCCTTCCTGTTCCTGTCCTCGTCTAGTTTGATTGTATTTGATTTCTTTCAGGTGTGTTAGTTAATTATGATGTGTATTTAGTTCTTGCCTGTTCTGTTCATTTTTGTTTGGTCTACTCGTTACCCCCGGTGTTCCTGTGTGTCTATCCTGCCTTGTCTCGTTTGGAATTCATTAAAGACTGTATATTTTGAGTTTACCTTCGGCTCTTCGTTCATCCCTCATATGTGCACCGTGACACTAGGCAAGATATACAACAAGCCCTGCATTAGAAAAAAAATTACCACCCAACGCCCCTGATAGATAGATAGATAGATAGACAGATAGATAGATGCACATTCTTTGATTACAGTATGCTTACTTATTTACTTATTCATTTGAAACTAGGGTTAATATGTAAACTCTTCACAAACCAATGAAGATGCCCAAAAGAACATTGCACTTTGATAAACCCTCAGATTTGCTGAGTCACTGAATACATAGAGGGGTCCTGCGAGCCTGACCAAGAGTCCACCTGACACTGTTTCGATAGACAACTGAGACTAGATCCTTACACTGACAAGCCCTTAACTGTCATTTAATTGATCTGAATTATCTGAGCTGTAAAGCTAATTAAAAAGAATGGAAATGAAAAGGTATCCAAATGATGAATGTTGCGAGAGATTACATTTAGATGTCTGTGTTGATGAGCGCACCCCTCTGCATGGGATATTAGAACTTCTTAAGAAACTGAGGCCAGAGTGGAAACCAGACGATATTCAGATCAAGGCAAGTTCTTTATTAAACTTAAATATATTTCATGTTTTAAAATCCTTAAACATGACCTTAAAACTTAAAACTCAAAACTAAATCCAAGTATTTTAAAACCATGTTTTATGTATGAAGAGTTGAAACCTCAATTGACTGAAAGACAATGTGTTTTAAAATTTTTACCTCTTATATTATATTCAATTATTTCTGTTGAAGAAATATGGCCTGCTCACTCTGGAGGAGAGACTACTTCATTTACATTCATACAATGACACTTTTTATCCAAACTGACTTGACTTGACATTGCATTTAAGATATACATATGATCAGTTTATACATTCTCTGGGAATCATGGTGCTGCAACTGTCATGCTCCATTTGATGTACAGAAATTATATTCATTGAAATTGAATTTGTTCATCACTATTGTCTTGTATAAAGTGCTACATAACATTTATATGAATGGCTTTAATAAGCCTCTAAAACATTCTAGATGAAGTTTAGCAGGAAACTCTTTTGCAGTTCTTTATTGTCATGTGCCGCAGAGAAACAGGTTCATTGCGTAATGTAAATAATAAATGTAAAGAGTGATTCTTGCATTCTTGCAAAAGTTAAAATATAGCCATGCATTCCGGTCACAGGGTCCAAACAGATCACAGTCCAAAATGACCACTGTTTTTCATTGGTAAAAAGTTCATTCTCCTTGGGCAATTAAGATATTTTAGTGGTTGTAACTGAACATATGCAGAAGGAATGAATGAATGAATAAATAAACAAATAAATAAATAAATAAATAAATAAATAAATAAATAAATAAAGGTACAAATATAACATTACCTTGGATAGGAAATGAAATCCACCATAGCAGCTGAGAAAATGTGTGTGAATAATGGATAGAATTGCTTTATTAAGAAATAAATAGAAAGTATAGTTACATCCTCCCCAGTCCTAAAAGAACAGTTCTACAATAAATAAAATATTTTTTAACATATTTAATTGACTGAGCCCCTAACTGTCTCCCATCCCAGCACTGTTCGGCGGATACATATGCTCAAGAGTTAAGATTTTTTAAGAAAACATAAGGAGAAAAAGAAATAAAGAAAAAAGACAGAAGCAATAATAAACTTGAAAGGGGACAATGCCAAAATAACAAATATCAGCAAAACTGCCTGTTTAAAAATTTAAATAAGCTGTGCATAAAACAAAGATGTAAACAAAATAAAAAAAGACTAAAACTAACTCCCTCTCTAACCCCAAAACAGGAGAAAAAGATATAAAACATAAATTGCACCCAACTCCGTACAGCTTCCTTAAAGTTATATATGAAATGTCAACAAAGAGAAAACAACAAAAAGAAAATTACAACTCGCCCTGCACCCAGGCATAAAAAGAATAACCAATAGTGACTGATACAAGCAGGGCCGCATTAGGGCCGGATTATGCCAAGGGCTCTAGGCCAGAGGGGAGCCCAGTCGAAATACCGCTGCCCCCGGAGCAGGATTTCAACGCAGGGGGGCCTTTAAATCAGTCCATGCCCAGGGTACTGCTGCATCATAATCCGGCCCTGGATACAAGCAAAGAAGCATCCCAGCATTCAGCACAATTCAAGGTTGTGGCATGAAGGATGTAACACCTCCATTCCCACCTTTAGGGAACGGAGACGTTCCCTATCAGTCAGTCACATTACATCGACACTGACATTAGGGGTCCCTATGGAAAGCACCATAACCCGAACTGTGTTATGTAAATTGAAGGTGCAGATGTTGAAAAGCAAGTGTGTCAGATCAGATGCATCCCAATCCATAACCTACCCAATTCCCTCTAAACCAGATTAATTACGGGCCTACCAGGGAAGCCAAAAAATTGTTCCGACATTCTCAAAATTCCGCTTCCAGCAACTGTTGGGGGAGCGGAGGCACATTCAAACTGAATGTGAAGATATTTGCCTTGACTGATAAATGAAAAAGCATAATTTAGCAAGAATATGACAGAAGACAGGTAAAGAGCTGTCTAGGGGAGACAAAGTGAGTGGAAGAAGACATCCAGGGAATAATGTAGTACCAGGTCCGGCAATGGGGATGAGATGCCATCCACCAGTCAGTGGGCCAACCTCTGTTTGGTGATAGCCATCTCCTTCTGCTGTCCTTCAAAACAGACAAAGAGCTGTTCAGAGCTTCTCAGGCTCCGGGTGCATTCCATGTAAATGTGCAAAGCACGGACGGGACACATCAACGCAAGGTCTGGGTTTGCCTCCTCCAAGGGCAGTACTTGCAAGTTCACCACATGGTCCTGAAAGGGAGTGGTGAGAACCTTGGGCACATAACCGGGCTGGGGGCTCCAGATAACATGAGAATCAGTTGGTCCAAACTCAAGGCATGATTCGTTGATAGAGAATGGTTGCAGGTCCCCAACCCTCTTGACTGACGTGAGTGCGACCAGGAGCAATGTCTTGAATAACAGGAATTTAAGCTTTACTGAGTCAAGCGGCTCAAAGGGGGCTCCCTGTAGTCCCGCCAGGACCATGGAGAGATTAATTTGAGTTGTCATACAGAGAACAAGCAGATTATTGCTAATCTCTTTATTTGTTTGTTTTCAGTTCTTACGTCTGGTGTTTGAGTCTGATATATTCTGTCATCCATGTTATGATGAATGAGGAATTGATGTTCTGTATAAACCATCAGTCAGTGAAATTTAAAAACTCTTGCTCATGTGTTGCTGGAGGGAGCAACACTGATGATTAGGTGATGCCTTCCCAGGGATTTACCATCCACTGCATCATGATGTGCTGCTATGGCAGTGAGATACACTTTCAAAGTGGAGAGGGACAGCCTACGCTCCAACTTTTCCTGGAGGAAGGAAACACCATGCTACCTGGGCATCTCTGGGGGTCACACCAACCAACGGACAGACCCCACTTCAACACATAAGCCTGCCTATTAGAGGGGGCTCTAGCTTGAGTGATAGTATTTATCATGACCTGAGAAAGGCCAGAGAGGTCTACAGCAATTCCATTCCAGAAGCCAAACATGTAGGTTTTACAGATCGGGGCGTGGGTGGCAAATTGTTCCAATCCCTGAGAGAGAAGGTCCTTCTTCATGAGAATTCTCCAGGGAGGGGCTGAGATCAGCAAACCAGGTCCAGGTGGGCCAAAACGGCACAGTCAGCAGGACCTGTTCCTCATCCTCCCTCATCTTGCACAAGGTCTCTGCAAGGAGGCTCAGTGGGGGGAAGGAGTACTTGTGGGGCCAGCTGCGTGCCAGTGCATCTGTGCCATGGGGAGCTTCGTAGAACAGCTGGCAGTGGGAGGTCTCCCGGGAAGCGAACAGGTCCATCTGGGCTTCCCCGAATCAACTTCAAATCAGCTGGACCACCTGGGGATGTAGAGTGCATCAGCTGCACGATTGAGCTACCCTGGAACTTGAACAGCATGCAGCGATCTGAGCCGCATCTGACTCCAGAGGAGGAGATGGTTGATGGTTGATGTATGCAATCATCGCAGTGTTGTCCATACGGACAAGCACATGCTTGTCTTGCTGCAGCGGATGAAACCAGCAAAGAGGCAATTGATGTGCCACTGCAGTTAGGGTCCCGTCCAGTAGCCCGAGGCTGCGTTCCCATTGCATACAGTTTCCCAGCCCATTCTGGAGGCATCATGCCTCGACACCTATTCCAAAGGCACTCCTGCCCATAGAAAAGCAGGGTCTGACCAAGGGCTGAAGAGGCGGTAACAAACCGGGGTAACATTGACCTGGAGAGTGCCACTGCACCATGCCCATCTCAGGATTTGGCTGTGCAGCCAGTAGTGAAGCGGTCTCGTATGTAAAAGCCCCAGTAACTACACTGTGGCTGTGGCTGCCATATGCCCCAGGAGCTTCTGGAATTGTTTCAGAGGATCCGCTTTTTTGCCTCTGAAGGAATTTAGGCAGTTCAGCACTGACTGCGCACACTCGTTCGTGAAACATACCATCATGTTGACCGAATCCAACTCCATACCGAGAAAAGAGATACTCTGCACGGGGGAGAATTTGCTCTTTTCCCAGTTGACACAAAGCTCCAGATGGCTGAGATGCCAAAGCACCAGATCCCTGTGCTTGCACAACAGATAATAATATAACAGATAACTAATATAAGCCAGTCATTGAAATAGTTGAGGATCCGGATGCTCCTCTCCCAAAGTGGGGACAGGGCACCCTCCGGAAATTTCGTAGAGACACGGAGAGAGACGGACAGCCCGAAGGGGTGGAACTTGTACTGATATGCCCAACCCTCAAAGGCAAACCAGAGAAAAAGCTTGTGACTAGCCAGAATTGAGAAGTGAAAGTACACATCATTCAGGTTGATAGCTGCAAACCAATCCTGGTGTCGAACGCAAGAAAGAATGTGTTTCTGCATCAGCATCTTGAACGGCAGCCTGTGAAGGGGACAATTCAAGGTTTGCAGATCATAATATAAGCCAGTCGTCGAGGGACATACTCTATTGCGTCCTTCGCTAAGAGGACTGCACGCAGGACAGTGGCATCCCTGCCCATCACGGATGTAAAGAGAATGCCCCTGAACCTGGGAGGGTGCCTGGTGAATTGGATTGCATAGCTTAGCCGGATCATCCGAATGAGCCAGCGAGATGGCTTGGGCAGCACTAGCCAGGCCCCCAGACTCCAAACAAGCAGCACCAACAGGATGACTACCAACGTACCCATAGGGGGGGCAGCTGAGGGAGGAGGTCTCTGTAGCTTGGTGATCCGAGTGTCCTGCCGAAGCAAGATGTGCTTTATGGCTTCCATCTGCTTCTGGACTGCCTGCCAGTGCTTGGATTCCTCCAAGTGGCGGTGTTTTGCAGGCACAAGAAATGTGAGAATGAATGAAAAGTGTTGATTGCAGAATTACTTTTCAATCTGCTCAAAGCTACATCAAAGATTTCTTTTTAAACAGTTTTTTTTTTTTTTTTTTTTTTTGAATATACAATTATTTTTTTGCTTTAATCCTTCTCCAAACCCTTTGAAACATTTTTTTTTTTTTTTTTGGCACATATATAGAGGACAGTCTCAATACTAACCATAGCAAATTTGAGTCTCTTTCTCAAATGCTTTAGCCCTACCAATAGGCCAAATCTGCACTCTTGTTTCTGCCAATAACTTTTGAACCGTAAGGTCTAGAAGCAAAATTATTATTTTTTCCCTCTGATTCCTTGGTTCATGCCAAGTCAAATACATACATGCAAATTTAAACTTCTAAAAATCAAAATTTTTGCAATTTTGAATTTTGCGAAAAATCTACTTTTTCTAACTCATCCTAAATGGTTTGTCCAAATTGGCTCAGATCATCCTTCAGAGCATTCTGGCAAAATGTTATCAAAGGCTTTTGATACACCAAACCGTTTTTGTAAAGCACATTAACGAATTTGACAAAGTTTGTGCAAAAATGGACATAAGGCTATATCTATGTAATGCTTTAACAGATACTGACCAAACTTTCTGTGTGTTACTAAAAGCATAAAATGAGGGCACATGATTAGTTTTGGGACCCACTGGTCAAAATTTGACAGTTTTGCTTATAAATCACACTTTAGCAGTTGTAGTTTTTGTGTGCTGAAAAAAGTGAAAGCAGCAAAAGAGGAAGTGATAAGAGCTTGAGGTAAGCAGTTTTATGTTTCAGTGCCATGTCGCGTTGATTTCATGTCGCATTTTTATTGGTTGGTCAGTAAACGTGGATCGTAACAGCAAACACACTGTGCGATGATCATGTTATATCGTTGGCTATCTTTGGTCGCAAGACCGTGACAACGGCCGCCTTTGAACCTCTCTCACTGTACGACACAGAACCACTGATTAGGAGCCACGATCACAGAAATCTCCACGATTGCTTCACAATGCCAATCTTTCGTCTGGGGCAGCCGAAAATCATGCAGTGTGTCTTGGGCTTTAAACAGGGGTCTCCACCTCTGCTCCTGGAGAACTACTATACTGCAGAGTTCAGCATCAACCCTAATCAAACACACCTGAACCAGCTAATCAAGGTGTCCAGGGCTCCTTGATTACAGACATGTGTTATTGGAAATTTCACACTGGGGCGTTTTTAGGAAATTCAAAAAATAGATCGAATGTCATTTTTTTTGTTAAAATTGGGTTTTCATTCAATTCAATTCAAGTTTATTTGTATAGCGCTTTTCACAATACAAATCGTTGCAAAGCATCTTTACAGGAAATTAATCTTCTACAATATATTTATATATTGTAGAAACTTAATATATTTAACTTATGGCGAAATTTGGTAGTTCTGTATGTTGTCTGAGAGTAGGCTTCATCTGAGGTCCTCTGAGGGGTTGGCATCATTTCTTCTCAGGTGTTCTGAATCCAGACTGAAGCTTGTGTAAATCCTAGTTACCACAGGATGTTAATCCCGTGGCAGAAACAAATAGAGACATAATTAGCGTAGCTGCTGTTCCAACCAAGCAAAAATGATTTGTTCAATCTAAGCTAAAGAACAATAATGTGTGTTTGATCAGATATAACTGCAGTACAAGATTATGAGATGCATTATGTGAATGCTTGGCTAAAGAGATGTGTCTTTAATCTAGATTTAAACAGAGAGAGTGTGTCTGAACCCCGAACGTTATCAGGAAGGCTATTCCAGAGTTTGGGAGCCACATGTGAAAAGGATCTACCTCCTTTAGTTGACTTTGCTATCCTAGGTACTACCAAAAGTCCAGAGTTTTGCGACCTTAGGGAGCGTGATGGATTGTAGCGTGGTAGAAGACTAGTTAGGTACGCAGGAGCTAAACCATTAAGGGCCTTATAGGTAAGTAATAATATTTTGTAACTGATGCGGAACTTAATAGGTAGCCAGTGCAGAGACTGTAAAATTGGGGTAATATGATCATATTTTCTTGACCTAGTAAGGACTCTAGCCGCTGCATTTTGGACTACCTGTAGCTTGTTTATTGAAGATGCAGGACAACCAGCTAGCAGTGCATTACAATAGTCCAGTCTAGAAGTCATGAATGCATGAACTAGCTTTTCTGCATCAGAAACAGGTAACATGTTTCGTAGCTTGGCAATGTTGAATGCTTGAATGCTGTTTTTGTAACATGGGAAATATGATTTTCTAAAGACAAGTTGCTGTCTAATATAACACCCAGATTTTTGACTGTAGAGGAAGTAACAGTACATCCGTCTAGTTGCAAATTATAATCCAAGAGATTCTGTGTACTGTTTTTTGGTCCAATAAGTAATATTTCTGTCTTATCTGAATTTAATAGGAGAAAATTACTGGTCATCCAATCTTTTACATTTTTAACACACTCTGTTAGCTTAGATAATTTAGAAGTTTCATCTGGTCTTGTTGAGATATATAGTTGAGTATCATCAGCATAACAATGGAAACTAATCCCATATTTTCTAATAATATTACCAAGGGGCAACATGTATATTGAAAATAGCAGAGGACCTAGGACAGATCCTTTTGGTACTCCATATTTTACTGGTGATAATTGAGATGATTCCCTGTTTAAATAAACAAAGTGGAAGCGATCAGACAGGTAGGATCTAAACCATTTTAAAGCCTGCCCCTGAATACCCGTATAATTTTGTAATCGATCTATGAGTATGTCATGATCTATAGTGTCGAATGCAGCACTAAGATCAAGTAAAACTAGCAATGAGAAGCAGCAAGTCATTTGTAATTTTAACAAGTGCAGTTTCTGTGCTATGGTGGGGCCTGAAACCTGACTGAAATTCTTCATAGAGATCATTTTTTTGCAAAAAAGAGCACAACTGAGCAGATAAAACTTTTTCTAAAATTTTAGACATAAACGGAAGATTAGAAATGGGTCTGTAATTTGCTAGTTCATTAGGATCTAGTTGTGGTTTTTTAATAAGAGGCTTAATAACCGCCAGCTTGAATGATTTTGGAACATGACCTAAAGATATCGATGAGTTAATAATATTGAGAAGCGGTTCTTCTGCTACAGGTAACAACTCTTTCAGTAATTTAGTGGGTACAGGATCTAATAGGCATGTTGTTGGTTTAGATGCAGTGATAAGTTTATTTAGCTCTTCCTGTCCTATAGTTGTAAAGCACTGCAGTTTTTCTTTGGGTGCGATGAATGGAGCTGAAGTACTAGACGCTGCAGAATCTACATTTGTTATTGTATTTCTGATGTTATCTATCTTATCAGTGAAGAAATTCATAAAGTCATTACTATTAAATTGTGAGGGAATATTTAGATCAGGTGGCGTCTGTTTATTTGTTAATCTAGCCACTGTGCTAAATAAAAACCTTGGATTGTTTTGGTTATTTTCTATGAGTTTGCGGATATGCTCTGCCCTGGCAGCTTTTAAAGCCTGTCTATAGTTGGACATACTGTTTTTCCATGCAATTCTAAAAACCTCCAAGTTAGTTTTTCTCCATTTGCGCTCAAGTTTACGAGTTTCTTTCTTGAGAGAATGGGTATTACTGTTGTACCATGGCGCAGTACGTTTTTCTCTAACCTTTTTCAATTTGATTGGCGCAACAGCTTCTAATGTATTAGAGAAGATAGTGCCCATGTTGCTAGTCATTTCGTCTAGCTCATGTGTGTTTATGGGTGCACAGAGCAGTTGAGATAAATCAGGCAGGTTATTTCTGAATCTATCTTTAGTGGTTGGAACAATAGTTCTTCCTGGACAATAACGCGGAGCCATATAGTTAATATCAGTAATACTCAGCATGCACGATACTAGGAAATGGTCAGTAACATCATCACTTTGAGGTACGATATCTATGTCAGTAAGATCAATTCCATGCGATATAATTAAATCTAGCGTATGATTAAAACGATGAGTGGGCCCAGTGACGTTTTGCTTGACTCCAAAAGAATTTATTAGGTCAGTAAATGCAAGTCCTAACGCATCATTTGTATTATCAACGTGAATGTTAAAATCTCCGACAACTAGCGCTTTATCAACAGTAACCAATAGGTCTGAGAGGAAATCTGCAAATTCTTTTAAGAAATCTGTATACGGCCCTGGCGGTCTATACACAGTAGCCAGAGCAAGAGATAGGAGAGATTTCTTTTGCATATCTGACAGTGTAACATTAAGCAGAAGCAATTCAAATGAGTTAAACCTGTATCCTGTTTTCTGGGTAACATTGAGAATATCACTATATATTGTTGCAACACTGCCGCCATGGCCAGTCTGACGGGGCTCATGCTTATAACAGTAGCTTGGTGGAGTAGACTCATTTAGACCAATATAATCATTTGGTTTAAGCCAGGTTTCAGTCAAGCAGAGCACATCAAAACTATAATCTGTGATCATTTCATTTACAATAACAGCTTTGGGTGCGAGTGATCTAATGTTTAGGAGCCCAAGCTTTAAAAATTGCTTTTGTTTATTTGTTTTGCATTTTTCTGGTTTAATCACGATCAGATTGTTTCTAGATCCTGCATTAAATTTATATTTTGGCTTCACTGTTCGAGGAACAGACACAGTCTTTATAGATTGGACAGCACAAGTATTTCTATCATTTAAGTGGGTAGAACAAAAGTCATCATAGCAGTTATTTGTGAATGGGCTTAATAGTCAGATGGAGCATAGAGTCCTGGAGATGTTGTCCGACAGGAGTTCTGCTCCGACTCTGCTGGGGTGCAGGCCATCAGCGCGGAAAAGCCTAGGACGCTCCCAGAAAAGATTCCAATTATTAACAAAGAGCAGTTTCTGTCCTTTACACCATGACAATAACCACTCATTTAAAGCAAAAAGTCTACTGAACCTTTCGTGTCCTCGTCGATACGTGGGAAGCGGTCCAGACACGATGATCGTCGCCGCGGGTGATGCGCTGCGCACCGTCTCGATCAGGCTCCTGAAGTCCCTCTTCAGTGTCTCTGTCTGCCGCAGCCTGGTGTCGTTCAACCCCGCGTGCAGCACGATCGCGCCAATGCTCTCATCGTCCTTCAGGATCGCGGGTATCTGCGCAGAAACATCGAGAACACGAGCGCCAGGGAAACAGTGAGTGTGTGCTTTACCTTCAGCTAACGTAGCACGGACGTGCCGGACGATGGAGTCTCCGACGATCACAGCGTCGCGGTCCGTCTCGCGGAGGGGGGCGAAGCGGTTCCGGGTGGAGATCTCGAAGACCGGAGGCGGTGGAGGGGGAGAGGTCCTCACGCGGGGCCTGGCTCGCGTCTTCCGCTGCTGCTGCACCCAGGGTCCGTGGTGTCCCGGCGCCGGAGTGAAGGACATCTGGGAAGATCGCGTCCTGGGTGCACAGGGTCTGTGCAGAGAAACACACGGAGTAGAGGTGGTGGGAGTGTTAGCGGCGCGCTGTATACTTACCCCGGACTTGTGAGCGTCAGTCTGGGATGTTTCCAGCGCGGCTCTCCGCTCTCTCAGCTGGGCCTGCTTCTCCACCAGTTTGCGGATCTGCTTCTCCACGGCCTCCAGCTCCAGCTGCACCGAATGCAGCTCGAACGTGTCCTCGCCTGCACTCAAGGGTAGACACACATCCGCCATTAAAGCAAGTAGCAGTGAGTAAAACAATGGTAATGTGTGTGAATAGAGTATCAGCAATCTAAGCGAGATTAGCGGCAACCTTCCTTGGTTGCCGCTAATGCAACCACGCTGGCGATGCTAACAGGCTATAAGCTAATAGCGGACTCTGGAAATCAAAATAAAACTAGTGATAACAAGGCGCTCTGATTGTTTTTGTTGTAGAATACGATAGGGTATATATTCACACGTTATAGAAACGAAAATGATGGTGTATAAAATAGATTTCAGGATTAGAAAATAGACGATAAAGAATTAACTAGCCGGAGCTCAAACTCAAAACGCAGCAGCAACAAACAGGAAGTCACGTGTCACTAAATCATTATTCTATAACATCTTGTCTATTATCTCTGAAAATATCTTGGCAAAATTCACTTGCTTAGTGCAGAAAAATAGTGAATTATTGTAGCAAGCAGAAAAAACTGTGTCTTGCTCTAGTTTGATAACATGCGTTGCGGAGGTGCTTTCCCTTAACACTACAATGGCAGTTCACCTATCAAAATAAAACATGTAACGTATATAATAAAGGTGTATCAATGCAAACTTTCCACTATTCCTGCGTGAACTACGGCATGCAAAGTTCAGGGTAATGTTAGCAAGTCTGCTTGTGTAATGAAGCAGTAGCGCTCTTCACAGAGCTCTCATTCTTAAAGGGACATTTAGTTCAAAAGGTGATAGTGTCTAATTAAACTACAAGTTACAGTAATGCACTGTCTAGTTATGTATTATAAATCCAGAGTCATATAACAGGAGAAGAATTGGAGCCTGCATGCTATAATCTGTGATGTTTTATGAACAGATACACACTTGATTTTTAAATGTTTGCAAGTGTTGTGTTCCTTGGGGTCATTTTGTATCTTTTACAACATGTACAGTGACAAAAATGTCTTTTACCACAGTAAAGTGACTTTTACTTGTGATACTTGCTTGTTGTGCTTTTATTTTCATTGCCTCTCTTTAAACCAGTTTTTCTCAAAATTCTGTTCTTGAAAATCATGGTGATCAGCCAACTTCAGATAGCCATAACTTTTGTTATGTTCAATGTACCAACACAATGTAAGTACCTATGATAGGTAAAATTTCACCATGTGGTGGGTTTTCCTAGATTGCATCACATATAAACATGGACTCTGCTAGATAGTCAGCTTGCTGACGATTCTGGAATTTCAATCAAATACATGCTTATTTCACTGTTTATAAAACATACAATATACGTCAAATTCTTGTTCATATATAGCCTATAAATACACTACTTCAGCGACAAGACAAAGTGATGTAGTCGTTGTGAAAAAAATAAAATAAATAAATAATAATATTAATAAAGAAAAGCATTGACAGCAGCAATCATTGTCCCCTCCAGCATGTTTAAATTTTATGGCCCGCCCAGCTCGGAAACTCAAAATTATCAAAATTATCTATGAGTTTCCCAGTAATGAATACGACTTGAGAGGCCGTTCACTTCCAATTTCCTATTAGGAAACTCATATTTATGATAATTCTGATAGCATGTGAAGGCAGCATTAAGTATGAAGGAGGGTAGCTCTCCAGGAGCAGGGTTGGAGAACCCTGGTCTTTATTGAAGACAGCTCCTGAGCTCTTTATTTTACCTCTGTTGTGCTTGGCCCCTTAATTGCTGCTTGCAGCTATAATTATTATTATTATTATTGTAATTATCCTAGGCTTTCACTGAGGGCATCACTAACCAATTAATGGGCTGCTATGTGGGCTCTCTGACGCAAGACCCTGTTTTACTGGTGAGGGTTTATGGGCAGATGACTGAGCTTTTTATGGACCGAGATAAGGAAATGGAGATGTTCCGGGTGCTACACAAACATGGGTGTGGCCCGGAACTGTACTGCAGTTTCACCAATGGTATCTGCTATGAGTTTGTCAAAGGAGCTGTGTTGGACGACACACTACTCAGACAACCATCTGTTTACAGGTTTGAGCCTTTACCGCACAAACACAAACACAAACAAAAGGCAGAGTATTATTAACCCCTTGACACTTTGGATACTAAGGAGTATATTTCTTAATTGAATTCTCTTATATATTATTGTGTGCTAATTAAAGCTCTCATGCCACAACATGGATGAGTGAAAGTAGTTTTGACTACCTAACATACTTTAGCTAAATGAAACCTAGTGTTTTTTATTAGAATTTCAGTTTCTCAATATGCTTAATTTCAATTGCATTTTCATTGACTGCAGACTGATTGCAACTGAAATGGGAAAAATCCATTCCATAAAGTCTGGAGAAAATGGAAACCGTTCACCCGTTTTGTGGTCTAGATTGTCCCAGTTCCTTAATCTGGTCCAGAGTTCTGATGCTCCTGAACAGCAAACGTAAGTGAACCTTAATGTTATAAAACACTATAATCTCTAACTCTACACAGTAAAATCCTGAGTGTTAAATTAACACCGCTTGGAGCATATATGGTCCCACTCTAAAAGAGTGTTAAAGTAACACTGAAACGGTGTTAAAGTTAATGAGATAATTATGTGATTAATTAAGTGCTGATTGAGCATTAGTGATGAACATCTGCTGTTAACAAGCAGAATCACTGAATAAGAGAAACACAAGAACTACAACTGACTTCAGCCACAGCCTTAGATGAAATCAACTGAAATAAAAGACATTAAATCTCTCAAGATTTGAGAAGAAGATAATTAAACAAATCCACAAACAACATCACCAGCTTCATGCATTACTAACCAGTTAGACTTTATTTCTGGAGTATCTAAAACAGAAGTTCTTTATTGAGAATTGAGAATTCTTTTCTTTTTTCAACTTACCGTTTTGGTGAATAGTGCTTGCTTTAGTTGCCTCTTGACCATTGACTTTTTAAACATAAGTTTCTCTTTGGCTGTTACAATTGTGTTTATAATGCATGGTAAGGAGCTTATGATAAAATCATTTCATGCGTCTGAGTCAGTGGTTCAAAAGCGATTGTATTTTCTCTATATCTGTAGTGCTTTTATGATTTCTGTATTATTGCAGATCTTTGATATAAATTAATGATCACAATTGCTCTTGTTTTTTTTCTTGCCATAACATAAACAGAACTACAGCAACCAGAGAAAAAACTAATGTTAAAAAGTCCAAGGTCAAGAGCCCAACTAAAGCAAACACTTATCTCCACAATGGTGACTTCAAATTTTATTATGTTCAATAAACATTAACATCTAAACCTCTAAGTCTTAATAAGAATTTTTTAGATACATAACAAAAAAAGTCAAACTGGTTAGTAATGTGTGCAGTTGGTGATGCTGATGGAGATCATCTTCTGCTGAGATCTTGAGAGATTTAATGTCTTTTATTTCAGTTGATTTCATCTAAGGCTGTGACTGAAGTCAGTTGTAGTTCTTGTGTTTCTCTTTTATTCAGTGATTCTGCTTGTTAACAGCAGCTGTTCATCACTAATGCACAATCATCATTTAATTAATCACTTAATTATCTCATTAACTTTAACACTGCTTCAGTGTTACTTTAACACTCTTTTAGAGTGGGACCATATATGCTCCAAGCAGTGTTAATTTAACACAGGATTTTACTGTGTATGCTACATAAAATGAAAATAACTAAATGGTGTATTCACATTTGAAAGAACATAATTACAATACTCTTTATTGGATAAGCAGCTTGGAAAATGAATGGAGTGCATGGTTAACGTAAATTTTGAAGTTAAATGTAAATTCAGCAATATTGCACCATTGCTATTGTCACATAATTTTTTTTTTTTTTTTTTTAATTATTAGCAAAATAACAGATACATTCTTTCAGAGCAGTTTTACATTAATTCATATTTTAAGTAAACATGTTTATGAAATTAGCAGAGGTAGTTGAAGTAAACAAATTCTGTTATCTTCCTCTTTGCAGTTGATTTTGCAACACAAATATCTGTCGTGTCAAGTCAGTGGTCCCTAAGTTATTCACAAACAAAGCTATTATGGTAATTTATTGCTCACTCCAAATATAAAAAATTTCAAAGTCCCACACCAACTGCATCAAGTCAGTGAGTCACTGGAGAACTGCTTTGTCCAGTTCAGTCCGACTAGTGGATCAATCATTGATATTGTGAACTAGCTATTTGAAAAGAAATGGTGACAAAAAAGGAGGAAAAAAGTATATTTATAAAAATGACATTTCTTACCTTAAAAAAAGCATTATTTGTTAAATGTAGTGGAGTTAAAAGTATGATATTTAACACTTCCAAAATTAACTCTTTCCCTGCCAGCGTTCATTCATTAATTTTGCCATCCACCACCAGCA
This sequence comes from Spinibarbus caldwelli, assembly GCA_039654775.1. Classification (NCBI taxonomy): domain Eukaryota; kingdom Metazoa; phylum Chordata; class Actinopteri; order Cypriniformes; family Cyprinidae; genus Spinibarbus; species Spinibarbus caldwelli. Next base: position 517,561 of record JBCAMP010000261.1, read on the forward strand.
TTTCTGATCATTTTCACAAAAATTTCATGGTCCCAGAATATTTTGTTGTATGAATGTCTGAACATGCAATATGTCAAAAGAAAGAACAGAGCCTCTGCTTAAAAATAAAATAAAATAAAATAAAAATCATAACAATGATCAAAACATAAATGGAGTAGACTGCTTCCATCATCACTCGAAAGCTTCACAGTTCTAAACCACCTCCTGTTTACAGTAGTTGCAGAGTAAAACTAAAATGCACCTTTAAAACATCAAATGCATGACTAATAACTGCATAGAGTCATTGCTGGTTCACAAATTCTTCAGACAGCTTTCAAGTATGTGATTTCAAATTATGAGATGGCAAACAGAATAATATACAGCTAATCTCTGCCAAATATTGCTAATTTGCACACTTGTGTTCTTTAGATCCAGTGCCCATGTGGAGGCACCTAGCCTAAAAATCATCATCAAAGAGATGGAGGAACTGAAGAGTCATCTTACCCACATCAACTCCCCAGTAGTACTATGTCATAATGACCTTTTGACAAAAAATGTCATCTATAACCAAGAAGAAGGTGATTAACATTTATTAGAATAGTCAAGTTTGAGTTTGTTTTAATTTAGTCCTTTCCTTAGGTGCAAATTGAGGTTTTGGACATATGACAGAGGTCTACTACTGGACTCAAGACCAAAAACCTGTTGAGTTTCATGTCAGGTTTGAGTCAGCATTTCATGGAAACATGTTTATTTTAAATATATATGTATATATATATATATATATATATATATATATATATATATATATATATATATATATAATTTTTTAATTTAAACACAACTTGTTTTGTGCACACGCTGTCTCTCTTACTCTCTCTCTCTCTCTCTCTCTCTCTCTCACACTCACACACACACACACACACTCTCTCTCTAAGGTCTTAGCTGGCTGGGTGAGGGATTTCAAATTCTTACAATCTGATTGTACCAAGTTTGGATCAAACCGTCCTGGTACGGGCACCAACTTACAGCTTTTTTTCTCTTCAGAAACATACAATATTTAAAATAATCTAGTTAGTTCTATTATGTAGGCATGATAACTTTTCAGTTATGACAACTCTTGGAATAAATTACGCTGCTGCTGTGCAAAGCAAGTACAGGCGTTTGCTGCTGCTAAGATATGCATAGACATTCTGCTGTGAGCTTGTCAGACATGATGCTGCAGCTACAGAAATATACATAAATCTACTGTAATTAGATCAAGACAGGTGGTGTTGGGGAGTAAGTAGGAGTTTCAGAGAGGACTCAGCAGTGATTACTGGCTTACATCAAAGACTGGAGCAAAAGTTACACATATAGGGAGCACGCAAGCTTAGTGGCTGAAAGAATACATACGGCCATGCAGTATGCAAAGTGATTGGCTGAAAGATTACATATCAATATCATGAATTTTATCACTGAATTTATCAAGCCACTTTAATTTGTGTATAACATACCATTTTCAATTAATGTTTAACCCTCTAGTGCTCTTCGGTCACTTTTGACCGAAAAATTTTCTGTTTTGAATTTTTAAAAATCACAGCTTCATCGGAATGGTACGAAACCTGGTGACTTTTATGGCATTTGGAATGTGAAGACACAAAAAAATTGAGGGCTTGATTCGAAAAGGCTAAGTGGTCGTAAAAAAAATAGTCACACTTGTGCTCTTCGCTCAAAAATGACCGACCATAGGAAATGAATGGGAAACTGACAAAAACACAAAAATTCAGCAAATTTTTGTGTGTACAATCTACAAATCTGCCACAATGCAGAAAAAAGTACACAGCAATGACGGGTGAAACTCTAAAACATCAAGAGTGCAAAACCAACACATCCGCTCACACACACACGCGTACACACACACTTATACACACACACACACACACACCTATGAACTGGTGTGACTGTAACACAGCAAATATATAAAATAAAAGCAATAATTCAACTACAATGCAGTAAAAAAGTGGACATCAAGGAAGGGGTTACACTCTGAAACATTAAGAGTGCAAAACAGGCACATCCACTCACACACACACATACACACACTCACAGACACATACACACACATACACAAATATACACATTCAAATGAATTGGTATGGTTATAACCATATAGCCATAACAACTCAGAAAACTGAAAAAAAGAGGTTGAAATCAGACTAGACCAAGAAGGATTCAGCTCTGATAAAAAATAAATAAATAAATAAATAAAAAAAATCCTTTTCATTTTTGTTACTTTTTATAGAATTTTAATATTTTGTGTAACAAATTGCTTTCTCTGTGTTCAGATTTGACTGTAGTAATAATAATTCAAAAACCGATGCTTTAAATCAACATTCAAACCAAAAAAAAATCTAAACCTTTACAAAAAGTTGTCTTTGAAAATGTCTAAATATATATCCAAACCCACAACTTAATAAAAATAAGTATTTATGTCTAAAAACAATTAGACAATTTAAAGGCCTTTTATATAGAGCTATATATGAATCTATGGGCTAAACCATGGAATTGCAGATGTTTTTCTTATTTTACTCCCACCAGATGACACTAATCTGGCTTCAAAAAATGTATTTTAAAGGCATTGGCTCTATTTTAACATGGAATACTGCCATAATTGAAAATTAATAAAAAATATTTGGGGGGAAAAAAAATTATTTTCAATGGTAAAATTTGATCCTAATTATAGCATAAATATTAATTAGTACCATGAAATTCTCTCAAAATATGAAATAAAAAAAATAAAAAAATATTATTAAACAAAAATATGTTCCATTGATTTTACTGGGGGAGGGGAAAGTTAAATTTTAGGTGTCCGGTCACTTTTGACCGTGAAGATAACAAGTGTGACTCCAAAATAAGGAGAACCAGAGGGTTAAAGCAGATATTTTGGTGCATTTAACTGTACTGATGTAATGTGAAGCCATAGTACATTATACAATCCCTCCAGAATTTTGTGATTCTGCGATCACAGAAATTAATGCAAAATTAAACAAACTTTGCATAATTCAGAGGAGCTTGCAATTTTTCTAAATTGCCACAGAATTCCCACAAAGTTTGGGCCTAGTCTCGTGTGATCACAATTTCTGTTTGTGCCGTTGCTTCTGCGATGCATGTGCTCCCACTGTACAATGTGCATTCTCTCTAAGACACACATGCAGAGAAGCGTGCATGCTCTGAATGACATATTTTCAACCAGTTCAATTTATCAGCAGTGCCTGTATGCCACATTAAAGAGGCTTGCATACTCTGAACAACCCCAACATAGACAAGGAATTATAAAATTGTTGTGGCAGTTTTCTGTTTCAATGAAGGTATGAGACAAAAGTCTTTTGAAGATTTATTTTCTTGCAAGAAAAGGTGACAGTCATTCAGTCATTAAAGTCATGGCTGCAGAGTGCGACGACCATGAAATTAGTTGACTCAGCATTTATACCCTAATCAAGTCAGTATGCTTCTATCTCATCCAGTCATAAGGGAGTTAATTGGTTAGCTGACGTTCAGGAACAGGACCACGCCTCAAATGCTCACCTGACTTCCCAAAACCTCCATACATCGGGCCACCTCATTCCGTACTGTTTGTCTCTTTCTCTTGAAATTCACGACGGATCTAGACATACAGTCAGATAAACTCACCTGGTTAGGATGACGATCTGCTCGATTTCAATACCACTACTTCGAGGAATACCTCTCACCATTCTGATCACAGCCATTCTTCCAAGCATTTGCATTCTGTCGTGCACATTCCTAGGCCCGTGAGCATCCTAACTCAGACTCATCTCAAGAAAACTCTCCGAGCGGTCCCCAAGATCCGTCCTCTCCGCCAGCAAGATCTATGAACCGAGATCATCATTCGCATAGCAGACACGGAAACGGAATCCTCGTGAGCCGCTCCTCCAGCACTCAACTCCCGATAGCCCTCTCCAGCGCTCCCATAGCGCGTCTTCCAGAGCCGATGTCAATATCAGAAACTAAACCACGGCTCGCCTTCAACGCGCACTTAAATTCAAAGGTATCCAATTCAATCGTGCAGATAACACGTGAGATTATTCTAAATATATTCACTATCAATCAAAACTTCTATCAACAAACTTAGAGCCCTCAACACTTCTGGAAACTCCTAGAGAGTCACTCTCTCTCACACGTGACGTCACAAGGAATTACCCTCCTCAGCCTCGGACAGCAGCTCCCCCTAGCGGCAGGCAAGCCGTATGTCCACCCGCACTCGCTCAATCGATATCTCCCAAATTATCTCAACATTCTCTTTTCCATGCTCACAGTTTGCTGGGGGAAAAAAAAAAAAAAAATCCTTTCATTCTAACATCCGTTTCACTAACCTTTCCCTCAGCTGTTTACAACAATATGGCTCTCAGCTGCTTCTACAGTCCAGATGCCTCATCCAGCGCCCTAGAGACACTACCTCACGTGGGTCACTCTGGACTCCTTCAACCTCCAATTCTGTTTTCAAGTGGTCCATTTCTCCCTCAGCAATACCCTCTCATCCTACCATCTAGCAACTAGTTTGCTCAAAACCCCACTCACAAACATCCTTTCATCGCAACATCCATTCTTCTAACCTTCCTCAGCCGTTTACAGCAATACGGCTCTTGTGTTTTCTAATCTATCTCCAACTGGCCTATTCTTCTTCCCCTTCTTCCCCCCTCCCCTCCCCTCCCTCTTCCCCCTCCTCTCCCCCACCCCCTTGCTCAATCAATACCTCTACATCCTGCATCCAATTCAATTAAATTTAAGTTTATTGGTATAGATACGATACAAATCTTTGCAAAGCAGCTTTATGGAAATTAAATATTCTACAATATTTAGTAGTAGCTTACTAGTGGTGACGGTCAAGTTGATGTACATATGACAGAGATGTATGGTAGAAGAATTAAACCTGTATCCTGTTTTCTGAGTAACATTGAGAATATCACTATGTATTGTTGCAACTCTGCCGCCATGACCAATCTGACGGGGCTCATGTCCCTCCTCTCCCTCTTCTCTACATCTACATCCTGCATACAGCAACAAGTTTGCTCAAAACCCTACTCACAATCATCCTTTCATCCCAACATCCATTCTTCAATCCTTCTTTCAGCAATAAGGCTCTCAGCTGCTTCTACAGTCCAGATGCCTCATCCAGCACCCCTAGAGACACTACCTCATGCGGGTCAGTTTGGACTCCTTCAACCTCCAATTCTATTTCCAAATAGTTCTCCTGCATTAATAGCCTCTCATCCTGCCATCAAGCAACAAGCTTGCTCAAAACCCACTCAGAAACATCCCTTCATCCCTACATCCATTATTCCAACCTTCCTTCAGCCGTTTACAGCAATATGACTCTTGTGTTTTCTAATCTATTTCCAACTTGTCTATTCTTCTTCTCCTCCTCTCTACCCCTTCCCCCTCCCTCTCCCTCAATCAGTATCTCTACATCCTGCATCCAGCAACAAGTTGCTCAAAACCCACACTCACAAACTTCCTTTCATCCCAACATCCATTCTTCTACCCTTCCCTTCAGCTATTACAGCAATATGGCTCTCAACTAATTCTACAGATGCCTCATCCAGCGCCCCTAGAGACCTGACCTCATGCAGTCTGGACTCCTTCAACCTACAATTCTATTTTCAAATGGTCTATCCATTTCTCCCTCATCAATACTCTCTCATCCTGCCATCTAGCAACAGTTTGCTCAAAACCCTACTCACAATCATCCTTTCATCCCAACACCCATTCTTTAATCCTTCTTTCAGCAATAAGGCTCTCAGCTGCTTCTACAGTCCAGATGCCTCATCCAGCGCCCCTAGAGACACTACCTCATGCGGGTCAGTTTGGACTCCTTCAACCTCCAATTCTATTTTCAAATGGTCTATCCATTTCTCCCTCATCAATACTCTCTCACCCTGCCATCTAGCAACAGTTTGCTAAAAACCCCACTCACAATCATCCTTTCATCCCAACATCCATTCTTCCACCCTTCCTTCAGTTGTTTACAGCAATACGGCTCTCAGTTTTCTAATGATTCAAATAGCTACTTCTGCAGTCCAGATGCCTCATCCAGCGCCCCAAGGGACCCTACCTCACGTGGGCCAGCCAGGACTCCTCCAACCTCCAATTCCATTTCCACTGGTCTACCATTTCTCCCTTCCTCCCTCCATCAATACCTTCACATCCTGTCATTTAGCAACAGGTACATACTTAGCCACAGCGACGCCACCTACTCGGCCAGCTTCAGCAATCCATCACTTTCTGTCTCAGTAGCTCTACGCTTACAAATAATTCAGCCGCAGGTCGTCTACAGCAGTCCAATCAAGGCTCATACAGGGACACTCTCAACCCTGAACTCTCAACCCCCCCCCCCCTTAAACCTTCACACTTCTCCATGCAAACTACAGCTATCTGCTTCAGCTCCATCCCCTCCAGTTATTCCAATGCTGATAGAAATACCCCCCAGTAAACATTAACATTCCCTTAAATCATTGACCTAGAGGCCGACCAGCATCAGGGAGGCAGGACGGCAAGCAACAACTTCAATCATCTAGGCTGCCCCGTCTAACTGCAGGCTCCTTCACACCTGCTCGCTCTGTGACGGAGCCCATGCGAAACTCCTGCCCTCATAACCCTATGACACCAGCAGACTGACTTGCAAAGCACCTCCGCACTCCTATCAAGAACCTGATATAGTTGACAGACTACTAGCAGAAGAGGTTAAAAACAAACATTTTTCTGTCATGCATATTAGCCCTATAGGTATAACTTAATCAACTTATCAACTTATCTTCTCCCCACAGCACACACATTCCAACCATTAACAGTATCATCCCAGCCCCAGAATACTCCATGCAATACACTACTGTCGACCATGCCATCAAACTCATTCACTTAGCAGGCCACGGAGCTTGGCTCTCCGAAGCCGATACCACTAATGCCTTCAAGTCTCGCCTATCCATCAAGAATCCGGCAAGTCTTCTGGGAAGGTGCCTATTACTTCACTGTAAGCCACATTCCATTGCAGAAGCAGCCCTAGGATTTTCAACTCTCTTTCCGAAGCTACAATGGATTCTTACCAACAACCACAGACTCCTTACATCCTTCCCCTCCTTGACGACTTCCAATCGTTGCACCTTCATCTGCACCACCATAATTAGGATTTTCACACTAATCTACGTTTTCACCGAACTCGGCGTTCCATTATCAGAGCAGAAACCTCAGGGCCTCGTACTTTCTCTGAACTAGATAGATGTACAAAGCATCAGCTACAGGACTTCCAGGCCACCTTAACAATGCCATCCGGATAATTCCTCAAGGGAAATCCTTTGCGTCAGACATTGTCAAAACCAGCAACCATCTCTTCTCCTACGACAGAGTCACATTAGATAAGCATGCAATGGAAATGTGCCTCTGATAACAACACCTCTCATCATGGAACAACATTTCTTTATCCATTATGACTACATCTCTCATCCCGGGTACATCCAACTACTATACACTGATGCAACACCCTCAGTAGACTTCAGCGGTTAATATGGTGGGCGCCGGGTTGCTTCCGAATGGCCTCCAGAGTTCAGTTCCCTCAATCCATAGTCAAGAGTAGTCTCCACAGCATTATGAATACATATCCCATAGTCATAGCAGCCATCCTTTGGGGGTACAAATGGTCCGAATCTACTCATCTGCTCAGACTATGCAGCAGTAGTCGAAACTACAAACAAGTGAGATCACGTTCAGCAGTTATGCAATTCATGCACAGGCTTACTAATCTCCACTCAACAACAATTCCTCTTCCAAGCAACTCGCATACCAGGACTCCTCAATCTCATAGCCGACTCTTCGTCTCATTTCTCATTCCAGAAATTTAGACTTGGCTCCAGAATAAACATTCATTCCACTCTGGTCTCACCACAGATCAGAAATCAAACATGCTTCTCAAGAAGCCATTCTTAATTGCCTTTCCCCAAGCATACTTTCCAGTGTACCTCTCTGGCTGGAACTGTCTCAAAGCTTACCATTCCGTCTATCAGCTTCCTTTCCCATCAACCAACCCGTCCATTCACAATTTAATATCTTACGCTCATTCCTTCCTAAGATCCATATGTGCGTTTCTAAACCTACTTGTCAGGGATCAACTTCTCCTATAAACAACCACTGGCTACGATTACCCTGCTATCTCTCATTCTCACACATTCATGCTAATAAAGGCTTATGAAAACAAGAACCTGCATTAACCATTAAACGCCTGGACTATCTAGCCTCTGCATCCTCTCTGTACGATCAGGCCATCTACATCCCGAGCTCGCGCTTAAGTCAGCTCTTCCCAACTTTGGGGGTCCTAATTGTCTGGCCTAAATATATGATCAAGACGGTACCCCCACCCTGAGTCTCTCTGAGCCATCAATTCTAGATGCCCTGATCAACCTAACCATCATCCCATTCCCTCTACCCCTTCATCCTCTTTCTACTATTCCCCAACACCCTGTCCAACTAACTATTTCATAGCTCGTTTGTGGTGTGGTCCTAGTTAGTGAAATGCATATTCAACAAATGTGTGTGTATATACGGTATCTAACTATATGATAATAAAATTTCCCTCACAAAAATACTAACTTCTTATTAGTCACGTAAATTTGAAATAATTCAATAATAGTCTTTTTTTTTTTTTTTTTTTTTTTTTTTTGGTACATTTTAACATTTTTTAATGCTAATAATTTTGCTTGTGTATTACAGATTTCCAGCAAGTTTGAGTCATGTTATTAATTTAAAGTCTTTTGAAATTCATGTGTAAATTATGATATAGGCTTTATAGGGTTAAGAGGACGACACCTAAATTTTTCTTTTTGTTTCTCTCTGTGTTCACTTTTGAAAAATTACAGAGCCCAATGGTTGTTGAGGTCGGAAAAGTAATACAAATGTTAGAACTTAGAATTTGTCTGTGCTATTTTTTCACTGCAAAACAACACAAGAAATGCTGCAAATATTGCCACAAATTTTGAGAAAAGCTGCCGCAAACTCATTTTAGGTCACACAAATTTCACAGAAAAAAGTCCTGTGAAATTCTGGAGGGACTGATTATATGCTGAATGATGTTGACACTCATTAGTGCATTGTATTTTATTTCATTGTGTCTTGGACTGTTTTCCATAACCTTATAATAACTTTTGTCCCCCTGATTGTAGGTGCAGTAAAATTCATTGACTATGAATATGCTGATTTTAATTACCAAGCATATGATATTGGAAACCATTTCAATGAATTTGCAGGTACAAATACAAAAAAAAATAAATAAATAAATAACTATAACCCACATTAAAATATATGACTTTTACTACTGTCTATCTAACACACTAACAGATCATTTGTCTTTGAATTTTGAGGTACCAATAATGTTGACTCCAGCCTGTACCCTAGTTGTGAACTTCAGTTTGATTGGCTTACTGCTTATCTGGAGAGTTTCAAGTGGTGCAATGGTGTAGATTCAACTGTGACCAAGAAAGAGGTCCTTGAACTTTATGTACAAGTCTGCAAGTTCTCCTTGGTGAGTATTTTGGGGAGGCCAAGGGAGGGGGGCTAGATTGACAGTTTTGAAATTGGCAAAATGTAAATGTCAATCAGGGCAGGAAATATTGCATGAATGTACAAAATGAAACCTAGAAACCTGAATACCTAGTACTGTGGTCTGTCACAGAATGTACTGGAAAAGATAATGAGGGTGGCTCATGATGTACAGGTGCATCTCAATAAATTATAATGTCGTGGAAAAGTTCATTTATTTCAGTAATTAAACTCAAATTGTGAAAATCGTGTATTAAGTCTTTGGTTCTTTTAATTGTGATGATTTTGGCTCACATTTAACAAAAACCCATCAATTCACTATCTCAACAAATTAGAATACCAATAAAAATAAATAAATAAATAAATAAATAAATACCTTTTTAGTGAATTGTTGGCCTTCTGGAAAGTATGTTCATTTACTGTATATGTACTCAATACTTGGTAGGGGCTCCTTTTGCTTTAATTACTGCCTCAATTCGGCGTGGCATGGAGGTGATCAGTTTGTGGCACTGCTGAGGTGGTATGGAAGCCCAGGTTTCTTTGACAGTGGCCTTCAGCTCATCTGCATTTTTTGGTCTCTTGTTTCTCATTTTCGTCTTGACAATACCCCATAGATTCTCAATGGGGTTCAGGTCTGGTGAGTTTGCTGGCCAGTCAAGCACACCAACATCATGGTCATTTAACCAACTTTTGGTGCTTTTGGCAGTGTGGGCAGGTGCCAAATCCTGCTGGAAAATGAAATCAGCATCTTTAAAAAGCTGGTCAGCAGAAGGAAGCATGAAGTGCTCCAAAATTTCTTGGTAAACGGGTGCAGTGACTTTGGTTTTCAAAAAACACAATGGACCAACACCAGCAGATGACATTGCACCCCAAATCATCACAGACTGTGGAAACTTAACACTGGACTTCAAGCAACTTGGGCTATGAGCTTCTCCACACTTCCTCCAGACTCTAGGACCTTGGTTTCCAAATTAAATACAAAACTTGCTCTCATCTGAAAAGAGGACTTTGGACCACTGGGCAACAGTCCAGTTCTTCTTCTCCTTAGCCCAGGTAAGACGTACAAGAGGAATACGACAACTGTAGCCAAATTCCTTGACATGTCTGTGTGTGGTGGCTCTTGATGCCTTGACCCCAGCCTCAGTCCCTTCCTTGTGAAGTTCACCCAAATTCTTGAATCGATTTTGCTTGACAGTCCTCATAAGGCTGCGGTTCTCTCAGTTGGTTGTGCATCTTTTTCTTCCACACTTTTTCCTTCCACTCAACTTTCTGTTAACATGCTTGGATACAGCACTCTGTGAACAGCCAGCTTCTTTGGCAATGAATGTTTGTGGCTTACCCTCCTTGTGAAGGGTCTCAATGATTGTCTTCTGGACAACTGTCAGATCAGCAGTCTTCCCCATGATTGTGTAGCCTAGTGAACCAAACTGAGAGACAATTTTGAAGGCTCAGGAAACCTTTGCAGGTGTTTTGAGTTGATCAGCTGATTGGCATGTCACCATATTCTAATTTGTTGAGATAGTGAATTGGTGGGTTTTTGTTAAATATGAGCCAACATAATCACAATTAAAAGAACCAAAGACTTAAACTACTTCAGTCTGTGTGCATTGAATTTATTTAATACACGAGTTTCACAATTTGAGTTGAATTACTGAAATAAATGAAATTTTCCACAACATTCTAATTTATTGAGACGCACTGTACATTCTTGGTAGCAGGCCAAAGTGTGGACTGAGCAAGAAATTTGCCATCTGTCGTCTTCAATTGGCAACATGCTGTCTAACCAATGTTCCCTGCAATGGGCTGCCTTTAAACCAAAACTTGTTATTGTAATCCAAGAAGCAGGGTAAGTATATAGGCTCACTAACCTTTTCATATACAAAGATTTTAAATGAATAATTTACTCAAAATTTAAAATTCCCTTTCAAATGGGAACTCACACTGCATCTGAGATGGAAGCTATGAGGATTGCCTCCAGCATTAATGATGTGTGAAGCACGTGTCAAAACATGACAATATTATTGCCTGACGACAGTCTGTTACGTCACTACAGGAGTGACTGTGAGTATAAAAGGGCGCCACTAGTATACATCATCTTCTTTTTGTGCCATTAGAGTCAGTTTGTTTGCAGCGTCTCCAGGCGATTACCATGGAATCCTCTCATGCAAAACATTCAAACCCTCACCTAAACCTTCTGATACCGATTTTCCACCGAGGCTGGTGCCGGAGCCGGAGCCGGAGCCCAATTTAGAACCAGGCCGTGCTTTTACACTCAAACAAATCCTGGGCTGGTTCCCAGATCCTGGTTCCAAACCGGCCCTGAAACGTTGGTCTCGAACAAGGGAACCTATGATGTCAGTAGGCAGAGCTTCCACTACAGACCACAGTTGAAAGAAGCCATTAGGCTTGTTCGAGATTGTTCGCGTGTCGGCACTGCACAGACCGATCTGCATAATAAATCAAAGTACCATGACAGCAATCGGAGAGCAGACAACTCTTTATGCATTTGAAATGCACTTGCGATACTATGATGTCATACAGCAATCAATTAACACATGCAGCACTGATGCATCTTGAACCATCCTATTTTTAAAAGCCATCTGAGTTCAGGTAAATTAACAACATTAATACAAAAATTAAATATGTCAGTTCAGAAATTGTCAACAGAAGAGATCAACGCTCTCCTTCCGCAAGAGACGAGCAATTGCGGTCATATGTTAGTGACGTAGAGGGTTCTGCTCCCTGCCAGTGGAAATGAGAGGCGGTTCTGAACGAGTAGCATTTTTGGCCGAGCACTGGTTTCAGCTCTGGACTAGCCCCAGTGGAAAAGCGGTATGAGGGGCCTGGTCTGTCCCAGTCTGAGGATTATAAACAGAGCCAGAGGGTGAGAATCGCCACTTGCACTCCTCCTCCACCACAGAGCATCGCAGAGAAGACACAATGTGACAAAGATTGCTAAAGTCAACAGATTTTACTAATAGATCTAAAATTCCTGTGCAAAAATAACATTAGGATGCTGCCATGTTTCTGAAAGTAATTTTTGCCACACAACTCATGCAGAAAGTTGGCACATGTGCACGTTTTTATCCATAATATACTTGGTTTTATTCATGATAATTCAGGGTTATTGTCTGCAGTTTGTGTTAATGTCATCAGCAGAAAGGGAGTCAGCTCAGAGTTTAGAGAAAGAAATAACCACTTTAATGAACAATAGGACAATTCAAAAAGTGCTGCTGGAGGACAGCTACACTTTGTAATTACTAAGAGAGAGGGAGGTCTCTGTCTAATTTAGAGACATGGTTAGAAGAAACACTTTTTTAAGTATCAAGATCATCTCTGAAACCTTCTCCAAAGTTTCAAAGGGGGCCTTACTCAACCCCTCTATAGCAGGGCCAGATTCCCATACCAGGACCCTAGTGTGTAACGCAGGCCTCAGCCTCTAAACACTAAGAAGGAAGCGTGTAACCAGCACATTTCAATGACTGACCACCCCAAAGGAGTGTGGTAAAAAGCTATGGCTGCCACGTACACCTTTAACGTGGAGGGAGTTTTTTTTTTTTTTTTTTGCAGGAACCAACTGGGCATTTCACTGTGTCTATCTGATGATTCCCACACAATGATGTGGAAAGTCTCCACTTCAGAAAGTACAGCCTCTGCGTGGAGGGAGCTCTGGAGTGGAGAATGGTCTCAACAACCTCAGCTGAGAGACCTGAATCTATGAGTTGTGCCCCCACACCCACAGCTTCCATAACCTGGATGAGGTTGCACAGTTGTGCCTGCTTGGGTTAGAAGGTCCCTCCTGATTGGAATCTCCCAGAGAGAGTGTTGAGGAGGAACACAAGGTCCGAGAACCATAATCGGGCCTTCCAGAATAGGGCTGCTAGCAGCAGGTAGACCCTGTCCCGGCAGACTTTCTCCAGAACTCCCGGGAGCAAGAAATTGAGGAAAAGGCATACAGGTGGAGCATCAGCCACACCTGCACCATAGCATCCAGTCTCAGAGCCGCATGATCATGCAAAATGGGTTGCCCCTCGGGTAAAGCCCCTTATTTCTGAAGTACCACTGCAAAGCTCTCATGTACAGCAGGCCAAAAGGTATCATGCTGGATGTTGCTGCCATCAGGCCTAACAGTCTCTGGAACTGTTGTACAGTGAGTGAGTGACTGGCCTAGCTTGACACTGTGAAAATCAAATCGATACAAGCAGGAGACAGACATTTCTGCATCATCATTGAATCCCACACCACACCAAGATAAGTTGTCCTCTTTACTGGATAAATCATACTCTTCTTGGCATTTCAGCCTTAACCCTAGCTCTTTCATGTGATTGAGGACTACATCTCCATACCAAACCTCCATCTTCTCTTCTTTAATATCAGCCAGTTGTTGATGTAATTTAATATGCTGATGCCCTGTAGTCGCAGGGGAGCCAGAGATGCATTCACACATTTGGTGAAAGTGCAGGTTGACAGTGCTAGGCTGAACGGAAGAACTTGATATTGGTATGCTCAATCAACCGAACTGGCTGCTTTAATAACCTGAGAACTGCACTTGCTGGAGACTGCTGTGCCCTGAAGCACTGAAAGTGGCAGGGTTAACAGACCAATCTCCTGAGTGCACTGAGGAGAGACAGGCATCGTATGATGAGGTGTATATCGCTCTTCCCCAGAAGGACCTGCTCTCAGAAGCCTGACACCTGTAGCATCAGGACTTCTTTGTCGAAGCCTTCCAAGGGAGAATGACGCTCCTCAAATTCGCCTTCTCCTTGGAGGACTTCGGCTGAAAATGCAGCCCTGATCCCTAATCTTTCTGCGGGGGAGCATGGGAAGCAACACTTCTCTTCTGCTGCACCCTGTATGAGGAGAGTATACAGCAGAACAAACCAGTCCTGCTCTTTCATGTCAGACAGGTTCAGTCGGAAATGTCTCTCCGTAGCCACTAGCACTACCATAAAATGGCCGATGGCTCTGGCCATTTCCTTGGTGGCCTGAAGAGATAAATCTGTGGCGTGCCACAGTTCTTTAATGTTATTAGAGCCCACTTCCTTGCCTTCATTCAGGTTTTTAAGCAGGTCAGCCTGGTATGCCTGCAACACAACTATGGTGTGCAGACAAGCACCAGCCTGACGTGCTGCCGTGTAAGCTTTACTCACAAAAGGTGATGTTGTTCTTAATGGCTTGGTGAGTAACAGCCTTCAGGGACAATGCTGACTCTGGGGAAATAGCTGGCAAGTGCTTGTTCAACCCGAGGCATCGCCCCATAGCCATGTAAAAAAAAAAAAAAAAAAAAAAGTCTGGCTGAATATGGTCTATCCCATGATCGTGACACCTCAGTGTGAAGATCAGAGAAGAAAGGAAGGCTCAAATGTGGAGGAAGTGACTTAGAGCCCAGGAAGTGTTCATTCAACTTGCTTTTTGGATGAACATCCTGCTTCTCAGCTGGCCAATGGATCTTTCATTTGGCTACATGTGAGTCACCACCTCCAACAGCTCCTCATACTGGATGGACTGGATGGCAAATCCTCAGTTTCATCCTAATTGAAGGAAGAGAGGTGAAGCACTGTGCTCTCCTGCGCTGCGGGAAGATGCCACTTCCAAGTGTGCTTCCAAGCCCCGAGAGAGCAGGTGGAGAAAAGGCGCGAGGCCTATCTCCAACCCCTCCAGCAGTAGTGGGACCAAAACCATGAGTCTGGTTGCCCTCCTCAAAGAGCGCCAGGCAGATGCAATTTTAAGCTTTCCGTGCTGTCTCGCCTCTCTATTGGACTGATTTTACACATGCTTCAGGATGTGGTCACGCAGAGTTGTTCCCACAGTGTTCTGGCGCAGTGTTCTGTTCCTGTCTAAGGTGAGCAAGTAAACCTTTTCATCATTGGAAAATTAACATCTTCATTGTTTGTGCCCTGTTTTATGCCATATTAACAGGTAAGGTAACACTTTAGAATAGGGAACACATATTCACTATTAACTAAGAGTGAAACTGGGAATGGAGGGAAAATCTGGGAGGGACTCAGAGTAGAGCCATTGTTTCACCATGGTGAAAAGTGATTGAGGTGGTTCAGGCATTTGGACTGGATGCCTCTTAGATGCCTTCTGGTGCAGGTGTTCTAGCCATGTCCTAATAAGAAGAGACCACAGGGCAGACCCATGATGTGTTGGAGGAATTTTATATCTCTTGGTTAACCTGGGAATGTCTTGAGTTCTCCCTGGATGAGCTGGAGGAAAAAGCAGGTGAAAAGACATATGGGAGGCCTTACTTAATTAGTTACCACCGTGACTTGATCCCAGATAAGCAGAGGAGAAAGAATGAATGCTTGCAAGCTTTAGTGTGTTTTATTTTTTGTAGTGTGCTTTATAAACTATTGTAATGCTGGATGAGGCAAATGTTAATGGGCTAGATAGTGAGTTGTTACCATGTTTGTAAATTTTCCAATTTAAGACTATTTCATTTTTTTCCCCAGGTGGCTCATTTTTTCTGGTGTCTATGGGCTCTCCTGCAGGCAAAACATTCCACTATTGACTTTGACTTCCAGAGGTAGGTTACCTTACTTTTCAAATTAATAATCAATTCCCAGTATTTGGCAAACTGAGGGAAAATATAACATAATTCAAGCATTTGGGTTTGTGTTTGAAATCTCTGTCAGAGCTGTAGCACAGTAGACTGCACATGGGCAGGACAATCTTTTTGCTCATGGGCACCCAGGTTTGAGTCTCTTTCCTATCCCCCCATGTCCCATAATCCATATGAAACCAATGCCAGGTACAGTGTTTCACATCTGAGCTCACTATCTGTAATGCAGTCACACCTACACGCAGGCTAATGCAGTGATCATGAAACCTGTAATCCTTCATCATCTCGATAAACAAAGCAACATGATTCATCAAGTTCATCTAGGCTACTTTCTGTTTTTGGAAGAAAATGCACTGTGAGCAATAAGCCTTATATTTATCTCAGAAGAAGAACATGATTCAATGCATGGCTTGAGCCAGTGGAGGACATCATTCTGTTAAGTAATTTTTTCTTGCTTAGTTTAGTTAATGTCTTATTGTGACTTATATTATGGGCTGTTGAATGCTTGAATCTGATGGGTTGACGACCATTCTAAGTTGTGCAATTATTTTCAGGGAAACACAGTTAAAGTAGTTCCAGACATGTCTTGGTCGCATTATATGTCCATGTCACTTTGAAGAATGATTTCAGTTTTTACAAAGGTCCTTACAGCCTACAACAGCAAAAGAACCAAACCCACAAATACACTGACCAAGCAAATTAATATAGCATACAAGAAGATAAAAACAACAAATTATTTCCATGTTTTTGCCACAAAGTTCTGTTTAATTATGTACAGAAAGCACATACTCTCTTTCTACTGCTCTCTCCTCTATACAAATACACACATACTGGACGGACAGACACAAAAACATACACATGCACAGACATGTGTTGTCAGCACCACTCTGACAATTTTATCTGTAATATATTTTAGCAAATTAAAAGCTACTTGCCATTCCTCACTTGCTGGGTAATAACATAATTCTTCAAGCAGATGAACTTACAGTTTCGCTATTAGTAGAGATGCTGCAGCTGAACACTGTTGAGAGACGCACAGACTCAAGTAATTCACACATGCTTAATCTCGGTCTCTCTTTCATAACTGAATTAATATCTGCATTAGTCTGCCATTAACGGCTCAAGACTTTGTACTAGGTCTAAAATGACATTTTGGAATTAGTAATGCACAGGTGTAATAAGATGCATAAGAAATTATTTCTACACACAAGAGCATTTTGAGGACAAAAACCTGATGAAAATCTTGAAATACAGTATGAACAAAATAATATCTGAACAATGTCTTGATGCGCCGCTTTGGATTGTTGCCACATCACCACCTCAGGTGATTATATTATAATAATTAAACATTTTGAAATATCTAAAGAATCTAAATGTTGTATGATGCAATATTAGGATGTTTTATGCTCTATAATATAAAACACAATACGATATAAAAGTTATATTGTATATACAGTATATACAGCGTTTACACTGTAACGTTGCATGTTAAATTCTAAGAATGCTTAGACCAGTGTTTACTGTGAAATGGTCTTTTCCTGAGTATCTGCTCAAATGTAGATGCTTACAATGTGCTTAACAATAACAACTTAGATTCTCAGATACAAAATCGTGGTTTGTTTTGTTTTATGAGTAGGCAATTTTAGTGATTGCTAATGTAATAATATAGTTGCTCCTGATATCAAATGCTCACATATTTTAATTTAATTAAATTTTTTATGTGACCAGGGGCCCATTTCAGAAAGGAGGTTAAGTGAAAACTCTGAGTATGTTAACCCTGAAATGAGGAAAACTCTGGGTTCCTCTTCAGAAACTCAAGCTGCATCCAAAAACGCTAGAGGAACGCTTTCAGCGTGAGCGGCTCTGAATAACGTGTGCAGTCTATCCAATGGATAGGCGAGACATCACGGACAGGGTGACGTAATGACAAGCAAGTATAATAACACGTGCGGTGAAACCGGCATCAGCTTTTTGTCATTCAGCAAAGCGCTCTGTGTGTGTATTGTCTATCGCTGTTGTGAGTCTTATTTGGTGTTTTCTGTCCTCATAAGCTCCATTTACAATGTCTAAAAGTTATCTTAGACATTTGGGCGAGAGCAGCGTGCAGTACAAGCTGTGTGTCCCTCCCTGCAAACGTTACATCACTGCAGGTGACACAAACAGCTTGTGCGCGTTCTGCTTCGTTCTCTTCTGATTACTATAGTAATGTGAGGGGTTTGAGTGAGTGCGGTTATAGAGCAATGCCCCGGGTGGAACAGACACTCGTGGGCTATCTGTCCCCCGACGTGGCATCGTCTCTAAAGGCTCCGACCTTGCCTTCCAAGCCACTGCGTACAACATCAGCGCTGGTGGGCAAGGGGTACGCGGCTGCAGGTCAGGTTGGCGCGTGTCTGCACACCATGTCGGTGTTACAGCCGTACCAGGCTGATCTGCTTAAGGAGTTGGATGAGCGCAACATTACAGAGCTCAGGCGAACCACTGATTTGGCTCTCCACGCCACCAAGAAGACCGCCCGCATTATTAGGCGGTCTATGGCAGCCCTGGTGGCGGCGGAGAGACATTTATGGTTGACCCTGTCCAACATCAAAGAGAAGGATAGGGTCTTTTTGGACGCCCCGTTTGCACCTTCTGGCCTGTTCGGCGACGACGTCGATGCCGTCGTCGGGAGGTACCAGGAGGCCCGTAAACAAGCGGCGGTGTTTCAGCGGTTCCTGCCTCGCCGCTCTCCAGCTCAGACAGCTGCTGAATAGGAGCAGCCCCCCTCCGCGTACCACCTCCTCATATAGGGAAGCACAGAAACAAAGCATCGCCACTCGCTCTATGCCGGGGCCTTCGAAGCTGAAGACGGACCTGCGGGCTGTGCTTCAGACTAAGAAGGCCTCGGCCAAAAATCCCTGATGCCCATGGCCCAGGGCTTATGAGGGCAGGCCCCTCTGGGGAAGAGCGGCGTGCATGGTGCCCGTCTCTCCTCAGTGCCCTCAGGATATCGGTCTGCTAACCCTGCTACTTTTGGTGCTTCAGGACGCTGCGATCTCCAGCGAGGATACATCTCAGTGCCTTCTGCCCGGAAACGTAGCGGAGCTGAGAGGCTCACCACCCCTTCGGGGGTCTCTAGAGCAGCTAGTTCGGCCGTCTCCTGCCGGTTCAGGGCACCAAGCTAGCAGCTCTGAGTACACCAGAGGCCAGTCTCGAGAGACGGGTTCCCTTAGGAGTCACCTGGCAGTGTAGGAGCCCCTGACAATTGTGTCTCATTGGGTTCTGCCTAGCAGGCTCTGGTTCTAACATAGTCTTCCTGGAGATGACGCGGGCCTGAGGACCGTCGTTTCAATAGGAGACTTCAGCCCAAGAAAGTCCTGATGCTCATGGCTCAGGATTATGGAGGGCAGGCCCCTCTGGGGAAGAGCGGTGTACACCGCATTACACGGTGCCCATCTCTCCTCAGTGCCCTCAGGAGATCGGTCTGCCAACCCTGTCAGAGTTCCAGGCACAGCGGTCTCCAGCGAGCGCTTCTCTCTGTTTTTCCGCCTGGAAATGTAGCGGAGCTGAAAGGTTCGCCACCCCTTTGTGGGTCTCTAGAGCTGCTAGTTTGGCCATCTCCTGCCAGTGCGCCACTTCAGGGCACTGAGCTAGCAGCTCTGAGTAGACCAGAGGCCAGTCTCAAGAGCCTGGTTCCCTTAGTAGACTATTTGGCAGCATGGAAACTACTGCCAAATGTCTCTCAGTGGGTCCTGCGCACTGTAGAGAGAAGCTACAGAACCCAGTTCGGTTCTCTTTCGCCTTGTTTCAATGGGATCATTCCCACTCTGGTGGGCCCCGAGTAGGCTCTGGTAATGGAACAAGAAATAGACACTCTCTTGAGGAAGGAGGCCATCGAGGTGGTCCCTCTTCATGTAAGAGAGTCTGGGCTCTACAGTCGGTACTTCGTTGTTCCAAGAAGGATGGTGGACTGCCATCCTTCCCCATCTAGGAAGTCCCTGATGTAGTGGACAGCACATTCCAGGGTGAAGTTTATGGCGGGGCCCCTCTCTGACCACAATAGTGGACAGAGATTTGCTACATTTAAATTTGTGTTTGGACTATGCAAATAAGTTCCACATGAGGAACGAAGGGTGGGCCACACCGTGTCCCCCCTCTCTGATGGAAATAGTCAATCACAGCCTGGAAACGGAGAAGCGCCAGATTGCAATCTCCTCCTCATTGGAAAGGGATAAAGGTACCTTCCCAAAAGACACTCCTCGTTCTGAGTCTCCGGCCTGTAAGGGAAGGGACAGTAACAGACACATCCGTTCTGAGTCTGAGTCCCGAAAGGGAAAAGACGTTAACAGATAAACCACTTCTGAGTTTGAGCCCTGCAAGGGTGAGATAATAGCAGATCAACCTCCGCTCTGAGTCTGAGTCCCGAGAGGGAGAGACTCTAACAGAAACATTGAAACCTCTGGCCGTGAGGGCAGAGGCAACAACAGATACCAAGTCCTGAGTCTGCAGCTTTGAGGCAGCAACAGATACGACCACATTCTGAGCCTCCAGCCTGTGAGGAAAGAGATAATCTACGTTCAGACTTCATTCAGAGTCTTCGTCCAGTGAGACAACAACAGATGCAGCACATCCTGAGTATCCAACCTAGAGAGACAAAGCGGATCGACCAAATTCTCTAGCCCAGAGAGGCAGAAGACACACAGACATTTGCAACAAGGTTAAGCTCCGGAGAGCAAACCTTCACTCCAAGGTACCTTTGCTTGTGTGTTCCAGGCTAAGGACCTTCTGCACCTACTTCAGGGTCACATCTGCGTGTTCCAGATTTTAGGACCCTTTGGTGCTCCAGGAGATCAGCACCCTCCAGTGCTTCGTGTTCAAGGTTGTCGAAACGGATCCCTGCTCCTTTCCCCACTGCATTGTTACCAGCACAACCAGTGGATGAAGTCACCGTTACCGGACAGCTCACTCAACCACAGAGAATGTAACTATCACCTATCCAAACCTCTTCCAGAGACCTTGGCATTGTTGTGTATTATCAGTATATGATTTTTCTAATTGACATTAGATGTTACCTAGCTGATTGCAGTTGATAACAAATAATATTTCAGGTATTTGTTTGATGCATAATAAGGTTCTTCACCTTACTTGTTTCAGAGTAGTAACAGTTCATCTTTCCAGATAACATAGCTCTGACATAGCAACATCCAACATAATCACTTGCATTTTATGCATCTTATGCACTTTATTCCTTTTTCATTCATGGTATTCATATAGTAGTTGTTGATTACTCTTGTCTTTCTTTTGTTAGTAAAATTTATTTTATTACACTTGTGTCTTCCTTGTGTTGATAATGCAGTAAGGTTCTATAAGTTAGGTATCCCACCAATCTTTCTTATGTGATGTACTCCTAACCACACCTTAAGTGACACGTGATCCAAAAATCATAACGTCACCTGTGACGTGAGTACCCATCACTACACTATTTCGCCCCCTTAGATTGGCAAAAGCAAAATTCATTACACTGAGGTTTGCTTTGGGGCCAAAGCTTACCAATACTGGGCTCTTTCTTTCTGGCCTTGCACTCTCACCCCGCACTTTCACAAAGTGTGTGGATGCTGCTCTGGCTCCTCCGTGATCTCAGGGCATCCGCATACTCAACCACATCTACGTTTGGTTGATATTAGCTCAATCAGAGTTGATTGTAGTTCGGCATCGAGATGTCGTTCTCACTCACATGAAAGAGCTGGGGTTAAGACTTAACGCCAAGAAAAGTGTGCTTTCTCCAGTTCAGAGAACCACTTATCTGGGTGTGGTGTGGGATTCTATCACGATGCAGGCACGTATGTTCCCTGCTCGGATCGAGTCGATCCTCACTGCAGTCAAGAGAGTGAGAGAAGGCCAGTCACTCACTGTAAAGCAGTTTTCAGAAACTGCTGGGTCTGATGGCAGCTGCGTCCAATGTGGTTACTCTTGGCATGCTGTACATGAGACCCCTACAGTGGTGGTGGAGGGGAAAAACGCTTTGCATGATCAGGGTCAAGCGGCTATGCCTACGTGCCTTAGAGATGTGGAGACAGCCTTGGTTCATGTCTCAGGGCCCGGTGCTGGGAGATCCTTGTCACCGCGTAACACTAGCGACGGACGCATCCCTCACTGGCTGGGGTGCGGTCATGAGTGGCCACCCTGCCCGCAGTCTGTGGAGCGGCCACCATCTCACATGGCGCATGAGTTGGCTGGAGATGCTGGCCTTGTTTCAAGCACTGAAACACTTCCTCCCAGACCTAAGAAATCACCATGTGTTGGGGTGCACCAACAACACAGCGGTGGTCTCTTATATCAACCACCAAGGAGGTCTGCACGCGCGCCTCCTGTACAGGCTGACGTACCAGATCCTTGTGCAGGCCCAAGGGAAACTTCTCTCGCTTAGAGCGGTTTATATCCCTGGGCATCTCAATATGGGAGCAGACATCCTGTTGAGGCAGGGGCTGAGGCCCGGAGAATGGATGCTTCACCCCGAGGTGGTGAAGCAGATTTGGAGAGTGTTTGGCCAGGCTCAGGTGGACCTCTTTGCGACATCGCAATGTCCCCTCTGGTACTCTCTGACTCATCCAGCTCCACTGGGACTGGATGCCATGGTACAGACGTGGCCAAGGCTTCGTCTGTACGCCTTTCCCTGATCGCTCTGCTCCCGGGAGTTCTGGCAAGAGTGCGCCGGGATGAGGTCAGTCTACTATTAGTAGCGCCGTTCTGGCCGGGCCGAGTATGGTTCTCTGACATGATTTCTCTCCTTGACGGCTCTCCATGGAGATTCCCATCAGGAGGGCTCTCCTCTCACAATCAGTGGTCTTTCACCACTGCCAGAGTTGTGGAAACTGTCGGTGTGGCCCTTGAGGGGCACAGTTCATGGCTTCCGGTCTCTCAACCGAGGTTGCTGAGACCATTCTCCAATCCAGAGCTCTGTATGCCTTGAAGTGGAACCTTTTCACTTGGGGCGGAGACCGCCAGCTCGACCCAGTTAACTGCCCGTTTGGTACAGTGCTGGAGTTTCTGCAGGCCCGACTCTCCGCAGGGTTGACCCACTCCACCTTGAAGGTTTACGTGGACAGTCAGTGAGAAGACACCCCCTGGTTACACGTTTTCTCCGCGGTGCACTGACCAGAGAAGCTAATGCTAAGTGGTGGATAGGATGCTATTCCTTAGCCTCGAGTCCTCTGATCTCCCCTCGCCGATGGGACTCAAGGCTCACTCAACTCGAAGTGTGGCGGTCTCGAAGGCCTTTCTAGCAGGTGTTCCTATCCAGGACATCTGCAACGCTGCGCGATGGTCCACGCCCCTAACATTTGTCAGGTTTTATGGCCTTGACATGCGAGTTGCTCTGGGCTCCTCTGTTCTCTCACCCTAGATGTGCTCTTTGGGATACACACTGGGCAGTGACTTGTAAGTCTGGCGGTGTGGGTATCTCGTTGCCTTAGCGTTTTCGGACGCAGCTCGAGTTCCTCAAAAGGAACGTCTCAAGGTTATGTATGTAACCTTGGTTCCTCAAGGGAACAAGACACTGCGTCTCAAAGCCATACTTCCAGCATCCCTGCCAGCGCTTGCTTCATTCCTAGAAGCTGACGCTGGTTTCACCGCACGTGCTTTTATACTTTCTGGTCATTACATCACCCGTCCGTGACGTCTTGCCCATCCATTGTATAGGTTGCACACGTTATTCAGAGCTGCTCACGCTGAAGGCGTTCTCCTAGCGTTTTCGCATGCAGCGTCTCATTCCCTCGAGGAACCAGGATTACATACGTAACCTTGAGACGTTTTCCATTTCAAAATGGGAGGTTTGTCAAACCCAGGAAAGCAGGGTAAGTCAAGCCTGTTTGTGAAAGAGAGGTAACTTATACTCAGAGTCAGTTACCTTGGTAACTTACTCTGTGAACCTAACCTGGTCAGGGGTAGGTTTTCTTTGGTAAACCCAGAGTTTCTTTCCGTATCCTCCCCCTTTTTAAAGTGTAAGCGATGTTTTAATACCTCATTCATTCATTCACGCTGCAAAATTGAGTATGAGTACTGAGTATTTTTGTCTTATTTCAAGTAAAAATATTAAACAATTCTGAAGATGCATTTTCTATAGATGAAAAGTGATATTTAGTCTAGAAATTTAGTCTTGTTAAAATATACAATTGTTCTCCATAGGGTAAGAAAAATAATCTAAATGCAAACGGAAACAAGATTATGCTATTTTTAATTTCTTACCCCATTGCCAGATAATTAGCAAAAAAATAAAATAAAATAAAAATCACTTAAATTAGTTTTTTTCCCTTAATGGAAACAAGACTAAATACCTTATGTTATTTATTTATTTATTTATTTATTTATTTTTTACACCGTATTCATGTGCATATTTATTTGAGCTGTACCATTTTAAATGGTAGTTTTCTTCAAGACATCGGAGATGCAGAGTAGATTATAAGTCCTGTATGCAGATTTTAAGGAAAGTGTGCATCGCTCTCACACTCATTCTGAGAATTTTTCCCTGGGCACAAATACGTCAAAGAGGAATATCACAGGACTGTAGATCAGTGGTGTAGAAATCGGTTTATCAAGTCAAGTCAAGTCAAGTCGAGCTTTATTGTCATTCTGCTACATGTGTGGACATATAGTGGAACGAAATGTCGTGTCTCGCAGGACCACGGTGCTACATACTAGTTAAACATAAGATAAACATACAACAATGCAAGTATAGGAAAAGCAATAGAGCTATACAACAGTTAACTATCTGACTATACATATACTAAAAATACTATAACTGCTATACCTAGTTGTCCACACATACACAAACTGAGACTGTACAAAAAAACTTTACATAAATACTGTACATGAAATTGTGCAAAAGAGATATATGTACATGAAATTGTGCAGAAAAAATATATATTTTGTACATTATTGTGCAGATTTTGTGGGAGACAGTGCATAGTGCAAAAAGATTTTGTAGTGCAATGCTCAAGTAAACATGTATTATTTTGTAGTGCAATGTTCAAGTAGACATATATTTTCTTAAGAGTCTTTGTGGCAGGGAGTGTTTGTAGAAAGTGTCTAGTGTGCATATAGTGGGATGAGTGCGTTACTACAGGTGGTTTGTATAGCCCACTCACCTGTGTGTAGCACATTCAGGGGTTTGGTCCAGAATTGCACTTAGTAATATTGTCAACAGTTTTTAATGAGTTGGGGGGTGGGAGGGCTGAGGTGTTCATGGTTTCAGAGGGGGACAGGGGGATTGGAGTTAAGAGCTCTCACAGCCTGGGGAAAAAAGCTGTTGAGCAATCTGACAGAGCGAGCTCTGATGCTCCGGTACCTTCTACCTGATGGCAGGAGCTGGAAGAGGTTGTGAGAGGGGTGGGTGGGGTCCTTCACGATGCTGGTGGCCTTGTTGGAGCATCGTGAAAGGAAAATGTCCAGGATGGAGGGGAGAGGGGCACCAATGATCTTTGCGGCAGTGTTCACTGTCCGTTGTAGGGTCTTGCGGTCAGCAGCACTGCAGTTCCCATACCAGACAGTGATGCAGGTGGTCAGCACACTCTCAATGGTGCCCCTGTAAAAAGTGGTGAGGATGGGTGGAGGGAGACTTGCCCTTTTCAGCCGGCGGAGAAAGTGGAGGCGCTGTTGTCCCTTCTTGTTGAGTGACGTGACGTTGGTGGTCCAGGTGAGATCCTCTGTGATGTGCACTCCCAGGAATTTAGTGCTGCCGACTCTCTCCACGGTTGAGCCGTCGATGGTCAGCGGGGGGTGGTCAACAGAGTTTCTCCTGAAGTCCATCACAACCTCTTTCGTCTTACCCACATTGAGGGACAGGTTGTTAGCACCACACCATTCAGCCAGCTGTGCCACTTCCTCTCTGTAGTGCGTTTCATCGTTGTTGCTGATGAGGCCTACCACAGTTGTGTCATCAGCAAACTTGATGATGTGGTTGGAGCTGGACTTGGCAGTGCAGTCGTGGGTCAGCAGCGTGAAGAGCAGCGGGCTGAGCACACAGCCTTGTGGGGCACCTGTGTTCAGTGTGGTAGTGCTGGAGGTGTTGCGGCCGACACGGACTGACTGAGGTCTTGCAGTTAAAAAGTCCAGGATCCAATTACAGAGGGAGGTGTTAAGGCCCAGCAGGTTTAGTTTGTGGATGAGCTGTTGTGGGATTATTGTGTTGAATGCTGAGCTGAAGTCAATGAACAGCATTCTTACATAAGAGTCTTTCTGTTCCAGATGGGTAAGAGCTAGGTGGAGAGTGGTGGATATTGCATCGTCCGTGGAACGGTTTGGACGGTATGCAAACTGGAGTGGGTCCAGCGTGTTTGGAAGACTGGACTTGATGTGCTGCATGACTAACCTCTCAAAGCACTTCATCATGATTGGGGTCAGTGCTATGGGACGATAGTCATTCAGACAGGACACAGGTGACTTCTTTGGTACTGGAATTATGGAGGTGGATTTGAGACACGTGGGGACGACTGCCTGGCTCAGCGAGATGTTGAAGATGTCTGTTAGGACATCCGTCAGCTGTGCAGCACAGTCTTTCAGTACACGTCCAGGTATGTTGTCAGGGCCCGCAGCCTTTCGTGGGTTAATCCTGGATAGGGTCTTCCTTACGTCGACTGGAGAGAGACAGAGTACCTGGTCGTTTGGAGATGTGAGTAGTTTCTGTGCAGGTGTGTCGTTCTGTATCTCAAATCGTGAGTAGAAGTGGTTGAGTGCCTCTGGTAAAGATGTGTCATCATCACTGGCCTGTGGCAGGGGCTTGTAGTCAGTGATGGTCTGAATGGCTTGCCATAGGGTCCGAGTGTCTCTGCTGTCTGTGAAGTGATTGTTGATTTTTTTAGCATACTGATGTTTTGCCTTCTTGATGCCATGAGACAGATTGGTTCTTGCTGTTTTGAGGGCTGCTTTATCTCCTGATCTGAATGCTTCATCTCTGGTCTTTAGCAGCCCACGAACCTCTGCTGTCATCCATGGCTTCTGGTTGGCACGTGTGATGATGGTTTTGGTGACTGTCACATCATCTATGCACTTTTTGATGTAAGCAGTCACAGTTTCGGTGTACTCCTGCAGGTCTGTGTGGTTGTTGTAGGTGGCCGCCTCTTTAAACATGTTCCAGTCTGTGTCCTGGAAGCAGTCCTGCAGTGCTGAGGTGGCATTGTCTGGCCATACTGTGATCTGCTTTTGAACCGGTTTGGTGAGTTTGAGAAGTGGGCTATATGCTGGGATTAGCATAACAGAGATGTGGTCTGAGTACCCGAGGTGGGGGCGGGGTTCGGCTTTGTATGCGTTCTTAACTGTTGTGTAAACAAAGTCCAGCGTGTTGTTTCCCCTTGTTGCAAAGTTCACATGTTGGTAGAACTTTGGCAAAACTGTCTTTAAGTTTGCGTGGTTGAAGTCACCGGCTATGATGAAAAAGCCGTCAGGGTTATTTGTTTGTTGTTCGCTGATGGCGCTGTACAGCTCGCGAAGCGCGTCCTTTGCGTTTGCACACGGAGGAATGTAAACCGCGACAATAACAATGGCCGTGAACTCCCGCGGCAGATAGAACGGTCGACACTTCACAAACATAAACTCCACCAGTGATGAACAGTGTTTTGTCACTACCGCAGCATTGTTACACCATTCTTTGTTGATATACACACACAAGCCACCCCCGCGAGTCTTACCAGACAGTGATGAATCTCTATCCGCTCGGTAGCAGGTTAGGCCGTGCAGCTGAATGGCGGAGTCCGGGATGTTGTCGTTTAGCCATGTTTCAGTGAAAACAAACACACAACAATCCCTTTCCTCATGCTGTGTAGATCGACTGAGTTGAATTAAGTCCAGTTTGTTTTCCAGAGAGCGAACGTTTGAGAGCATGAGTGTTGGAAGAGCCGGTCTTGTGGGGTTAGCCCTCAGCCTAGCTCGTATACCTCCGCGCTTACCGCGCTTCCGTCCTCTCTCACACCGCTTGCGACGCCGCCTTGTGCGGGTAGCGTCAGTAGGCGAGGCCGCGGTCTCGAGGTCCGGCTCCAGCAGTAAACAAAGGCCTCGTAGCTTCTCAGTAGCCGCCGGCGAGAGTTTGAGTTTGTATGTCTTGTCGATATCCAAAAGACTTTGGCGATCGTATATGTATCTCGGAGTGATCTCCCGATGAATTAACGGTAAATCGACACTATTTGGAGACGAACAGACGACATTAAAAGACATAAAAGCACCGTCTTTGGGACCTGGAGAGGCCGCAGCGTCTGACCGCGCCGCCATCTTGGTCGTATGAGAGGCTAACCTGATAAATGACGTTTGCTTGATGACATTTCTGTGACCTCTGGAAGTAACCCAATAATCAGAATTTCCTTCAGGATTTCCACTGTGGTTGGATGCATTGATGACAAGCATATCCCCACCATTGCTCCTTCTGAAAATGAAACTGATTACTGTATGGAATGGAAGGATGCCAGATGGAGGGGTAGTACGAACCGTAACCACCACCACAGCTGTTAAATAAACACAATCATTCACAATTTTTTTTGTCATCTTTATTTCCTAATACAAAAGCAACAGTTATTCTTTTTACTTTTGGATTTTAAAATTCTTCCAATAATTGACCATCTCCTCTTCATCTGTCAGTGGTGCTGGTGTTTGCTGTCAACTGAGTAGAAGTCAGTAATTAATTTTATTACTCTAATTAAGCAATAGAGAATATTATGTGGAAAAAGCTGCAGCGCATTGAAATAGACAATGAAAGATATTTAATGTCAAATGTTTGTAAAGTAGCCTAATTTATCCTACATCCTTGAACCTTTCATACTTAAAAGCTTTAGCTTGATTGAATTGTGTTTTTATACTTTATTTTTAGCTGCTGCCACGTTCTAGTTTCTTTTTTCTGTCTTTTTCCTTTTTGTCATGGGATAACATTAAAATGAACATTAGTTCGATAATTTACAGTTTTCACCTCTGATATTATAACAGTTATTAAGTTATTAACAGTTATTAAGAATTAAAGCTACGCATTGATGGAAGTACATGCGGACATCTTTTTGTCTGGTGCTGTTGCCATGGTGAATCGTAATTTCAGAGCTCCACTGACCGTGACTTTTCTTAGTCATGGTGCACGCGCTTAACTCAGAGTCAACTTACTTAGAGTTGATTGAACTAACTCAGTTCAGCTATTCTGTAACTGAAAACCAGAGTTTCCCATCTCAGAGTAAGTCAACTCAGAGTTCAAGGTTAAACTCAGAGTTGGTTGAACTTCCTTATTGAAATGGGCCCCTGATACCTGCACTACAGATGAGTCCTGCTGACTTTTACTTGGGTCTCTTCAAACCCTTTTTCTCTGAGACCACTGTACATCAGAACATCAGAAGGTTGATTACATTGAGCTGATATTCTACATGAATATGGTAAAATAAGCTCCATTACTGACTACTGATAGTGGGGCTGTTTTTAATTTGGTTCATGGAAAGAAGCAGCAAGTCAAGTCAAGTCACTATTATTTGTATAGTGCTTTTAACATTGCAAATTGTTTCAAAGCAGCTTTACATCAGCTTGATATAAAGCTGGGTGGCTTTATGTCAGCTTTACAGTATTTAGACGGGAAAATAGTGTGTCGAAATAGTGTCATTCTCCTCTGGCCAGACAAAATCAGCAGTTTAAATCGAGGCTAAAGCAGAGTCAGATTTTGCAGAGGACTCATCTGGTTCCTGTGGTCTTGTCCCGATGGCCGTCTAGGAGACAGAGTCTTCACTGGGGATCAGTCTTTGGAGCTCATCTAGTTGTCCTGGTCTCTGCTGACGTTGGTCCTGGTCTCAGGGCTGTAGAAGTCATCTCTAGGTGCTGATCCACCATCTGATCTTGATATGGACTGGATCCGGGTAGCTGCAGTGACCATCTGATCTGGATACAATCTAGATCTGGGTGGCTACGGTGACCTCAGAATAAGAAAGAAACAGACTAATATTAGTGTAGATGCCATTCTTCAAGTACATGTCTAACAAGTACATCGGGTGTTTTGGGAAGTGTTCACGGTTCCGGTTGACCTAATTAATGCAGCCTAACAATCCTTTAACGGATCTCAATTATAGAAATGCGATAGTGTATTATGTGTAAAACAGATTAAAGAGATGGGTCTTTAATCTAGATTTAAACTTCCCGAAAAGTGTTAGGTAGATTGTTCCAGAGTTTGGGTGCTAAATAGGAAAACGATCTCCCGCCCGCAGCTGATTTTGATATTCTAGGTATTATCAAACGGCCAGAGTTTTGAGATCGCAGCGGACGTGAAGGACTATAGTGGAATAAGAGCTCACTCAAATACTGAGGTGCTAAACCATTCAGGGCCTTATAGGTAATTAGCAAGATCTTAAAATGTATGCAATGTTTAATAGGGAGCCAGTGCAGTGTTGACAGAACCGGGCTAATGTGGTCATACTTCCTGGTTCTAGTAAGAACTCTAGCTGCTGCATTTTGAACCAGCTGGAGTTTGTTTATTAAACATGTAGAGCAACCACCCAATAAAGCATTACAATTGATTGATTGATTAACTTTATTGTCCCCCAAGAGGGAAATTATTTTCCACAGCACTGCACTCATTTGGCTCACACAACATAACAAACATAATACAATTATATTATATATACACAAGGGGAAAAAAAGAAGAAGAAAAAAAACCCTTAAGATAACTTAACATTTAGTCAAAAAGCAACATTAAGTCCTTTGAGTTTATGAATAACTGACAGTCTTTGATGACTTTTTTTGTGTTTGACGTGTCACTTTGCTCACATCTGATTGGTCCAATTTCAATTTGAGATCTCTAACTCAGAACATAACCTGCCCCGGAGCAGGTTAGCTGTGGAGTGTAAGTTACTATGGCAATGAACGCAGCTAAAAGCCAAGCCACTTTCATGGTGCTTAAAATCCAGGATTGGTGCAAATTAAACTGAAATTTACCTGGCTAGCCAGCTAATCCAACTTCATGGTACAGGCCCCGGGGGAATGACTTTTAAACTGTTGTCCCCCATAGCTAATCTCCACTGATTGGGCAAAGTTAATCACATGGATTCAACTCATTAACATTTATCATGTAAGGTCTGTTTTGGGTTTTGTTTCATGTTCTCTGTTTTCATGTCTTTTATTTTGATATTTTGCCTTGTCATGGGGCCTGTACCATGAAGCCGGATTAGCTGGCTAGCCAGGTAAGTTTCAGTTTTGTTTGCACCAATCCTGGATTTTAAGTACCATGAAAGTGGCTTGGCTTTTAGCTGCGTTCATTACCATAGTAACTTACACTCCACAGCTAACCTGCTCTGGGGCAGCTTATGTTTTGAGTTAGAGATCTCAAACTGAAATTGGACCAATCAGATGTGAGAAAAGTGACACGTCTGACACAAAAAAAAGTCACTCCCCCAGTTTGTCTTGCTCCAAATTAAAGGTCACTACAACTAAAAAAAAAAAAAACAAAACCAAAAATTGAGATATTTTATGTGATTTATATAATTACATTATTTATAATATTATTAATCCATTACACACAAGCAATTTTAGTTTAACAGCTATTATAAATCATTTATTTTAAATGAATGTTAATATATACATATTCTATATAATATAAATAAGCTGTAGAATCAATAGATAATGCTTTAAAAATGACTATGTGACCTTACATGTTCGAGTCTCTATCGCTGTATATTTCCAACTATATAAACTAACTTAACAAGTTTCACTTGTGACTGCACTGATAAAGCAAGATAATTTATTTTGTCTTCTTTCATGAACACTTAAAAAATGATTCTCCAACACTGTTCAGTTTATTTAAAAAAAATCATTTTCATTTAACATCATTACGTTAGGTTTCCTATTTAAACGATAGCATTGTGTTAAACTGACTCGAAACAGTTGCGTTTTGGTTCAACTCAATATTTTCATTTTGAAAGAACAAATGATTTTACTTGTGTAACTAGGAAGTGGATTTCCCCTTCCCATCATGCTTTGCACAG
Source organism: Spinibarbus caldwelli (assembly GCA_039654775.1). Taxonomy (NCBI): domain Eukaryota; kingdom Metazoa; phylum Chordata; class Actinopteri; order Cypriniformes; family Cyprinidae; genus Spinibarbus; species Spinibarbus caldwelli. Next base: position 549,643 of record JBCAMP010000261.1, read on the forward strand.
GGCTGGATAAGGAGAGTAAATCTTGAAATAAAATGTTATTTTAGGCATTTTTTTTATAAAGATGATAAAATTGCGAGACTTCTTAATGTTTAATGCTCTTTTATGTTTGTATTTAAGAGTTTATGGTATGTTAGTGTTTTTGGGGGTTACCATTGTGGTAAAGTGTAGAGCATGTGCTTGGGTTGAGGACCTGCTAACATGAATCAAAGTTGTTTTAGTAATGGTAAAAAAAAAAAAAAAAACTATTTTGGGCATGCTATGTCTGACAAGTTGGCTAATGCCTAAAATTAAATAAATCCAACGTATACATTTTTTGAGTGTAGAAGGATATTTAATTATTTTCCAGTTAAATGTTTTAGTTTGAGTTCAACAAACATAAAAAAGCACTTCATCAATTTCATTTAAACTATATTTGATCAAATTGAGTTGGCCCAACTCGATTACATTTCATCGCATGAATTCTTTTTTTATGAGTTGAGGCTACACATACTTATTGGATGGGAATCCTGCCCTCAATTAAATTGAGTTCATCTAATGAATTATTTTTTTGAGTGAACAAGTACTTTTTTCATTGTAAATGCATTTAAATTAATCATATTCTTCAATCTCTTAACCTTTAGCAAAACCTTTAACCAAGGCTCGTGATTGGCTGTTCGCCAGTGATGTCACACATTCACGTGCACATGCTCCACAAACTCAGGATCAAAGCCTGAGTTGACAAAGAAAGTTGATGATCAGCATCATGGTACCAACAAAGCCAGATTGGAGTGGTTTGGTTTTGTCAACTCGAAAACTAATCCTGTAACTCTGAATTTGCTAATCTACCATCATGGTACAGACCCCTGGTTCCTGTCTAGTCATGTGATTCCCTTGCCCTCTTGTATTCCTGCTATTGGTTTTTCTTTTCAATGTGTCAAGTTCTGATTGGTTCTCCTAGTCATGTGTCTTCTTTCTCTTTGGCTGGTTCTTGTCATGTGACCCTTAGTGTTTGCTATTAGTAGCCCTCATTTTGCCATTAGGTGCATTCGACTTCATGTGGTGCTGCAAAAATCAGCTGCCGTCTGACAAAAGCAATGCATTCTGGTTTGAACATTTGTCCGACTTTGATCGGCGCTGCAGCCTCCTTACGATCACATGTGCCATCAAACTACCGCGAGAGCAAAATGAAACCAGCCGCCTAGGTCAGGCACTGCAGTTGCTCAAAATCGGCTGCGAGAGCCTTGATGACGACACACTTTATTCTCATTGGTTAGATTCTGTGATGACAAGCACGAGGTGTGTTGCGTGTTTATTCTAACAATTCAATTCCAATAATGCTCACAAATCTGTGTTTTTATAACAGTAAAAGCTTTTTTAGTGTAGTGCACTGTTATCTTGAGTCATTCTTATCAAAAACACTGGTAAAATCATGTATATGCCCACTTTATTGATATTTAAATAGTATATGTTTATGATTTATGATTTATTGACTTTTCAGCATTGTTACAGGTACCCCAAAGATGTTTGTCATTAGGGGACACTGAATTATTTTGCTGTTACAATAAAATGTCAATACCAATTTACTTCATATTAAAATACAAAAAAAAAAAAAAAAAAAAAAATGTTGAACTTGTTGAACTTTATTCATGAACAGATGGCACTACATTAAGCAGTATATAAAAAAGTGTTTCTGTTGCTCATAAAAACGTATTGTATTTGACAAATATTGAATTTAATTAACTTTATCTGTGATAAGAGTATGGAAACCCTGTGGGAGTATCACTACCGGGAGCAGAAATTGTCCGAATTGACGTCTCCGCTTTTGATTCCGCCCCGACTGCAAGCGGCTACTCTCGGCAGCCAGTGGCAGGCTAGTGTAGTGCATCTCAAACGCACTTATTGTCTCTTGTCGTGTATTGATGTTGTAACCTGCTGTCGGTGAGTCTAGTTTGTTCATGCCAATTCTAGTCTCTGTTTGGATTATGTTTATATTTTAGATTACATTTGGAATAAAGATGCACTTGGGTTCTTAAACTTGCCGTTCAGTGGACTGATCATTACAGAATGCGCAACCGTTACAATGGACCCAGAAGTTTCCTTGCTTCACCTTTGTCAAGGTAACCGTACCATTGAGGATTACGTAGCAGAATTCTGTGGACTTTGTGAACAGGTGGGCTTTAATGATATTGCTCTCAAAAACATTTTTCGTTTCGGATTAACTAAAGAAATTTCACATTTTAATGCCACCACATACTCCACACTGGTCACTAGAGCAATATATTGACTTTGTTTTGCGGTTGAGTGGCTCTGCTTTTACTGTGGGAGTTGCGGATGAGGAGCCCACAATTGTGCTGTGCCTTCTGCACCAGAGCATTTTCATGTCCTGACCGTCATGTCAGGATATGTTCACATCTTGTCTACTACTCCTGAGTCTGCTTACGTCATATCTGCTACTCCAGAGTCTGTTCACGTCATGTATGCCAAGCCAAAGTCTGCTAACGTCATGTCTGCTACGTCAAAGCCTGCTAATGTCATGTCTGCCAAGCCAGGTTCCTGCAGATGTGGAGATTGTGCCAGGACTTAAAAGACTGATTGCTAGCGTGATGGACTCACCACTGATGTCGGTGAGAGCTGCAGGCAACCCGGTGACGTCAGCGCTCTGAAGCCCCAGCTTCTTAGAGGTCCTGCCACCCACTGTTGCACTTCCTGTAATGGCGGTCACCATTTTCAGCATGTGGGCTTCACACTGCGCTCAGACCTCTCCTGTCCACGAGTCTGTCCTAGAGGCCTCTCCTGTCCATGAATCTGCCTCAGAGGCCTCTCCTGTCCATGAATCCGCTCCAGTGCCTCCAGAGGTGGCAGCTTCCGCTGCAGAACCTCCAGAAAAGGCGGCGTCCACTGCAGAACCTCCAGAGGTGGCGGCTTTCGCTGCAGAATCTCCCGAGGTGGTGGTGCCCACTTTTGAAATCATTGTCTGCCCTGTCACAGCCATGGAGGCCATTCATGAACTCATAGTCTGCCCTGTCACGACCAAAGAGGCCGTTTATGAACATTCTGCCTGTCATGTTGCAGCTATGGAAGCTACTCAAGAACTCTCTGCCTGTTCTGTCACAGTCAAGTAGTCTGTCCATGTCTCTGCTCCACCATGGATTCCTGCTCTGCCGGCTCCACGCTGCCTTCCTGCTCTGCTGGCACCGCCGTGGTCCCCTGCTCTGCCTGATCCACCATAGCTCAATGCTCCTCTGGAACTGACCTGGTGGCCTCCTGCTCCACTGTTCCACAGTCTGCCACTGCTCCACGGCCCAGGTCCTCCAGTGCTTTACTGTCCTCCACTGCTCCACAGCCCAGGTCCTCCGGTGCTGCACTGTCCTCCATGGCTCCACAGCCTAGTTCTGCCATTGCCCCATGATCCTGGTCCACCACTGCTCCCAGCTCCAGGCCCACCATTGCTCCATGCTCCAGGTCCTTTTCCTCTTCACAGGCCTGGCCCTCCATCCAGCCCCCTGGACTACTTCTGCTCCACTACCCTCCTGGACTTTTGTTGTTTTGAGTGGTTTAGGCATCTGGAGCCGCCTTTTTGAGGGGGGAATATGTAAGGTCTGTTTTGGGTTTTGTTTCATGTTCTCTGTTTTCAAGTCTTTTATTTTGATATTTTGCCTTGTCATAGTTCCTGTCTAGTCATGTGATTCCCTTGCCCTCTTGTATTCCTGCTCTTTGTTCCTCTGTTCAGTGTGTTCTGATTGTTTGTCATAATCATGTGTCTTGTTTCTCTTTGGTTGGTTCTTGTCATGGGACCCTTAGCATTTGCTATAAGTTACCCTCATGTTACCATTGTTTCTTGTCATGTATTGATGTTGTACCTGCTGTCAGTGAGTCTAATTTGTTCATGCCAATTCAAGTCTGTTCATGCCAAGTCTGTTCTCTGTTTGGATTATGTTTGTATTTTGGATTACTTGGGTTCTTAAACTTGCCGTCTAGTGGACTCCGTTACATATCCATGCTTCTGAGATAAATAAAAATTCCAAATAATTTAAGATGAAAGTCTTATTTATAATTTTATGTGGATTAACCAATGTCATCTCTACAGATTAAAACAGGCAGGACCATTAGAAGGGCACACACTACCAGACATTCAAGCCATTCCGAACACACTCAGACAAACTCATGTATGATCTTGTGCAGTGTATTTGTACCTTTTATGCTCCTTTAATTTTTCCCTTTTCTTTATTCATTTGCAGCTTTTTACACTCCTTTTGGTATTTATTCCCCTTTATGACACTGTTTTAATTTGTTCACTTGTGCTTCTAATTCCACTTTTGTCTTTCATGTGTGCTGTATGTCTTGATGTAACTATGGCTGATTGAAGAACAGCTTAGGGTTAGAATTGGCTGCTGTTTTTGATATATAAAAGGTCATTATGCTAAAATAACATCCTGTAATTTTCAGAACTCAAACTTTGTCATTACTGTAAAGACAGCTTATATTGAAGCCAGTCTGCCAAAATGACAAGTTTTGGAATGTGTCACTTTACGACATAATAGTGTGGCTAAACACCACCTCCGCAGATGAAGATCAATGCCTGCTTCTACATCACTGCCTGTTTAGCCCCGCCCACCAATTTGTTCACATAGTAGGTAAATGGCAAGGGTGGCAAATGCAGGTCTATGCAGAAAACAAACAATAAACTTTATTTGATGAACTTTATTTTTAATGAAGTGCCAAATTGCATCAGTAAGAACTTGGCCCTTTGTTCACTTCACTTTACTGTGGATTCACTTAAAAAACAAGGAACAGTGTGACACAGGATTTTCAGAAAGCCTGAAACTAAAAGACTAAATGCTGTGCCAAATATATTGGATCCGACACTAATATGGCACCAAGTGTAAGTGTTTTTATTATGTGGTCACTATTGCTTTGTCTCTTATTACAGATTGTTTGATATGTACTGAGTATTTATGTATTTTGTATATTATGCATTTTTAACCTAAAACAAAGCAGTGTCCATCTGAATGTAGGCTGTTAAACATACACAACTATTGGCAAGTCACACCAGTGGGCTTTTATTTCAGAGTTCCTCAATCCTCCATGCCTTTTCAAACAGAGCGTTCTGATAAGGGAGGTCAAAACAGGACAGAAATAGATTATTACTTCTAAATTATTAAAACAATTAAAAAGGCAGTTCATAAAAAAAATATATATATATATATATATATATATATATATATATATATATATATATATATATATATATATATATATATATATATATGTCTCAAGATGTACAGCAGTTTTATTTATTTATTTATTTTTGAAGGCATGTTTTTCAAAGATATTTCAATGTCCTAATTGATCTATGGCCTAATCCTGGCCATAGAGCTACATGAGTTGCTTGTTTGCAGTGATTGCCTCTGAAGACTGTGTAACAAAATATTAGATTAGAGTCCTATTTGTCTGTAATTTCAATTTGTTTTATTTTATTGTATTATTATTATTATTATTATTATTATTATTATTATTATTATTATTATATTCTGTTGAATCAAAAATCAACAGCATTTTTTAAATTAAATATGGAATAAACCATCTCATGCTTTGCGTTTTTCATCTCTATCACTGTTAAACACTCAATTTTCTTTTTATTCCCTTGCTGCAATGTTCTAAAAATAATGAAAGTCAGACATATTTCAAGATAATACAGACATATTTCAAGATTTACCTTTCTCTCTAGTAAAGTTGTTAGTAGCTTTATTAGAGTAATTGTTACTGACTGTTGTTAAAAAGAGCTTAACAAAGAAATATTTTAAGAAACATTTAGCATTGATATATACATACATTTTCTCTCTCTCTATCTTTTCTAAGGTATGCCATGGCTCGATTCAACTACTACTTTGAGAAGAAGCAAGAGTTCTTTGGAATGAAGCTGCCATAATTCTTCTACCAGCCTAGTGAAAGAGGTTCTGAAAGAACCTATCCATCCTAATATCACACATTATCACACAATCTTCCTATATTTAATTTAATTATGGACAATTATGATACAGATTTATAGGCTTGAAAGTTAACAAAGACATTTGTTTTCCTGTTACAACCCCCTTTTTACCCGTTTGGAACTCCTAAACAGGTAATGATAGTGATCAAGGCCTATAGGCTGAGGGGTTTATGATTAAAGTAAATATATATAAATATATGTATAGAAAAATATAAATATGAAATAAAACTCAAATAACCCAATGGATCTGTGGTTCTCAGCCCTGTTCCTGGAACACACCCAACACTACAAATTTTGAATGTTTATTTTGTCTGATCCACCCATTTGAGCTCTTGGATTCTCTACTAATGAGCTAATGACCTGAATCAGGTGTGAATTAGGGCGATATATGAAATCAAAGTCCATTTAGGGCAAGTCCCCAGAAGAAAGAAAAATTAAAAGTGAGATCTCTTTAATATCTCAAACATTTCTCCTAGACAGAAATGAGGTTACTTTAAGATCAAATGGAGATTTGTGCTTGAGTCTCCTGCTTCTCAAACTTGTCTACTGAGACAAAAAGTCTAACACTCTCACAATGGTCTCCTTTAAAGTTTTAGAAGAGACCTCATCACACACTTTGCTCAGATTTTTTTCCTTAGCTAGAAACTTTGACACTCATATTTGTCTCCTTTAAAGCTTTAGAAGAGATCTTAACAAAATCACACAGTGTGCTCAGACTTTTCTCTTTAGTTAGAGGCTCGAGTGGTCTCATATTTTTCTCCTCCAATGTTTCAAACAAAATCTCAACAACATCGCAGGCTGTCCTTAGATCTTTTTCCTTAGTTAGGGACTCTGAATCTCTCACATTCGTCTCCTTCAGTCTTCGTCTCCAAGATGTTTATGTTTGTCCCGTCAATAGACATGACTTTCTCACTGGATTTTCTCTAACTTGTAATATTTTTAGACAAAGTTTGGATTTTGGAGGTTAGAAACTACATTTCTTGTTAAAATTAAATTTTTGTGCTCTGTGGAACATCAATGTCCTGGTCAGTTGCATGCTTTTTCATGACATACTGATTTACAGATGCGCTACATAGGTCCCTGTGTAAAGGTTCCCCTTCAGGAGCTCGAGTTACATCAAAGGCTTTGGGAACGCTCCCGGAGAGACACTATACTGAAGCATGTGTGAAATCAGTCCAATAGTGAAGCAAGATGTCACGAGCAGGGTGACATGAGCAACCAGGAAGCATAAAGCGCAGCCGGCAAGCGCATATGTTAGCTTCTTGCTATTCAGCGAGCGCGTCTGTGGTGTGTGTGTGAATGTATGCAAAGCACTTTGTCAGTCAGCAAAACTCTGTATAGCGAGCGAATCAAAATGCCTAAGTGTAAAGCAAAGAAAGATGTGGCAAGAGGTCGGTGTTTCCTAGCGATTCTGCTGGGTCCGGCCCCGCTGTTGGTGAGGCACAGCGGCAGCTGTTATCGTGGGGATCGCAAGTGGATTTAGCGGAGGGTTCCGAGACGGGCTTGTCCTTATCTCGGTCCTCACCAGCTAGATCCGCGGCCACCTCTCAGGGATTGGAAATCCTGCTGTTTCTTCCCTCCAGAGAGAGGGACAGGCGCTTCATCTATCTTCCTCTGAGGAGGTTGATGTGATGAGTGTCGACACGGAGAAGACTGCAGATTCGCCACCGCAGTCCCTCGCATATGATGAGTTTGTGGAGGTTGTGACTGGTGCTGTAGCCAAACTAAAACAGGACGCTCGTCCCAAGAGCAAGCTGGACGAGCGCTTCCTTAAAGCCAGATCACAGCCTTCATGACGGGGCCTTCCATTTTTCCCCGATCTCCATACTGAGGTTATGAGATCGTGGGGTAAACCATACTCGTCCCGACTCTTCAGCCCTACAGTATCGAACTACTCCAACATTACGGGGATGAATGAGAAGGGATATGGGGCGATGCCAGCGGTGGAGCAGACGCAGTAGACACTGTCATCGAGAGATTTCAGGAGGCGAAGAAACAGGCGGTGGCCAGAAAGACCAGGGGGTGGGGCGATGCTCTCGGTCGGGTTCCTCGAAGCAGAAAACGGATCTGCGGACAGTTATTTTGTCTAAAAGGGCCTCGGCCAAGCGGTCCTGACGATAGAATAGGAGGAGACCCTAGGGAGGATACATACACACCTCAGCATACGGTGCCCGATCCTCCTCAGTGCCCTCAGGGGGCTTCACTGCCACCCCTGGTGCTTCAGGGCTCAGTGAGCTCCCCTGAGCAAACTTCCCAGCTGCCGTCTGGTGACGGTACAGCACGGGAAAGCTCGTCCCCTCAGATGATGGCGCTAGAGCAGTCAGATCAGTCGTTCCCTCCAGTCAATCGCTTCAGGGCACCGAAGCGGCTCCTCTAGCGAAACCAGAGGCCAGTCTCGAGAGACTGGTTCCCTTAGTAGACTTTCTGGCAGCGTGGAAACTTCTGCCGAATGTTTCACAGTGGGTCCTGTACACTGTAGAGAGAGGCTACAGAATTCAGTTCGGTTCTCATCCACCTCGCTTCAACAATGTTATTCCTACATTAGTGGGCCCCGATCAGGCTCTGGTATTGGAACAGGAAGTACAAACTCTCTTGAGGAAGGAACCCATAGAACGCGTTCCTCCCCTCGAGAGAGAATCAGGGTTTTACAGCCGTTACTTCATCGTTCCGAAGAAGGATGGTGGGTTGCGTTCGATCATAGAGCTGCGTCTTTTGAACCGCACCATCAAACGGTTTCGGTTCAAGATGCTCACCATCAAACAGATCATATCTCAAATCAGGTCCGAGGACTGATTTGTCACGATAGATCCCAAGGACACATACTTCTATGTACCCATCCTTCCTCAACACAGGAAGTTCCTGAGGTTTGCTTTCGGGGGCGAAGCTTACCAATATCGGGTTCATCCATTCGGCCTGTCACTCTCACCCCGCACTTTCATGAAGTGTGTGGATGCTACCTTGGCTCCGTTGTGACTCTAGGGCATTTGCATTCTGAATTACATCGACGATTGGCTAATATTAGCTCAGTCAGAGCAGATGGCGGCTCTGCATCGAGATGTCATCCTCACCCATATGAAAGAGCTGGAGTTACAGCTGAACGCCAAGAAAAGTGTGCTTTCTCCAGTACAATGGACCACTTATCTGGGCGTGGTGTGGGATTCGACAATGATGCAGGCAATTGTTTCCTGCTCGTATCGAAGCGATTCTCACAGCTGTGAGGGGAGTGAGAGAAGGCCAGTCACTCACTGTCAAACAGTTTCAGAAGCTGTTGGGTCTGTTGGTTTTGTAGAATTTTCCTTGTTCAAAATAAATTGTTCTGAGGAGGTTTTGAAGCCAGTAAGACTTTATTGAACAGGCAACAAAGTCGAGTTACGTTTGCAAAGGTAACTCCAGAATGTTTATTTTACAATTGTATATATATGTCTGAAGCTGTTCCACAGTATTCCATATGTGCTCCGTTGTATTTTGGGACAGCCATCTTTTACCATATATGTGTCCTTGAAGGTGATCAATAGCTTGTCATTCATGTATTCCTAGCTCCTGAACAAAGTTTTTTTTTTCATATATGGGTTTTTCTAACTTTAAATAGTTCGCTCAGTTCTCGGCTCACACACACCTGTTTCACACAGTCAGACTAAAAATAGTAGATAATAGTGCAATAGTTTCTTCTTACAAATATGCATAATTCTATGTATTATATTAATTCAAGATTAATGAAAATATTCTACATTGGCAGCTGCATCCAACGTGATACCCTTTGGCCTGCTGTACATGAGACCCTTGCAATGGTGGCTCAGGACCAAGGGGTTTTCCCCAAGGGAACCCGCTTCGCATGATCAAGGTCATGTGGCGATGCTTACATGTCTTAGACATGTGGAAGAAACCTTGATTCCTATCTCAAGGCCCGGTGTGGGGCGCTCCTTGTCGTCGTGTAATGCTAATGACGGACGTCTGTTCTGAGTCTCCGGCCCGTAAGGGAATGGACAGCAACAGACACATTTGTGTACTGCAATGGAAGAGACTCTAACAGAAACACCGAAACCTCTGACCGTGAGGGTAGAGGCAACAACATATACCAAGTCCTGAGTCTGCAGCTTTGAGGCAGCAACAGATCCGACCACATTCTGAGCCTCCAGCCTGCGAGGAAAGAGATAATCTACGTTCAGACTTCATTCAGAGTATTCTCCAACGAGACAACAACAGATGCAGCACGTCCTGAGTCTCCATCCTAGAGAGACAAAGCGGATCGACCAAGTTCTGAGTCTCTATCCCAGAGAGGCAGAAGACACACAGACATTTGCAACAAGGTTAAGCTCCGGTGAGCAAACCTTCACTCCACGGTACCTTTGCTTGCGTGTTCCAGGCTAAGGACCTTCTGCACCTACTCCAGGGCCACATCTGCGTGTTCCAGATTATAGGACCCTTTGGTGCTCCAGGAGATCAGCATCCTCCAGCGGTTCGTGTTCAAGGCTGTCGAAACGGATTCCTGCTCCTTTCCCCACTGCACTGTTACCAGCACAACCAGTGGATGAAGTCACCGCTACCGGACTGCTCACTCAACCACAGAGAACGTAACTATCATTTATCCAAACCTCTTCCATAGACCTTGGCATTGTTGTGTATTATCAGTATATGATCTTTCTAATTGACATTAGATGTTATATAGCTGAATGCAGTTTATAGCAAATATTTCATGTATTTGTTTGATGCATAATAAGGTTCTTCACCTTATTTCTTTCAGAGTAGCAACAGATTATCTTTACAGATAACATAGCTCTGACATAGCAACGTCCAACATAATCACTTGCATTTTATGCATCTTATGCTCTTTATTCCTTTTTCATTCATGGTATTCATTTAGTAGTTTTTGATTACTCTTGTCAATCTTTTGTTAATAAAATTTATTTTATTACACTTGTGTCTTCCTTGTGTTGATAATGCAGTAAGGTTCTACAAGTTAGGTATCCCACCAATCTTTCTTATGTGATGTACTCCTAACCACACCTTAAGTGACACGTGATCCAAAAATCATAACGTCACCTGTGATGTGAGTACCCATCACTACACTATTTCGCCTCCTTAGGTTGGTGAAAGCAAAATTCACTACATTAATTGGCGTCCCTGGGTGGGCTAACTTAGATTGAAATGAGCCTTCTGTTTTATCAACACAAGTCAATACACTAAATGATAACAATAGAAGTGACTTTAGCAGGAAACTAAGTCTTTCACTGAGTCAGAAACCAATTGCATAGCAACAGTGGTTCCTTCTAGGCCTGACTGATAGTTTCCCTGCTCAACTCTTTGGTATTATTTATGAATAGGATTGGTTGCAAAGTGTATAGAATTGTGATTTTATTGCGGCATAGAGCTTGCAAATATTTTGTCCAAAATTTTTATTTGCACAAGTTGTAATTGTTGATTATGACTAATTGCTTCTAGAAATATAGCATAATATATGCAAAAATATGCAGATTGTCTTCAGATACTAAATACTTACAGCCCATTGCTGACAGTCAGAAAGTAGAGCTGAAAACTGACGTGGCCACTCTGCAAACAGAGTTGACCCATTCCCATAATGGCATGTCAGTACAGACAGAGAGATTAAGTGCAATAAGTACTAATCTGAATAAGACCAATGCTGAGTTAAGGTCAGCTATGCTTGAAATTTCTGAGCTGAAAAGGCAACAAGAAATAGAACACAATACTTGTGATCTGCTCAAGCTAAAGCCTTCTAACTCAAACGTTACCCAAATCCAGAATAGGGAACCATTGATTAGAGTATGAGCTGAGGCTACAGCTAGAACATCTGTGTTGGCAGACAAAGATAGCAGAGCAGAACAGAGATGTGAAGTAACAGGAAAAAGGATGAGTGTATTGGAGAAAGGCAGGCAGCTCCCCCATAAGCAACCTGAACCACAGAGAGTGCAGACCCACTCCACTGGTTCAGCTGTAAGGGACCCCCTGGTGAATAATCTTTCACAGGGACAGTGTTACCAGAAAAATGGTAATTGTACAGCCTCTACCGGCCTTAGCATGAGTGCTGGCTTCACTCATTCCTATAATGCAGCCCCTTGCCCCACCATAGGTAAAAAGACTAGCTGCTCCTTACCTGAATCTCCTAGCTCCCAGCCATCTAGAGACAGCCACCTGCATATTCTTAGAGAATTAGCACATGACATAGATGTGTTTAACCCCGAGACTCCTGATAACAACATAGAGTTTTATTTGAAGGATGTAAATGCAGCCTTGACATACTTTCCTCAGGCTAGTATGGCTGACAAAGTCTTTCTTCTGAGAAAGACCACTGCACGAACCGTCTGTGGTTTCATAGATAGACAGAGCCCAGCTATTGCTAACAATTTTGACGAATTGTGTAAAACCCTTCTGTCAGAGTACACTCTGTACCAGAACCCATCTGCCTCTCGTCTCTCAGCTTTCAGAATTAAGCAAGGTCGCTATGAATCTCCAAGAGAGTACTATGTGCGCTTAAGGAAAATGTATTTTGCTGGTAGAGATGACCTTAGTGCAGAGGACGATGTCATGTTTAAGAGTTTGTTTGTGAGTAATCTATACCCCGCTGTTAGGAAACCACTCATACTTCTGGTAGACATTGACCATATGTCTGCAGGAGAACTGAGGCAATTTGCAGTGAGAGCCTGGGACAGTGAGAGGGTAGGCACAAACAGGAAAGACAGAGAGCCAGATGCATCTGTGTTTGAATCTGAAAATGACAATAAGACTCCCTTTCAAATGGAAGTGTCAGAACGTCCCCAGAACAGGTTTGTCCATCCCAGCAATCTTCAGCAGAGCCCTAGGTTCTAGGTTACAGGGGACATAACAGTCACAGGCATGCCCCCAGAAAGGAGAGCAGGCAGTGGGATGACAGAGTGCAAAGACAGAAGAAGGGTAGAGATGCCTATGAGAATAACCATAAACAGTGTAGTCATTACAAAAGTAGGAAATCTAGAGGAACTGAAAGTAAGGATGCTGAGAACTTAGCAGAGATCCAGCACCTACTTCTTAAAGCCCTCAAAGACTTCAAGTCAGAGGAGAACACCTCCAATGACAGAGACCTGGTCTTCTCAGCATAACCAGGTCGGGGCCCCTCCCCCCTCCACCTAACATCTGAGTGTGGACAAGAGCCACAGGGAAAGGGGGTACCCCATATCTGAACAGGGTCTACCAGTGTCAGCAGACACCCAGTCCTTGTATCACATCAGACATCACCTTCAACCAAAGAAGGGTTCTTTACTTCCCACTTCAGTTTTGTTTTCCAGTTTAGACTTTTCAGTCAGTGTTTATAACCTACAAGGTTATGATTTTGCATGCCCATGACAATCCCTTTGGATGTCAGGAAAGGGGGCTCAAGCCCCATTTGATACTACTGACCAACTAGTTTACTTGCCACATGTAAAGTAAAACATTGCAGATCACAGTTAGAGTTGTTCTAATTTGTTGTTGTCAGTTCTAGCCATCCAATCTCCCTTAAAAGTCATCTTCCAAAGAAAGGAAGAAGTGATGCAGTCCTCTAGAGGAAGCTGCAGACTTTGGACGGAACACTCAAATTTACAACCTCCACTCCTGGTCAATATACAGCCCCTTGAACTACACCACAGTGCAGCCAAGATAATAGATGTCATACAACATGACCACTCTCATTAATTGGTCTGTATATTAATGCAATATTTACTTATGATTTAAGTGAGCTTTGCTCCTGATAATTAGACAATAAAAACAATCTTGTCATATGTGGTACCAAGTGAACCAGTTGAGGATTCTGTAATCAGGCATTGCAAGGAACCATCTAAACATTGCAGGTGCACATAGCCTACAGCCTGAAGAGTGCCAAACCAAATTATGTCAATCCAGACATTTAAGAAATTGTTTTTTTGCTAAATCTGCTCAAACATTTTTAATGTTTACTCTTACCTTGATACTCTCTTTAGAGATCTTAAACAATAGACTTTAAGTTATTTTTAGGACAACTTTTCCTTACACATATCTTCCCCAGAATGCTTCTAACCTGTTTAGAAATTATTCTAATGACCTTTACATTTAGTTCATTTAGCTCTATATAACATATTGAGCCAAATTGTACTTTAATGCCAATGGTCAGAAGGAGGAGGTGAGGTGTGTGTGTTTTTTGTTCCTGCTGTTCCTTTTAGTGCATCGCTCAGATCAACGACTTCAGGTCCTCGATCAAGCCGATAAGGGGGGATGTAGCGGACAGCACATTCCAGGGCCCAGTTTATGGCGGGGCCCTCTCTGACCACATTAGTGGACAAAGGTTTGCTACATTTTGATTAGATCTTGGTGGACTAACATAAGCAAACTGTCCAACGCCATCAGATAAAGATGCCAGGACAACGGCCAGACACCTCTTAGAGGGCAAGAAGAAGACCTTCGGTACAAAGCCCGGGAAGGATAGGACTTCTCATTGGTCAAAATGCAGTTTCTGCCCTTCACCCACCAACAGACTGATTCCTCAGGTTTTGGCCTGTGACTGCCATAAAAATCCCTTAGGACCTCTGGATGCAGCAGCAGTGGGTGAAACAGAGTCACAAAGTTCCATCAAATCCATTCATAACTATGTTCTCAAACCTTAAAACTGATGCACACTACAACACACACATCTCATACTTATTCAGAGAAATAAGTATTCTCAGTGACAGCGATGTGTTGTGCAACATCTTACACAAACTCAGCTGTTAAAGTATTCGTATGGCTTTCGTCTTCACTAGTCTCCCTGCCGGTCTGCCAGCATGCTGCGGGAGGAAAATACAAGTTAGCACAGCTTTACTGGGAAAGTGAGCAAGTTACATTAAAATAATACATACAAGATAATGAATAAAAGTGTATACATGCATTTTGACATATACCTACCCATTTAACACACTCTTAGGACTTTCGCCTTCACGATGAGTCTCCCCGCTGGTCCGCCAGCTGTGTTGCTTTGAAAAAATATCCAATTAGATAAAATCAGCAGTAACTCGGCTAATATAAAATCAAATATGAATCTTACCTTGATAGATTAGGCCTAGAGTTTATCCATTGACACGCAAGTGGTATGGCAAAGGTTTTTTTTTTTTTTTTTTTAAATGAGAAGGTGGGAGGACACATGCCAATCTTCGCATGATGCAATGACTGCATAACTGAGTGATTTTAGATTATAAGAAAAAAAAAAAAAACTTTTGAGTAGGCCTACTTTTTTTGGAGATGCTTATAAATAAATAACATGAAATTATTCCTAAAGTAAATAGTCTTGGATTGTTGTAACCTATATACAGTACATTATGATATAATCCTTTAAAAACACACAAACTACTTAAAATTGAATCAAGTTATTCAATTGTTAGGTTAATGTAGTTACCCATAATTGCATAAAAATAAATCAACTGCAAAAAAACTAAATTTTTGTAACTATAAATATAGCCTAATATAGCCCAAATGTGGCCCATATGGGACCCACAAATAAACAATAATGGGCAACCTATCTGGGGCCCACAGTTTTATCCAAGCTGGGGCCCACATTCAGCCCATCAAAGTGCCCACTCTGAGCCCATGCCCAGTTGACGCCCATATAGCCCAGATAAATCCCATGTGGGGCCCACATGGACATGTTGGCTGGGAATATGTTAGCAGCATTTATGTACATGATCGTGTTTTTGAGAAAGCAACGTTTATGCGTGGTTAGTGAAAAACTAAAATTTTGAAGTCACTGAAATAAGGCCATAAAACACATACAGACATAGGCGTAAATCCTGGGGGGGACGGGGGGACAGGACCCCCCTTATCTGAGGGTTGTCCCCCCTAAAAATATCATTACAAGCAACTCTGTGTCTTGAAAATAATATAATAGACATATACTTAAAATAATTGTGTAAGTAGTAAAACAAAATAAACCCAAAAAAGCATTTTAAGTTCAGAAATGTTTTGATTCCCCCCTCCCTTGCCTCACAGTGGTTTGGTCCACTGCTTCGATACACTCAGGACACGAGCCCGGTGGGAGCGGTGTTGCCAAGTCCGCGGATTTCCCACGGAATTGGGCTACTTTTACGCTCTTTCCGCGGGATGTTTTCATGTCCGCGGGTTGGAGCGACCGCAATAACGTGATATTTAGCCCCTGGAAAGCGACATTTATCAGGGGAACCCCATCAAAAAACATGTATTTTACCCCACATGAACGCGATTTTTACAGGAAATCCCCCCTGAAAAGCGATTGGGCTGGTTTTGGGCTAGTTTTGAGTAGCAATTGGGCGGGTTTTGCTGTGAAAACCTGGCAACCCTGGGTGGGAAAGAGCAAGTTCCTTAGTAGTTATGTGTAAGTAATTAGGCTGTCAAGGCTATTTTATTCTCTTTAAACATCGGGTGAAATTATTCTTTCTCTTTAATACAGATTATGCTGGATTATTAATAAATTAGTCATGACAAAAAAATAATGATATCCGTTGTATTTTCTATGAGCAATTTATAAGGTTACCAAGCTTAATACCGTAGCTTGTCACCCACTACAACTAACACAGCGATAAACCTGTGTGTGAATTGATATTAGGCTAATATTGTAGACCTACTGATGTGTTGGGTTTTGCTCAGTATGATGTTAAGTGGCAGGCTTAATGCGGTTGAATATCTAAAGAGACGTACTCGGTCCCAGACGAAACCTAAAATACTATGGAGGACGCAAAATAATCATGATAATATGACCGTGTGGTGAACCATATGAACCGAACTCATATTTAAACACGGTCTCCATGCTGTTTACGCATGCTGTGTACACATATATGTCCTTACAAGTACAATTTTGGCTGTATTATTTGTGTCCCCTTCAAAAATTGCTCTTGAGAAATTTTATGTTTCTTGTCCCCCCCTACTGTTAGATGAAATTTACACCCCTGCATACAGAACATTTATTCACAAAACTTTTGAGCCTAGAGTTTTTGCTTCAAAATGATGTGAAAATCATCTTGTTTAGTCGCTCACAGAAAACAATATACTGATTTAAATTTTCTAAGACACTTTTTCAGGTAGAAAGGGCATATGCGAGAGGGCGTCAACTACCCTACATAATGCAGTAATTCACACCTGAGAAGACAAAGGCACGCATAATGAGCTGCTTAATGAGCCATTCAGTCAGGTATGTGACTGAGAGGGAAGAGCTACAAGAAAGAATGTGAGGACAAAATAAATTTATATATTTTTTGTTTGTAGTTTATTAAGAATATATTTAGCTATCACACAAAATAACTTGAGATTCACTTGTGAGTGCAGTTAAAGAGTTTATTAGGAACAATCAAAGCTGACTTTCAAAGCTGAATTTTTAGCATTATTACTCCAGTCACATGATCCTTCAGAAATCATTCTAATATTCTGATTTGCTGCTCAAAAAATATTTATCATTATTATTATTATTATTATTATTATTATTATGTTGAAAAGAGCTGAGAAGATTTCTTTGTTTTTTTTTTTTTGTTTTTTTTTGATGAATAGAAAGTTCAGAAGAACAGCATCGTTTGTAACATGATAAATGTCTTTATCATCACTTGTGTGCTAAATAAAATTTTTCATTTCTATATATAATGACTCCAAGCTTTTGAATGGTATAGTGGTATATGGTATAGTTATTTTAAATAGTAAAAATATTTCACAATATTACTGCTTTAGCAAATACAACTTTATGTATTTTGGATCAAATAAATGCAGGCTTGGTGAGCAGAAGAGAATTATTTACAAAAACATTAAAAATCTTACTGTTCAAAAACTTTTGACTGGTAGTGTGTCATGTTGAAATATATAAATGAACATCACATACCTTGCATTTCCAGTGCTCTGAAGTGCTCTGAAGGACATCTGAAATAAAAAAGTAAGCATGTTGTTTACACAAATAAACTTAACATTATCGTGATGGTCACTGATACTATTACTAATTTATTAAAAAAAAAAAAAAAAAAAAAAAAAGAACACAATTACCACATAGCACACATATTATCAATGATATTTACAGCTTACTTGATACATTTACACCTCAGACGATCGCAAACACCAATGACTGGGTATAACACATTCAAAATATTTACACCAGAGCAGATATTCGTGAACAGAAGCTTAATTACAGTCATAAACGCAAGCATGCTTTGTATGTAGGCCTATACAATAAAAAAGCTATAGTTATAAACATGTATGGCTATATTCGCGAATAGAGAATAGCCTATCACAGTAAAGTTTTGTCTAATCATTCTTACTGACATTAGGCTAGTAACATTATAACTCATATTAATTTTATATCATATTGCTGTCTATTTTAAAGAACATTAAAAAAAAAAAAAAAAAAAAAAAACCTCCTGGCATCGTGAGACATTTAGATACTGTGAATGAAACTTCATAATGTTTCACTTGATTATACATTTAGTCAGGAATAATAGTTTGGAAAATGTCTAACTAGTAAAATGTGTACAAGTTATGTGAAAACTAATACAAGTAGGTTAATAAAAAAAAAATACTTACTCATGTTTATGACCTCCGCTGGATCAAGCCGCTGCATTCTTCTTTTCTGAGGTAATCCAAAGCTTCTTGAGGTAAATTGTCTTATTTGTCACAGCGCGTCTTTTTTCTGAGGTGAATTCTGTCTTATTCCTCTCAGTGCGAAGCGAACAGTAGCCAAGATGAACTTGAGGTAAAGTCTCGTTGCTTTGTTTGCTGTGATGTCGCCGTTTACATGCCACGCACTTCACGTGGACGATTAAAATATCTATACACATACAATACACATATCATGTCTCATATCTCATTTCATGCATCTACCATGCCTACATCCAGCATCATCTGCAGTCGTTTCTTTTTAAAAGCAGTGTATGTCCTTGCTGCCACATTTAATCTCCAGCATTCCTGTAAGTAATTATCACAAGCTTCATTGACTGGTAGCTCACCACTGACATCCACCAACCCAAGCTCCAAATTACTCCACCTAATAGAAACGTTGGCTGGCAAATAGCAAGGGAATTTTCACTTGATGACCTCCACATCTGCCCCCTTATGCATCGCAACAACCTCTTCAGCAGGTTCCTCAACATCCTCTGACAGAGCTCTCTTTAATTTTGATCCTTTAGGAATTGGATCAACCTTGACTTCCAACTTGTGTGGCATTGTCTCATGGACACGCCACAACCTCACACCACAGCACACTTGCAAAAGAAATCTGGAGAGCACCTGCTAGCTCTGCAGTCTTGCCTGACTCAAATATGCTCTATCAATGTATCAGTTTAGCATATAAAATATAGAAATTCAGGCTCATCTCTCTGCCTTTTGATGGTACACCATTCCATACACCATTCCATTCAGCATAATTTATTTCTGTGATGAAAAGCTGAATTTCCATCAGCTATTACTCCAGTCTTAAGTGTCACATGATCCTTCAGAAATCATTCTAATATGGTGCATTACAAGTCTTACTGATCCAAAACGTTTGAATGGTAGTGTATGATTGATTCTGTTAATTTTCTTTTTATTACTGTAAAGCTGCTTTGAGATAATCTGTATTGTTTAAAGCAGTATATAAGAAAAGGAGACTTGGCTTGACAATGAAATGATCCTATGTATTATTAGGGGTCCAAGCACCGAAGGTGCTGGAACCCTATTGTTTTCATACTGATTTTCTTCTTCTTCTTCTTCTATTGCTGCACTAAAAGTGTCTGCCAGCCAAAACAGTCGTAGAAACACCAAATTTGGCAGGATGGTCCCAAATCTCCCCCACTACTCAGGTGCACACACACACCCCGACCAGACCATACGTGGCACTATAATAAATAATTTTACATTTTGGCTCATATCTCCATAGCTATACAAGTTACAATCAGGTTTTTCCTCTGCTTCTCTGCGTCAAGCTGAACAAAATGTATATCTCGGATTTTTACCATGCGTAAAATTATTCCACCATTTTGAGCTGATTTATAATCTACTTTTTCAAACTCATCCTAGACCATTTGTCCAATGAACACCAAATTTTGTGAATATCATCTATGCTGCGTCCCAATGTGCCTACTTATACTACGCCCTTAAAGTATGTACTCTTTTGGTGAAGAAAAAGTACACACTTTTGAGTGTGTAGTAGAAGAGTAGGCAAGCTTTGGGACATACTATCACGTCACTTACTTTTAATTGACAATTGGCGTCCCATTTCTCTGATTAACAGTGATTATAAAATTTTAGCTATTATATTTGCTAAAAGATTAAAATCTATACTGGGTTCTGTAATAGACAAGACACAATCTGGATTTTTGAACAAAAGACACATTTTTAACAATATAAGGTTGATTCTTGATTTATTAGATTATTCAGACTTGATTCAGGAGGAAAGCTTCATTCTTTTCTTAGATTTCTATAAGGCTTTCGATTCTTTAGAGCACCAATTTATTATTAATTCATTAGAAAAATTTGGTTTTGGGGAAATGTTTTGCAGAATAATTAAAACCCTTTACAATAATGGAAGTGCTTCGATTAAATTAAAGAATGGCACTTCACCAAGGTTTAGTTTATCCAGAGGAGTGAGACAAGGGTGTTCTATTTCTCCCTATTTATTTCTTCTTTGTGTGCAGCTACTGTCATCTTTTGTATGTGAAAGCGGTATTCGGGGTGTCCATATAGCGGATCGAGAAATATCTATTAGTCAATTAGCAGATGACACCACCTTATTTTTAAGAGATGCTTCCCAAATCCCAATAGCAATTAATTATTTAAAACTTTTCTCTAAAGCTTCGGGTCTTAATCTAAACATAGGTAAATGTGAATTAATGTCTATTAAAAATTGCACAGCATCCACTATTTTTAATATTCCAGTTAAATCTGAAATTACATACTTAGGCATTGTGATAACTAAAAATCAAGATAAAAGATGTACTTTGAACTTTGACCCGGTTAAAATAAAAGCCCAAAGAAGATTTAACACATGGCTGCAGAGAGACTTGACCTTGAGAGGCAGAGTACTGCTGGCTTACATATGCTGCACTCTCTCTATATGTGGACAACAACATTTGTAAATCAGTTGATAAAATCCTGTTTAATTTTGTTTGGAAAAACAAAATCCATTATGTTAAGAAGTCTGTAATAATGAACACGTATGAGCATGGGAGGTTGAATTTCCTTGATTTCTCTTCTTTGAACAACACTTTCAAAATTAATTGGATTAGGCAGTTTTTGTGTAATCCAAACTCAATCTGGAATTTTATCCCCAATTACTTCTTTTCCAAATTAGGTGGTCTCCCTTTCTTATTAATTTGTAATTATAATAATGACAGAATCCCTTACAATTTATCTAAATTTCATAAAGAGGCATTACTTGCATGGTCATTAATCTTTAAGCACAATTTCTCCCCTCACCGGTATTTTATTTGGAACAATCAAGACATTGTATATAAGAGAAAATCTTTGTTTTTTAGTAACTGGTTTGAGAAAAACATTTTGATTGTTTCCCAGTTATTTAACTCAGAAGGTCTTATTTTAAGTTATGAAGAATTCTTATGTAAATTAGATTTTCCAGTAACTCCCAAAGGATTCTCCATTGACATGGACGCTATTCCTAAAGGAGTTGTCATGCTTTTAAGGGACTCTGTTAGATCACCCAGTACTTTACCTATTTCTTTGGACCCATTTGAAATCCCAGCAGGAAAACTGTGCTTTTTGTCACATCCTTCATCACGGAACTATAAGATTAGATCGCTCTTTCAAAAGGAGCTTGTAACAACTCCCTATGTGGTGTCTTACTGTAAGAATGTTGTTGATCATATTGATTGGAAAAAAATATGGACTCTGTCTTTGAAATACATAATAACTAACAAGGTCGGAGAAATCTCATTCAAATTGTTACACAGATTTTACCCAGCTAAAGTGTTTCTGAAAAGGTTTAAATCAGACTGTGATAAAGTCGCATTAGCTGCCATCGCTGGGGAAGCAGCACTGACACACACACACACACACACACACACACACACACACACACACACACACACACACACACACACACACACACACACACACACATACACACTCGCCTACTTACCTCATTCATCCTCCGTACCGTTCCTCCCTGCCGCCGCCGCTGCTATCGGAGTAGCGGGCGCACACGCGATCCTGATAGCACATGGACATTTTCCCATTGCAGCACTCTCCCCTGTCCATATCCAATTCCTGGTCATTTCATACACTTACACTGCACTTGTTGTGTCGTTTCATCCCTGTAATGTTTGTCTGTGTGGGCGTAGTCAGTCTTCCGGCAGGAAACACCGCGCCGGCCAAACCAAACGACCAAGCGGCAGTCGATTATAACATCACGGGCTTAGTCGCGCCACACAAACCATTGTCTAGTATGAATAGGTGTTTCTGTGTACATTTAAGTGGGGAAATTATGTGTTAAATGTATTATGTGTTAATGGATTATGTGTTTATTTATTTATATATATATATAGATCGGAAGTGATTATTGTTGATTAAGTATTACAGATGACCAATAGATGTGGTATTTGTGTGTGTGTGTTAAATGTTATTTTTACCTGTGAATGGTATAGCCCAAAAAAGGGGCGGGGTTTGGCCTATATAAGCCGAGGCCAAACAGAAAGACGGTACTTGTTTACCAAGTCGATGCAAGAGTGCTACTGCGGTGCCTCAAGCAAAAACTCCTTCGTATATTGTGGATACCTGTTTGCTACCTGATTATATCATTGTTGGATTATTTTTTGGTTTATTTTTCCCTTTTGTTGTTTATTTGGTACTTTGGATTTTTGTCATTTTTAGGTGCACTTGTATATATTCTTCACTGTGGACAATCTTTCTGGCACTGTAAATAAATTCCACCTTGCACAAAAGTGCTTTTGCGAGTGAGCCATCGTTTTTACATCCCTTCACGGACTCACATTTTTCCCCGAAGGCGAGCTGGTGGGCTCGTCTTCATCACACAGACATAGATACAAGCTGTTATTTTTGTGGTGACCCTAATGAAACTGATATGCATATTTTCTGGGATGAGATGTTGTCAGGCTTAATGTCAGTTATTCGGTTGTTATTTTCGTAACTTGTAATGAAATAAAAAGTGCCTCACCTCAGAAAAATGAACTATCCTGCCCTGTCAGATGCACTCTTCAATTGCACATGAAAATGTGTCGTCACGTGCTGAGCGCATAAGAAACTACGAGCATGCGACATGTGAAATTAAAGTAAAGTACCAATAAATCACATAACTGCTACTTCATGTGTTCGCTGAGAAGGATTTGCATGAAGGAATGATATTTATTCTATTCAGGAGCAGCTTCCATAACAGTTCATGTTAATATTGTATATTTACCATGGTAACTGTAACCAAAAAAATACCATGTTATTTTCACTTTGTGTCATTTTGTATATGTATATGTATATTAAATGACTGTGGTGGCTCATGCCAACTTAATTGTATTAACAAAAACTAGTTTAGGACTGCTAATTAAAAGTCTTACCTTGCAGGCTATTTATTCTGTATTAGTCATATTCTTAACAGTCTTAACTTAATTTTTGTAAAATACATTTGCTTTTATATATATATATATATATATATATATATATATATATATATATATATATATACGAATGATGTAGATTTGATGTTTGATATATATCAAACATCAAATCTACATCATTCAAACATCAATCTACATAAAGTTTTTGACATCAGTTGGATTAGCCAGGCATGTGATCAGCTAGAGAGAAAAAAAGAAGGAAAATCTGGCCATGCCCCAAGTCAAGCCCACAAACCACACCCCCAGCACTTATTATTAAAAATATATATTTTAGCACATTAAAAGATATATCTTATATTGTAATAATACATACTATTGTCATGTAAAAAATAAAAAGCAGCATTTAATAATCATGAGAACAATATAATATAATATATTACAATAAAGTACTATAATATATTATAGTAAAATATATAGAATTGTTATTATTATTAAAGTACCTGCTAAAAGTTTGGAAATATTGTTAGTGATTTTGAAATAAATATCTTCTGCTCATCAAGGCTGAAATTATTTGATCAAAATAAAGTAAAAAAAAAAAAAAAATAGCCATAATGTGAAATATTACAATTTTTTTTTAAAAAGTTTTTAATTTTAATATATTATAAAATGTAATGTTATTCCTGTGATGCAAAGCAGAATTTTCTTCATCATTACTCCAGTTTTCAGTGTCACATGATCTTTTAGAAATCATTAAAATTTATTTGACTCTTGTCAATGGGCCTGAAAATAATAATAATAATAATAATAATAATAATAATAATAATAATAATAAATATGCAATTTCCTGATCAATTCTCCATTGGAAACAGTGATCATGATCCAAATAACATAAATGCTGATTTTGACGATCTCATCATTAAAGGATTGCAGATGGAAGAATGCCACAAAATCTAAAAAAACAAGCGAAAGTGGAGCGGCGTCGCCGGACAAAGAAGAGAGCTGGAACATCAGAAGAACTTAAACTTTAAGATGAAAACTATAATAAAGTTGATGCGTAAACAGGAAACATTGAATAAGAAGATAATGAAACTGTTAAGAGAAATGGTTGCGTACAATAATTTTAATCTTGAATTGCAAACCTTAGCTAGTGACTTAGAATCATTGAAACTTAAAGCTCCAGTTCTAAAATTATAGAAGGTCTTAGATGTATTTCTGAACATACATCATGTTTCTCAGTCTGCAAGTGCTAAAGGCTTGTGGTTTAATTGCTATATGCTTTGCTTATTTTGTAAGGGGGTTGCATCTCACAATAAGGTTGTGGAATGGAATTGTACTATTACAAATTTATAAAATGGTAAATCTAGCTTCCAATGTAATAGTACATTGTGTTTTACATTTTGAGGTAAAGATGATGACATTCTAAGAAGATCAAGTCAGGCAGTCCAGGTGTCTGAGACATTAACCTTTTGTCTTTATGCACTTCCTGACCATTGAGTAGAGTCCCAAGTTAAAGGTGAATGCTAAGCTCAAGGCACAGCTGTGCCTTTGTCTCTATGATAATGTGAAGGTATGGGCGATACTATCAGGCTGATTGGATTAGCACATATGCATTTGAATGACACTGTTATGCTGATGAGATCAGGGCTGGGGAAATTCAGGTAACGGGCTGATTCCTGTTTGTTTAGATTGTCTCCACCTCTATGTATCCCTCCCCCTTGAAAGGTATAAACTCTACTGTGTTGAGCTATAGTCAGACTTGGATGACTGCAGCGACGCACAACGAGTTCTCAATAAAGAGTAACTTCTGCTTGAAAGATATCCCAACATCTCCTGGTCTCTGCTTCGAAGAGGAAAAAAAGTTTCCTACAGTTTTGGTGCCGTGACCCGGATGGAGCTCCTCACCTGAATCCAGATTGAAACTTCAAGCTCAACAAAGATCTGACTTTGTTCCAGACTGAATCTTTCTGTACAACCAAGGGTTGGTGAGTGCCACTCTATCCAAAAGAACCTTTAAGACCAGTACAAATTTTTTATCCTCTGCACCATCAGAGAAGAGTTAACAGACAGCTGTAGGGTTTGGTTAACTAAGTTATCCTCTAAAATGTCTTTTTAGAGATGAAGGTTATTCTCTGTTCAGGCAGGGAAGATTAGCTTTACGTCCTAATATTTTGTTACCCTCTGTTTCGGCAGGGAAGAATTGGTTATCCTCTGTTCAGGCAGGGAAGATTAGCATCACGTGCTAATATTTGTTAGCCTCTGTTCAGGCAGGGAAGATTAACATTACGTGTTAATATTTGTTACACTCTGTTTCAGCAGAGAAGAATTGGTTACCCTCTGTTTCGGCAGGGAAGATTAGCGTAAAGTGCTAGTAATTTGTGTTATCCTCTGCTTTGCCAGGGAAGGTTAACAGACTAGTTATCCTCTGCTTGCCCAGGGAAGAAAGTTCATCCTCTGTTCAGTCAGGGAAGGTTAGCAACAGTTACAGTGTGTGTTAACGTATTGGTTATCCTCTGCTTTGCCAGAGAAGGTTGAATACATTATGATGTGTCTTAACTAGCTTATCCTCCACTTTGTCAGAGAAGTTATTGGTGTATCCTCTGCTTTACCAGGGAAAGTTAACAGTTTTTATGTGTTAACAAGTGTTATCCTCTGCTGGCCAGGGAGGTGTTAGAAGTGTTCTGTTGTGTCAGAAAGACATTACAACATGTTTAGAAGGAATTCTAGGCTGATTCCAACAACTGAGAAAGGTGGACTAGCTACCCCTTCATGGACAGACAGCGAGTTTAAATCATTGTTAGGAGATCACATGGACTCTATTGTGACAGAGTCAGTTAAACTGGATTTAACAAAGAAATTTGGTATTCATCCAGAAAATGTATGGACAATTGAAGAATGCAAGAAAGTGTTAGGTGCATGTATTCAGAAGAAAAATATAAAAGGCATTATCTGCTGCCACAGAGAGTTTAGTTTAGCGATAGCACAAGAACAAGCTCGGTGTATTGCTAAGTTAAAAGAACAAAACAAACAGCTGCACAGTCGAGTGTCTTGTTTCACTAAAAAGGTGGGCCATAACAAGGCCTCAACCAAAAGTGATTTAAACAACCAACAGTCAGTTGGAAGTTATTCTGACTTACAGTCTTTGTGTGGACAAGAGGACAATTGCAATATTGGAAGGATGGAGAAAGATGTAAATGCAGTTGAAGTATGTGGAGCGAGACAAGGGGCTCAGAGTAGGGTAGAAGGGGTTGAAACTGTTCCATCTGCAACCCCCATACTCCAGTTACAAGCAGTCCGTACAGCTCTTGGTCCTGAGGCCATAGAAAGACTTGCTGAGAGTTTGCCATTGGTACATGGAAATTTTTCTGAGTTTAGGAGAGAGTTGTCCAGAAAGATGCGACTCTATGATATGTCTCTAGCTGAAGTCACCCAGCTAATGTCACAGATCTTGACAGAATCTGAATTCAGTCATTTTGAAAGTGCTGTAAATCATTCTGAATTTCAACAAGATAGTAAAGATGATTTGAGAGAAGGAGTTCTGAGAGTGTTACAGAACATTGTTGGACCAAAAGTGGACTGGTCAAAGGTCACTAGTTGTGTACAGAAGAAGGATGAAACTGTAAGTGAATACACTGAAAGGTTTTGTCAGTCAGCTGCAGCATACAGTGGAATAGCTGACACTCCAGAAAAGGTATTGGATCATAAAGGACCACTAGTTCGAACATGGTTCGATGGCCTTTTATCAGAGTACAGATCTGCTTTGCCGTTCTTAGATCTCACATGGTCAACTGAAAGCCTGCAAAGCAATTTGGACAGGTTAGCTACTTGGGAAAGAGACTCTGATGTTAAAACCAGAGTAAAGATTGCAGCAGCATCCTTTCAGGTCAACACAGAGAACCGACAGAAACGTAAATGTCCTAAGAGGGAGGGCAGTTGTCATTACTGTGGGAAGCCTGGACACTGGATGAAAGAGTGTAGGAAAAGCAAGAAGACACTAGGAGAAATTAACAGCTTTACTCAGCTCCTTCTTAGTTTGCTTGCTACTCTGAAGCAGCCCTTCCCCACTTCACCGAACTGTTGGAGCAGCTTGCTCAGGTGTTAACTGTTAGGGCTGTGAGTGCTTAATTACCCCAGTAATCTACAACAAAGATGAAAGATTCCTTGTAAATAGAACAAAAGGAAGTGACTATCACTTCCTCCCACTAGAGGACTCTGGTTAAGTACACTCACAGCCATAAAAAATATACTACAACACTCCAGTCACTTACCCTTCCTCTATGAGTTATGATGTTTGCTATGACTGATGTTTCATTGGAGGATGAAGAAGTTGCACAATAAAGTTTGCAAATAAATACAGGGACAGACTAGGACACACAGACCAGTGAGGAGCCCAGGAAAGAACCGATGTGCAACAGGCCTCGGGGGCCAATCCTGCGGTGAAGATTTCCCTAATAGGTTTTTCCCTTTTCCATAGATTATCCTCACCTCACTGGTCCATAGGTGTCAAATGACTTAAGACTAGGTCAACAAAACCACTATACGATCACAGGACTTAAAAAAAGTAAAACCACTATACGATCAAGAGACGTATGAAAGGATGAAGTCTATGAATGAATACTGCTGTTCTGCTGTTTCTTTGTTTTCTTGTGTTGCAGGTATGTGTATATGCCATGATGTTGTCATTACGGGCACCCTGGTGTAAAGCTTCACCTCAGACATCCATGAACAAGCTTCATTAGGACAAAGAGTCATCTGAGCGAATCTATGTGGGAAATGGACTACAGAAAGCAGTGGTCACAGCTATTCAGGCACCATGGACTTCAGGACTTTCACTCTTATGCTACATGTTTTTCTGTGTCATCATGTAGTTTGTACGACATGTTACATCCCTCGTCGTATATGTATCAACAGTTATGGTTCTGAAAAGAATTATTACACCTAAGTAAATCTAGGTAAAGACACAGAATAAGTTATATGTGCCTGTAACTTTTTCAAGTTACATGACTGCAAGATGGGGCTTATGTGAACAAACATAGGCTATAGAATGGACTTATGGAGGTTTACTGTAAATTTGTATTATGTGAGAGTTATTAGAACTCTCAAAGGGGGGACTGTGGGATTACAAATTTATAAAATGGTAAATCTAGCTTCCAATGTAATAGTACATTGTGTTTTACATTTTGAGGTAAAGATGATGACATTCTAAGAAGATCAAGTCAGGCAGCGCAGGTGTCTCAGACATTAACCTTTTGTCTTTATGCACTTCCTGACCATTGAGTAGAGTCCCAAGTTAAAGGTGAATGCTAAGCTCAAGGCACAGCTGTGCCTTTGTCTCTATGATAATGTGAAGGTATGGGCGATACTATCAGGCTGATTGGATTAGCACCTATGCATTTGAATGACACTGTTATGCTGATGAGATCAGGGCTGGGGAAATTCAGGTAACGGGCTGATTCCTGTTTGATTGTCTCCACCTCTATGTATCCCTCCCCCTTGAAAGGTATAAACTCTACTGTGTTGAGCTATAGTCAGACTTGGATGACTGCAGCGACGCGCAACGAGTTCTCAATAAAGAGTAACTTCTGCTTGAAAGATATCCCAACATCTCCTGGTCTCTGCTTCGAAGAGGAAAAAAAGTTTCCTACAGAATCTCTATCTAAAACCATACAATTATTATCATATCTGCATATGAGTGTTTCTTTTGTGGTCAAGACAATGTATACTTAGCCTATGCTTTTAGAGGTGTTACAAATATTTTGGTAGGCTTAAACAGAGATGAACTTGCTCGTGTTTTTATGTAGAGCCCTGCTTATTCTTCCATTTTGAACTTTTGATACTCTGTACTAAATGGGATAAAGGTCATGTATCCTGGCTGTGTGTGTGTGTGTGTGTAAGGAGATTGACAAATAAGGAAGAATGCAGGGAGGATTTTATGATTAATCCAAAATTTCCATCGAGTCTCAAGTTGCCCGAACTCAGCTGAGCAAACTCGGACGCCAGGGAAGGATTTCAAATCTTCTGACCACATTCACTAATATCAGAGGTAAGAGTAAATAAGTATTGATTATAGCTGCTTATGGAAATGAGGGATGTGAAATAGATTTTTTCTGGTCCTTTTCCGGGATACAAATATAACACTCTCAAGAAACATTTCTGATTATTATCAACGTTGAAAACAATTTTGTTGCTTCATATTTTGTGTGGAAATAGTGATACACTTTATTTTTCAGGATTTTTTTTTTTTGATAAATATAAAGTTTAATGAACAGCAGTTGTTTATCAAATCTATTAATTAAATTTGTTAATGCATTTATTAAATAGAAATGATTTTAAATGTCTTCACTCACTTTTTATCACTTTCATGCATGATGAATAAAATGATTAATTTCTCTCTCTTTTTTAAATCTTATACAAATGTTTTAGTGGCATCATTGTTTCCACAAAAATATTAAGCAGCAAAACTGTTTTAACGTTGATAATAATGAGAAATGTTTCTTGAGCAGCAAATCAGCATATTAGAATATATAGAGCCAGAGCGCCTGACATCTTGGCAAATTTAAAAATGCTGGCTAATGCTAAACGTAAATTCAGTAAGATTGTTATCCACGTCGGCGCTAATGATGTTCGACTTCGCCAGTCGGAGATCACTAAAAACAATGTTAAAGAGGTGTGTGAACTTGCAAGTACGATGTCAGACACTGTAATATGCTCTGGTCCCCTCCCTGCTTACCGTGGCGATGAGATTCATAGCAGACTGTCTTCACTCAATGGCTGGATGTCTAAGTGGTGCCCGCAGAATAACGTAGGTTTCATAGACAATTGGAAGAGTTTTTGGGGCAGACCTGACCTGTTGAAAAGAGATGGTGTTCATCCCTCCTGGGGTGCTGCCGCTCTTCTCTCTAGAAATATGGCACATAGTCTTAGAGTTCGTACTTGACTAACTAGGGCCCAGGTCAGGGAGCAGACAGACTGGCTAAACCGACCGTCTGCTAGCCGCCTCACGTCACAGAAGTCAGTTAATTCTCAGCACATAGAGACTCCTTCACCTAGATATCACACTATAGAGACTGTGTCTGTTCCCCATACTAGAAAATACAGAAAACGTCCAAACCAAAGTAATAGTAATAATTTAATTGATGTTCAACAAATAAAAAATGTTTACAATACAGAGAAACAATTGATAAAACTTGGCTTACTGAATATCAGGTCCCTTTCTACAAAAGCACTATTTGTAAATGATATGATCACTGACCATAAGCTAGATGTGCTTTGTTTGACAGAAACATGGCTAAAACCAGATGAATACATTACTTTAAATGAGTCTACCCCCCAGGATTACTGCTATAAAAATGAGCCACGTCCAAAAGGTAAAGGGGGAGGTGTTGCTACAATTTATAGCAATATTCTCTTTATTTCTCAGAGGGCAGGCTTTAAGTATAACTCGTTTGAAGTTATGGTGCTGTGTATAACATTATCTAGAGAAACACGTGTTAGTGATAAATCCCCTGTGATGTTTGTATTGGCTACTGTGTACAGGCCACCAGGGCACCACACAGACTTTATTAAAGAATTTTCTGATTTTCTGTCTGAATTAGTACTGGCTGCAGATAAAGTCTTAATTGTTGGTGATTTTAATATCCATGTCGATAATGAAAAAGATGCATTAGGATCAGCATTCATAGACATTCTGAACTCTATTGGGGTTAGACAACATGTTTCAGGACCTACTCATTCTCAAAATCATACTCTAGATTTAATACTGTTACATGGAATTGATGTTAGTGGTGTTGAAATTCTGCAGCAAAGCGATGATATCTCAGATCATTATCTAGTCTTGTGTAAACTCCATATAGCTAAAACTGTAAATTCTAATCCTTGTTACAAGTATGGTAGAATCATCACTTCTACCACAAAAGACTGCTTTGTAAGTAATCTTCCTGATTTATCTCAGTTCCTCATATCTCAACATATCCAACAGCGCAGAAAAACTTGATGATGTAACAGGAACTATGGACTCTCTCTTTTCTAGCACTTTAGATACAGTTGCTCCTTTACGCTTTAGGAAGATCAAAGAAAACAGTTTGACTCCGTGGTATAATGAGCACACTCGCACCCTAAAGAGAGCAGCCCGGAAAATGGAGCGCAGCTGGGGGAAAACAAAACTAGAGGTATTTCATATAGCTTGGCGGGAAAGTACCCTATCCTACAGAAAAGCATTAAAAATGGCTAGATCTGATTACTTTTCATCTCTTCTAGAAGAAAACAAACATAACCCCCGGTATTTATTCAATACAGTCACTAATTTAACGAAAAATAAAGCATCAACAGGTGTTGGCATTTCTCAAGAGCACAGCTGTAATGACTTTATGAACTACTTTACTTCCAAGATCGATACTATTAGAGATAAAATTGTAACCATGCAGCCGTCAGCTACAGTATCGCATTAGTGCACTATAGATCCCCTGAGGAACAATTCCACTCATTCTCTATTATAGGAGAGGAAGAATTGTATAAACTTGTTAAATCATCTAAACCAACAACATGTATGTTAGACCCTATTCCATCTAAACTACTAAAAGAGCTGCTTCCAGAAGTCATAGATCCTCTTTTGGCTATTATTAATTCATCATTGTCATTAGGATATGTCCCCAAAACCTTCAAATTGCCTGTTATTAAGCCTCTCATTAAAAAACCACAACTTGACCCCAAAGATCTAGTTAATTACAGACCGATCTCAAATCTCCCTTTTCTGTCAAAGATACTAGAAAAGGTAGTATCCTCACAATTATATTCCTTCTTAGAGAAAAATGGTATCTGTGAGGAATTCCAGTCAGGATTTAGACCGTATCATAGTACTGAGACTGCTCTCATTAGAGTTACAAATGACCTGCTTCTATCATCTGATCATGGTTGTATCTCTTTATTAGTTCTACTGGATCTTAGCGCTGCGTTCGACACTATCGACCACATCATTCTTTTGAATAGACTAGAAAACTTAGTTGGCATTAGTGGAAGTGCCTTAGCATGGTTCAAATCGTACTTATCTGACCGCCATCAGTTCGTAGCAGTAAATGAAGAGGTATCATATCGATCACAAGTGCAGTATGGAGTACCTCAAGGCTCAGTACTAGGGCCGTTACTTTTCACGCTTTACATGTTACCCTTGGGAGATATTATCAGGAGACATGGTGTTAGCTTTCACTGTTATGCTGATGATACTCAGCTCTATATTTCTTCACGGCCCAGTGAAACACACCAAATTGAGAAACTAACGGAATGTATAGTCGATATAAAAAACTGGATGACGAGTAACTTCTTACTGCTAAATTCTGAAAAAAACAGAGGTGTTAATTATCGGACCTAAAAACCCCACATGTAATAACCTAGAACACTATCTAACATTTGACGGCTGCTCTGTCAATTCTTCGTCATCAGTTAGGAACCTAGGTGTGCTGTTTGATAGCAATCTTTCATTTGAAAGCCATGTTTCTAGTATCTGTAAAACTGCGTTTTTCCATCTCAAAAACATATCTAAATTGCGACCTATGCTCTCAACGTCAAATGCAGAAATGCTAATTCATGCGTTTATGACCTCAAGGTTAGACTATTGTAATGCTTTACTGGGTGGTTGTTCTGCACGCTTGATCAATAAACTACAGTTGGTCCAAAATGCAGCAGCTAGAGTCCTTACTAGAACCAGGAAGTATGACCATATTAGCCCGGTTCTGTCAACACTGCACTGGCTCCCTATCAAACATCGGATAGATTTTAAAATCTTGTTAATTACTTATAAAGTCCTGAATGGCTTAGCTCCTCAGTACTTGAGCGAGCTCTTATCACATTATAGTCCTCCACGTCCGCTACGTTCTCAAAACTCTGGCCATTTGATAATACCTAGAATATCAAAATCGACTGCGGGCGGCAGATACTTTTCCTATTTAGCGCCCAAACTCTGGAACAATCTACCTAACACTGTTTGGGAGGCAGACACACTCTGTCAGTTTAAATCTAGATTAAAGAAACATTTCTTTAACCTGGCTTACACATAACACACTAATACACTTCTATTATTCAAATCCGTTAAAGGATTGTTAGGCTGCATTAATTAGATCAACCGGAAACGGGAACACTCCTCATAACACACGATGTACTCGTTACATCGTAAGAAGAATGGCATCTACGCTAATATTTGTCTGTTTCTTTATTATTCTGTTTCTCAGTCCGTGTCCGGATCGATTGGCGCCGGGAGATGATGTCTGCGACCCTGACCGTTGGCGGAGGCCGGACACCTGGATGAGCCCCGGGGACATATCCCCAGTGAAGACCTCGACTTAAATACAATAAAACTTAAAATTAAACAAAATAACTATAATATAATAAAATACCTAACTACATAATACTATTATTGTTAGAAATTGCAACAATATAAAAATAGAAATATAATACATTTATACATTTAAAATTTAATTAAAACAATAAGTAAAAAAATAAATAATAATATCCTGGCCAGAGGAGAAGTGGCCCCCGACTGAGCCTGGTTTCTCCCAAGGTTTTTTTTTCTCCATTCTGTCACAGAGGGAGTTTTGGTTCCTTGTCGCTGTCGCTTCTGGCTTGCTCAGTTGGGGACACTTAATTTCTAACGATTATCGTCAATTTGATTTCATAGATACTATTTAAACTAAACTGAGCTAGACAATGACATCTCTGAATTCAATAATGAAATGCCTTTAACCGAAAATTGAGTGTTTAATCTTATTATTATACATTACTGACACTCTATCCTCCAATTTGATACTGTTAAGTGCTTTGACACAATCTGTATTGTTAAAAGCGCTATATAAATAAAGGTGACTTGACTTATGTAACGGGGCTGATGAGACGAGAGGCGTGCGGATCCATGTGCAAGGCTTTATTGTGAAACATGGTCAAAACACAGGCAGGGTCGGACAATGGCAAACAGGTATAACACAGATAAGACAGAGTAATCCTAGGGCAAGCGTGGGTCGATGATCGGTGAACAGTATCCAACAGGGCAAGGCAGAGAGAATAAATCCAGGTACACAGCAATAATCCAAACGAGGTGCAAACAGAGTCCGAACGGCAAGGCAAGGGTTAATCTAGGAAACACGGGGCTAGAATCAAACACGGGAAGACAGGCAAGGCAAGGCAAGGCAAGGCAAGGCAAGGCAAGGCAAGGCAAGGCTAAGACAACTAAGTGGACTCCGTAGAGTAGCTATCGCTAGAAGAGGGATATATGCGTACAATACTCGGCGATCTGACTGAGGAAGTCCATGGCTTAAGTAGTGTGTGTGATTGTGTGATGGGTATCAGGTGTGAGCATGTGATTAGGGAAATGGCTGCTGGGAAATGAAGTCCGGGGTAGTGTATCACAGTCTGTGTGGTGTGAGAGTCAATGTGATGGAAGGGTGACCTCTGGTGGCGAACAAATGGAAGTTCATGGACCCGATTCATGACAACTTGACTTGACTAGAATGATTTCTGAAGGATCATGTGACACTGAAACTTCTCTTTGTAAACAACAGATTTATAAACGTTTCTGATGACGAAATGTTGCGTTCTCAAATGCAAATTAAAGTGGCTCAAACCAAGCGCAGTGCAGCTCACAATAACAGTGAATCGAAACTAAAAACAGTACTGTAACAGCAGACATGTAGCGCGTCAGACTACAGCCTGTTATATAATTACATCACAACCGCTGCGAATTTTATGACAGCACTAGCAATCTCAAATTCTCACCGCCATTCATAAAAAGTTACGGGTTGAGTAACACTTCAGCGCTTATTCTAATCACGTATGGCGCTTTGAATCATTTGAATACTTTTAAGTGTCCTGCAGATGGCGCCCCGAGCTCGTGCAGTGCTCTCAGGACCATTCCATCCATGACGTTTTGGAAAACAAACTTTTTGCAGTTTATTTAGGTAATAGCTTGAGGCCATTTGTGTGATTTCAATCATAATGCAGTAATCACTCCCCCCCCCCCCCCCCAACACAAATACACAGAGAAAAAAATAAAATAAATAAATAATAAAACTCGGATCTACACGAATCACATGGGTCATCCCTCAGAGGTCGGAAAATAAGGAAATCAATATTTATACGGAAAAAATCACATCCCAGTTAGCGTATTTGACTTGTTTTTTGATTTCAATTTGATGTCTTTTCAACATCAATTGCCCAATGGGCCATGCTTGAACCCCGATGATTGCCACTTGCGGCTATATTTTTAACTTGGATGTCATAAGCAACCTATAAAAAATTGGGCCATGGTCAATTCAGAATTTGTGTTGAGGTAATAATAATCAGTACTAAATCCATGCAAAATGATTGATTTTAAATACATACACACACTTCTCCAAATTCTTTACAGGAATTTTTGGCTACATCGCAGATGAGGTCACGCAGCCAAAATTGGAAAATTCAATTGAAAATCCAAAACAGACATCAAACATGACCTCTATGTCTCTATGGAGAACCAAAACAAACTTTACTGGGTGAAACATCTGTTTATTCCATATGTCCCTGGCTGTGCACTATTTGAATATCTGTTATGAATGGAGATTGTGTGTGTATTCCGCAGACAGCAGGCAGAAAATATCCTGTTCTCTGGGCTTTTCCTTGTTTGTAGTGTGTCTGTGTTTTCCATTATCTCACAGACCTTTTTCTAAACACTTTCCTCTAGAGCATGCCATAACACTTAAGAAGGGTTGTAGTCCAACATTTCTGAAAAGCAAATCACTTGAGCAGATAAAAAAAAAATAATAATAATAAATAAATAAATAATAAAAAGAAAAAAAAAAAGAAAAATAATAGCAGTAGCCATTGCATTATGTGTGGCACATATATTTTATTTTATATTTTATATTATCGGTGTAAAATTGCACATTTATGCCATCAACAGTTAACATCTATTTTTGTAATGGCCTGACACTTAACTATGACATTTAAGTACATTTAAGTATACTGAAAAAACATACGACTAAACAACTGCTATCATTATGTCCTGTGATGTGTTTGTCTGGGATCCATATATGTCTTAGACACACAGCCAAAGTAGCACGTCTGACTCAGAAAGAATTGAATAAGCCGGTTCAACCAGCTGTCGAGGACAGCTGTTTAAGTTTTTGTCGAGGATTACCAAGGATTCTGACAAGTGAGTTGCTGACATTATGCACATGTGTGTGTCAAGTCAAGTCACCTTTATTTATATAGCACTTTTAACAATACAGATTGTGTCAAAGCAACTTAAAATAGGAAAATAGTGTGTCAATAATGTAAAATGTAAACACTCCATTTTCAGTTAAAGGCATTTCATTATTGGATTTAGTGATGTTATTGTCCAGCTCAGTTCAGCTTAAATAGCATCTATGAAATCAAGTCAATGATATCGCTGGAAATGAAGTGGCGACAGCGGCAAGGAACCAAAACTCCATCAGTGATAGAATGGAGAAAAAACCTTGAGTATCTTGAGAAGAAACCAGGCTCAGTCGGGGGGCCAGTTCTCCTCTGACCAGATGAAACAGCAGTTCAATTCCAACTGCAGCAAAGTCAGATTGTGTAGAGGGCTCATCTGGTTCCTGTGGTCTTGTTCCGATGGCTGTCTAGGTGACGAGGTCCTCACTGGGGATCTGTCTCTGGGGCTCATGTAGCTGACATGGTCTCCACTGACGTTCAGGGCTGTAGAGGTCATCTCTAGGTACTGACCCACCATCTGATCTGGATACGGACTGGATCGGGTGGCTACGGTGACCTTGGAATAAGAAAGAAACAGACTAATATTAGCGTAGATGCCATTCTTCTTACCATGTAACAAGTATATCGGGTGTTATGGGAAGTGTTCCCGGTTCCGGTTGACCTAATTAATGCAGCCTAACAATCCTTTAACGGATTTGAATATTAGAAGCGTATTAGTTTGTTATGTGTACGCCAGGTTAAAGAGATGGGTCTAGATTTAAACTGACAGAGTGTGTCTGCCTCCCGAACAGTGTTAGGTAGATTGTTCCAGAGTTTAGGCGCTAAATAGGAAAAGGATCTGCCGCCCGCAGTCGATTTTGATATTCTAGGTATTATCAAATAGCCAGAGTTTTGAGAACGCAGCAGACGTGGAGGACTATAATACCATAAGAGCTCGCTCAAGTACTGAGGAGCTAAACCATTCAGGGCTTTATAAGTAATTAACAAGATTTTATAATCTGTACAATGTTTAATAGGGAGCCAGTGCAGTGTTGACAGAACCGGGCTAATGTGGTCATACTTCCTGGTTCTAGTAAGAACTCTAGCTGCTGCATTTTGATCCATCTGGAGTTTGTTTATTAAGCGTGCAGAACAACCACCCAATAAAGCATTACAATAATTAGTCCCACTTTATATTAGGTGGCCTTAACTACTATGTACTTACATCAAAAACTAAGTGCAATGTACTTATTGTGTTCATATTGTATTGCAAAACACTTATGCTGCTATTGAGGTGGGATATGGGTAAGATTAGGGTCAGGTTTGGTGATATGGGTAGGTTTAAGTGTGGGTAAAGGTGTAAGGGATGGGACAACAGTGTAAATATAAATGTAATTACAGAAATTAATTACTGATGTAATTACATGCAGGTATTTATTTTAAATATAAGTACAATGTAAAAACACGTATGTACACAATAAGTGCATTGTAGCAAATGATTAATTTAAATGTAAGTACATAGTAGTTAAGGCCACCTAATATAAAGTGGGACCCAATAATCTAACCTTGAGGTCATAAACACATGATAAACTGATCTCAAGATGGCGCCGCGCATGGCAGTCATTGTGCATGGCTCTCCAGTTGTTTTAGTGTTTTTGTTAGTTTTTCCTGTTTTTTGTTTGTCAAACACGATCAGTTTCACTAGGGAAGAACTGCTGAACATTCGGCAGAACACACCACAAAATCTCCAACCGGTTTTCGATTATTCGGATGTTTTGCTGGACATAGTAGTCGGCGGCGCGGCGGTGCTGTTTAGACGCTACAGGACGCGCAGACGGGGGAAGCGAGCCGGCGCGCTCGTGAAGCTCAGACAGCGCGGATTTAGAACGGCGTTGCCTAGCATCCATCTGGCGAATCTCCGCTCTCTACCCAACAAAACGGACGAACTCCTTCTGCTCTCCCGGACAAACAGGGACTTTTCAAACTCTGCTGCTCTGTGTTTCACGGAAACCTGGCTGAACGACGCCATTCCGGACAGCGTGCTTCATCTTCCGAGCTTTCAGCTGATCAGAGCAGATCGTGAGGCAGAATCAACGGGGAAATCGCGCGGCGGTGGAACGTGCTTTTACATCAGTGAAAGGTGGTGTACAGATGTAACTGTGTTAAAGAAGATGTGCTGTTCTGATCTAGAAACGCTCTTCATTAACTGCAAGCCTTTCTACTCGCCGCGGGAGTTTTGCTCGTTCATTCTGGTAAGTGTTTACATTCCTCCGCAAGCGCACGTGAGCTCCGCTTTACAGAAACTAGCTGATATGATCACAGAGACAGAACAACATCACCCGGACTCTGTTTTAATCATTCTTGGGGACTTTAATAAAGCCAGTCTCTCCCATGAACTGCCAAAGTACAGACAGCATGTTACATGTCCCACCAGAGACAGTAATATACTGGATCATTGTTACACAGTAATAAAGGACGCATATCACTCTGTTCCACGAGCAGCTCTAGGACTCTCTGATCACTGTTTGGATCATCTTATTCCTACCTACAGGCAGAAACTGAAATCAGTTAAACCTGTATTAAGGACTGTAAAGATATGTAATATTGAGACAGAGCAGGTTTTACAAGCCTGTCTCGACCTTACTGATTGGAGTGTTTTTGAGGCTTCTGCAAATGATCTGGATGAGCTCACAGAGACTGTAACATCTTATATCAGTTTCTGTGAGGATATGTGCATTCCCACCAGGACTCATCTAATCTACAATAACGACAAACCATGTTTCACTGCAAAACTCAGACAGCTCCGTCAGGCCAAAGAAGATGCTTACAGAAAGGGGAACAGAGTCTTGTATAAACAGGCCAAATACACACTGGAAAAGGAGATCAGAGTGGCAAAGAGGAATTATTCCGATAAGCTAAGGATCCAGTTCTCTTCCAGTGACACGGCTTCAGTGTGGAAAGGTCTGAAAGACATCACCAATTACAAGACACCATCCCCCAGCACTCTGGAGAATCAACAATGGCAGACGATCTGAACGAGTTCTATTGCAGGTTTGAAAAAACACCCCACACCCGCCCTGAACACCTCTCCACACAACCATTCAAACCTCCAGCAACCCCCCTCTCCCCCACACCTCCACTGCAGATAAGAGAAGATGATGTGCGCCAGGTCTTCAAAAAGAACAAAAGAAGGAAGGCACCAGGCCCAGACGGTGTGACCCCAGCCTGTCTGAAATCCTGTGGTGACCAGCTGGCCCCCATCTTCACACAGATCTTCAACAGATCACTGGAGCTGTGCGAAGTCCCCTCATGCTTCAAACACTCCACCATCATCCCCGTCCCAAAGAAACCCAAGATAACAGGACTCAACGACTACAGACCTGTGGCTCTAACATCTGTGGTCATTTGAAAAACTGGTTTTGGCTAATCTGAAGGACATCACTGGACCCTTACTGGACCCCCTGCAGTTTGCCTACAGAGCAAACAGGTCTGTGGATGATGCAGTCAACATGGGACTGCATTACATACTACAACATCTAGACAGACCAGGGACTTATGTGAGGATCTTGTTTGTGGACTTCAGCTCGGCCTTTAACACAATCATCCCAAACCGCCTCCTGCCCAAACTAACTCAGCTCTCCGTGCCCACCTCCATCTGTCAGTGGATCTACAGCTTCCTGACAGACAGGCAGCAGCTAGTGAGGCTGGGAAAATACACATCCAGCACCCGCACCATCAGCACTGGAGCCCCTCAGGGCTGTGTTCTCTCCCCACTGCTCTTCTCCCTGTACACCAACGACTGCACATTTAAAGACCCCTCTGTCAAGCTCCTGAAGTTTGCAGACGACACCACATTTATCGGCCTCATCCAGGACGGTGATGAGTCTGCTTACAGACAGGAGGTTACGGAGCTGGCTGTTTGGTGCAGTCTTAACAACCTGGAGCTCAACACGCTCAAAACAGTGGAGATGATCGTGGACTTCAGGAGAAACCCCCCTGCTCTCCCCCCACTCACCATCATGAACAGCACTGTAATGACAGTGGAGTCATTCAGGTTCATGGGCACCATCATCTCCCAGGACCTGAAGTGGGACAATCACAGTGACTCTACTGTCAAAAAGGCCCAGCAGATGCTGTACTTCCTTCGCCAGCTGAGGAAGTTCAACCTGCCACAGGAGCTGCTGAAACAGTTCTACTCTGCCATCATTGAATCCATTCTCTGCACTTCAATAACTGTCTGGTTCAGCTCAGCTACCAAATCTGACCTCAGAAGACTACAGAGGGTAGTCCGGACTGCTGAGCGAATCATTGGTACAACCCTCCCCACTCTCCAAGAACTGTACTTATCCAGAGTGAGCAAAAGGGCTGGTAAAATCACTCTGGACCCCTCACATCCAGCACACTCCCTCTTTGAACTGTTACCGTCTGGTCGACGCTACAGAGCTCTGAGCACCAGAACGACCAGACACAGGAACAGTTTCTTCCCTCAGGCAATCCATCTCATGAACATTTGAACTCTTAACAATAAACATGAAACACACAACACTATCTACTTTTTATTTTTATTTTTTATTTAGCACACATACTTATTACATTTCAAATTTGCACCTAACATACCTGTACATACTGAATTTTTTTTGTATATTGTGTTTGTGCTATTTTGCATACTGTCCATTTTGTATATTTGTACATTATTCTTTATTATTATCTGTGTACTGTCCTGTCGCCGTCATTCTGTCGCACTGTGGAGATACTGTCACTAAAACAAATTCCTCGTATGTGCAAACATACCTGGCAATAAAGCTGATTCTGATTCTGATTCTGATTAACATTTCAGCATTTGACTTTGAGAGCATAGGTCTCAATTTAGATAAATTTTTAAGATGAAAAAATGCAGTTTTACAAATGCAAGAAACGTGGCTGTCAAAGGAGAGATTGCGATCAAATAGCACACCTAAGTTCCTGACTGTTGACGAAGAAGCTATCAAGCTATCCACAGACAGTGTTCTAGGTTATTACATGTGGGGATTTTAGGTCCAATAATTAACACTTCTGTTTTTTCAGAATTTAGCAGTAAGAAATTACTTGTCATCCAGTTTTTTATATAGACTATGCATTCCATTAGTTTCTCAATTTGGCGCATTTCACCGGGCCGCGAAGAAATATAGAGCTGAGTATCATCAGCATTACAGTGGAAGCAAACACTGTGTTTCCTGATGATATTTCCAAAAGGTAACATGTAAAGCGTGAAAAGTAATGGCCCTAGTACTGAGCCTTGAGGTACTCCATATTTAA
This sequence comes from Spinibarbus caldwelli, assembly GCA_039654775.1. Lineage (NCBI taxonomy): Eukaryota > Metazoa > Chordata > Actinopteri > Cypriniformes > Cyprinidae > Spinibarbus > Spinibarbus caldwelli. The sequence goes on from JBCAMP010000261.1 coordinate 591,568, forward strand.
CTATAACCATTGTTTTTGGTTTGAATTTTCGTAAGGGTTGTGTTGTTATCTGCCCTAGCTCCCTCTCCTCTAAACGTATTATAAAATTATGTTTTATAACATTTGTTTGCTAAATTACTACTGTAACTTTACAGTGGATAATAATGATGTCTTTTATCATACAGTATTTTGAGTGATGATAGTAATTTAGTTTAGTTTACAGTAGGCTATTATTAATCATCTGGCTGCTACTGCAAGAGTTGCTAGCAGTTTAATTCTTAACTAAGTAAACAAACACAAAACTACAGCCTATTTACAGATGAAACTGACCTGCACTTGAAGTCATGAACAGGTCAGTAGTTTTGCCTCTCTGATCCACTCCATTCTCGAGTCTCTTGCATTGATTAATTTGATAGAAACCGATAGAAACCTTTTGGCGGAGATGCGGAGCCGAATCGCGTTGCCAGTCAAGACTAACCGATTCATGATTTATTATAGATTTGTTATCGAATGGTGATCCTCCAAAACTAAAGTAACGAGTCTGGTTTGAAAATATAAGAAGTGGAAAGTACAGATATTTGTGCAAAAAATGTAAGGAGTAAAAGTAAAAAGTAGTCAGAAAAGTAAAAGTAAAGTACTGATACCAGAAAAATCTACTTAAGTACAGTAACAAAGTATTTGTACTTCGTTACTTCCCATCTCTGGCAAGTTCACACACCTCTTTAACATTATTTTTAGTGATCTCTGACTGGCGAAGTCGAACATAATTACTGCCGACGTGGATAACAATCTTACTGAATTTACGTTTAGCATTAGCCAGCACTTTTAAATTTGCCAAGATGTCAGGCGCTCTGGCTCCCAGTAAACATTAGACTATGGTGGCTGGTGTCTCTATTTTCACGTTCCGTACAATAGAATCACCAATAACTAGAACACTTACATCAGGTTTCTCATCAGTGGGTGCGTCACCGAGTGGATAGAACCTGTTTGATGTTTTGATCGGAACGGAAGAGCGGTGTTTTGACCCGCGACTATGCCGCCTCACAGTCACCCAGTTGCCCTGCTGCGCGGGCTCTAATACCGGAACCGTACAATGTACAGGACTCCCTGAGCTAGTTGCATCCAAAGCCTCACATTCTTACTATCCTCAACTAAAGTTTGGATGCGTGTCTCTAATTCTAAAATCTTCTCTGTCAGCCTAACTATCTCCCTACATTTATCATGTGAATCCCTTGTCGCTGACAGAGAGAGATAAACTATACATGTGGCAAGCAGTGCAAACAACAATAGCAGGAGAAGAAGCAATTACTCACTGTGATTGATGACTGATTCTGACTTATCACTTACCACTGTTTTTTGATGAACTTGTGAAAAATGGAGCAAGAGAGAAAAGAAACGGAACGAAAAAAGAAAAAAGAAAACAGTAATAGACGCGAATAGAAACGCGAATGGAAACGTGAATGACAAGCTAGCTGGCTAACGAATGCTAATGTGCTGCACTCGCCGTTTTAGATTAAAAGAGAACGATCAAATTAGTCAGATTAGTTTGATGGATATTATCAGAAATATGGTGGGAATTAAGTTACATTTTATCACTTTAAACATCAGAGAGTGAAAGTAGGAGAGAGATTCAACAGAAAAAGTGAAGCTACACAGAGCTACAATCGCAAACCTCTCAGCAACCAAACCATCTCAGTCACTAACCATATTTGTCTATCCGTATTTGTGTGTCACCAAGGATTTGAATGAGTCTGATGCGAAATGCAAGTTTATTTAATAATAAACAAAACGTACTGGAAATATGATTATTAGTAGATTTATTTAGATTTAGATTTATTTTATTTTTTCATTTATTTTTTTATGTATGCAGATTATATTTTAAGTTGCTAAGCTAAATCAATGGCCGTTTCTCAATATGCGTTCTTGCCTGTACTTGCGTTCTTGTGGACTTGTGAAACGTCATCAGTCGTCGCCCAAGTACTGTTCCAATTCAAAGTTCACATCTAGCCAAGTACAGTTCAAATCCCTGGATATGTTCTTGCTCCGCCCCCTTTATCAAGCATGCATCCAGAGGTGACTTGTGCGAACTTGAGGCAACCAGGTATAACAGAAAGCATTTCGCACCAACAGTCGTTCTGTAATGGCGGAGGATAAAACCCACAACTATAAGTAACATATTTCGAAAAACTATTGTTGCTGTGTCACGAAATGTAGTTTTAAGAGTTTTTGAGGTGAGAATACAGTTGTTTAAACTTCAAATCTGCTGTCAAATTATAAGGTTAGCCCCTATTTAAAAATTTCCTCAGACGATTTCGGAGTTGAGAGATCCAGGCGATCAGGACCTCCTAAAATATGCTGCTGCTAGTGTTGCTGTTGTGGTTAAACATAAGCTTCAATTCGTATTTAATGTGTATCTACTGGGCTTTGGATATATCTAACGAGCAATCGTTGGTCTCGTGAATCTATTTGTTCCCTCACAAATCGTCTTGGCTGAGAGAAAAGTTTCCTTACTACTTTTATTCAACGTAAACCTTATTTCAGAGTGCTGCGTTGTAGTTTTGACCAAATTTTTTGCTCATCTTTATTTCATTTTTGTACCAAATTATTTTAGAATTATATTATTGTTCATTAAAACTACTATTAAGTATTATTTTTTTATCAAGGGACTGCTGAGGAAACTCAGGTGCTTATAGAATGGTGGGCGGCCAATGAAAGCCTTTTCACTGGGAGGTGCAACTCCTGCAAAAGTGGATGGGAGTGAGTATTGATTTTGAGTGCTTATATCTTTCCCTGTACGTTATGTCTGAAGGTTTGTCATATCACGTTATGTCAATCTTTATGGTTTTATTTTGCCTAGGCACTTCGTTTCCACTTCTGGTTTGGACATAACGGTGAAACAGGCCAAGAAAAAGTGGAACAACTTGAAAAATAAATACAAGGTAATCTGTCTGTTTCTCTGCTTTCCGTTACTGAAAGAGCCTTACCAAGATTTGTGTAAAGACTAACTGGTCATATATGAAAGTTATCATGGAGGCATTGGCCCTCACCTTTTATCTTGCATAGTTTTACTCTGAGACAGTAAAAAGAATAGTTCACCCCAAAATGAAAATTGTCATAATTTACTCACCCACAAGTTGTTCCACACCTGTATACTTTTTTTCTTTTTTTTTGCTCTACACAAAGGAAGATATTTTGAAGAATATTTGTAACCAAACAGTTCTGGGGTACCGCTGAGTTCCATAATATTTTTTTCATACTACAGAAGTCTGTGGTGCCTCAAAACGGTTTAGTTACAAATAGTCTTCAAAATATCTTCCTTTGTGTAGAGTAAAACAACAACAAAAAAAATATTTACAGGTTTGAAACAGCTTGAGGGTGAGTACATGGCAGATTTTTACTTTATTTCAGGAGTTTAGGGACCCACCTACAGGAAAAGGGGTAGAGGCTGGTAGTGCGACTGCTGCCACCTGGCAGTGGTACACTGCAATGGATGCTGCACTCCAGGGGCAGCACTCAATTAGTCTGCCCCTGGTTGTTGCATCAAGCCTGACTGCCACTATAGGTGGCTCGGTCAGCACACCAGCTTCTACCCCCTCCGATGAACCCAGGAGCAGCCAGCAGTCCAGAAAGAGGCACAGGGACAGCCAGGCTCTTCTAGAGTTTTTAAAAGAGCAAGCAGAGAGGGAAGAAGAGAGGGAGAGACAAGCAGTGGAGCGAGAGGAGGAGAGAGAAAGGGCAGCAGCAGCCAGAGCAGACCGTTATCTGTCTCTTTTTGAAAAATTAGTTAATAAATTCTAAATAAATGAGCAGTTTCTAATTCAACCTAGGCAATTTATTCTTGAACACAACAGTCTATTCTATATATTTATATGAAAACACAAATAATTGTATAAAATCTATTGTCTTATAATTATATACAATTATTTACAGTTATGGTTAAACTTAAATTATCCAGAAGAACATATTAACATCAAGATATTAGGCAATTTATTCTTGAAAGCAACAGTCTATTCTATATATTTACATCAAAACACAAATAATTGTATAAAATATAGTGTCTTACAATTATATACAATTATTTACAGTTATGGTTAAAAAATTATCCAGAAGAACATACTAACATCAATAACATATACACATCTATCGATTCATATCTATCTTACTAAACAATTTTCAGTCTAATGTTTTAACTTCTGTCAAATTTCTACTGAAAATGTACATCTGGATAGATTTACTCTCTAGATGTAGTCATGTTCACCCAGACACGCAGGCAGTTCTTCAGGAGAAGAAAGCAAGTCGTCCTCGCAGATGGTTCCCTGACAGGTCCCTCTCATCCACTACTACATGGGTGTCATCCTCGCTGTCATCTTGTCCCTGATACTCTTCCTCTTCTTCCAGGATATCACCTGCTGCCACACTAATGTGGAGGATGCAGCAGGCACCAATCACCTTCGGGGCGAATAGAGCACGGATCTCCAGGGCCCTTAAGAAAATGGCACGCCAGCGCATCTTTAGCATTCCAAAGGTGGGCTCAATAATGTTCCTTGCCTTTGCGTGTTACCTGTTGTAACAGGCTTCAACTTGGCCTGTTAATCAAAATTCATATAGAAAATGTATAGTCACGATCACGAAAGTAACAATTTGCTGTATCTTGTGTGTGTGTGTGTGTGTGTGAGAGAGAGAGAGAGAGAGAGAGAGAGAGAGAGAGGAGAGTGTTTGTTCTTGTTTATTTTGTTTTTGTTTTAAAATTTTAAAATTTTGTGTCTGGCCAGTGGTCCCCACAAGGTAAAAAAAAAAAAAAAATTTAAACGCTAAATGATGTTTATCTGAAAGTGTAAAAATGCAAACGAGTTTTCTTTAAGGGGTAGGGTTGGGTTAGGGGATAGAAAATACTGTTTGGTCAGTAATAAAAAAAAAAAAAAAAAAAAAAAAAAAAAAACAGAAGTCAATAGAAGTCTATGCAAATTCCCCACAATTCACAAAAACTTAACGAATGTGTGTCTCTCTGAGACAAAAAAAAAAAAAAAGAGTGTTCTTACTTGCAACAGGCTGGCGGTACGGTGTCACAATTGTAACTGTATGCTGCAGGCACGGGTATCCACCATCTCCCAGCAGAAAGTATCCAGCTGGTGGATACAGAGCCTGCTGATACATGGGTGATCTGCGCAGGACAAGGGCATTATGTACAGATCCTGGATTGCCAATGTACACGTCTATGAAAACACCACTGGCATCACAGATGCCCTGTAGTATGCCCTGTAGTATTATAGAAGGAAAAAGTTTCCTGTTTATGAAGCATTTTTTTTTTATTTTTTTTTTGCTCTGCAGGAGGAAGAATCCTGTCGTGGCACCCATCAATGGCACCAGCAGCAGAGTAGAATGCCTCATGACCAGCCAGGCGAGCAAAGCCAGCCCCCACTCCATCCATCTCCTCTGGTTTGGGGAAATGAATGACTCTGTGGAGGATGGTCATTATTTCCTCTACAACATTGTGGACAGTCCTGCAAACTGTCGCTAGTGGCATGTGAAAGATGTCGGCAGTTACCCTGTAGAACGCCCCACAGGCAAGCCAGTATACTGTAACCAGCACTTCAGTTTCATGGCTCCATCCATGGGCTTTTTGCCGGGGCAGCATCTGGACCAGCATGTTGATGCTGTTCCTTGAGAGCCTGAAGGCTGGTTTTAAATCCTCTCCTGAGAAAAACCTCACCAGGATAGGTACCTGGTCATTCATTTGAGCATACCTTTGAAAGGTATTTTGTTCCTGTTTAAAAAATAAATAACTAAAAAAAATCTGCATAGTTTTTATCATTGTTATATTATGTATTTATTGCCTTTTCCTTACTATTTAATATTTACTCAGCTGTATTCTAATCATGTTGTCTGAAATTAATTGAAGTCTGGCAGAATTAAAAAAAAAAAATCTTCTAACATTTGTTCTGTTTGGTGAGGTACTATTTTCTGTTTTTATTGATAAGCATTGTAGTCAAAAAATTATTGTAGCCTATATGATTACTGAATCATAGACATGAAATGTCCTTTTGTGTTAATGCATTAAAGTGATGTTTGTGCACCTAACTGTAAAAAGCCTTTCCAATTGAGTATCAACCTCTTGATGTTTGAGCACCAAAAGGACAAATAAAAGGTATGTGTGGAATGTGGGCTAATTTATTTCAACATTTTACTAACTGTCAGACCTCCCTTGTACTTTATTTGGTACATCTAGATAAATCTTATGAGATAACTCATTCAACATCCCAGCAATAGTCGACATCCCAGGTGAAAAACATCCTCTTCCATAATCTACTTAAAGTGCTCTATTTTCACGGACTAATTTAGTACTTAATATACTAAAAAATATTATTTAGTACTTAAGATAAACTTAAGATCATCAAGTGTACTCAACTGTGATATTTGTAGTACACTTAAACCCATCTTTCATACAATAGTACATTCCAGTGTACTACAAGTGGTGACTAAATAAATCTTTTTAATACAGAGATAGTATGTTAGAAGCACATTTTAGTTCATATTCATGGTGTCCCAAAATACCACAGTTGAGTACACTTGATGATCTTAAGTTTATCTTAAGTACTAAAGAATAATTTTTAGTATATTAAGTACAAAATTAGTACTTGAAAATAGAGCACTTTAAGTACATTATGGAAGTGGACGTTTTTTCACCTGGAATTACAACTTTATTATTATTATTATTATTATTACTTTTTATTTAGATATACCAAGTAAACGGTCAGGTCCACATAAATGCATGGACAGGGTGTGCAGAAAAGCATAATGATTATACAAACGTACAAAGCCAGAGAGACATGCAAATAAGGCACGTCTCTTCATCATCCTCCACCGCATCCTGGCTCTTCTTTGGCGGATTCGCCTCCTTATTTGGGCAGCTTCCTCTTCAGCCTCTTCGTAAAGTAAACCAACTACAATGGCAATCGCTACCTGTTCCATTTGGATTAATTTTCCCTTTTTGTCTGCGGTTTTTAAGTTTAGAATCACAACGTCCACAACATTTTTAACCGCTTTTTAAAATTTAAATTGAAAATGAAAAGAGGCAGTTATTTTACATCATATTTCATTTTATTATAAATATACCTTGAAGATAATCAGATTAGGCATGTATTGCCTAAACACATTAAAATGGTTAATAGTTAAAAAAAAAATGAATTAAAAAAAAATAAAACTTGTTAAAATGTACAAAATTGGAGTAGGCACGAGCTGGGTGACGTAATCAAGTACGCTGCTGTTCCATTTGCAGAATTAACGGACTTGTGTTCTCCCGTCCTCAGGAGTACGCACTCCCGAGTCGAACTTGCAAGTCCGAACTCTGCGTACTTGGTATTGAGAAACGGCCAATGAGTTTGAAAAACCAGTTTATTCTTTCTATATACTTTAGACATGCAGAACATAATCCGTGTTTGTGCATCAATGTCATCAGGTTCAATGTTTGTCAGTGACTACGTTTACATGGGCATCAGTAATCTAATTACTTACCTTATTCTGAATAAGACAATATTATGATTAAGGTGTTTACATGAGATGCTTTTAGAATAATCCTTTCATGTTCCCGTTTTACATGTTATAGTACATAGATCGATTAATGGCACACGTCATTACATCACCATGCAACGCCATCAGACGTCCCGTCCAGAATTTCACATATAAACATATAGTTCGTCTTCGTGATGATGCCATATACAGTTTTGGGTGTTTCATTTTTAATTTTATGAAAGCTTCAAGTGCAGTTAATTATTTGTATGTGCATACAGACGATGGCGGTGTTGAAGCTCTTTTATTTGCTGTCAAACGGTTGATCACTGCCGTGTGTGTATCCTGTCGCAAAATGCGGTGAAAAGTCCTACACGATGGTAATAGTTTGATTAAGGTGTTTACATGTCTGTACTGCACTTCAGTAATGCGACTAAAATAGGAATACTCCACATGTCTTAATTCGATTTGTGTTTACTTCGATTACGACTTTAGCCAGAATAAGGTAATCAAAAAGCTCTGTTTACATGGTACATTCTTAATCAGAGCATTGTCTTAATCATATTAAAATCGGAGTATTGTTGTCCATGTAAACGTAATCAGTGTTTGTGCATCAGGTTTTCAAATCGAACTGTCCAAAAGAACCGGTTTGCCAAAATGAATCAGACTTTGCATGACTCGTAATTTTTCCATGTTAATTAGCATTTTTGTCCTAACCAGCCACAAGAGTGACACGCAATGTGCAACAGTGGATTTTATTGTGCAGTTTCTCTAAGTTCAGTGCACTTGCAGAGAGAGATGGGCTCTTCATACACTCTTCTGATGGGCTCTTCTGATTTTTGATTGATTTTGTTGCATCTAGTGTGGAAAGACAAATTGCTTGTCACTGGAATTTGATTGCATCTCATCTGGTTAGGAAACGGTCCCTCCCATTTCAGGAATATACTATGTGGAGGTGAATGATAAACAAATAGTAAGCATGTACAACATGATATCATTGAACAAAAAGTAATTAATAAACATTTCAGGCAACGTGAATGAGAAATCTTGTTCCTGATTTTCCCCTGTAATGTCACTGAAAATGGAAGTGCCCTTCCTACTGGGCAAGCAGAGTCCTTACTAGAAGTACCAGGAAGTATGACCATATTAGCCCAGTTCGGGTAAAATCTTGTTAATTACTTATAAAGCCCTGAATGGCTAAGCTCCTAAGTACTTGAGCGCGCTCTTATCACATTATAGTCCTCCACGTCCGCTGCATTCTCAAAACTCTGGCCGTTTGATAATACCTAGAATATCAAAATCGACTGTGGGCGGCAGATCCTTTTCCTATTTAACACCCAAACTCTAGAACAATCTACCTAACACTGTTCGGGAGGCAGACACACTCTGTCAATTTAAATCTAGATTAAAGACACATTTCTTTAACCTGACTTACATATAACATACTAATATGATTCTATTATTCAGATAGGCTGCATTAATTAGATCAACCGGAACCGGGAACACTCCTCATAACACACAATGTACTCGTTACATCGTAAGAACAATGGCATCTACACTAATATTTGTCTGTTTCTTTCATATTCTGTTTCTCAGTTTGTATCCGATCAGATGGTGGATCAGCATCAAGAGATGATGTCTACAGCCCTGATCGTCAGCGGAGACCAGGACACCTAGATGATCCCCAGAGACATATCCCAGTGAAGACCTCGACTAAAATACAATAAAACTAAAAATATAATAAAATACCTAACTACATAATACTATTATGTAGTTAATACTAATACCAATACGATTATCTCTGCTGAGAGGTTTGCGATTGTAGTTCCGCTTTTTTATTGAATCTTTACCTTACTTTCACTCTCTGTTATTTAAAGTGATAATATATAACTTAATTCCCACCATATTTCTGGTATTATCTATCAAACTAATCTAACTAATTTGATCGTTCGCTTTTAAAACCGCGAGTGCAGCGCGCGTGCAGCGCGTTAGCATTCGTTAGCTGGCTAGCTTGTTACTCGCGGTTCCATTCGCATTTCTATTCGGGCCTATTATTGTTTTCTTTTTTCTCGCTCCGTTTTCATTTCTCTCTCGCTCCGTTTTTCACAAGTTCATCAAACAACAGTGGTAAGTGATAAGTTAACTTGGTATCATTCATCAATCACGGTGAGTAATGGCTTCTCCTTCTCTTGTTGTTTGCACTTCATGTCACATGTACAGTTTATCTCTCTCTGTCGGCGATGAGGGATTCACATGTGATAAATGCAGGGAAATAGTTAGGCTGACAGAGAAGATTTTAGAACTAGAGACACGCATCCAAACTTTAGTTGAGGATAGTAAGAACGTGAGGGCTGTAGATACTGCTTTGGATGCGACTAGCTCAGGGAGTCCTGTACATTGTTCCTTTCCGGTTGTGCCCGTGCAGCAGGGCAACTGGGTGACTGTGAGGTGACGCACCCACTGACGCACCCACTGAGAAACTTGATGAAAGTGCTCTAGTAATTGGCGATTCTATTGTACAGAACGTGAAAATAGAGACACCAGCCACCATAGTCCAATGTTTACCGGGAGCCAGAGCGCCTGACATCTTGGCAAATTTAAAAGTGCTGGCTAATGCTAAACGCAAATTCAGTAAGATTGTTATCCACGTCATGATATTCGACTTCGCCAGTCGGAGATCACTAAAAATAATGTTAAAGAGGTGTGTGAACTTGCAAGTACGATGTCAGACACTGTAATATGCTCTGGTCCCCTCCCTGCTTACTGGGGTGACGAGATACATAGCAGACTGTCGTCACTCAATGACTGGATGTCTAAGTGGTGCCCGCAGAATAACATAGGTTTCATAGACAGTTGGACGAGTTTTTTGGGCAGACCTGACCTGTTGAAAAGAGATGGTGTTCATCCCTCCTGGGGTGGTGCCGCTCTTCTCTCTAGAAATATGGCACATAGTCTTAGAGTTCGTACTTGACTAAATACTGCCCAGGTCAGGAAGCAGACAGACTGGCTAAACCGACCGTCTGCTAGCCGCCTCACATCACAGAAGTCAGTTAATTCTCAGCACACAGAGACTCCTCCACCTAGATATCACACTATAGAGACTGTGTCTGTTCCCCATACTAGAAAATACAGAAAACGTCCAAACCAAAGTAATAGTAACAATTTAATTGATGTTCAACAAATAAAAAATGTTTACAATACAGAGAAACAATTGATAAAACTTGGCTTACTGAATATCAGGTCCCTTTCTACAAAAGCACTATTTGTAAATGATTTGATCACTGACCATAAACTAGATGTGCTTTGTTTGACAGAAACATGGATAAAACCAGATGGATACATAACTTTATATGAGTCTACCCCCCAAGATTACTGATATAAAAATGAGCCACGTCCAAAAGGTAAAGGGGGAGGTGTTGCTACAATTTATAGCAATATTCTCAGTATTTCTCAGAGGGCAGGTTTTAACCCCCTGGGGTCTGAGGTGATTTTGGGGCCCTTGAGATGTTTTGACATGCCCTGATATTTGTGCTTATTTCAGCTACTTAAAACATACTATTGACCAACATGTAATTTGTTTGTATTCAGCACAAACTGTGCTACAATAATATGTGACCCTGATGGATGTACATGTTTGCATTTTTTAGAAAAAAAATATTATGCGTGGTTAGTAAGTTTTGGGGGAAAAATGTAGCTGAAATAAGGCCATAAAACCCACACTAAATAGTTCTGAATAAGACTTTTGAGTAATTAGTCTTGTAGGCTAGAATATTTAAAATCATTCTGCTTACTCATTCACAGAAAACAATATATTGATTTAAATTTTTAAAGACATGTTTTGTGATTGAAAGCCAATATGCGAGGGAGTGGCAATGTCCCTGAATATTAAGTGATTCTCCCCTGAGAGACAAAGGGCCCTCCCCTAATGGCCCATCAGTGTGACTGTGACTTTGAGGCAGGTAAGACAGAATGTGAGGAGACTGAAAAAATGGGTTGTTTAAATTATTTGTATTTTATTTACAACACAGTATAATCAAAACATACACAATGAAGGTCAAAGACACATTGTGCACACTGACCACAGAGATGTGAACAGACTTTGAGTCATTCCTGCAACAGATTCTGTCCAATAAGTGAAACAAGTAAATCATACCTGATATTTACGTGTGTTATTTAAGTGTTTCTGCTTCTTTCCATGGATTCAAGAAGAAAAAAAAAAAAAAAGAATCAGTAGTCAAGGAGCTTGTTTTACCATAGAATATCAGTATAGTTGAACATCTGATGTTGGTACAGCGCTCTCAGAGGAAAACAGTTTGAAGAAAGTCATCAGGATTCATCTGTGGTTCAGGTACCTGATTCACTAAAATACAAACAACCAAAAAAAAAAAAACAACAACAACAACAAAAAAAAAAAAAAACATTTGTGAGCATGTTAATATCAGGAGCATCTGTAGGTTTTGTAGCCATAGACTCACGCATGCTTTGTATTATCATTAAAAAAAAAAAAAAAAGACATTTTATATCTGAGAAACTAATTATTATTGTTTAGCATGTTATTAAAATCTATTTCTGAACAGAGTAGGCTATTAATAATAAACATGTTCTAAACATACTTAGACTCGTAGCATTGATCATGTTACAGTGTACACTTATATTACTTTTATTATTTTATATAGAGCATGAAAACATCATCGCGCCGTAATCAATTTAAATACAATGAATTGCCTTTCATATTCAAAATGTTTTACTCGATTTCAAACATTGTAGTCAGGAATTATAGTTTGGGAAAAACCCAACTATGATTTTGTTGTCATATAGCCTAGTATGTATGATTTTATAGTAGCTTATGATATGATTCTGTAGCCATAGACTCACACATGCTTTGTACTATAAAAAAGGATATTTTACATCTGAGAAACTAATTATTATTGTTTAGCATGTTATTAAAATCTATTTGTGAACAGAGTATTAATAATAAACATGGTCTAAACATTCTTAGATGCCTAGCATTCATCATGCTGTAGTTTGGGAACAATCTAACTAGTAAATGTGTTCTTGTTTATGTCACAATAACACGTTAACTAATGCAAAAAAGAAAAATTACTTACTCATCAGATTGATCTCCTCTACTCGATGAAATCTTGTTCTTATTTTGAGGGAAATCCAGTCTTTACTCAGCGCGTCTTCTTGCAGAAACGGACAGTAGCCACGATGAACGAACTCCTCACGCTTTGTTTATGTTGGGCGTTTCCATGTGCACGTGTCTCACGTGGATATTTACATATGAACGGCGCGAGCCGCGAGGGGGCGGGATTGCATTAAAGATAATGAGTTAGACGGGAAAGACTGAACATCGTGTTGGTTTCATACGGATTACTTTATCACAGAATATTTGTTTTCGATAAGACTTACTTCATTTAAAAGTAGACACTTCAAGCTTTCTATAGATATAACTCCCATGTCTCTGTGTTGAGATTTCGCCGAGTTACAGTTCATTTTAGTGACGCATTTCTAAAAGCAGCTCGCGGAGACGGCGAAGACAGAGAGCGCGCCCTGTTTGTTTTCTTTATTTTCCAAAACCACAACATTTTGTTTTTATTGTGAGTGTACCCGAAAAAAAATCGATACTTCGTCGATTTTGGTCATACAGATAATTGTTATACATCAATTGAAACTTTGGAGTATTTTTAGTGTCTTTCACACTGATAAGAAAAAAAATGAGCCGTTTTTGAACAGTTTTTATTGTCACCATTTTCATTTTCATTTGCATTTTTACTTGTGCACACACATATTTCTTTTCAAGAACACATTAAGAATGAATAGCATAAATACATATGGTTTTAAAAATAAAAAAAATACAATGTTTGTTAAAAAACAAATAATTACAAATAATTAAAACCATTGTGTTTTTCTTGTTTTTAAAAGTCCATTTGTGTGTGCGTGTTAAAAGGTGTGACCATCTCAAAAGTAAAATACAAATTTAAAACAAGCATCTAATTTTTGTCTAATAAAATCCAGTTCCATTTTTAAAAGCACAATAAAACACCAATTAAAAGTCTTTAAAAGTCATCTGTTGTGCAAAACCGGGGGTGAGCCCCTATCAAGTCAATCTTCACCCCGCTCTCCAGAACAGGTACGTGAGATGTTACTTTATGGGCTCTGCGGAGATCCCCTCTCCTCCGGCCCGCTGGCCCGCTGTTCCCGTAGCCAGAGTGGTGAGGGTGCATCTACAGGCGGCCAGGGTCGGTGGCGGCCGGGACCCTTTCCGTGCAACCCCGGCCCCCCCATCCGAATATCGTCGTCCGGTACTCCCACAGCATTGTTGTTACCTTTAGCTCGCATGCATGGGGGGGTACCGTAACGCGCTTCCCCACCAGCAGGTTTCTGGTGGCCCAGATGGCATCCTTGATGACATTGAGGGTGAGCCAGAGCGAGGTGAATTCCTGTGCTGTCAAGTCCTTCAAGCCCCGGCCTACCCCAAGGATGGCGAGCTGGTACCCTATCTGGGCCCCACCTGCTGGTAGGCACGGGAAATACAGGGGGCTGGTCCTGGCCCACAGGTCCCGCGCAGCGCCGCACTCCCAGAGCAGATGTCGTACGGTCTCCAGGGAATTGCATCCGGACCGAGGGCAGATCGGATTTTTGGCCGTGCCTCTGGAGTGCATAACCGCCCTGACCGGGAGGATCTCATGAGCCACCATCCAAGATAGATCCTTGTGCCTGTTCTGGAGAGAGGGGTGAGCAGCGTTCCTCCAAACTTGTTTGGCCTCACGTAGTGTGAGGCCTAGAACTGGACTCACCGGTTCCCGGTCCTGCACAAGAGAGACGAGATGCTTGGGGTTAGTTAAAATGGTGACATCTTCTGTTTCTAAAAGGTATTTCTTTAAAAACTTTTTGATAAAACTGTACTCTTTTGGTAGGTTAAAAGACACTGGACTTGTCAGGTCAATTGGTAAAATCTTTAAACTTCTTAAGTAGGACCCCATCCAAAAGCATGCCATAGCTGCTGTTTTGTTCTGTTTGGATGGGGTCACAGCATATTTTATATGAAGAGCACTAAAACGAAGTGGGGATCCGGGAGGCCTTTCCCGCCGTTGTCCCGTTTTCTTTTGACGACCTCCCTCTTCATTCTTTCCCATTTAGATCCCCACAAGAAGTAAAATGTCGCTCTCTCCAAGTTCCTCAAGAAATTCCTGGGTGGGCTAAAGACAGAACATACAAGTAACATAAGAGGTAAGATAACTACTTTAAAAATTAAAACTTTACCTTCTATTGTCAATTGTCTTAGTCTCCAAAACCCCAGTCTTTTCCTAACTTTCCTAGCAAGTCTGTCCAGTTTTCTGTCCACCTCCTTCTTTATCAAATTTGACTCCTAAAATCTCTTTTAAAGTCTCTTTAAAAACCACGTCTAGTCCACCTGTGTCTATTCTGTCCCACGGCCCGAAGAGCTGGGCCTCAGACTTGCTTCTGTTGAGCTTGGCGCCCGAGGCCCGACCGTACCAGTCAGTCAAGTCCATTGCTCTTCGTATGTATAAAATGTCCGTGGTTAAAAGAGTCACGTCGTCCATGTATAAAACACAGGTCGCCGTCAGTCCGCCCGTCCCAGGAACTTCTAGTCCTTTGATCCATTTGTCCCTTCTCAAGATCTGTGCCAGTGGCTCCATACAAGCCACATACAAAAGAGGAGATAAAGGACATCCCTGACGGACACCACTGTGTATATTCACAGCTTTGGAAAGATGCCCGTTTACAAGGATTTTGCTGACTAGGCCCTTATACAGCAGTCCCGCCCAAGCTATAAACCTCTCTGGAAACCCCATTTTTTGCAGTACCTGAAAAAGGTACTGGTGCGAGACTCGGTCAAATGCTTTTTCAAAATCTAAATTTAGGACTACTAGCCGAATATTTCTGTCTCTCGCATAACAGATGGCGTCTCTAATCAGCACTAGCCTGTCTGTTATCTTTCTTCCGGGCACAGCACAAGCTTGATCTGGGTGGATCACGTCTTCTAAAACAGTCGACATACGTGTTGCTAAAATTTTACTAAAAAGCTTGCAGTCCAGGTTTAAAAGTGTAATTGGTCTCCAATTTTTTAAGTCAGTCCTGTCTCCTTTTTTGTACAGTAAGGACACTATCCCTATCCTAAAACTGTCTGGAAGTCTGTCAAGAGTCTCAAAGTCATTAAAAACAGCCAATAAATCATGTGCTAAAATATCCCAAAATGTAAGATAAAACTCTAGGGGGAGTCCGTCTGCTCCTGGGGACTTCCCCCTTTTAAAACCTTTAAGAGCTTTATACATTTCTAAAATGGTAAGATCTTGGGATAAAAGATTATCTTGACGATTAACTTTCTTGACTAAAAATTTAAAACTTCCCTTGCCGTGTCCTCGTGTACATCTTTTTTTCTGTATAAATCCTCATAAAAGTCTTCTACATTCTTTAAAATTTCTTCTGTTGTGCCTACTTCCCTCCCTCCTACCTTAACCCTAGTTATTGCCCCTCCCCTTGTTATTATCTTTTTTAAAAAATAACGGGTGCACTTTTCACCTTCCTCTATTTCTCTTTCTTTGCTTCTTAAAATAACACCTGGACTTTGGATACTGGATAGGACTGACATTTCTTTTTTTACCTCTGTTATTTCTTTGCTAAAATCAAAACCATTATTTAAAAGATTAAAATATCTTTGTAGCCTTTTCTGCAACCCCAACATACGTCTCTTTTCCCTGTTCTTTTTGTCCTTCCCTACCTTCATAAAAAACTGTCTTGTCCGGTCCTTTACCATTTCCCACCACTGTGCCCGTGTATCATAAAAGTCTTGGAGGGTCTGCCATTGGCTGAACTGCTCCCTGTACTCACTGACTACCTCCTCATCCTCTAAAAGGGAACAGTTCAGCTTCCATAGCCCTCCCCCTACTGTCACACCAGTGGATAGTGAAAGGGTGCAAGATAGCATTAAGTGATCTGAAAAGAAGAGTGGGGTCAATGTAGCATCGGTTGGCGGGCAGTCTCTTGTGAATAGATAGTCGATTCGAGAGGCTTTGGTACCATCACCACTGAACCAGGTGAAGCCCTCCTCTCTTTGATGCATTTTTTTAAAACAGTCAACTAAACTAAAATCTCGAACTAAACTTTGTAATAAAACCGATGTCTTATCAACCTTAAAATCCTCCCCTACCCTCTTCCTATCTGTTTTAGCTAAAACACAATTAAAATCCCCTGCTACCAGTAGGGGAGCCCTACCTAACATGTGGGGTTGCAGGTCTTCTAAGAGCTTATACCTATCATTTTTTTCTGTAAAACCATACACATTTAAAACATTGAAATCCTTGCCTAAAAAAGTCAGATTAGCTAAAATTGCCCGCCCGTCCCTCACCACAGTGCTGCCGTTCACCAATATATTAGGATTATTTATTAAAATAGCAACACCGTCATTTTTATTAAAATTGGACCCACTCCAGATGGAAGGCCTTTGGGTCCAAAGCTCCTCCCATTCTCTATAATTCAATAAAAAAGGCAAACCACATTCTTGTAATAAAAACATATCTGACTTAAAACATTTTAAAAAGTCTAAAACACTCTGTGCTCTTATTTTGCTCTTCACACTTATCACATTTAGAGTAGAGATGGTGAGAGCCATGAGCAGGATGGTTAAAAAGGTATAAAACATTTTAAAACAGAAGACAATAAAGGACTACAAAAAAAAATAATTAAAATCACGTTATATCTTGTTGCACTTGCCTTTCCTTTTCCCCAGAAAAACTGGGATCAGGAAGGCAAGTGCTCGACGCCTCAGGTGCTACAGAGAAACTTTCTTGCAGCTCATTTGGTGACGATGATCTTAGTTTAAAGTGCAAAAACGAAACCTGATTGGGGGACTCTAGGGGCCACATGCGCTCCAAATCTACCGAATCGGAACTATCGGGCTCGTGTGCTGCCCTAGCTTTTTTCTCCTCTGTTTCAAACAGAGGAGATCCCGCAGGTCTTTTTTGCACCTGAGCATTTGGGAGTGAACACTCGGTTTCAGTCCCACTAGATTCCTGCACCCCATCTGATACAGTCTCTAGGGAGGAATTTGGTTCTTCCTCACTCTCCTCTCCTTCCGTGACCTTTTCATGTTCACTTAAAATATTTGACTCTGCCCCTGTGGCCGCCCCACTTCCATCCCCCTGTCCAATCCTTGAGGTTGGCTGGGATTTTGAAATTCCCGCCAAAACCTCAAGGAACGCCTCTTCCTCCCTTTGTTCCTCTGTTTGGTGTGGCTGTGGGGCGGCCATTTTGTTGCCTTTAAGCTTGTTGGCAAAGCTTTTTGGGTAATCTCTGTAGAGATGGTTTAAATCCCCACAAAGATTACACCGCCTGCCAGTGGTGCACTCTTCAAAAAAGTGACCAATTTCTTTGCATTTCCCAAATACAAATTCCTGGAACGCTTCAGCTAGATGTCCAAACATGCCACACTTCCTACAAAGTTTGGGCATTCCCTGGTAGTGAATGTAGCCTCTGTTTTCTCCCAACACAATCATTGAAGGTAGATGTCTCAGGCCCTGGTAGCCCCCGGCGTCTTCCCATTGTTTGATGGGAATTCGCCAGGAGCATGTCCAAATGCCATCCTCATCTAACACTTTGACTGGCTGGCCTCGAACAGTGCAAAATCTCCCCAGCCATACACAGATATCTTCTCCAGTTACTGTTTCCTTAAACATCCTGACAATCACAGTTTTAAATGTGTTGTCAGTCAGTTTTTCCACAGTAAACATGGAGAACTGGGTTTTGAACATCTCAAACCTTTGCCAGAAATCATTAAAATGGGAAGCAGCTCTAAAACTAATGCCAAATCCTTTGTTCAGGGGCAGAGTCACAATGCAATTCAAATCACAAGGCTTAAAATTTAAAGTTTTTTGGATTAGCTTCCTGGAGAAGTCGAGTCGCGACATCCCCAGGAGCTTCCCCTCAACTTCTTTAAATAAAAAACGCACGCTGTGGTGCCTCCGCACGCCGACACGAGCAGCCGACATGGTGGAGGCACCCACAGCCTAAAAAAAGGACTTAAAAAAAACACAATAAATACGCCAATAAATAAGTAAAAACACCTTACCTTAAAACAGTCTGTTCGTAAAAACAGCAGCAAATTTTCCTCCTGAGGGTTGTGGGGCTCAAGATACTGCGAGTCTTGAGTCAAGAAACTTCCAAGAGACGATCGCAACTCAACCGCATGACCAGACACGTGATCTTAGCCAAAAGGCCGAGAAGCGATGACGCTATGACGCAGCAGGGAGGAAGCCGGAAACGACCTCTCCCATCCCGGCCTCGGCAATTCAGAGAGGCCTGAAACGCTCTGCGACGTCACCCAGCCTCGCCCCGATCGGCCTGACGGTGGCTCTGCAGCAACGGAAAGTACGGCATCGCTCATAAATCCCAAACGGCTTGTCGCAGAGCCAAGTGCCTTATGTCATCGGAATCCTTGGCTCGAGCCGAACGAGAGCCAGTTCTCGGATTGGCTCGTCGCTCGCACGGAATTTTCGGCTATTTTGGATTTTGTTGAAAACCTACTTTTGCGAAGTAGCACCAGGCATTTGGCCCAGTCTGACCCAAAGCAGGGCAGAAAGATTCTCTGGAGTCTGACTGTCAATAATCAACCAAAAAAAGTGGAAATTTCCATTCACCTTGGCGAGGGGACCTCAAAATGTTCGAAGGTCGTGTGGCCAAACTTGCTAAAATGGCTATAACTCAAGAAAGGAATCAGATCATTTCACCCAAATCGGCGCAAAAATGTACAGGCTCAGTCTGTGGTCAGGCGAAAAAGGACGCTGCGACTGGGCACTTGGTGGCGCTGTAAGGCGAAAAAAAAAGAATACTGATACAAAAAGGACAACCAAACCAGTATGAAAACAGCTACAGCTGGGCAACAGTCAGTCCGATCGACTTGAAAAGGGAGGTCTGTGAGGAATTTAAACTAAACTGCGGCATCAGGGGTGGGGCCGACTTTTCAAGAGCCTAAGCGACTCTTTCGTCACACACGCGCAACATGACAGAGCTGCTCGCTCTGAACAATTCTTTGGATCGTTGACTAGACAAAAAGGAAGGGGGAGAAATGAAACAAAAAAAAAAAAAGAAACAAAAAAAACGAAAGAAGACCCATCTGCTTTGTTTAACCAGCTCTTTCAGGGGAGAGCGCGAACGCAGTCCCCCACTACCATAAATTATGCAGTTGAGATTCCCACATTTGGGGAATTCGCAGGGGTCAGCACGACCGGAGTGCAATGGTCGAGCCTCGCCCTGGGTGAACCACCTGCTTGATCGTGGTGTCTCCCCTGCCAGGTAAGTATAAAAGCCCAGGCTGCCAGTCAGGGGTACCATTTCCCTCTCGACCATGCCCATCAACGGTGACCCCCATGCCTAGCAAAGGAAGGACGGGTGGCCTGCGCTGTGCCTGACCGAGCCTGCAAGTTGCCAAGTGTTGGCACCAGCTGCTGCTTTTTAGACTGGAGCTCCCCCTCCAGCTCCCCCTCCCCGGCGCAGTCCTGCTCCAGGCGATCAACTGTCCTGCAAAGTTCAGCTCCAACACTAATCAAACACACCTGCCTTTAATTTTCAAGCGAAGGATCCTGAAGACCTTAATTAGTTTCTTCAGGTTTGTTTGATTAGAGTTGGAGCTGAGCTTTGAAGGACAGTCGATCGCCAGGAGCAGGATTGGGCACCCCCGTTCTAGATCAGTGGATCTTAATTCCAGTCCTGGGGCCTCCCCTGCTCTGCACATTTAGCATCTCTCCCTTATTAAACAGAGGTGATTGAGATCATCAGCTCATTAGTTCTCTCTCCTAACGAGTTGATGATCTCAGTCAGGTGTGTTAAAGAAGGGAGACGTGTAAAATGTGCAGAGCAGGGGGGCCCCCAGGACTGGAATTGAGAGCCACTGTTTTAGATGATTCCCTTTAATCAAACACACCTGATTCGACGCATCAGCTCGTTAGTGGAAGACTCCAAGACCTCAGGTGAGTGCGTCAGAGGAGAGATCTCAATAAACGGCAACCACTGCTTTAAAACCGACGGCAGCCTTTCTGAGGGAAGACCTCCGTGGGAGCCGAAGCAAGGCCACTCATTATTCGCTCTGCTATTCGTCACAAAAAGCGGCAATCCCCGAAAAGGGGAAGCACACCGTTCCTGGAGACACTGCAATACCAGGTCGATGCGTGGAGCGGAGGGAGCAAGCCCCGGCTCCAGCTCCGTGATCCAAAAAACAATTTAATATGCAGTCCCCGGATAGGGGACGTATCAGATATTAAACTGATCAGAACAGATTTTTTTTTTTTTTTTTTTTTTTTATTAAATCCATACACATACAAAATTGCAATTAAACCACAAGTGTTACATGCATACAAATTTTCTGTTTGAACTTAAATTTCACAAGCCTTCAAATTTTCAATTTGAACACAAAAATCATAACATTCAAATCAAAAAGCAACACATCACAATCAGCACATCATACCCAAAAAAAAGGAACTTTAAACTCTCAAGGCCTTATCCCACCCCCACCCGTGGAAGTCCCCCCCACACCCCCCTCATTTTCTCCTGTCCATAAACGTCCTTATACCCATTCACCTCTTTCACTAAACTTGCCAAAAGTGTCGAAAATAACTTTTGAGACTCCAATCCAGGCAACTGCTTCCTTAAACACCTCAGTCGCCATTCCCATAAGATGCGCTTCCCTTCTGAAACAGCCACCCACACTACTCTCCTCCGCTCCTTCTCCATATTTCCCAATCCTACCCCATACAATACTAAGTCCCTAGTAATCAGCGGTCCTCCCCACTCCCTCCACCACCCAGCCACTGACTCCCATAAGGACGCTGCTCCTGGACATGACCACAAGGCGTGCTCAATGGTCTCTTCTCCTCCGCAACCCACTGGACACAAAGGAGATCTACCCTGACCATGTCTATATAAACGCTCCCTTACTGGGAGCCTCCCTAATGCTGCCAACCAGTTCACATCCTTACACCTCCCTACCAAATAATCTGGCTGCAAGGACAGCCAATTCACTTCAATCGGAGGCCCTGCTCCTCTAGCTTCCCTAATCGACCCCTCCATCAACCTTACATACAACTCCCTATGATTTAACAACAAAGACTGCTCCAAGCACCAAGGATTCCCCTTAATGATGTCTGCCGCCACCTTGTAGTATTCCGGCCTATCTAGCGACCAAGGCACCCTGTTAAATGCCTCAAAGGCCAACCCAACCAAAAGCGAGCCAACACATATGCTTTATGCTCTAAAGCCTGTACAACTATGCGAGCCGCAAATGCAGTAAACAGAGCCGCTACCTTCCAAGGGAGGCACGGTACCCCTCTACCTCCCTTACCCAGAAACATCTGTGACCTTGATACTAACTCTGTTCTCCCTTTCCAAATAAAAGAAAACACCAACTTCTCCATTCTCCTCCCCTGCCAAAAGGGTAGGGGAAACACATAAGCCAGATGATTAATACTAGGCAACACCTCTGCCTTCACTACCTGTACTCTACCCCACAGTGACAAATCCCTTACACTCCACCGGCTTACTTTGGATCCCAAAGATTCCAGCAGCCGCTCCCAATTTTGCTGTGCACTATTCACCTTGAAAAAATGAACACCCAAAATTTTAATACCATCCTAACACAAGGTATACCCTCCTGGAACTGCAGTCCTCTTACTCCACCGTCCTACAAACATCACTGAAGACTTACTTACATTTACCTTGGCACCTGTGGCTTCAGAAAAACTACGCAAAATCTCTCCTGCCACTACAAAATCTTTTTCAGTGGTCAAAAAAACTGTCATGTCGTCTGCGTACGCCAACACTTTTGCCCTTATCCCTCCTCCGCCTGGCAATACTGCACCAGCCAGTGCTGCTGTTAACCGTAGCCGACTAATCAGAGGCTCTAACGACAATATATAGCACAAGGGTGACAAAGGACACCCTTGCCTCACCCCACCCAACTGTTCCACTGGTTCAGAATAAAACCCGTTTACCCTAATCTGACTGCATACCTCGCTATACAAAAGCCGGATCCAGGCTCTGAACCCCGGGCCAAACCCAAGCTTCTCCAACACTGACCACAAAAAAGAATGGCTAACCCGATCAAACGCCTTTTCCTGATCAAGGCTCAGGATTGCCAAGGGAAGCTGATGTTGCTCAGCCCAGCTGATCAAATCCCGGATCAAAACTAGATTAAGGCTGCCTGATCTCCCTGGGACCCCACAGGTTTGATCCGGATGGACCACCGAACCTACTACCCCCTTAAGCCGCAAAGTTAACACTTTCGCCAGAATCTTATAATCGGTAGTAAGCAAAGTTATTGGTCGCCAATTTGCCAAATCCTCCTTACTATTTTTCTTATGCAAGAGGGTCACCAACCCCATCCTCATAGACAAAGGCAATTTCCCCCTTCCAAGACTTTCTTGGTAAACTTCAACCAGTTCAGGGCCTACCAAGTCCAAAAAGGCTTGATAAAATTCAGCCGGTAGGCCATCACCACC
This sequence comes from Spinibarbus caldwelli, assembly GCA_039654775.1. Taxonomy (NCBI): domain Eukaryota; kingdom Metazoa; phylum Chordata; class Actinopteri; order Cypriniformes; family Cyprinidae; genus Spinibarbus; species Spinibarbus caldwelli. Next base: position 614,565 of record JBCAMP010000261.1, read on the forward strand.
TGGCGACGTACCTTTCTTCAGAGAGTTAATTGCTACCTCTACTTCCTTCAAGGTGACCTCCTTCTCCAACCCACCCGCCTCCGCTTCCTCCAAGGTCTTACCCAGATCATCTAGAAACACCTCCGCTGTTGACTCTCTCCTTTCTCTATTCACAAACAGCTCCTTATAAAAGGCAACTGACGCCTTCAGCATTCCTTCAACTGAGTACACTTTACCTTCCTCTGTATTTAATCATTCCATACTACTACGCTTCTGTCTACCCTTCACAGTAAAAAAGAAAAACTTTGTAGGTCTTTCATCTAGCACACGCTGACATACTCCTGACTGCATAAAAAATTTCCTTGCTTCCCCTCTATAGTGTTCATTTAAAGCCTCCTGCAAGAATTTGGCTTTCTCCCACCCTTGCACAGTGCTCAATAGACCTTGGGAGCATAAAACCTGCAATTCCTTAGTCCATTGACGTACATGATAACGCTTTGCCTTCCCCAAAGCTAAACCCCACACCCTGCAAAAAAACCTAACCCTCTCCTTTATCCCTTCCCACCAGTCAGAATGCGTCTGGTAAAACCCTTTTAAATTGCACCAACCGGCATACAAAACCCGAAACACCTTACAAAAGGTTTGGTCTTGGAGGTATGTTACATTCATCCTCCACTTCCCCCGACCCCTTTGTCCTGCTTCCACCTCTACCCCAGCCCCAACTAAACAATGATCTGAACACCACATTAGCTGTCGAGTGTAACTACTAATTTTGACAGACTTTGAAAAGAAAATATAATCCAACCTTGAGGCCTCCTGCTTACTGTTCCACCATGTATGACCTAAACCCTCCCCTCCAATTGTCTGACCAGAATCTTGTAAACCAAAACTTTTAATCACCCCTGCCAATTCCTCCCCTGACCTTTTCTCTAGGGACATATTAAAATCCCCTCCCAAGACCACCAGTCGGTTGGTATACAATAACGGAAAAATTTTCCCCAAGAATCCCTCCCTCTCCTCCCGCTTACTGGGCACATACACATTTATAAACCGTAAGGCCACCCCCCTCCATCTTGCGTCCACAAAAATCACTCTCCCTGGAACAATAACCCCAGATGTTTCAACCATCACCTCCCAGGAAAAAAATAAAATCCCCACCCCATCCGCCCTCACATTTCCCACTCCCCAAAAGGATGGTCCCAAAGTCCATTCCTTTGAAAACCTCTCCACATCCCTCTCATTCTCCAAGTGGCATTCTTGTAAAAACAAAACATCATAATGTAAATCTCTAATAGAAAAGAAAACAGCTGTCCGGCGTTCCGCCATTTTCAGCCCTCTTACATTAAACGTTGCCACTCTTATCTGTCCCATTTAAAAACATTTAACCCCCCCCCCCCCCCCCCCCACCCCCACCCCCCCCAACCAACCTTTAACACCCATAATACATCCCCATCCCACTTCCCACTCTTATTCATCTTTCCCACCCCCATTTTTTCCACATTCTCTTCTTCCCCTTCCCCTCTTTACCCTTCTTGAAACCACATCAGTCCATTCCCCAGATTCCACTATCATTTCTTCCCCTCCCTCTTCCTCTTCCATACTATCCCCCCACCCAGTGCTTATCTCCCCTTCCTCTTTCTCCTTATCTTCACAGCCCTCCCCCTTAAAATCTTGTCCGGCAGAATTCTGACTTGCAAAGTCTTCCAATTTGCTGTATTTGTATATTTCACCTTTATCAGAGTCACTAGCATCACTCCAGGCTCTGCGACGACCAGTCCCAGATGCCGACTCTGCTGCAATCTCCATCTTTGATCCACTATGAACTCTCACTCGTTGGTGGGTTGATCCGCTTGCCGGCTCCAAGACGGCCTGCCCCTCATCCCCCTCCAACGGGCCGGAAAAAGCCTCTGTGAAGTCCAGATCTGTCCATCCCGGAGACGAACTAAGCCTCTGTTCCGATCCCCCTTCTTTAGCCTCCTTTGCATCCAGAGACAAAGTTATCAGCTCCCCCACAGCTCCATCCGCGTGCACCTTCTCACCAGCACATTTCTGACTTAAATCCCTCTTAATTTCTTGATCATTTGCACCTGTCGTTTGTCCATGCTGCCGCTCCGCCTCTGCCGGTAGACTGCTGAGAATGGCATCCAGGTCTACCTGCAGATCATCTCCTTCCTTCAGTATGCTTGCATAGGACCTGCTTCTTGACGGGCAAGTACGGTAAAGATGATCGGGCTTGCCACACAGACTACAGAGTTTTGGTGCTGGGCAGGCCGAAGCAACGTGGTCTGCTAACCCACAAAACCGGCAACGCTGTCCTTCACAGTCTGTTTTAACGTGTCCTTCTCCTCCACACCTCCTGCAATACATGGGCTGGCCAGGGTAATAAAGAAAACCCCTGTTAGGTCCAATGGAAAAGGACCCAGGCAGATGAACTAAGTTCCCAGGGACTGATGGATCTACTCGGAGCTTCACAAAAAAACGCCTTTTCCCAGTCCAAATTCCAAATCGATCCCTCACACGCTCACCTCCTTTCACAGCCTCACAGTGTCTCTCGAGAAAGGTCTTCACCTCTCCATCCTCAACAAAAGGATTGTAAAGATGGATTGTGAGAGGAAAATAGTCATGAGCAAACAGAGGGTGCAAACGCAATCCATCCAAGAGCTTGTGCTTTTTCTTCCCCCAAGACTCGTAAAAGCTTGCACAGTCAGTCAAGTTGAAAAAGGTCAAATCCATAAATCCAACCGCCGTAAAATCCTGGAGACAGAACACGGATGCGGCTGCCATGTTAAAGACTCCTTTCAAAATGTCCATCACCACAAATTCCCTTCTGAAGTTTTCCTTCACAGACCGGACAGCATCCTGAAGCACTTGAATCCTCACAGTATTTCTCAGCCGCACCATCATGGCCGGCAACGGTACCTCTCCTCTCGGCGTTTCCATCGCGACTACACTTGATCTGAGCCAAAAGGCCGAGAAGCGATGATGCTATGACGCAGCGGGGAGGAAGCCAGAAACGACCTCTCCCATCCCGGCCGCGGCAATTCACAGAGGCCTGAAACGCTCTGCGACGTCACCCAGCCTCGCCCCGATCTGGCTCTGCAGCGACGGAAAGTACGGCATTGCTCATAACTCCCAAACGGCTTGTCGCAGAGCCAAGTGCCTTATGTCATCGGAATCCTTGGCTCGAGCCGAACGAGAGCCAGTTCTTGGATTGGCTCGTTGCTCGCACGAAATTTTCGGCTATTTTGGATTTTGTTGAAAACCTACTTTTGCAAAGTAGCACCAGGCATTTGGCCCAGTCCGACCCAAAGCAGGGCAGAAAGATTCTCTGGAGTCTGACTGTCAATAATCAACCAAAAAAAGTGGAAATTTCCATTCACCTTGGCGAGGGGACCTCAAAACGTTCGAAGGTCATGTGGCCGAACTTGCTAAAATGGCTATAACTCAAGAAAGGAATCAGATCATTTCACCCAAATCGGCGCAAAAATGTACAGGCTCAGTCTGTGGTCAGGCGAAAAAGGGCGCTGCGACTGGGCACTTGGTGGCGCTGTAAGATGAAAAAAAAGAATACTGATACAAAAAGGACAACCAAACCAGCATGAAAACAGCTACAACTGGGCAACAGTCAGTCCGATCGACTTGAAAAGGGAGGTCTGTGAGGAATTTAAACTAAACTGCGGCATCGGGGGTGGGGCCGTCTTTTCAAGAGCCTAAGCGACTCTTTCTTCACACACGCGCAACATGACAGAGCTGCTCGCTCTGAACCGTTGACTAGCCAAAAAGGAAGGGGGAGAAATGAAACAAAAAAAAAAAAGAAACAAAAAAAAAAAACGAAAGAAGACCCATCTGCTTTGTTTAACCAGCTCTTTCAGGGGAGAGCGCGAACGCAGTCCCCCACTACCATAAATTATGCAGTCGAGATTCCCACAGTTGGGGAATTCGCAGGGGTCAGCACGACCGGAGTGCAATGGTCGAGCCTCGCCCTGGGTGAACCACCTGCTTGATCGTGGTGTCTCCCCTGCCAGGTAAGTATGAAGGCCCAGGCTGCCAGTCAGGGGTACCATTTCCCTCTCGACCATGCCCGTCAACGGTGACCCCCACACCTAGCAGAGGAAGGACGGGTGGCCTGCGCTGTGCCTGACCGAGCCTGCAAGTTGCCAAGTGTTGGCACCAGCTGCTGCTTTTTAGACTGGCGCTCCCCCTCCCCGGCGCTTCCAAACCCTCACCCCCACCCCCGAAACTTCCCAACCCTTTTCCTGGAAGCCCTCAATCCCCCTGCCCCGCGCTTCCCAACCCTGCTCCCGGAAGCTCCCCCCTCCCCGGCACTGGATGTTCAAGATCAGGGGTGCCCAGTCCTGCTCCAGGCGATCAAATGTCCTGCAAAGTTCAGCTCCAACACTAATCAAACACACCTGCCTTTAATTTTCAAGCGAAGGATCCTGAAGACCTTTATTAGGTGCTTCAGGTTTGTTTGATTAGAGTTGGAGCTGAGCTTTGAAGGACAGTCGATCGCCAGGAGCAGGATTGGGTACCCCCGTTCTAGATCAGTGGATCTTAATTCCAGTCCTGGGGCCTCCCCTGCTCTGCACATTTAGCATCTCTCCCTTATTAAACAGAGCTGATTGAGATCATCAGCTCATTAGTTCTCTCTCCTAACGAGTTGATGATCTCAGTCAGGTGTGTTAAAGAAGGGAGACGTGTAAAATGTGCAGAGCAGGGGGGCCCCCAGGACTGGAATTGAGAGCCACTGTTTTAGATGATTCCCTTTAATCAAACACACCTGATTCGACGCATCAGCTCGTTAGTGGAAGACTCCAAGACCTCAGGTGAGTGCGTCAGAGGAGAGATCTCAATAAACGGCAACCACTGCTTTAAAACCGACGGCAGCCTTTCTGAGAGAAGACCTCCGTGGGAGCCGAAGCAAGGCCACTCATTATTCGCTCTGTTATTCGTCACAAAAAGCGGTAATCCCCGAAAAGGGGAAGCACACTGTTCCTGGAGACACTGCAATACCAGGTCGATGCGTGGAGCAGAGGGAGCAAGCCCCGGCTCCAGGTCCGTGATCCAAAAAACAATTTAATATGCAGTCCCCAGATAGGGGACGTATCAGATATTAAACTGATAAGAACAGATTTTTTTTTTTTTTTTTTTTTATTGAATAATACTTTATTTTCACACATTCAACGTTACATTCATTTGTCCTCTTGAAAATCATAATTATACCTAATTTCCAACACAAAAATCAACATTTATCTCAATTTTTTATTTTTTTTTCCCTCTCAAATTGTCAAGTCAAGTCACTTTTATTTATATAGCGCTTTTAACAATACAAATTGTGTCAAAGCACTTAACAGTATCAAATTGGAGGATAGAGTGTCAGTAATGTATAATAATAAGATTAAACACTCAATTATTTTGCATTTCATTATTGAATTCAGAGATGTCATTGTCTAGCTCAGTTTAGTTTAAATAGTATCTATGAAATAAAATTGACGTTAATCGTAAAAAATTAAGTGTCCCCAACTGAGCAAGCCAGAGGCGACAGCGGCAAGGAACCAAAACTCCCTCTGTGACAGAATGGAGAAAAAAACCTTGGGAGAAACCAGGCTCAGTCGGGGGGCCAGTTCTCCTCTGGCCAGGATATTATTATTTATTTTTTTACTTATTGTTTTAATTAAATGTTAAATGTATAAATGTATTATATTTCTATTTTTATATTGTTGCAATTTCTAACAATAATAGTATTATGTAGTTAGGTATTTTATTATATTTATAGTTATTTTGTTTAATTTTAAGTTCTATTGTATTTAAGTCGAGGTCTTCACTGGGGATATGTCCCCGGGGCTCATCCAGGTGTCCGGCCTCCGCTGACGATCAGGGTCGCAGACATCATCTCCCGGCGCCGATCCACCATCTGATCCGGACACGGACTGAGAAACAGAATAATAAAGAAACAGACAAATATTACCGTAGATGCCATTCTTCTTACGATGTAACGAGTACATCGTGTGTTATGAGGAGTGTTCCCGGTTCCGGTTGATCTAATTAATGCAGCCTAACAATCCTTTAACGGATTTGAATAATAGAAGTGTATTAGTGTGTTATGTGTAAGCCAGGTTAAAGAAATGTGTCTTTAATCTAGATTTAAACTGACAGAGTGTGTCTGCCTCCCGAACAGTGTTAGGTAGATTGTTCCAGAGTTTGGGCGCTAAATAGGAAAAGGATCTGCCGCCCGCAGTCGATTTTGATATTCTAGGTATTATCAAATGGCCAGAGTTTTGAGAACGCAGCAGACGTGGAGGACTATAATGTGATAAGAGCTCGCTCAAGTACTGAGGAGCTAAGCCATTCAGGGCTTTATAAGTAATTAACAAGATTTTAAAAATCTCAAATCATAATTATACCTCATTTTGATCACGATCGTCAACATTTATCACAATACAATTCAACCAAATCTTTCCACCTTTCTTTGGCTGCATGTTTACCCCACCTTTGGACATCCCACTTGATCCTTCCCCTTAATTCATACTCCACTCCCCGTATTATCCCTTCTGCTGACCTCCTGCCCTTTCCTCTACCTAACTCTTGTCTTTCCTCCCATATACCTTTTTTTACCAAACTCATTATTACCCAAAGTATACATGCAACTTTCCCTTCCCACCTCTTACATCTAATACCCCCAATTACATTCCCTCCTGAGACTCTAAAATTCTATGAGACCACCCTTAGTACCCTCCTCACCCTCCCCCACACTCTCTGTGCAAAAGCACATTCCCAAAAGGTGTGTCTTATAGTCTCTTCTTGTGAACACCCCTCCCTCGGGCACCTACTATCTTTTGATAGCCCATGTCTAAACATAACTTCCTTCACTGGCAGACGCCCCAAAAAGCATAACCAGTTAAGTCACAGTCAAGTCAAAGTCTGCTTTATTGTCAATTCTGCCACATGTACAGCACATACATACAGAGAATTGAAACTGCGTGACTCTCAGACCCATGGTGCATACAGTTAACAATAAAACACTAACAGTAGACGTAGAATGCAGATAAATACAGTTTAAAATATAAAAACAAACTATATAGTTAAGATCTTTTAGACCATTATCCAGTCTCTTTGGCTGAATGTTCAACCATACCCTCTCCTGAACACCCACTCTCACTTCACTAGACACCCTCTCCCTTACCTTCCCATACAACTTCCTCTGCTCCAAACATACCGCCCTATCCTTAACCTCAGGGTATTTCTCCATCCACCTAGCTGCATGCCTGTAATGCCAAGGCTGCACCTCTGCCTTTGGACCATCATTGGTCCACTTCATTACGTGCCGTGCTTGATATGAGAAAAACAACCTAAGAAAATACCCAGACGGATGCTCTACTGGCTTGGCTAACTGCGCCAAAGTAGAAGACACAAACAAACAATCAAGTTTTAGAGGGATATGAGGCACATCCCGGCCCCCTCTACTAACATGATTAAACATTTCAGACCTCTTAACATATTCATACCTACCCCCCCATACAAAGTTAAATAGTAACCGTATTACTGCCCTTCTCATACTTGCTGGTAATGGGTAAATGTAAGCCAGATACTGAAGCACTGGTAACACGTCCATCTTCATTACCAGGACTTTACCCATCAATGACAATCTACGCCCTTTCCACCTTGCCAGCCTCTTCTGCACTGACGAAATACGTCCGACCCAATTCAGAGTTGCTGAACCTTCGTTCTGAAAATTTATACCCAAAATCTTCAAAGGGCCCTCACACACCTGCAACCCACCAAAGCTTTCACGCCTCTTCCTAAACTTCCCAAAGAACTTAATGGCTGATTTTGCAACATTTAGACAAGCCCCTGATGCTAGTGAAAACTCTTCAAAAACTGACAAAGCTCTCTTGAGACACCTGTCTGACATCAACAACAGTGAAGTGTCATCAGCATACTGTGATAATTTCACTTCAGCTCCCTTTGCTCCTGGTACCACAAACCCCTTTATTCTACTATCTAATCTGATCGCCTCTGGCACTGGTTCCATGTATAAAATAAAAAGCAATGGGGAGAGAGGGCATCCCTGCCTCACCCCTCCCTTTGCCTCAAACCCCTGCCCTACATTGCCGTTAACTTTAACCAAACAATTAGAACCTACATACAGTGCTCTAATCCATCCTATAAATTCCTCCCCGAATCCCATTCTCTCCATAACTTTAAACATAAACCCCCAATTGACCCTATCAAAGGCCTTAGCCTGATCTAAGCTAACCACCATTAGGGGTAGCTCCCTATCCTCTGCCCATGCAATCACATCCCTAATGAGTTGTAAATTCCACTTAATGCTACGGCCCTCTACCCCACATGTTTGATCTACATGCACAACATGAGGTAGGGCTTTCTTCAACCTATCTGCCAGAAGCTTTGCTATAATTTTGTAGTCCACCGCAAGCATTGTGAGCGGCCTGTAATTGGCAATGTCTGACCTTTCCCCTTTTTTATAGAGAAGTGTTATTACTCCTGTTGCCATTGAACCTCGTATGTTTTTATTCTCCAACACCTTTCTAACCACCTCCACCAAATGAATACCTAAAATACTAAAAAACTTAACATAAAATTCGACAGGCAAGCCATCTATCCCTGGCACTTTGCCTTTACTCATCCTCTTCAAAACACCCTCAACTTCACCTATAGTAATGGGAGAAACTAAACCAACCCTTACTTCCTCAGGAACAACTTTAGACAATAAATTAACAAACATCTCACTTTTCTCTACTACTATCTCCCTCTCACTAAAAAAGTTTTTGAAATGATCCCTTACATACCCATTTATCTCTTCTACTTTGGTCAAACTCCCCCCTTTCTTATCCTTTAATTCAACTATCACTTGTTTCTCTTTACGATCCCTGACAGATCTGAAAAGAGCAGCAGTACAGCCCTCCCCTTTCTCCCGTGTTTCCTGTCTTATTTTAAACAGAAACCTTTTAGCTTGATCTTCATAAATCCCCCTTAACTGTCTCTTAAGTGTGTTAATAGTTACCCAATCAAATGTACCCCCCACGTTGTACTCTTCAAATTTCAACTCTAACTCCCTCTGTAAATCTCTTGCTTGTCTCCAAAACTTCCCGGTTCTTCTTTTACAGTACCTAATTATCCACGCCTTTGAGCGTTCCTTAACCATTTCCCACCAGCCCAATACATCATTATACATACACTTTAACTCCTCCAACCCCCCAAAATATACTGCATACTCTTCACAAAATTCTTTCTCCTTCAATACCTCTACATTCATCCTCCAATACCCCTTACCAAATTTAACTGTATTCCCCTTAATCACAAACCAGACCATTTCATGATCAGAAAAGAAAACAGGCCTTACTCCCCCCTTCACCAACACAATATTCCTTGAGAAAAATACATAATCTAACCTTTTCTCCACCCCTCTAGAATTCCTCCATGTTGTCATACATGCTTTAGGATTAACCCTCTGCCCTCCATCCACCAAATCATGCCCTTGCAGAAACCCTTTCAATACCTGCTGACTACTATCCCCTTTATCCTCTATCTGTATATTGAAATCCCCCCCCATTATAATTTGTTTATTAGTGGCACAAACTGTTAACAACATATCAAAAATTCTTTTCCTCTCCTCAGCTGTCTGAGGAGCGTACACTGAAAGTAATCGATATTCACCCCTCTCCACTTTACATCTGCCCCAACCACCCTCCCTTGTGAAACTGTGAAATGATTCTCAACTTCTATTTCCTGATCCCAAAAACAATATCCCCACCCCTGAAGAATAAACCCCACCCACACTCCACACTGCACCTCCCCTTCCCCACTCTTCTGTAAATTTCCTTGCATCCTCAATACCTTTTAAATGAACTTCTTGCAAAAAATAAATGTTACATTTACAAATATGCAAATAGGAAAACACCGCTCTTCGTTTAACTGAATCTCTTATACCCCTTACATTTATAGTCCCCACAGTCAGTTCCTCAGTAGACATCCTTATTCACTCTTTAATGTCCCCTCCATTTCTTGTCCTTCCAGGCTTGTGGCCTCACTCTCACTCACCACTAAATCTGCCCAACTTACAGGTGTTGCCCTGCAGCCAGACGACTCCTCTTCCCGCTCTTCATGCCCCTTAACGTCCATTTCCTCTGTCAGCTGAAATAAGGGCCTCGCATTGTCCATCTCAAGCCCATCTTGACTGTCCGTAGATGACGATTCCTCTGAAAAACTCAACTTTAGAACAGTCTCAGGCTTCCTCTTCTTGCTTGGTCTCCCCTTCCTCTTATCACCTTTCCTGACCAGTTGGTTGTCTTCCCCTCTTGCATCAGCTGAGACACTTTCCTTCTCCACTTCCATCTCCTCTTCTATGTTGTCCGCGTGCTGCTTGGGGGTTTTGAACTGTTCCCCACTCAACGCTTCCAAGAACGCCGCCATCACATCTTCAACTTCCTCTATCTCTTTGCCTCTCTCCATACCACTTGCTCCCATCTCCTTGCTGGCCTCAATCGTTTCCTCCTCCACCACCTCTTGAACAAGGATCCTCTTTTGGCCTTCCTCCCCCAACAGTCTGTGCTCCACACGTTCGTCCTCTCTCACCCCTTCCCTGCACTGCTTTCGGCCATCTTTGCATTCTCTCATCAAGTGGTCTGATGAGCCACAGCTGTGACAGGTCTTAGGAGCACTGCACTCTTTTGCTGTGTGTCCCAGCTGGGAACACCGCAGACACCTTTGCTCTCCACAACTGCTATCATTATGTCCATAACGTCTACACCTCCTACAAAAAGGAGGCTGTCTGGAGTAGAACAGATAACCTTTGTCTGCTCCGATGTTAAACTGTGCAGGAGGATGCATCAACCCCTCCAATCCTTTCTCTTCAGTTCTTAAAAGAACTTGGAACTGTCTCTTCCCAATCCATAACCCCAAACTGTCTCTCACATAACGTGCAGGTGTAAGAACTTCAGCATATCTTGCAAGAAAAGCAATTAAGGTCTCATCTGTGACATATGGATTATATATGTGCAGGGTGATGACTCTGAAATTTGGTCTGTCCAAGCTTATGACTTTGAATCGCCCCAAAAGGCCTACCTTGTCACTCTTCTCAAACTTCTCCATCACTGATTTGCACAGCTCCGCTGTATTCACAGTCACATCGAAGCACTTTTCTTGTCTGTTGGTCTGCAAACAGTACACATCTTCCACTTTCAACTTCATCTTGTCCAAAAGAACAACCCGTGCAAAGACTTCTCTTTCCATCATATCCATTGCTGGATCCTTCAACTGGAAACGCAACGTATTCCTCAATCCCGCTCTTGGAACCGAGGGCGCAGATGTACCTGCCATACTTCCTTCTCCAAAGATCAAAACCACAACACTTGATCTGAGCCAAAAGGCCGAGAAGCGATGATGCTATGACGCAGCGGGGAGGAAGCCGGAAACGACTTCTCCTATCCCGGCCGCGGCAATTTACAGAGGCCTGAAACGCTCTGCGATGTCACCCAGCCTCGCCCCGATCGGCCTGACGGTGGCTCTGCAGCGACGGAAAGTACGGCATTGCTCATAACTCCCAAACGGCTTGTCGCAGAGCCAAGTGCCTTATGTCATCGGAATCCTTGGATCGAGCCGAACGAGAGGCAGTTCTCGGATTGGCTCATCGCTCGCACGAAATTTTTGGCTATTTTGGATTTTGTTGAAAACCTACTTTTGCGAAGTAGCACCAGGCATTTGGCCCAGTCCGACCCAAACCAGGGCAGAAAGATTCTCTGGAGTCTGACTGTCAATAATCAACCAAAAAAAGTGGAAATTTCCATTCACCTTGGCGAGGGGACCTCAAAACGTTCGAAGGTCGTGTGGCCGAACTTGCTAAAATGGCTATAACTCAAGAAAGGAATCAGATCATTTCACCCAAATCGGCGCAAAAATGTACAGGCTCAGTCTGTGGTCAGGCGAAAAAGGGAGCTGCGACTGGGCACTTGGTGGCGCTGTAAGACAAAAAAAAAGAATACTGATACAAAAAGGACAACCAAACCAGCATGAAAACAGCTACAGCTGGGCAACAGTCAGTCCGATCGACTTGAAAAGGGAGGTCTGTGAGGAATTTAAACTAAACTGCGGCATCGGGGGTGGGGCCGACTTTTCACGAGCCTAAGCGACTCTTTCTTCACACACGCGCAACATGACAAAGCTGCTCGCTCTGAACAATTCTTTGGATCGTTGACTAGCCAAAAAGGAAGGGGGAGAAATGAAACAAAAAAAAAAAAAAAAGAAACAAAAAAAACAAAAGAAGACCCATCTGCTTTGTTTAACCAGCTCTTTCAGGGGAGAGCGCAAACGCAGTTCCCCACTACCATAAATTATGCAGTCGAGATTCCCACATTTGGGGAATTCGGAGGGGTCAGCACGATCGGAGTACCCTGGGTGAACCATCTGCTTGATCGTGGTGTCTCCCCTGCCAGGTAAGTATGAAGGCCCAGGCTGCCAGTCAGGGGTACCATTTCCCTCTCGACCATGCCCATCAACGGTGACCCCCACGCCTAGCAAAGGAAGGACGGGTGGCCTGCGCTGTGCCTGACCGAGCCTGCAAGTTGCCAAGTGTTGGCACCAGCTGCTGCTTTTTAGACTGGCCCTCCCCCTCCCCCTCCCCCTCCCCCTCCCCCTCCCCGGCGCTTCCAAACCCCGCCCCCTGCCCCGCCCCCGCCCCCGCCCCCGAAACTTCCCAACCCTTTTCCTGGAAGCCCTCAATCCCCCTCCTCCGCGCTTCCCAACCCTGCTCCCGGAAGCTCCCCCCTCCCTGGCACTGGATGTTCAAGATCAGGGGTGCCCAGTCCTGCTCCAGGCGATCAACTGTCCTGCAAAGTTCAGCTCCAACACTAATCAAACACACCTGCCTTTAATTTTCAAGCGAAGGATCCTGAAGACCTTAATTAGTTGCTTCAGGTTTGTTTGATTAGAGTTGGAGCTGAGCTTTGAAGGACAGTCGATCGCCAGGAGCAGGATTGGGCACCCCCGTTCTAGATCAGTGGATCTTAATTCCAGTCCTGGGGCCTCCCCTGCTCTGCACATTTAGCATCTCTCCCTTATTAAACAGAGCTGATTGAGATCATCAGCTCATTAGTTCTCTCTCCTATCGAGTTGATGATCTCAGTCAGGTGTGTTAAAGAAGGGAGACGTGTAAAATGTGCAGAGCGGGGGGCCCCCAGGACTGGAATTGAGAGCCACTGTTTTAGATGATTCCCTTTTATCAAACACACCTGATTCGACGCATCAGCTCGTTAGTGGAAGACTCCAAGACCTCAGGTGAGTGCGTCAGAGGAGAGATCTCAATAAACGGCGAGCACTGCTTTAAAACCGACGGCAGCCTTTCCGAGGTAAGGGCTGGGCCAGTGTAAGAAAAAGCCATGCATTGTTTAGTGATGTCGGGGCAAGGAAATGCGTTGGCCGGGAATCGAACCCAGGTCAACTGCTGCTATACCACCAATGCACGTGGTGGACGCCGGCATGCGCGTTAAGTAAGAGTGCTCGAAGTGCAGGAGTTCTGCTCCGACGTCAGCAAGAGCCAAAGGAAATGCGTTGGCCCTGAATCAAACCCAGGTCAACTGCTGCTATACCACCAACGCACATGGTGGACGCCGGCTTGCGCGTTAAGTAAGAGTGCTCGAAGTGCATGAGTCGCTGATAGGGCTAGAGGAGCTGAAGCGTTCCTTTTTTGGGCCCGGCCCTAAAGAGAGCATGTCCAGGATTTGGATCCCATCACTCGCAAAAGGCGCTGTCATTCCATGCTGGTTAAATAAATATGAGGGCGTTACGCAGAAACCGCAAAGGCTGCAAATACAGACAAAAACCAGTTGCGCAGCCTTCCACCACGTGGTGGCAGACAGTCAAATTCATTCTGCTCTTGACGTTCCAGTGTAGCTCCGCTGTGAGCAGAACCCCCAAAAATACAAATCACTCGCAAAAGTTCCCCTCCACAGAAATCTTTAGTAAAAGGCGAAAGATTTATGCGATAATCAAGAGAAACTCGAGCTGTGTCTCCATCCCCTTGGGCCTGTACGCTCCCTGTGGTAAACCACTACGCTCACCAAGGGTAATCTAGGGTGCCGATACCTGCCCACATGCTTTTCATCACCTCCTCACTCCAAACGGGAGGAGTAAAAGTCACAAAAATCCCCTCTGTCGCCCAATAATCACAAGCCCAATCCAGGCAATGCAATCTCTTTTCTAATGCCCCCATCTGAAAAGTTGGAGAAAGAAAAAAAAAGAAAAAAGAAAAAGTATCCAATTAATGACCCCTGTAACGAGTAGCATTCCAAATGTTAAGCGACTTCAGCTCATGATGGGTCGATCTGGTATTTTATGGTGTAAGGCAGCGGTTCTCAATTCCAGTCCTCACGTACCCCCGCTCTGCACATTTTGTGTGTTTCTCTTATCGCTTCAGACGTTTGTTCTATTCGACTGTAAGTACTCTGCGAAGTGGACATCACAGGACATTCCGCCATGATTCTAATTCGAAGCGAACATATATGTTCCATTCAAAGCGCCTTGAAGTGTGCGAGACTTGAATTTAAATTGTATTGATTTACAGAGGTATATTATGTCACACTCCACGCTTCTCCAGTAAGTTTCGTCTGTGTGTGAAGACGCTGCAGGCTGTGGCGCAGCGCAAATCCGTGAATTAATGTTCCGAAGTGAAGTAAACTTCAACGGATTTCCCCTGCTCAGGGAGTAGGGAGCAATGGACACTGTGTAGGGATCATTCAATCGGAACACAGTTCATGCACGGAGCTCACGTCTAACGAGCTGATGATCTGAATCAGGTGTGTTAACAAAGAGAGACATGCAAAGTATGCAGAGCAGGGGTGCGCGAGGACTGGAATTGAGAAACATTGGTGTAAGGGCTGGGCCAGCGTAAGAAAAAGCCATGCATTGTTTAGTCATGTCGGGGCCGTGTCATTGGTGCCCTGCATGTGCAAGTCCTCGTTAGTATAGTGGACAGTATCTCCACCTGTCACGCAGAGGTCAGCCGCGGATAGTTGTAACACAGTGATAGCCAATGAAATTGAAGCATTTCAACAGCTGGCCAAAGAGTGGAAATGATGTCACAGCCAATCAGATTTTTTTTCATGCATTTATTAGGACTGGGGTTCGAATCCCACTCACGCAAGTCTAAAACCATTATTTCACACAGCTTTGTGCTTTTTATAAAACAAAATTGTAAAATTTAACAGTACATTACAGCTGCAAAGTATTTTAAATTTGTGTATTATGAATAGATGATTAGTATTAAAAGAAATACAGCAAAATAATAGTATACATTACATGGTTATATGAAAACATGAATTATATAATAATGGTTATATTAAACATGAATGGTCTCTATTAAATGGCTTTTGAAATGAAAATAAGAGGCATTTAAATTTAACTCAAACTAAGCAATATTCAAGTACTAAATGAAAATTGATTAAGTGATGGAATAATTTAAGTCACAATTAACTTAAATAATCAATTAACTGTTTCCAAAACCATAGAAACTGTAAAATATTTGTCCTATGCAAAAGAACACAGCACTCGTGAAGCAATTTGTAATTTTCAGTTGATTTTATTAAATACTTTAAGCACTTTTTTAAGATTAGTAAATACTGATCCAAAATAATAAAGTGTAAAAAAAATTGAATTCTGACAAAATATACATATTACAGTCTCACACTGAAAAATAAACAAATCAAAATATACAGTATATACATAAGTTAAATATTACTAAGGGGCAAAAGATCAAGAAATGTCACATTTCTTTTTTTTTCTGCCACACATCTCAGTCTTTCCTTCTCGTAAAATGCAGACTCATTAAACTCTTTCCAGGTCATCTTTCTGCATGTCGTGAGGTTGGTAAATGGAAAAGACTTTAGCAGGGCAATGAACATATTTCCCTGCTACGCCAGGAAAGCCTGTGTGTATGCGAGGACTTCTTTGGACCCTGTTTCAGTTCCATTTTACAAAATTTGCACAAGCGACTAAGGTGTTCAGTTTCAGGCCTTTTGCGTTTTTGCTGTCCTTTCTCCTCCACCTGTTTCTTTGTGTCCTCAAGTTCACTCTTAAAGAACTCTGGGGTTTATTAGTCCTTAATCACTGTAAGCATTAAAAACCTTTGTGGAACAGTAGAAGTACCTGACAGGGCCTTGCTGATTAAGAAAAAAGTGGATAGAGGAACCATCTTTGGCTGTCCACAAGCAAGACAAGTCTTCTCCCGCTCAGGTTGCTGCTGCCGCTCCATAACACAATTGTCTCATGAGTTAGGAGTGTGGTCAGAGCAGGTGCTGATGGGTTTACATCTGCAGGCTTCATTGTTACCACTGGCACACTGGTTGTTTTACTACCCGCTTTCAAGACGTTTCTCTGGAGTAGTTTAATGAAGAACTGATGTTCTGCAGTTTGGCCAGGTCCTTGACATACTGTGAAATGTGCAGTTTTGTGGTCGAATGGAGTATGCTGTTTGGATCAGTAGAGGAATTGTGGAGCATTGCTGCATGCTCCTGAGGATGTCCTTCTTCCCACGGTGTTTATTAAGCAAGGTGTCAATGGGCTCTGCGTTTGTGGTCCAGTACTAACACCCTGCCACCAGTCTTCACAGGTCCAGGGGGTCGCAGGTGAGGCCAGCAGAGGCAGAGGTGGCATACATGTACTTCCTACACAGAGGGGGAAAAAATGAATTAATTTCTGCATTCTGAAAATTCTGATAGAGGCTCCACATGGGAACAATGATATGAAAACGAGGGCACAGGCAGTGTACCAGTGGTGTCTGCAACAAGTTGAATATTTAGTTTAATGTGTAAGAAAACAGAGTTTCTGCAGGTTTTATCAAGGTTAAGACATTTTTTAGACCAAGTAAAGCAAATTTGAGGAACAAATGAGAAAAAAACAAAAATATGTTTTGTAGAACGTAAATGTGTGGAGAGAAACATAATGAGTTGTATTAACTTCAGAGTTTGAAAATACAATTTCCAACAGATATTCATAATTTTTTAATTCATTTTACAAAAATGCACTGAAACACTCTGCTCCAGACGCTAGAACATGGAAATAAATTTTACTGCAGCTTCAGATCATGCTGCAAAAAAGTGATGTTCTTCCTCAGTATTTTTGTCTTGTTTTCCAGTGCAAATGCCTAAAGATTCTTAAATAAAATACATTTACTGGAGATACAAAATGATGTAAAATACAAAGTCTTGTTTGAAGTGATTTTGTGATTAAAACAAGAACTAGTATCTGCCATTGGGCAAAAAAGTAACCTTAATTTAAAGGGATGTTTTGATAGCTCATAGACTGATATTTCTTATTGTTTTAAGAATAAACTCATTTAATTTACTTCATTAAAATTTGCATCTCAAATAAACACATCTTGATTGAAAGATGTTTGATATTTGTATTGTAAAACAAGACAAAATACAGAGGAAGAGATTCATTCACTTTTTGCTTTGCATCCAACATTTTCTGAGTTTAAAACTTTCTGCTGTTATTTAAAACTTTCTTAAGGCATTAATTTGTGTAAGGGTAAATTAAGACATTTTAAGACTTAAAAACCTGCAGAAACCCTATATGCACGATGTAGTTGATGTGTCAAATACTTACCTGTATCTGACTAAGGATCTGCATGGGTACCAGGAAAACACGACAGCAAGGGCACAAGCAGTGTAGAAACAGTGGTCTCTACAAGAACATCACAATAGAAATATTACAAAAAGCAATAATTCTATTACACACACACACACGTCTGGTTTGCTATCCTTGTGGGGACATTCATAGGCGTAATGGTTTTTCTACTGTACAGACCGTATATTCTATTGCCCTACACCAACCCTACACCTAAACGTAGCCCTCACAGGAGACTTTCTGCATTTTTAGATTTTCAAAAAACTTCATTCTGTGTGATTTATAAGCTTCTTTACCCGTGGAGACCTCAATTTATGTCCCCACCGTGACACGAGTCCCCATGAGTCTGTGTGTATTCAGGTTTAAGTCCCCATCTGAATAGAAAAACAGGTACACACACACACACACACTTCACACTATAATACTGTAGTACTCCTGCTGTTCTTGGCAGATTGATATTCATTTACAATTTCATGGCTGTACTGTAAATATAATGGCCAATACAGTAACAACAATGGTAAATTTATTTTTGTGACTCCACTGCTAAAATACCATGGCTAAATTATGGTTACTACAGTAAAACCATGGCCAGAAAACATTTTTGAACTGTGGAATACATGTAATATCATTAAAAAAAAAAAAGAAAAAAAAAAGAAAGAGAATAATGGTTACGCCCATTCATAATTTAGCTTGTAATCAACAGATGCCGTGTTAATGGTGACAAATAATACACAATAGCGTAAATTACAGCCATGTTCATTCATAATTTGGCGTGCACACAATCAACCTACGATAAACTATAGTAAACAAAACCCGACAGGGTAAAGTTTGGAAACTAACAAAGTTTACTAATGTGATTTCAGCATTAACAGTAACAAAACGTAAACTGATGTCACATAAAGTATCTTACCTTTGAGAGATGCTTGAGAATGCGTTGAATTAAACAACCGAGGCAGACCGCCACTGTTTTCTTCTTCTGCGAATTCAAACTTCCCGCGGTGCCGAAACACGGAAGAGCGCTACGAGAGCGCCAGCGGCCGAAAGTATATTGCATCCGTAGTGGTTTAGCACTACCATTGAGATGAATGGGAAACGGTTTAGGGCCGTTTAGCTAAAGAATCCGCGGCCGCCGCGCGGGAGGTCCCCAGTTCGAAACTGGGCGGGAACAGTAGCTCTCTTTTTCACAATTGTTCAATAGGCTTTCTGTTGAGAAGGAACTCAGCACTACAAAGGCTTTGCGGCCAAGAGGCATGAAGACAGTCACTATAGGTGTAGCTGATGCAAAAATTAAAGTGCAGTCATTGTTTGACCTAAACCTAACCCACACTCGTGCAGTTCCAACCCTGTGTGTCTTTCTTCTGTGGGTTGTCGTGGCCCGAGAGAGGGAGATCTCTTTGGCGCAGTCAAAAAAGCTCAAACAGCAGGGTTCCAGGTGCCAGAAGCAAGACTTTATTAGACAATGTAACAAAAGCCGAGAAGACAGCCGCCACATCCACTGCCTCTGAGTCTTTGTTTGTCCAAGCTCCATGTTTTATACACTCTTCTTATCAAAGTTGGTTCTTTCTATTTTTTTCATTTGTTCTGCCTGTCTGATCTTCCACAATTGTCCACCTGTCCTCTCAGCTTATCTTTAATGGTGGCACTTGGCCAAGGCCACCACCTGGAGGCAATCTTGGCCAAGGCCACCACCTGGAGGCAATCACGTAAACAATACATCATACTTCATGTCATCTTCTGGAAATCACCCAACATTTGCAATGGAAGTTTACCACTATTACCTTACCATCTGTTTTTAGAATACTACCCAGCTAACAGGGAACGTTCTCCTAACTTTGACTAACGTTCTCTAAAGGTTCTCTCAAAATTATCAAAAAACGTTCTTGCAGTAACGTTATTAAAACGTTTCCTTAACGGTATCTGCAATTTATAAACGTTCTAAAAACGTTTGCATAAAAAAGTTATCATTACGTTGTTAGTGGAACGTTCCAAAAACGTTAGCATAAAAACGTTATAATTGCATTGTTAGTGGAACATTCTAAAAACGTTAGCTTTAAAACATTATCATTGCGTTGTCAATGGAACGTTCTAAAAACGTTAGAATAAAAACGTTATCATTACGTTGTTAGTGGAACGTTCCAAAAACGTTAGCATAAAAAAACCGTTATCTTTCCCTTGTTAATGGAACGTTCTAAAAACGTTAGCATAAAAACGTTATAATTGCATTGTTAGTGGAACGTTCTAAAAACGTTAGCATTAAAACGTTATCATTGCGTTGTCAATGGAACGTTCTAAAAACGTTATCATTACGTTATTAGTGGAACGTTCCAAAAACCTTAGCATAAAAACATTATCATTGTGTTGTTAGTGTAACGTTTTAAAAACGTTGGCATTAAAAACGTTATCATTGTGTTGTTTATGGAATGTTTTAAAAATGTTAGCATAAAAACTTTATCATTGTGTTAGTGTAATGTTTTAAAAATGTTGGCATTAAAAACATTATTATTGCGTTGTCAATGGAACGTTCAAAAAAATGTTAGAATAAAAACTATCATTGTGTTGTTAGTGGAACGTTCTAATATAGTACAATGAAAATCAGAATAATGAAACTAGTATAATGAAAAATAATAACTCAAATAATACCTCATTATCAGTTAACATTTTTGGTATTTCAGTGTAAATTGAACAATGAATATTCTTAGAGTTAACGTAATTTTTCTGTTCTTGAGGTTGCAAACAATTTTTCTAATAATATTAAGTTCACTACTTAAAGTTGGCTTGTTGTATGTATTGTTAGTGAAATATTCTTTAAATGTTACAGCTGTGACATTTCACATTTAAAATAAAAACAAAATTATATCAATGAGTCCATCAATCAGATAATTAAAATCTAACTTGCAGTGTCACTATCAAAATATAAAGTGTCACACTTTATTTTCTCTGACACCATACATGTCAGATTTGTTTTTTCTTCTTCTCAGTCGGTTTGGCTCATTTATCAGATCAGAAATGAAATTCTCAACTACTTGTTCAAACTCCACATCATCTAGTATCTTGTGCACATCATAAAAGCAGTTTCTCGTTCTTTTGAACAAGTTTCAAATGCTTGGTACATTCATACACTTGTATATGTACAATTGCATACGTTATCAAATTGCTAGTGTTATGTTGCTCAAATATGGTTCTCTGTCAAATTGACTTAACCCTCACAACATCTATCATTATTTCATCACATTAGCCATTCATTGCAAAATGGTGAGCTACTGTAGTTACAGCTAACAGGGAATGTTGTCGTAACTTTGGCTAACGTTCTCTAAACTAAAGGTTCTCTCAAAGTTATCAAAAACGTTCTTGCAGTAACGTTAGCAGAACGTTTTGTTAACGTTATCTGCCCTTGATAAACTTTATAAAATCTTTAGCATACAAACGTTATCATTGCCTTGTTAGTGGAACGTTTTAAAAACGTTATTAAAAATGTCTTGACAAAATGAGTCGTAATTTGCATAGCAACTTAATTTGTTTATCTAATGAAACAAAGAATGACACAATCCAGTGGCCTTTTTCCCCTGGCCTGAGAGAGAAAAACATTTTGTTTAAAATTAAAATCTTACAATGTGCTTAAAAGTCAGAAGACACTTTATTTATTCTCAAACTGTTTTTCTGATATTTGCAATAACAGTGAAGGAGAAAATGCACTTGCGAAGTATACATTATATGATCTTAATTCCCCACGAACTCATCTAAGTGAGCGTGAAAAGGTGGGCGTGGCTTTGGAACGTACGTGTGCGTCAATCAAACACTTCAGCGGGAAGAACACAGCTGCCAAACATTTACAGTGAGACGACGCCTGTCAGGTAAGTTCTGTGACTTTTGTTGGATATATTATGAATAAAAAACATTTATTATCACACTGATGATTAGCTTAGATTTGTAGCAAGTGCTGCTGTTTTGATGAAATTATAGCTAGGTGATCGATTTGCCTGAACAAGCAAAAGCGGTTACAAGAGTTAGTAAACAACTGTATAAAACAGGAATAAAGGCTAAATTTTTGTAGAAGTAGTTAGACTCGCTGTTTCTCAGTGTCTAGTTCGCTCTTTCTATATAGCATAACTGATTTTCATTACACCGTGTTCTTGCCGAGTTAGCGAGATTAGTTTATGAATGTCCCGCGCATTTTCCCTGCTGTTTTCCGTTTCATGTAAAAGTTTAAAGTCAGCTCGTCACAGTGAAATCCATCTACTTAGATATCAGCTTTTTATATCGACTGCACAGCGCCTGACTTTATAAACGGCTCTCACGAGTGGATTAAGGAAAGAAAAAAAATGAAAATGGGAGGTTAGCCCATTACCACTTTTTCTTAAATAAAACTGACCCTACATACATGGCGCTATAGCCGATGTCCAGACTAACGTGTTTTTTTTTTTTTTTTTTTTCTCTCGAGGTGTATATTATAAAAGTTGTGAAATATTTGCCTACTATGGTATTAACGTTAACTCTGGTGCTGCGGTCTGTCGCCGCTCGTCAATGTTATAATATTTTAAATGACCAATCAGATCAAAGAAGGCGGGCTTCATGTTCACAGAAGCACCAATCAGATCAAAGAAGGCGGGCTTCATGTTCACAGAAGCACCAATCAGATCAAAGAAGGCGGGCTTCATGGTCACAGAAGCCGAAGATGCTGAGCGCGAATTTCAGTTAATGGTCATAAAGTGCGGGATAATATGTTAACTAAATATTTAATATTTGAGAGCTGTTTTACAATACAAATGTTAAACATCAGGTTTGCAAACTAATAAATTCTAATTTTGCCATTTTTAAATTTAATATAGGCCTATTTTCGTGATGTATAATGTAATAATTCATTCTCTCAATGTGAGGATGCAATATATATATATATATATATATATATATATATATATATATATATATATATATATAAGGCATAAGATTAATAATGTAAGTGCACGTATTGTGAATTAAGTTAATACACTAACCCCCGGTTTCACAGACAAGTCTTAAGCTAGTCCCAGACTAAAATGAATGTTTGAGCTGTCTCAACTGAAAATATCTTGCTCTGACAAATCTTAAAATATGTCACTGTCATTGTTCTGTGTCAAGATGCACACCTGTAATGTTTTCTTCTAAGGCATTTTTGTAAAAGTTGCTTAAATATCTTAATTTAACTAAGGCCTAGTCCTGGCTTAAGGTAAGCCCTGTTTGTGAAACCGGGCCTTAGTTACCAAGATTTTCGGGAAATCATGATATGTGAAACATATATCATTTGACCTTATGTTTACTTTCTTCACTGACACAGACGAGAATCACTTATCAAAGCTCAGTTTTAGGAGAGGAAGAGACAGGGCAAGATAAGGAGACAGAGAAAAACAAACAGTGATGGAGATGACGAGAGAGCAGGTATTGACAAATAATCTGCCCACGTGGTTTTAGATCAGAGAAATCAATTTTTTTTTTACATTTGCGACCTCTAATTATAAAACCCAGTGCCTATAGTATCACCAACTGTGGTAATATAACAGTTTGTTAAAATGTTTAGAATGCAACCCTAGATCTTTAGTAATTTTGTACAAATGTCATAGTAAACATGATTAATTATTTATAAATTATGAACAACTAAAATAATTTGCTAATTAATTTAATTTCAAATGAATTTTGTCAATTTAAGTGGACTTTGATATCAAGTGTTCAGTAAAAACAGAGCAGTGGTATCTCAATGTATATTTTATCAATAGTTAAAAGCTATTGAAGTTTTCTGCTATGTCAATGCTATGTTTCATCAATAAATTATTTATCACAGTTTCTAATTTGTTTTTTTTCCCCTTATTCTCTTGTCTTTTTCAGTGGTATTTCAACAATCACTTATGGAGTCTGATCGGGAATGGTATGACCATTTTTACCCTTTTTATGAGGACAGAAGTGTCTCACGTTTCGGTTTTGATAAATCATTCAGCCCTAGGATAACATATGTTGTCAGCTCAGGAAAAGATGTAGGAAATTGAAGAGAAGAATGGCTTTAATCAGTGTGGTTTAAATTTGAGTGTGTTTGTAATTTTTAGATGCCTGTCAACACAGTTTTGGAAAAAGTCTTTGAGGAGCTGGTATCTGAAACTTTGCACCGCATCGAGATCAGTCTTATCACAGGTTGGTGTCTTTCTGTTTTGAATCGGTGTACAGTTAATGAGATGCAAACCAGTGTAAGATTAATGGGAGAGTGAATTTAATACATGTAAACTAATATTATCTTACATTAATATCTTACATAGTATAAAATAAAAATATTTCAACTGTTTTACGTTGTTGTTGATTGTAAATGATTGTAAAATTTCAGTAGTCCAACACCAGTGAAATTTCATGGTGCTTGACACCAATGTCGATGCCATAGCAAAACTTTTGGAACTATTTAACTGTTTGGAGAAAAAAAAAAAAAAAAAAAAGAAATTAGTTAATTATGATAACATTAAAACATGAAAACGGCATGTAGACTTCAAATATTGTTTATCAGTGGGTACCAAATTATACTACTGGTACTGGAGAAAAGCTGGTATTGTTACATTTTTAAAATGTCAGTATCAGCTTGATACCAAAGTACTGGGACTTTTGACAATAAGCTAAGACAAAGATTTCATTACAAAATATGACTAATTGCTTTTCTGCCCAGTGCAACTAAATATTTTGATCCAAGCACAAAGTGAACAGGCGGTGCAGTCCACTGATCTATATATATGACTGGATCGCTCATTGCGTTCTAAACTGCCAACAGTGAAGCCACCGGAAGTGTTCGATCCGCCATCTTGCTATTCCCTACTGGCAGAGAGCACCATTGAATCACAGCTAAAACATGACCTAATATCACCCGATTTGAAGCGAATCAGTCACACGGGATTAGTTTTTATGTTAGGTGTATGTAAATTCATTTTTACTTCAGATGTTATCGGCAATGTTTATGATTTTTTTGGGCAGGATAAGCGATATATTTAAATAGTTTAGGTGGGTGTGTCTGCTGCGCCCTGCCCTGCCGACACAGGTACATTAACTGATCCAACACAAAATATAGCCAAATTATTTATGTACGTAATTATTAAGGAATTATTAAACATGAACGTATTAGTATCAGAAATTGATTTGAACATTAAATGAATACAATAGCCTCTGTTATTTTATTTCTCCATGTTGCAGACTACTGAAATGAAAGCTTAACTTACCATCTTGGAAATAAAGCTTCATGTCTTTAAATCCGTACTGTGTGTAGTCAGTTATTTTTCTAAATAAATTAATTATGATGTGTATATTTTTAATGTCCTGATTGAGCAGCATCTATTTTAGATACTCCCAAGATCGCGCAAATATGTTTAACTTTACTAGCATTACGCTTTTCCATGTAAAATGTTATATGTTAAATTAATCATTTATTTTACCACCGTTTAAATCATTACCTCCTTCAAAACGAATGCTGTTAACGAAATCATTGTTGAAATATTTGCAGTAAGCCTACTGTATAATAAAAACACTATAACAAAATTACATAAACAATGAATAACTACAAGGCTAATGAAGGTATGTGTGTAACTTAAGTATACAAAGCATAAATCTTCAGATTTCAGAATGAGCACTTTGTCATTTGTTATATGTTGAGGTCGTGTCCGTCTGATGTTTATCATGTTCATCTGATGTTCGGCTACTGTAATGAACGTAACTTTTTAATAAGCAGGGGAAATTCCCGACATTAAACAAATAACAGTTTACATGCTTAGGGTGTTTGCATTGTAAGAATGTACAGGGATACTTCAGATTTAAAAACGCTGACTTGTTAGGTGATGTTTTCTCATTAAATTCGTACGATTTCCTATTAATTCAATGGAATGTATTGGAATAGTGGGGAATACCAATATGGCGGTGCAGCGGCTTCACTTTAATGACATCATGAGCAATCCAGTTGTCTAGTATAGATCAGTGGTGCAGTTCCTTCAGTTATGAGGGATTCCATGTCAGTGATTCAGTGACTTGTTCACAACATGAGTCAATTGTCCCACCAGAAATGGTCTGCAGAAATGGTCACTTTACAGATGTTTAACAAAAACAATTTTATGAATCAAAATCACTACCACTATTTGGAAAGCTATTTTGCAAAGACATAGAGCGATGCAGTACGTATAGTGAAGCATCCCAGTGCTTTTATTCTAAATCTTACCAAGCATTAATACAACGCTGTCTTCTTTTCTCCCTGCAGTATCTCCCAAGATCGTTTTGAGATTCTATCCTGTCTGATGGCCTAGTATCTGAAGACGTCATAAACTCCATCATTTAAAATAATTGTCGTTTATATAAGTGTATATTTTAATATATATAATTTATATTCTTTTATACAATTTCATTCAACAACTCAAATTCTTAAATTTCATTCTCAAGATCTGAAAATTTGGTTTGAAGTTCTAAAATTCTTAATTGGTTCTTGAGTTTTGTTGCTGCAACTTGAATCTTGAAGATGCTTTTATTTTTTTTCTTCATATTGTTTAAAGGCACAATATTGGATTGTTTGATATTAGAACATGACGGAATGTATTAACTTTTAACTCTAATGTGCATCGTATATAACATTTAATATTTCATACATTAGAGCAGTTTAAATGTATTGAATTGATTCTTGGTACATATGTCATTGATTTCATTTGAAATCCATACTTGTGACTACATTTCAAATTGCTTTTATTCATTTCTGTGTTTCTGTCTAGACTGAAATTAAGACATGTCTATTTTAAAAGAATTGGAAAAGTAATATCTTTATAATTAGACTTTACTTTAATAACAGTATAGTGTTCCCTTACTTTCATGTACTGTATTGACCACTTATATTTCATTGTTATTAGCTTTCCATTGTACTATTTCTAGACTATTTTGTAAGTCTTGAAAGTTTGATAACAGTTAGTGAACATTTAGCAAACATCTGTAACAGTAAATAAATATTACATAATCTTACAATGTGTCAACTTTAAAAAAAACATTTAGAGAACATTAAAATAATGAAAGAATGGAACATTCTAAAATGTTTTGTGAAACGTTCCTAGAACGTTAATATAATGGGAAATAGAATGTTCTAATAACATATTGAATAACGTTCCTAGAACGTTAATATGAGATACATACGTTATAAGAACGTTTATGTAACGTTCCCATTAAGTTATAAAAACGTTATTTCTGAAAGTTCCTAGAACGTTAAAAACGTCCAGTTTTTTAGACGTTGTATTAACGTTCTTATTTGGTTATAAGAATGTTATGTAAAACGTTATTAGAACGTTCCAAATTCACATTATAATAACGTTCTAAGAACGTTATTAAAAACGTTATTAGAACATTCCAGTCTCTCATATTAACGTTCTTAGAACGTTATTATAATGAGAATTTGGAACGTTCTAAGAACGTTATTAAAAACGTTATTAGAACGTTCCAGTCTCTCATATTAACGTTCTTAGAACGTTATTATAATGTGAATTTGGAACGTTCTAATAACGTTTTACATATTCTTATAACCAAATAAGAACGTTAATACAACGTCTAAAAAACTGGACGTTTTTAACGTTCTAAGAACTTTCAGATATAACGTTTTTATAACTTAATGGGAACGTTACGGAAACGTTCTTATAACGTAAAATTGTTAGCTGGGTAAGCATTGAAATGATTTCACATAATAACCATTATATTGATTTTCTTCATTATCATTCATTCTTTCAATAAACTAATATTTTCTAGTAAGAATTTCACAATACATTCCCCCCTTTGAGACTTAACTAAGTCTCACCACTAAACCCTTTTCCCAGAGTGCAACACCATGAGTCCACCCACTCTTCAATTCATCTATGAACCAATAAAGGTCCGTCATTCACTCTTTAACAATTGGTTTCTTCATGACGGTGCACTCTAGAGGAAGTCAGACCCAAACATCTCCCCTCCCACTTGACCAGAGAGGAGTAAAAGAATCTGCTTCCCTACCTAAACATTCTTTTGGGGGTCAATGATCAATTACTTAAATCAGCAATATGTATGTAAGCATGTGCAGAAAATGTCTTTGAGCCTTGCCCATGGTTATCATGGTTATGTAGAATATACAGGTGATTAGCCAAAATAATCAAAATCAAAATGAATCAGCTTAATGCAAGATAGGTACACTGGTTCATCCCACGTGGCCAGAGGAACTTCAGACATTTCCGGTAGCCTGAAGCGCTATCTGGTGCTGCTGTCCTTCGTTGCCAGAGGAGCTCTCAGGCAAGTCTTTTTGCCATCCAGCACTGTCTGGTGTTGGAGTAGATGGTGGGTTTTTAAACCTCCAGTTGAATCTACTCATGCTGCTAAGCACTGAGGTGCTCGTCGATCCTCTTTTTCCTTCAAACTTGCTAGTGATGTTTCCCAGTCTTAAAACAATTAATCATCATACCAATAATAAAATCTTTGATTAGTTTAATCATGTCATAATAAAGTAATCGAAACAAAACATACTATTCTCTGGAGGCCGGGCTGAATGAATAATCACTGTTATTGCACCCCTGACAAGTCAGACCCTCAGTCACCCCTCAGAAAATAGTCCTTCTTTATCATTCCCTTTATCTGATAGCACTGTCTCATAACATGGACAGGGACCTGCTTAAAACCTTCATCTTTTTCCTTTTTTGATTGAAAAAAAAAATCACATTTTACATTTAATTTAATATAGTAATTTCAACATAAATGATTTATGGAGTAAATAACTTCAGGAAGGGGCATATGCCAAAGGAAAATACATAGTACCCTATAGCTTCCTGCCTACTCTACCCAAATTCTCTAATACTACTCTAAAAGATAAAAATAAAAAATGATAAAAAAGAAAAAGGCACCCCTTCCCTACCACTCCGTTGTTTCTCAGGAAGGTCTCACACCAAATTATTCAAGTCAAAGTCATCCAGTTCATCCAGTCCAGGTCCCACACTGTGTTCGTTGGTGTACCCAATGTCAATTCCAGTTGGTTTAACCGATATGTTAATCATCTGTTTGGCCGCAGCTTTGGTCAGCATAGACCTAATGAGAGGCACAATACAACAAAACAGTAAAAGAAACACAACAATGGCAATAGCTATTATGATGCCCACTTGAGTTAACCATTGTCCCCAAGCCCCAAAAAGTGAATTAAACCAATTCCCAATATGCTTATCTGCTCCAGCGTTCTTGGTCACTTCCTCTCTCAGGTTTTTCAGTTTCTCCATTGCTTTGGTGAATGACCCATCTGGGGCTGTATTACTTGGAATATAAATACAACAGTCAGTTCCAAGCATTACACATACGCCTTTTTTCGACCAACAACCAGTTCAATGTTTTTTCTGTGCATCATCAGTATAGTTAATAAATCTCTGCTTATTACAATAAATATAGTTTATCCACTCTATATTCTTGATAAAAGGTATCTATATTATGAATATTGACTCAAATCCATATTTTATCTCATTCTTGGCCTTAAATTGCTCTAGAATTCCCTTGATTGGCCATTCGAATGCATGTATACACTTGGGACTGCCTTATTTGCTCTTTTCACTCTTTGTCTATTTGCAGGGACTGTACAGATTCGTTTAGGTCCCCTCCTATATTGTCACCCCTTGTAGTAATCTTACTCAGTCTTCTATTGCTTCTGATTGATTTTATCTTGTCTACATAATCCATTACTAGTGTTTGAATGGCCCTTCTGGGACTGGTATATGGCCTATAGGTGAAGATGTTCCTTTCCTAACATTGTTTTGGGCACAAACGTCTCATTCAGATAGATACTCGTCCATCATTGCCTGTAAATAAGACGACCAGTAATCCTGTCGCTTAATTTTTCTAATCACTTCCCCCCTCGCGCAATGGTCAAAACCATGCGCGTCAGAGATTAGGATTGCAAGCAATATAATAGTAGCAATCATATGCCTCTCAAGAAACTGTCAAAGCCCATTTGCATTACATGTTGCTCCCCTTTGTTACCCTACATTAATTTCATATGGTGTAGCTTTATGTTGCATTCATGCAGCATCAATTGTGGTTGAGCTTGAATCGGAACATAGGGAGCCATTATTGCTGTTTCACAGCAATATAAATGAGGCATTTCTATAATAATTCTCGTGTATGTAAGTTTTTTACCTTGGTAGGTGAATGCAAACAATGGTCTGCTCTCTTCTACTAAGGGAATGCTGAAAAAGGGCGGAGCAAAGATAAATCACAGTGAAATAATTAGCAACAGGTGGAACACTAGTTAGCAATGTATGCTGGTTTAGAACTTCAGTAGGCCAATCCTCCACAACCTCATTCACCACTCTCAAATCACGCACCAAACGCCATTTTGTTTTATCTGCTTTAGCCACTGGCAATATTGGGGTGTTAGTGTAGCTAGTAGCACTCCTTCTTTCATTAATCCCTCAATTGTCTTTTTTATTCCCTCTTCTGCTTCAGGTTTCAAAGGGTATTGTAACTTTCTAGGTGGTTTAGCTCCTGGTCTGAGATTTATTCTAATTGGATTGGCTGATTTTACTAACCCTGCATCTATATCATGTTGAGACCATAGTTCTAATGGTACTTGTTTCTCCATTTATTTTCTTAATTCAGTTTGCTTTTTTTGATGTCCCTTAACTTTTGGTTCAATTTTTGTGTTTACTACCATTCTGGGGATTCCCATCATTGGGGTGGCACACAAAATCTTAAGATACGCTTTATCTGTTGATTGAAAAATTAGAGGATTTTCTGTGGGTTCCCATCTGCTCTTTTCTGCCTTTTCCATCATGGGGCCTAAGTCCTTAGAAAGACAATCTTTATTTACATATAAGGTAACATGGGGAACTGAATTTGGTACTTCAAACCATTTGTCAATAAAGTTTTCCCTATCTATCTGCAGAGCTGCACCTTTTGGTCCTATAGTTTGGGCTTGCATTTGTGGCTGTCCATAGTTAACTCCTACCCCATTGGTTTGTTCTGTTGCCAAGGATTTATGGGGCAGTCTCTTCCAGGCCAATTACATCCCCATCACACTCCTGGTGTGCCACCAGCTCTCTGTTGATTGTTGTTAAATCTTCCTCTGCCACGTCCTCCTTGTTGTTGCTGTCTATTCCAGTTCCTGTTGTTTGATTGTTCTGGTTTAAGATATATTACAACTGGTGCTGGTTCTTGTGGTGTATTGACTGTTCCAGCAGCTGTCACTTGTGCTGCTGCAGTCTGATGTACAGGTACAGGCACATTCATTGGTGCTGGTGGATTGACAGGCACTGAAGCATTGACAGGTGCCATCACTGCTGAGAGGTCTTCCTTCTGTACTGCTTGGACCTTCTTCTTCTTGTTGAGTAGTTCTTCAAGCTGCATCTGAGTCAGTTTTCTTTGCAGCTCCTTTTCTTGGGTCTTCATCTTTAGCTCTTGTCTTCTGCATTGTTCCACAGCATGGACCACATGCTCTCTGAATTCTTTGTGGGACTTTGAATTCAGACCTACCACATCCTCCAGCTTCACTTTCATTGCTGCAGGCATGGCTTCCACAATGGAGGTCCTGAAGAGTGCTGTCAGTACTCTGTCTTGTTCTGGATCTCTTTCCAGTTCTTCTTTCCATCGTTTCAGTTGTTTCTGAATGTAGGTGGTGGGGTTCTCAGTTTCTCCCATTGGTTCCCCCTTCAGGAAATTTTGATCAGTTTCCATTGGATATTCGGTCCTCTTGGTGTTTGGCAGGATTTCAACAGGTCATCTGGATATTCTATATCTTGCATGATCAATGTACCAGCTACTTATACTGCTTTTGCTGGGCATAATCATGTGAGCTTGGACGTAGTTGCTCTGTTTGACTGTTGTTCAACAGTTCACTTATCTCTTGTCGCAATGATGTCACAGCTTGATCATATTCTTCTCTTGTCATGTTGACAGCGTGCTTGAGATTCTCTCTTGTCCTGTTGCACCTTTCCTCCATGTCCTCCAGTGCTTCCTGGATGGAGTCTGTAGGTGTCACTCTCCCTTCAGAGGCTTCTTCGAGTTCTTTTTCTTGATCGTTCTCCTCCTCTTCATCCATTGGTGTTAAATGTTTGTGGCAGTCTTCCAATTCTTCAAGCATTTCTGAAAGACAATGATATGAGAGTGGCTCACCTTTTTTCTCTTCCTCTTTGCAGTCTCTGGCCCCCCTTCTTTCAACCCTTGACTCCTCCTGGTAGGTTTTCCTCTCTCTTTCTCTTTGTCGTGGCTGTGACAGTGGCGTAAATGTTCTCAGCCTCTGCTCCTGTGAGTTCAGCCCCTCCCTCATGGCTGAGTGAGTGTGTTGTTCTTCCCTGATGTCTGTCTGCTCTTTCCCTCACCTCATCTCTACAGCTCTGTTCATTTCTATCAGTTTCTGTGTTTGAATCATGTGCATATCCCTCCAATTCTATTGGCCCTTTTAAATCTATTGTTCCCTGTATCAAAGGCATTTGGTTTACAGTTTGATCGCAGGAAGGAGAATACTGAGGTGGTCTTTCTTCTTTTATTTCATTCTTTTTTTTATTCTCCCTTTCCAATTTCAATAATTTGATTCCATGTTGCTTAAACATGGCAAATACCCCTAATTCTTGTTCCCTTTTTTCATTTCGCTTTTTGGATTTTGTCATTGGTCTTGTAATTCATTTATTTTTTTATCTTTTTAACAAGACCTCTATTTCTCTACACATTATCACATCAAATGTTCCCTCTGCTGGCCATTTGGTAACCAATCTCTTTGCTCTTTCTGCCCACTTTTTCGAGAAATCCCTTATTGCTTCTTTACAGGCTGGATTTTTGGAAATCAATAATTCTACTGGAGTTGACATCTTTGAAAATCAAACTTATTAATTCCTTTAATGTAATGAATTATTATTATTTAGTTTCCCTTTAGTGATTTACCTCTCTAATCCCAGCACCTCAATTAATAGCTAATCTTCACCAGGCTCAGCAGACAAGGACCACTAAAAGTATCCGACCCCTGATTTTCACCTGGACTTTTGCTGGGCAGAGGACTTATCACCTTATTTATGAAAGCTGGATAGTTTGTCTCAAATATTTCAAAATAATCACCATATGTTTTCTAGTTAATAATTTGAAGGGTAACACAAGGCCTCCTGGTTCTTTCCATTGCAAATTGCTTTTTGTCCAAATTATGTTTTCTCTCAAGCTAAATGCCTCAAAACTCCACAGCCTTCTCAAATGAAATCTGTGACCTGTAGCCGTCACTCCTCCTGCCCAAATTGAGTAAGTGAAAGATGGCATGAATTCTATGCAAAATTCTTGTGTCTTGAACACACTAATGTTCAATTCATCTCTTGTACACCACATTAGGTTTAGGGGTTCCATATAATCAATCAATAAAATTTTTCTACCCCTTGTCCCCCTTCTTTTCTTATTCACAACTACTCTGTCTGTCACTTTTGTTTCTTTCTCTTTTATTCAGTTTAATTGAGCATTGATTTCAGCATGTCAAACTGCTGTGATTCTGCTTTTTCTTGATCTTTTTGGATTTCCACCCACAAATGTTGTATATTGTGGCTGAGTTCTTATCTCAATTATCACCTATAAACATCTCACAGTTCTGCCAGTCATATCCATTGACTGTGCATCTCCTGTTTCTTTTGACCTAAACAGAATTTTAGATGTCCAGATCACTTCTCTTGTATCATCTGATATTCTGAGATGTACATTACCAAGGATTGTAGCTCTTGTTTCAAGTACTGACCACTGGCCCACCCAGTTGCGCTTCAGATAGGGTGCTACCACTGGATCGACTGGAATATCAATTACATTTAATGCAGTTTCCAATTGGGAAGATGCTGGAGCACAGAGCCTGAAAAAATTATTTACCAATTTACCACTCGTTATATATTTGAAAACCACATCCTCCCAAGGTATTACTGGCCATTCAATTGATTTTTCTCTCAAATTTGTGATTTTGGTCAATTTTCTAAGAAAACTATTTTTCTTGAATTCTGTCAACCTTTGTACCTGTCCATCCAAATCAACAAAACTTGATTCCATCCAAAAATGGTTGTGGATCCCTTGTGTTTTTACCATGGTCTCCTGAAATTGCTGATATTCTTTTTCACTTTCCCATTCATTTAAATCATCAAGGTGTTTCTTTTTCTCTGTTTGTTTCATTCTATTTTGGATGAGACAGGCACAAAATGACCACTCAAATATCTCCTCCGTTTGTTCCTCCCTTTCTTCCTCCCTCCTTCACACTCCTACCTTCACTATCAGCAGCACTTATACGCACACACTTAGCTTACACACACATTCAATGCCCCCACTCTCACTTTCTCCTTGTAGCCCCTCCTTTCTCTCACTCACAAGATTCCTCTCTCAGCCCCTCCTTTCTCTCATAGACACACTTGGTTCATATGCTCATTCTTACTACAGGAGAGAAACAAAAACTTTTCAGTGTTATTTATTTTATATATGGTGACAATTTGACCAATCTTCAAATAACCAATAGAGCCAATTCGTTGTAATGTTATTAGTTTTAAAATAATTGTTCTAATTTCTCTCACATTCTCTCAGTTCACACAACTCACACGGCAATACACACACTACTTGCAGCACTCACACTCTTACACTCTGCTCATGAGCACACATACACACAATCAGTTCATGTATCCATATACACACAATGAGCTCATACACTTATGTACACAAGGCCCCCACTTTCTCTCCCTCTATTTACAACTGCAGCAAAATCAAACACCTGATCTCTCTCTCTCCTCTTTTGGAAGGTGATCAGTTGCTCTTTTTCTTTAACAATAATTTAGGTTCACAATTTAGATCACAACGTCGATAATTTGGACGATGTCCAAACAATCAACAAAGCCAATTCTATGGAGTATTCTTTGTTCTTTCAACTTTTACAATTATGTTAATATACTCCATTCAATATAGTGTCTTTATTTCAGACTTATAATTATTTACACTGATTCTTCACTCTGTTTCTACCAAAAAATATTTACATATTTACACATCTCTTTCTTGTATTCATTTCAGTCAAACCAAAAGGCATTCACATCAGACACATATCATTCTCATCCAATCACACAAACATTCATTTAATGCATTAACACATACAGATATCTCTTCTCAACATATAATGGACAATACAAAGACTAACACTTTAACTCTCTAGTCTGCAGACACCCGCCCAATCAGACCTTCGGTCATGAGAGTCCACCAGGGCCAAGCTTTTAACCAACCTACAAGCTGCTCCCTGGTATCCCTGGACCTCTCACTTAGGAAGCGGTAACCACGGGTTTTAAGCCCCTCTTGGGCAGCCCCTCTTGGGCTTCTCTTAGGGCTCATGCACCTCTTGTGCTTCTCACTCTGTGCCTCCCTTAGGCACTGCACCTCTTGTGCTTCTTTCACTACGCCCTCGTGGGAGTCGATCAGGGCCAGGCTTTTACCAACCTACAAGCCGCTCCCTGATATCCCTTTGACCCCCCACTTGGGAAGCGTTCATATACCTCTGTGAGAATCTACCAGGGCCAGGCTTAACCAACCTACAAGCCGCTCCCTGGTATCCCTTGATCTCCCACCTAGGATATGTCGCTTGGACTACTAAACTATTCTACTAGGGCGTATCTTTTGGAACCTGGAACCCATCAACTTATATACACTTACTTTACACTCTTTTCATATTTCTTATTTTTGGTACTAATCTTACATTCGTTGATTGGTGAAGCCCTGTCTCAGATTACCATTACAGGCGTGACCTTAGTTAACTACGCAAACAATCTTATTTCCAATATAAGCAAAAATTGCTTACCTCAGTATAGACGCGTCTTTAATTTCGGATTAGTTTGCGTGTCAACTCGGCCCCGCCTGCAAGGGCTCTCCCGGACACCGGACCTCAATCCAATCCTGTTCGTGACGCCAAAGTCTATGTCGTGGCCCGAGAGAGGGAGATCTCTTTGGCGCAGTCAAAAAAGCTCAAACAGCAGGGTTCCAGGTGCCAGAAGCAAGACTTTATTAGACAATGTAACAAAAGCCGAGAAGACAGCCGCCACATCCACTGCCTCTGAGTCTTTGTTTGTCCAAGCTCCATGTTTTATACACTCTTCTTATCAAAGTTGGTTCTTTCTATTTTTTTCATTTGTTCTGCCTGTCTGATCTTCCACAATTGTCCACCTGTCCTCTCAGCTTATCTTTAATGGTGGCACTTGGCCAAGGCCACCACCTGGAGGCAATCTTGGCCAAGGCCACCACCTGGAGGCAATCACGTAAACAATACATCATACTTCATGTCATCTTCTGGAAATCACCCAACATTTGCAATGGAAGTTTACCACTATTACCTTACCATCTGTTTTTAGAATACTAAGCATTGAAATGATTTCACATAATAACCATTATATTGATTTTCTTCATTATCATTCATTCTTTCAATAAACTAATATTTTCTAGTAAGAATTTCACAATAGGGTCACGAAAGAAGATATTGGTCTGAGTGGCTCTCTGTTGAGCAACAGCTCTACGCTACAAAGGCCTTTCTTTACACAGGCGTGAAGACAATTATTAAGCCACACTAGGCAGCGGTAACTCCCACTCCGACAGACTCTGTACTATTACCCAGGTAATTTGAATGAACAGGTAGCTGCTGCACTCAAAGGCCCAATCTGTGGTATAACATCTTCAAACAAAAAAACAAAAAAAAAAAAACACACAAAAGAAACAACCATTGAGGATTCCCACAGAGCGTTCGAAAAAATGCTTGGTTTGCCGCTAAAGATAAAAGGTATTTGCAGAATGAAGAACACAACGCAATATGTAGTTTGATTCGCGTTCCAAGAAGCGTGCGATGGAAAGGTCAGACCCAACCTCGGAGACAGGTTTCCGTAGTGTAGAGGTTATCACGTTCGCTTTACACGCGAAAGGTCCCCAGTTCGAAACTGGGTGGAAACAGATGGAGGCTTTTGTTCTATCTGTGCTGAAATGGCTGTCTGGTAAGCAGGTGGTCCACGCTGCAAAGGCCTTAATTTCGAGGTAGGTGAATGCAAGTTTTTAAGGAACTGCCATGCCGAATGAACTCCGTCCTGTTGTGTGTGGGATTTACTCAGATTGTCAATCTGTTTGCAGGGCAGATTACGGTATCAATTTTCCCTGAAAGAGCACTAGCGGAAAATTGTGGCGTTTCTGTAGTGTAGTGATCATCACGTTTGCCTAACACGCGAAAGGTCCTCGGTTCGAAACCGAGCAGAAACAGTTGCTCCTTTTTGAAGAAAATTATGAACACTTTGCGCCATCAGTGGGCTTTAGAACGCTTTACCTTTATACGCTTTTCACCGAGCGTGCACCTAAAAATTTCGGTCTGATTTCAGCAGACAGGTATCTACTTGACACGGTTTCTGTTGGAGATCGCTTCCTGTTCCTGCCTACCGTGCTGCTGTTTGTAGCTCTGTGTAGCTTTGTTTATCTGAAGAAATCTCTATCTTACGCTATCTGTTGTATAATTTACTAAAGTATAATTTAATTCTCACCATATTTCTGATTTAAGACTAATTTGACATCATCCGCCTTTAATCTCTTAATCTAAACCGCAAGCGCTGCTCGTTAGTTTTCCGTTAGCCTATTAGCTTGTCAATCGCATCTCAATTCACGTTTTCTACCTCTTCTTCTCTCTCGCTCTTTTTCTTTTCTCTCTCGCTCCTTTTTTACGAGTCCATCGAACTACTGTAGTGAGTCGGAATTACTTTACAATCACGGTGAGTAATGGCTTCTCCTTGCATCGTCACCTGCACCACTTGCCACATGTACAGTTTATCTGTGTCTATCAGCAGCGAGGGATTCAAATGTGATAAATGCAGGGAAATAGTTAGGTTGACAGGGAAGATTTCAGAATTAGAGACACGTTTTCAAACTTTAGTTGAGAACAGTAAGAATGTGAGGGCTGTAGATACTGCTTTGGATGCGACTAGCTCAGGAACTCCTGTACATTGTCCGGTTCCGGTTTCAGCGCCTCTGCAGCAGGGCAACTTGGTGACTGTGAGGCGGCACAGTCGCGCGTCAAAACACCGCTCTTCCGTTCCGATCAAAACATCAAACAGGTTCTCCCCACTCAGTGACGCGCCCACTGAGAAACCTGATGAAAGTGCTCTAGTTATTGGGGATTCTATTGTACAGAACGTGAAAACAGAGTCACCAGCCACCATAGTCCAATGTTTACCGGGAGCCAAAGCGCCTGACATCTTGGCAAATTTAAAAGTGCTGGCTAATGCTAGACGTAAATTCAGTAAGATTGTTATCCACGTTGTTATCCGCATTTTTTCATCTTAAAAATATATCTAAATCAGGACCTATGTTCCCAATGTCGAATGCAGAAACATTAATTCATGCGTTCATGACCTGGAGGCTAGATTATTGTAATGCTTTATTGGGTGGTTGCTCTGCGCGTTTAATAAACAAACTCCAGCTGCTTCAAAATGCAGCAGCTAGAGTTCTTACTAGAACCAGGAAGTATGACCACATTAGCTCGGTTCTGTCAACGCTGCACTGGCTCCCTATTAAACATCGTATATATTTTAAGATCTTGCTAATTGCCTATAAGGCCCTGAATGGTTTGGCACCTAAGTATTTGAGTGAGCTCTTGTCACATTATAGTCCTTCCCGTCTGCTGCGATCTCAAACTCTGGCCATTTTATAATGCCTAGAATATCAAAATCAACTGCAGGCGGGAGATCGTTTTCCTATTTAGCACCCAAACTCTGGAGCAATCTACCTAACACTGTTCGGGAAGCAGACACACTCTGTCAGTTTAAATCTAGATTAAAGACCCATCTCTTTAACCTGGCTTAAACGTAGTACACTATCACATTTCTATGATTCAAATCCGTTAAAGAATTGTTAGGCTGCATGAATTAGGTCAACCGGAACCGGGAACACTTCCCAAAACACCCGATGTACTTGTTACATCGTTAGAAGCATGGCATCTACGCTAATATTAGTCTGTTTCTTTCTT
The DNA here is from genome assembly GCA_039654775.1 of Spinibarbus caldwelli. Taxonomy (NCBI): domain Eukaryota; kingdom Metazoa; phylum Chordata; class Actinopteri; order Cypriniformes; family Cyprinidae; genus Spinibarbus; species Spinibarbus caldwelli. Next base: position 653,161 of record JBCAMP010000261.1, read on the forward strand.
ATTCCGAGGTCACCTTAGCCACCCAGATCCAGACTGTATCCAGATCAGATGGTGGATCAGCACCTAGAGATGACCTCTACAGTCCTGAACGTCAGCGGAGACCAGGACAACTAGATGAGCCCCAGAGACTTATCCCCAGTGAAGACCCTGTCTCCTAGACGGCCATCGGGACAAGACCACAGGAACCAGATGAGTCCTTTGCACAATCTGACTCTGCTGCAGCCTAGATTTAAACTGCTGATTTTGGCTGGCCTGAGTAGAATGACACTATTCCGACACACGATTTCCCCGTCTAAATACTGTAAAGCTGATGTAAAGCCACCCAGCTTTATATCATGCTGATGTAAAGCTGCTTTGACACAGTTTGCATTGTTGAAAGTGCTATACAAATAATAGTGACTCATTTCAGCAGATTTCCGTAGTGTAGTGGTTATCACATTCGCCTCACACGCGAAAGGTCCCCAGTTCGAAACTGGGCGGGAACAGTTGCTCTCTTTTTCACAATTGTTCAATAGGCTTTCTGTTGAGAAGGAACTCAGCACTACAAAGGCTTTGCGGCCAAGAGGCATGAAGACAGTCACTAAAGGTGTAGCTGATGCAAAAATTAAAGTGCAGTCATTGTTTGACCTAAACCTAACCCACACTCGTGCAGTTCCAACCCTGTGTGGCTTTCTTCTGTGGGTCGCGAAAGAAGATATTGGTCTGAGTGGCTCTCTGTTGAGCAACAGCTCTACGCTACAAAGGCCTTTCTTTACACAGGCGTGAAGACAATTATTAAGCCACACTAGGCAGCGGTAACTCCCACTCCGACAGACTCTGTACTATTACCCAGGTAATTTGAATGAACAGGTAGCTGCTGCACTCAAAGGCCCAATCTGTGGTATAACATCTTCAAACAAAAAAAACAAAAAAAAAAACACACAAAAGAAACAACCACTGAGGATTCCGACAGAGCGTTCGAAAAAATGCTTGGTTTGCCGCTAAAGATAAAAGGTATTTGCAGAATGAAGAACACAACGCAATATGTAGTTTGATTCGCGTTTCAAGAAGCGTGCGATGGAAAGGTCAGACCCAACCTCGGAGACAGGTTTCCGTAGTGTAGAGGTTATCGCGTTCGCCTTACACGCGAAAGGTCCCCAATTCGAAACTGGGTGGAAACAGACGGAGGCTTTTGTTCTATTTGTGCTGAAATGGCTGTCTGGTAAGCAGGTGGTCCACTCTGCAAAGGCCTTAATTTCGAGATAGGTGAATGCAAGTTTTTAAGGAACTGCCATGCCGAATGTACTCCGTCCTGTTGTGTGTGGGATTTACTCAGATTGTCAATCTGCTTGCAGAGCAGATTACGGTATCAATTTCCCTGAAAGAGCACTAGCGGAAAGCTGTGGAGTTTCTGTAGTGTAGTGGTCATCACGTTCGCCTAACTATCCGGAGGCCAGCCGCGGATAGTTGTAACACAGTGATAGCCAATGAAATTGAAGCATTTCAACAGCTGGCCAAAGAGTGGAAATGATGTCACAGCCAATCAGATTTTTTTCATGCATTTATTTGGACTGGGGTTCGAATCCCACTCACGCAGGTCTAAAACCATTATTTCACACAGCTTTGTGCTTTTTATAAAACAAAATTGTAAAATTTAACAATACATTACAGCTGCAAAGTATTTTAAATTTGTGTATTATGAATAGATGATTAGTATTAAAAGAAATACAATAAAATAATAGTATACATTACATGGTTATATGAAAACATGAATTATATAATAATGGTTATATTAAACATGAATGGTCTCTATTAAATGGCTTTTGAAATGAAAATAAGAGGCATTTAAATTTAACTCAAACTAAGCAATATTCAAGTACTAAATGAAAATTGATTAAGTGATGGAATAATTTAAGTCACAATTAAGTTAAATAATCAATTAACTGTTTCCAAAACCATAGAAACTGTAAAATATTTGTCCTATGCAAAAGAACACAGCACTCGTGAAGCAATTTGTAATTTTCAGTTGTTTTTATTAAATACTTTAAGCACTTTTTTAAGATTAGTAAATACTGATCCAAAATAATAAAGTATAAATAAAAAATAGAATTCTGACAAAATATACATATTACAGTCTCACACTGAAAAATAAACAAATCAAATTATACAGTGTATACATGTTAAATATTACTAAGGGGCAAAAGATCAAGAAATGTCACTTATTTCTTTTTTTTTTTTCTGCCACACATCTCAGTCTTTCCTTCTCGTAAAATGTAGACTCATTAAACTCTTTCCAGGTCATCTTTCTGCATGTCGTGAGGTTGGTAAATGGAAAAGACTTTAGCAGGGCAATGAACATATTTCCCTGCTACGCCAGGAAAGCCTGTGTGTATGCGAGGACTTCTTTGGACCCTGCTTCAGTTCCATTTTACAAAATTTGCACAAGCGACTAAGGTGTTCAGTTTCAGGCCTTTTGAGTTTTTGCTGTCCTTTCTCCTCCACCTGTTTCTTTGTGTGCTCAAGTTCACTCTTAAAGAACTCTGGGGTTTATTAGTCCTTAATCACTGTAAGCATTAAAAACCTTTGTGGAACAGTAGAAGTACCTGACAGGGACTTGCTGATTAAGAAAAAAGTGGACAGAGGAACCATCTTTGGCTGTCCACAAGCAAGACAAGTCTTCTCCTGCTCAGCTTGCTGCTGCCGCTCCATAACACAATTTTCTCATGAGTTAGGAGTGTGGTCAGGGCAGGTGCTGGTGGGTTTACATCTGCAGGCTTCATTGTTACCACTGGCACACTGGTTGTTTTACTACCCGCTTTCAAGACGTTTCTCTGGAGTAGTTTAATGAAGAACTGATGTTCTGCAGTTTGGCCAGGTCCTTGACATACTGTGAAATGTGCAGTTTTGTGGTCGAATGGAGCATGCTGTTTGGATCAGTAGAGGAATTGTGGAGCATTGCTGCATGCTCTTGAGGATGTCCTTCTTCCCACGGTGTTTATTAAGCAAGGTGTCAATGGGCTCTGCGTTTGTGGTCCAGTACTAACACCCTGCCACCAGTCTTCACAGGTCCAGGGGGTCGCAGGTGAGGCCAGCAGAGGCAGAGGTGGCATACATGTACTTCCTACACAGAGGGGGAAAAAATGAATTAATTTCTGCATTCTGAAAATTCTGATAGAGGCTCCACATGGGAACAATGATATGAAAACGAGGGCACAGGCAGTGTATCAGTGGTGTCTGCAACAAATTGAATATTTAGTTTAATGTGTAAGAAAACAGAGTTTCTGCAGGTTTTATGAAGGTTAAGACATTTTTAAGATCAAGCAAAGCAAATTTGAGGAACAAATGAGAAAAAACAAAAATATGTTTTGTAGAACGTAAATGTGTGGAGAGAAACATAATGAGTTGTATTAACTTCAGAGTTTGAAAATACAATTTCCAACAGATATTCATAGTTTTTTTATTCATTTTACAAAAATGCACTGAAACACTCTGCTCCAGACGCTAGAACATGGAAATAAATTTTACTGCAGCTTCAGATCATGCTGCAAAAAAGTGCTGTTCTTCCTCAGTATTTTTGTCTTGTTTTCCAGTGCAAATGCCTAAAGATTCTTAAATAAAATACATTTACTGGAGATACAAAATGATGTAAAATACAAATACCTGTTTTTTGTTTGAAGTGATTTTGTGATTAAAACAAGAACTAATATCTGCCATTGGGCAAAAGAGTAACCTTAATTTAAAGGGATGTTTTGATAGCTCATAGACTGATATTTGTTATTGTTTTAAGAATAAACTCATTTAATTTACTTCATTAATATTTGCATCTCAAATAAACATATCTTGATTGAAAGATGTTTGATATTTGTATTGTAAAACAAGACAAAATACAGAGGAAGAGATTCATTCACTTTTTGCTTTGCATCCAACATTTTCTGAGTTTAAGACTTTCTGCTGTGATTTAAAACTTTCTTAAGGCGTTAATTTGTGTAAGGGTAAATTAAGACATTTTAAGACTTAAAAACCTGCAGAAACCCTATATGCACGATGTAGTTGATGTGTCAACTATTTACCTGTATCTGACTAAGGATCTGCATGGGTACCAGGAAAACATGACAGCAAGGGCACAAGCAGTGTAGAAACAGTGGTCTCTACAAGAACATCACAACAGAAATATTACAAAAAGCAATAATTCTATTACACACACACACACGTCTGGTTTGCTATCCTTGTGGGGACATTCATAGGCGTAATGGTTTTTCTACTGTACAGACCGTATATTCTATTGCCCTACACCAACCCTACACCTAAACGTAGCCCTCACAGGAGACTTTCTGCATTTTTAGATTTTCAAAAAACTTCATTCTGTGTGATTTATAAGCTTCTTTACCCGTGGAGACCTCAATTTAGGACCCTACCGTGACACGAGTCCCCATGAGTCTGTGTGTATTCAGGTTTAAGTCCCCATCTGAATAGAAAAACAGGTACACACACACACACACACACTTCACACTATAATACTGTAGTACTCCTGCTGTTCTTGGCAGATTGATATTCATTTACAATTTCATGGCTGTACTGTAAATATAATGGCCAATACAGTAACAACAATGGTAAATTTATTTTTGTGACTCCACTGCTAAAATACCATGGCTAAATTATGGTTACTACAGTAAAACCATGGCCAGAAAACATTTTTGAACTGTGGAATACATGTAATATCATTAAAAAAAAAAGAAAAAAAAAGAAAGAGAATAATGGTTACGCCCATTCATAATTTAGCTTGTAATCAACAGATGCCGTGTTAATGGTGACAAATAATACACAATAGCGTAAATTACAGCCATGTTCATTCATAATTTGGCGTGCACACAATCAACCTACGATAAACTATAGTAAACAAAACACGACAGGGTAAAGTTTGGAAACGAACAAAGTTTACTAACGTGATTTCAGCATTAACAGTAACAAAACGTAAACTGATGTCACATAAAGTAACTTACCTTTGACAGATGCTTGAGAATGCTTTGGACTAAACAACCGAGGCAGACCGCCGCTGTTTTCTTCTTCTGCGAATTCAAACTTCCCGCGGTGCCGAAACACGGAAGAGCGCTACGAGAGCGCCAGCGGCCGAAAGTATATTGCATCCGTAGTGGTTTAGCACTACCATTGAGATGAATGGGAAACGGTTTAGGGCCGTTTAGCTAAAGAATCCGCGGCTGCCGCGCGGAAGACCGGGGTTCGATTCCCCGACGGGGAGAGCTAGTGCTTTTCTGCTGCCGAACGACCCATCCAAATGTTATTAAGTGCAGCCAGATGAGGAGCTCTGCTCCGACATCAGCCCGACCCTAAGGAAAAAACCTTGTCTGGGAATCTAACCCCAGTCAAATGCTTGGAAGGCAGCTATGCTCGCCACTATACTACCACCGCGTGTGGTGGATACCGGCTTACGCATTCAGTAAGAATGCTCGAAGTGCATGAGTCGCTGATAGGGCTAGAGGAGCTGAAGCGTTCTTTTTTTGGGTCCGGCCCTAAAGAGAGCATGTCCAGAGTTCGGATCCCATAACTCGCAAAAGGCGCTGTCATTCCATGCTGGTTAAATAAATATGAGGGCGTGACGCAGAAACCGCAAAGACAGACAAAAACCAGTTGCGCAGCCTTCCACCACGTGGTGGCAGGCAGTTAAATTCATTCTGCTCTTGACGTTCCAGTGTAGCTCCGCTGTGAGCAGAGCCCCCAAAAATACAAATCACTTGCAAAAGTTCCCCTCCACAGAAATCTTTAGTAAAAGGCGAAAGATTTATGCGATAATGAAGAGAAACTCGAGCTGTGTCTCCATCCCCTTGTGCCTGTACGCTCCCTGTGGTAAACCACTACGCTCGCCAAGGGTAATCTAGGGTGCCGATACCTGCCCACATGCTTTTCGTCACCCCCTCACTCCAAACGGGAGGAGTAAAAGTCACAAAAATCCCCTCTGTCGCCCAATAATCACAAGCCCAATCCAGGCAATGCAATCTCTTTTCTCATGCCCCCATCTGAAAAGTTGGAGAAAAAAAAAAGAAAAAAGAAAAAGTATCCAATTAATGACCCCTGTAACGAGTAGCATTCCAAATGTTAAGCGACTTCAGCTCATGATGGGTCGATCTGGTATTTTATGGTGTAAGGCAGCGGTTCTCAATTCCAGTCCTCACGTACCCCCGCTCTGCACATTTCGTGTGTTTCTCTTATCGCTTCAGACGTTTGTTCTATTCGACTGTAAGTACCCTGTGAAGTGGACATCACAGGACATTCCGCCATGATTCCAATTCGAAGCGAACGTATATGTTCCATTCAAAGGGCATGGAAGTGTGCGAGACTTGAATTTAAATTGTATTGATTTACAGAGGTATATTATGTCACACTCCACGCTTCTCTAGTAAGTTTCGTCTGTGTATGAAGACGCTGCAGGTTGTGGCGTAGCGCAAATCCGTGAATTAATGTTCCGAAGTGAAGTAAACTTCAACGGATTTCCCCTGCTCAGGGAGTAGGGAGCAATGGAAACTGTGTAGGGATCATTCAATCGGAACACAGTTCATGCACGGAGCTCACGTCTAACGAGCTGATGATCTGAATCAGGTGTGTTAACAAAGAGAGACATGCAAAGTATGCAGAGCGGGGGTGCGCGAGGACTGGAATTGAGAAACATTGGTGTAAGGGCTGGGCCAGCGTAAGACAAAGCCATGCATTGTTTAGTGATGTCGGGGCCGTGTCGTTGGTGCCCTGCATGTGCAAGTCCTCGTTAGTATAGTGAAGAGTATCTCAGTATCTCCGCCTGTCACGCGTAAGACCGGGTTTTGATTCCCCGACGGGGAGAGCTAGTGCTTTTCTGCTGCCGAACGACCCATCCAAATGTTATTAAGTGCAGCCAGATGAGGAGCTCTGCTCCGACATCAGCCCGACCCTAAGGAAAAAACCTTGTCTGGGAATCTAACCCTAGTCAAATGCTTGGAAGGCAGCTATGCTCGCCACCATACTACCACCGCGTGTGGTGGATACCGGCTTACGCATTCAGTAAGAATGCTCGAAGTGCAGGAGTTCTGCTTTGACGTCAGCAAGAGCCAAAGGAAATGCGTTGGCCGGAAATCGAACCCGGGTCAAGTGCTTAGAAGGCAGCTATGCTCGCCACTATACCACCAACGCACCTGGAGGACGCCACGTGGCTTGCGCGTTAAGTAAGAGTGCTCGAAGTGCATGAGTCGCTGATAGGGCTAGAGGAGCTGAAGCGTTCTTTTTTTGGTTCCGGCGCTTCCCAACCCTGGTCCCAGAAGCCCTGTTTTAGATGATTTCCTTTAATCAAACGCACCTGATTCGATGCATCAGCTCGTTAGTGGAAGACTCCAAGACCTCAGGTGAGTGCGTCAGAGGAGAGATCTCAATAAACTGCTTTAAAACCGACGGCAGCCTTTCCGAGAGCAGACCTCCGTGGGAGCCGAGGCAAGGTCCCTCATTATTCGCTCTGCAATTCGTCACAAAAATCAGCAATCCCCGAAAAGGGGAAGAACACCAATCCTGGAGACACTGCAATACCAGGCCGATGCGTGGAGCGGACGGAGCAAGCCCCGGCTCCAGCTCCGTGATCCAACAAAAATCAATTTAATATGCAGTCCTCGGATAGGGGACGTATCAGATATTAAACTGATAAGAACAGACTTTTTTGTTTTGAACAGTTTTTATTGTCACCATTTTCATTTGCATTTCAACATTCTCACACACATTTTTCAATTTTCAAGCACACATTTTAAAACAAGCAAGAATAAATAGAAAAAATACATGGTTTAAAAGAAAAATACAATCTTTGCTAAAAACCAAACAATTAAACCATTGTGTGTTACTTGTTTTAAAAGGTAATCTCTTTGATGTGTTTTTAAAAGGTGTGATCCTTTCAAAACTAAAATACAAATTTTAAAACAAGCATCATGTTTTGTGCACTAAAACACAATTCTATATGATAAAACACGATAAAAATACCAATTAAAAAAAACAATTAAATGTCTTTAAAAGTCATCTGTTATACAAGACCGGGGTGAGTCCTTATCAATCGGTCTTCACCCTACTCTCCAGAACAGGCACGTGAGATACAATTTTATGGGCCCAGCGGAGATCCCCTCTCCTCCTGCCCGCTGGCCCGCTGTTCCCGTAGCCAGAGTGGTGAGGGTGCATCTACGGGCGGCCAGGAGCGGTGGCGGCCAGGACCCTTCCCGTGCGACACCGGCCCCCCCGTCCGAATATCATCGTCCGGTACCCCTGCAGCATTGATGTTACCTTTAGCTCGCATGCATGGAGGGATACCGTAACGCGCTTCCCCACCAGCAGGTTTCTGGTGGCCCAGATGGCATCCTTGATGACGTTGAGGGTGAGCCAGAGCGAGGTGAATTCCTGTGATGTCAAGTCCTTCAAGCCCCGGCCCACCCCAAGGATGGCAAGCTGGTACCCTATCTGGGCCCCACCTGCTGGTAGGCACGGGAAATACAGGGGGCCAGTCCTGGCCCACAGGTCCCGCGCAGCGCCGCACTCCCAGAGTAGATGTCGGACAGTGTCCGGGAACTTGCATCCGGGCCGTGGGCAGATCGGGTTTTTGGCCATGCCTCTGGAGTGCATAACCACCCTGACCGGGAGGATCTCATGAGCCACCATCCACGATAAGTCCTTGTGCCTGTTTTGGAGAGCAGGGTGAGCAGCGTTCCTCCAGACTTGCTTTGCCTCACTTAAAGTGAGGCCTGGAATTGGACTCACCGATTCCCGGTCCTGCACAAGAGAGACAAGATGCTTGTGATTAGTTAAAATGGTGACATCTTCTTTCTCTAAAAGGTGTTTCTTTAAAAACTTTTTGGTAAAACAATGCTCTTTAGGCAAAATAAAAGACACTGGAGTTTTCAAATCAACTGGTAAAATTTTTAATGTTCTTAGGTAAGACCCCATCCAAAATCGCGTCATCGCAGAAGTCTTGTTTTCTTTGGATGGGGACACAGCGTACTTTATGTGGAGAGCGGTGAAGCAGCTGCCTAAAAACAGGTGGGGGTCTGGGAGGCCTTTTCCGCCATTTTCTGGTCTCTTTTTGACCACCTCCCTCTTCAGTCTTTCCCACTTGGACCCCCACAGAAAATAAAACACCGCCCTCTCTAGGTCCATCAGGAATTTCCTAGGTGGGGTAAAAACAGAACAAACAAGTGAGATTAGAGGTAAAATAACAGATTTAAAAATTAAAATTCTACCTTCTATTGTCAGCTGTCTTAGTCTCCAAAACCCCAGTCTTTTCCTAACTTTCCCTAGCAAGTCAGTCCAGTTTTCCTGTCCACTTCCCTCTTTATCAAATTTGACCCCTAAAATCTTAAAATGTGTGTCTTTAAAATTCACATCCAGTCCACCTATGTCCACTCCCTCCCGCGGCCCGAAGAGCTGGGCCTCGGACTTGCTTCTGTTGAGCTTAGCGCCCGAGGCCCAACCGTACCAGTCAGTCAAGTCCATTGCTCTTCGTATAGATGAAACGTCCGTAGCTAAAAGGGTTACATCGTCCATGTATAAAACACAAGTAGCTGTCAGTCCGCCCGTCCCAGGAACGTCTAGTCCTCTGATCCATTTGTCCCTTCTCAAGATCTGTGCCAGTGGCTCAATGCAAGCCACGTACAGAAGAGGAGATAAAGGACATCCCTGACGAACACCATTGTGGATATTTACCACATTGGTTAAATGCCCATTTACTAAAATTTTGCTGACTAAGCCCTTGTACAGCAGTCCCACCCAAGCTAAAAACCTCTCTGGAAATCACATTTTTTTGCAGTACCTGAAAAAGGTACTGATGCGAGACTCGGTCAAATGCTTTTTCGAAATCTAAATTTAGGACTACTAGCCGAATATTTCTGTCTCTCGCGTAACAGATGGCGTCTCTAGTCAGCACTAGGCTGTCTGTTATCTTTCTTCCGGGCACAGCACAAGCTTGATCTGGGTGGATCACGTCCTCTAAAACAGTCGACATGCGTGTTGCTAAAATTTTACTAAAAAGCTTGCAGTCCAGATTTAAAAGTGTAATTGGTCTCCAATTTTTTAAGTCAGTCCTGTCCCCTTTTTTGTACAGTAAAGACACTATCCCTATCCTAAAACTGTCCGGCAGTCTGTCAAAAGTCTCAAGGTCATTAAAAACAGCCAATAACTCATGTGCTAAAATATCCCAAAACGTAAGATAAAACTCTAGGGGGAGTCCATCCACTCCTGTGGACTTCCCCCGTTTAAAACCTTTAAGAGCTTTATACATTTCTAAAACGGTAAAATCTTGGGATGAATTAAAAGTCACACATCTTAAAACCATTAAACAAAAGAAAGAAAGCTTAAAAACCATCATCTCAGTCCTTCTCCTCCAAACCTCTCAGCACTTCATATCGGTTTAAACATTTTACTCGTCCTTTTTTCATAACTTTTTTCCTTGCATTTTCTATGTTTGGTGTTACCTTTAATGTTCGTCTTCTTGTTTGTTTACTCGCTTTGTCCTTTTCCACCTCCTCCGTCTTTTCCTCTTCTTCACTGTCCGTTTCTTTGTTTTGCTCCTTTTCTACTTGTCCCTCTTTCTCCACCTCGGCCAGAAAGTCTTTAAAACTAGAAGTTAATTCCATTGGTGTCCATGTTGAACTCTGTCCCTGTGTTTGTTCCTCATTATTTTGATCTCTTTCTCTGTCCTCCTCGTTGTTTGTTTCCTTTTCCATTTCTCGTTGTTGCAATTCCTCTGTTTCTTTCTCTTCTTCGTTATTCCCTGCATGTTTGTTGTCTCTTTCATGCATCTGCCCATCCACCTGGCTTTCTCCACCTCCTTCCTCTTCCTCCATCCAACACTCACATCTATTTAAAATCTCTCAGCATTCCGGGCATTTAACCTCAGTACAGTCCCGTGCAAAGTGTCCCCTCCCCTCACAGTTATAGCATTTAAAATCAGGGCAGTCCTTCATCAGATGCTCCGGGCTCATGCACAGCCGACAGGTCTTCACCTGGTGGCTGTGCATCACCCTAAAATACTGTGGCCCTTCCGTTGTTTCCAGCTTTGTGCTGTAAGGGAGGGAGACAACTTCTCTTGGAAACCTCGCCTTGACAAACCTGGTGCCATCCTCAGTGTTTGTGCCCGGATACACCCTTCGTTTAATTTTTGAAACGGGTAAAACTCCCCATCCATTCAATTTTTCTAAAATTTCTTCATCTTCCAGGTAGACAGGCAGATGCATGAAAGAAACAACATAGTCTCTGTTTTGCAGTTTTTTTACTTCGCACGTTGCTCCTTTTATTGTCAGTCCATTAATCAAAATGTCACACATTTCTTCCCTTTCAAGGGTCAGTTCGTACTCTTTGCCTTGTCTTGGTCGTACTGCTAAAATTTTTCCTCCTCCAATCTGCTCCACTACCGCCTTGATAATGTCCACCGCTTTTGCATCATTTGCTTCCTCCACATTAATAATCACCGTTGCTTCTTTCAGATATTTCCTTTTTTCACATACCCTTGTCGCTTCCAAATCAGGTCCATTTCCAGCTCGTTGTCCATGTTCCAGTCAAGTGTCGTTATGTTTCCGTGTCTCTCCAACCATTCTCGCGTTGTTTGCCGTTGGTCCGTCTTCTTGGTTTTCTCCATTTCCAGCTCGTATTCGTTTTTCAAATCCAGTGTCGTTTGCCTTACGTGTTCCTCCTGCCGTTCCAGTGTCGTTTGCCATGCGTGTTCCTCGTGCCAGTCCAGTGTCATTTGCCATTAATCCGTCCATTGAAAAAAGAGAAAAGAGAAAAAAGAAAATATAAAGGGTTAACCACCCTCCAGCCAGCAAAAATGCTGCTGTTGGGTGGTTTTATAACTTTAAAAAGAAACAAACAAAAAAAAAACTTAAAGTAAAAAAACCCACACAAAACAAACACAAAAAAAAAACACAAAAATGGAGGAGAGCCTTCCTCTCCCAACTGCAGCCAACACTTCCTGTACCTCTCTAGTGCCCTCAGGGTGGTATGGCTGTAAGCTAAAGCAGACGCAAAGAGTCGGCTATTTCAAGATCAGCCGCCCTAAAGGTCTGCTTATACGATAACTATGTTAGCCAGGATATGAAGAAAAGCCAAACGCTTACAGCACCTGGTATTCCCAGGCAGTCTCCCATCCAAGTACTAACCAGGCCCGACCCTGCTTAGCTTCCGAGATCAGACGAGATCGGGCGCTGCCTTTTTTTTTTTTTTTTTTTTTTTTTTTTTCATTGAAAATGTTTCAGTACAAAAATACATCATATATTTCCCACATTAAAAACATCAATCATTTTTGTTACAGAAGCTCTGAGTCATAAAAGAAGTGCAGACATTCAATTAATGTTCCATTAAAAGTTTCTAAGTAAACAACATCATTTTCAATTATGTAGAAATGACATTTCCAATCCTGAGTCCTTTAAAACCTTACAGACATCCTTTGTAAAGACATTGTAAAAAACACACATTTTCTCTTCTTGTTTAAAATAATAAAACAGGCATTGAACATACTTTTCAGATTTCCTTTTAAACACATGCCACACATTCATTAAAATATTTTCTCTCTTTGCCACCACCCTTCTTTCCTATATTGCACTCTTGATCAACATCACCAGTGAATTAATAAGTTTTTTGTTTTTGCTTTGCTTATCCAGCCCCAGCATCAGCACCTTATTCCATTCAATATATTCATTATCCTCCCCTCTCAAACCTAAAATCATACTTTTGCATTTCCCATTAAAATCCTCCAATTCTTTGCAATATAAAAACAAATGTAAAAATCCTTCATCATCCTCATTACAAACTTTACAAGTAGCTCTTGGTTCCATTCCAAATTTGTTTAAAATAACATCTGTAAAAATCACTTTGTGTCTGATAAAATATTCTGAGTTATCCAATTTTGTCTGTCCAAATTTTCCATTCATGTTCCCCCATATGCTGTCTTCTTTTAAATCATTATATTTCCGTAACCAATATTCATTTACAACAGGTTTCTTAAAAACAGCATTTCTAAAAACACAATAAAAATTTTTCACAGTACATTCATTAAAAGCATACAGTTTTTCCCCCATCGTCACATACACATCTTTTTCTTGTTTCCCTTCTTCCATGTTTTCTGTTCTTTTTATCCACTCTTGAGGTATAGCATTCTTAATTACATCATATTTGTTTCTTATCTCTTGTCTGCTGTAATCCTCCTTTGCCTCCTCCATCACATCCACAATGTATTGCACTGGTAAAAACCCCTCTTTGAATTCGTATAAAACATCTCTAACTTTTGTGATTCTCAGATCCCACCATTTCTTAAAAAAAAGCTCCTTCCCTTGATTTAAAATGCAGTTGTTTAAGAATAAAGGCTGATTTAAAATGTTCTCTCTACCTTGTGGCTTAAAATGCACATTAGTTAAAAATTTGCCCCATGCCCCCATCAGCTCTTTATAAAAATCTGGCAGCCCCTCAGTCATCCATTTTTTTGTTTTCATCCATAAAATGTTGTCCCCCAGATTAAAATTACTACACTTATTTAAGAAATGCCCCATTGTTCTCTTCCATGCCGCTTTGTTTTCTTCATCCAAGTACTTTTTAATTATTTTAACTCTCAAACCATTCTTTCTTTGTTCCACATCCATTAACCCCAGTCCTCCCTTCTCCACTGCTCCTATTAAAGTGTTGTATGCTATTCTTGGCGGCTTCCCTTCCCATAAAAAATCTAAAAAACATTTTTTCAGCCTTTTTTCTACCCACAACGGCATAGATGACACATATAAAATATACCACAATTTAGAAATCATTAAAACATTAAGAACTAAAACCTTCCCTTTCAAAGTTAATGTTCTCAATTTCCAAAAAGTCAATCTTCTTTCAATCCCTCCTAAAACATCCTCCCACATAGTTTCTCCGGCTTTCTTTTCATCCCTCCCCATTAAAACACCTAAAATCTTTATTTCTTTAGTTTCCTTAAAAGTAAAATGCTCTGTTAAAACCGCTACCCCTCCGAATCTCATATATACAGTTTTATCCTCATTTACTTTCGCTCCTGATCCCCTACAATACTTTTGTACAATTTGCATAGCTTTCCCCACACTCTTCAGATCTTTTAACAGTAATGTTGTGTCATCCGCGTATTGAAAAATTTTACTTTCCCCTCCCTCGATGCCTATCCCTTTTATTCCCTCTTCGTGTTTTACAGTCAGTCCCAAAGGTTCCGCAACTAAAGAATATAAAAGAGCTGACAACGGACATCCTTGTGTTATTGATCTGGTAATTTTAAAACACTGTGTTAAAAACCCATTACATTTAATTTTTGTTATTGCACCTTTATATAAGATCCTATTCCATTTCATAAAATTCTCT